>JAPYXD010000170.1:0-1200000 GCA_030998225.1 Diplolepis rosae
CGCTCCGAATCAGGATTCGCCTCGGAATTTTTCTATTAAGAGAAGAAAGTTTTTACTAATTTTGTCACTTGGTTTTTAGATAAATTCAGTTCGTTTATTTGTTTATCATTTCTTGAAATGTCGAAAGAAATTTTGTTTTTTCACTGTTATCGTATATTTTAAATAAAGTCTTGTTAATAATAATCTCTCTTCGCTTATTTAATTTATTATTATTATTATATTTCTCTGTTCAGGAGAGAAAAAGAAGAGAAAAAAATTGACACAAACACTGATAAAAAGTTTTCAACAAGAAATAACATAAAGTTCACAATGACGAACGATGAGCAAAATGTTTTTACACTCACACCAAAAGAAGTTTAAAATATCACTATCACTATAATATAAGTTTTTCTTTTCTCTATTTCTGATTTAATGTTCTTATTTTTCTACACTCCCGAACCGACCGAATATTTTTTAAAGTATCCCACCGCTGTCACCAAGAAAATTATATGTGATGATCCAATCACAGTAACTCGTTAATAATCGAATCGAAAGGTCGATTATAACGAGTTTAAAGGCCGTTAAGATTGAGCGCGGACTTGAAGTCTAAGCCCAATTCCGGTCGGCCTATGAAGATAGGTAGAGGAGTGTGATTTATAAGTTTAAATAAAAATTAAACTCTTTATTTATTTCAAAACTCACGCGGGTGCGAACTATACAACAAGTCTTGTCTGATTAAGATTCCGAAAAAGATCTGACCAGAGAGGGATCTTCAGGGTCTTTCTGCCAAAAGGTCCCCACTTGATTACTTGAGCTTCAGGGCTTTGATATAAAATCTAATTTGTTCATTTTTGAGTCTTAGGGGTTTGGACTGTTTTGATAGGATAAAAGTTCTCTCCCAAGACTGTGAGGGCGGTTACAGCCTAGTCCAATAGTAGGTGACGGTCCCACGTGCGTTCTCAGCATCTCAAATGTAGCCACTTGAGGGTGTCAAATTACAATGTCTGTTTTGACTCCAAGGGTCCGTCTCTGGCTCAAGTAACTGTGGTGTTACATAATTTAAGGGTTGACAGATGCCCTTATACAGATTTCACATTTTAATGATCGTTCTAGACATTTTGTATTTATTTATATTGAGAATAAAATTTAATAGTTTTTAGGAAACCGAGTGGAGTTGAAAACTCGTAAAGTTATATAATTTATTTAAAAGGGCAATAAAATGTAGAATTTCTTTATTGCTCGCCAGATATATTTCCCAAAATTTCCAGAACGATTTCTTCATGGTTCAGAACAAGGAAAGGTTCTTAAATCTGAAATTAAGTTATTGAATTAAATTATTTCAAGTGACAAGGCTGGTCTGGTTATTATTTTCTATAAATGTCAACAGGTTCTGTTAAATTTCAACTAAATAAAAAGCTTTTTTATTTTTCTGTTTACAATTTCATGAAATCTGAGATTGTTGCACGTGTCTATACGTATTTAGTGATACCGACCAGTCCTTGTCATTTTACGATTAAAGCTAAGAGATTTATAGTAATACTTAATACTAAAAGTTTCTTTGATCATTAAAATTTAATATTCATTCTGCCAATTTCAAATATTTCAATAAAAGCGAAAAGGAATTTTCGCGCGGTTCTCTTTCATTACGTACAATTACATACGCATCGAAGAAGGAGTTTTAAGATGAGTTTATGAACGCTCAATTCATGTAGGTGATTCGCAACCCGTAAATAAGATGAGCGCGCAGGTGCGATCATCACACATTTTCGCCGGACGCACCGTCTACAATCTTCGCGGGGAACTAGGCCTGCACCGCATCTAGGCTTATAATATCTTTGCTGGCATGCTCGCGGCGCGGGTTCAATTCTCTTTGCCAGCAGAGTTGGGTAAGTAAAATACTCTAGGTAATTTACGTAGTTTTTTTACCGTAAATTACTAGTTATTTTACCCCACTAGTTCTCTACATGATGTAAATTACGTGGTTCTAAAATGGTGGATGATCCTGCATTTTCCTAAAACATTAGATAATTTTCGATGTTAAGAACAGTTTAAGATGCGAATACAGTAAGTATGGTTTACTTTCTTGAAATTCTCAGCATATTTACAAGACCACAAATAGATAATTTAAAAAAAATATAATGCAGAAACATTTTTTAGCACAAAATAATACAATAAGGAATTTTAAAAACATTTATTTAAAAAGTTTCGATAAATTATATCTACTAATCAAATTTTACCTGCGAATAGTATTGCCTCTTTAAATAATCAGTTTTTTAAAAATAGGTTTAAACTTATATCAATAAAGAATATTTTTTAAAAAAGAAAAGAATAAGAAACCACAAATTGATACCAAATATTCTTAAATAATTTGAAGGACTTACTAGTAAAGCTAGCGTTCAGCCAGTTCGCTAGGGCGTGGATCCATTCAAATCTTATATAATATAATTTGTCCATAGTTTCATTTTGCTACTGTCTCAATTGATCTCAAAATATATAAAACTCACTAATAGGTCATTAAATTCGAAAAATATTATACATCAAAGATTATGTTTGGAATGCGCTTTTCAAAAAATTGTCTCGTTGCATGTACAAAATTTTATCAAGGCATATTCTCATCTAGTAGCCATCTATCTGGATTTCGAACCCAATGATTTTGTGATCAATTGAGTTTGTGGCAAACTGAAACTGTGGGAAAATCTATACCTACTACAAAATAAATACCAAATCATACCTGAAACTAGCGTTGTAAATTTAACGGTATGTCCTTCTTTAAGTAAAAGACTTCACTATAGGTTAAAGGAGGTGGTAAATTTACAACACTATCTACAGGTTGCCTATAAGTTCAAGATTTCAATCCTCTTCAAGTAAGGATTAATTCTGAAAAAATTTTCTCCGTGAATTAAGAATCAATTTCTTCCAGACTATTTCTAACTTGAAAATTTCCTAAATTAACCTGTCTCTGGACCAATTCTGTCAGAGGTACTTCTAAGCAAATAATTGACAAGAATTGCGGAATACCCTATTTTAAAATATGACATCATATACGACGTCGTAAATGACATCGTATATGATGTCATATAAAACGTCGTATGCGACATCGTAATTTGGGATAGTATGCGGTATAACATTTTTTGGAATTTACATCTTCTACATGACAATTTGTATATATATGAACTATCATCGGAAATTACAGGTTGACCTGGAGTTTCAACTTTCGTTTAAGTGATTTATTTTATAGAAAGATATTACAAAAGAAATTTTAATTTAGATCTCTTTGAAGGAAATTAATAAGTGTCACGTATCCATGACAGTTATATTATATATTATAATCTTATAAAACTATTATGCTATTATATCATATAACACGTTTTATTGCTGCTATAAATATTTTTGCTAAATACATGTGATTGTTTTTATAAATAATTTCACTATTACTATTAACTAAAATATCAATAAACAATTGATTTTATTGATAGAATACTAATTAAAACAAATATTACCTTTTATTATTATTAACTGTTATTATTACTATTGTTAATAATAACAATTAACGAAATGCAACAAATGTTATATAACAAAAATATTATTTCAACCTTTATATTTAAAATTATTATTAACCACTATTATTATTAATATTAAATATTGTTATTAACATTAATTGTCAAAATTCAACAAATATTAAATAATAACAATGTTACTTCAATTTCTATATTTGCAATAATTATCAATCACTTTCATTATAATTATTTCATATTGTTATTAAAATTTGCAACAAATATTATAATAATGTTACTTCAAATTTAATAATAATAATGTTTATAATAATTATCATTATTGTTAGTATTCTTATTTGATGTTAATCAACAATCAGCAATTAATTATAAAATATGTTCTTTTCAACTATATGAAATATAGCATCTTTATGTATGATGCGCCATCTCACGTCTTGCGGTCTGAGGTACTTTTAGGATCTCTGTTCTTTCTCTCGCTTTGTCGTGCTCTAGGTTAAGATGCAGCCCACGCCGAACGTGCGCTAGTGTAACATGTTTTTCTGTTCCTTTTGATTAATAAAGTTCTTTCTATGCAGCTCTGGCTCTCTCAATAGTTTGAACAGGTTATGGGCCCAGAGTCCAGGAACTGTTGAAGGTAAAATAAAAATAAAATTTTAAAAGTCTCAGCCAGCCTTAGTGCGACAGTGCGAAAAGAGATATATAAAATTGTGACGATGGAAGCCGATTTACTGAAAATCGCGAAGTTAAAAAACATTGAAAACTGGAGTGTCTGGAAGTTTCAAGTGCGCGTGTTATCAATATCCCATGAAGTTTTTGGTGTGCTGAACGGAACAGAAAGTAAGCCTACAGCTCCTGCTGCTGATGCGGCTGCAGCAGAGAAAACACAGTACGAAAAAGATCTGAAAGAATTTACAAGAAAAGATGGCGTCGCTCAGAAGTTTATCGTTACCTCCATTGAAAGACAACCAATGACTCATATAATGAACTGTGAAAACGCAAAGGCCATGTGGGATAAGCTCCACGCGATATATGAGAATAGAACCGACACAAGTATACACGTGCTTGGTAAATGGTTTGGTTTTACGAAAGACCAAAACGATGACATCGCGACGCACATTTCTAGAATTGGTGATTTGTGTTGCACCTTACGAGCGCTTGGTGAGGACATCTCAGATAGTATGATGATTACTAAAATTCTGATGACTCTCCCACAAAGTTATAACTACTTCAGATCAGCTTGGGATTCAGCAGCGCCAGATCAAAAAACGATAGAAAATTTAACGTCTCGATTAATCATGGAAGAAACGCGGATGTCAAGTCAATAAAAATCCGAGAACAGCGCTTTCATGATGAGAGGTCAAAGAGACATGCAAAAATACGCAAATAGGGGAGATGACTTCAATCGAGAAAAGAAAGGTATGCAGTATAATCGTTCGCATGCTGAAAATCAAAGAAAGCAGAAGGGCTGCTGGGAATGTGGAAAACTTGGACACATACGGAAGAATTGCTGGCTACTACCAGGAAATGAGCGCCCCAACAGTTCGAATTCGGAGAAGCGCCGCTCCAACTGTAACAACAACATGGCCCCTGAAAAAGCGAGGCAGAGAGACGCCATTGTGGGGGAAATGCTCATAACGCCGATGGAACGAGAAGATCGGTCAACTTCGTGGATTCTCGACTCCGGAGCATCAGAACACATGTGCGATAAGCGCGAATGGTACGTAACCTATAAAACTCTAAATAATCATCCCATACGTATCGGTGATGGTCGAATTTTACATGCGGTAGCGAAAGGCGATATAAATGTATTGGCGTTTAATGGAAATAAATGGGAAGAGAAATTTCTTGCCAATGTTCTTCATGTACCGGGATTGAAAGATAACCTTTTTTCTATGGGTACGGCACTTAAGAAAAACATGACATTCGAATCTAATAATACGCAATGTACTTTTTGTCGTAATGATGAGGTTATAGCAACTGGTTATAAAAATCCGGATGAAACAATTTTTACTATGAAAATTAAAGTTGAACCTGTAGAGAAGTTATTATTTACTGAGGAAAATGTGAAGTCTAATGAAATTAAAAATAATTTGCAACTGTGGCATGAGAGATTAGCGCATCAGAACTTCACACACGTAAAATGTTGTTTAAAGAATAACGGTATCGATGTAAAAGATGATTCTGCTCATAATTTTTGCAATGCATGCGCTCTCGGTAAAATGCACCGTAGTCCATTTAGTAATAGTGAAAATCGAACGACTCGGGTTGGTGAAATTATACACTCGGATTTATGTGGACCCATGGAAGAAAACTCGATACCCAGGAAAAAAAAACCGATAGAACGCGCGTCTCTTTGAATTATGTATCTGTCATTTGCATATTCAGGAAATAAAAATTCAATCGGATGGTGACACTTGGAATCTGCCATTTGTGCGCAATGTTTTAAATATGCCATTCGACATTGGTTAAATCGTTAAGTGAATAGGGTTGAATAAGACTGATTAACCTCAAATAATTTCTAATGGCAATGTACGATTCATTGATGTTCGCATGAATCGGTTGAAATTCCAAATGAAATGGAAGTCTTAAAAGGTCACTCTGAATAAGAGAAATACAATAAAAACAGAATACGAATTGTATTGTAAACGATTGTTCACTTTAAATAAATTATTTTCTATCGGAAATATTGGTTTTCAATCTGTTAATGCTGAAATTCCAGTGACAGATACGCAATTCAGAACACCTCAAAGCCTATTCAAATTTAACGCAAGTGAATGGTTTTTTGTTTCCTGGGTAGGTGGCTCGCGATATTTTTTACAGTTTAAAGACGATTTCTCAAGTTATGTAACTTTATATTTTTTGAAAAATAAGAGTGAGGTTAAAGATTGTTTTTTGAACTATATGCAACGACTAAAAAAAGAAACGCAAATGAAAATGAATGTTCTTCGAACTGACAACGGACTTGAATATGTAAATAAAGAGATGAGCGAAATTCTGTTCAAGGACGGCATAAAGCATCAACGTAGTGTAGTGTATACGCCTCAGCAGAATGGTAAGGCTGAACGCAGAAAAAGTAATATTAAATATTTTCGAGTTTTCGGTTCAGAAGCTTATGTATTTATAAATAAAAATTGTAGAAAGAAGTGGGATGTTAAATCTAAATTAGGCATTTTTGTAGGATATGACGACTGTACAAAGGGTTTTAGAATTTTGACTTCGAATAATAAAATAGAAATACATAGAGACATTTTATTTAAAGATGAACGAAAGTCTAGTGAGTCAAATGAAAATATAGATGGTTATAATTTTTGGCTTTATGTAGAACCTTCTGAAAATAACGAACCAAAACAAACAGAGTTAGATCAAAATATTGATAATCCTGTGATCAACTTAATTCCTAATAATGTTGAAAATAACGATAATTTTGACAATGAAAATAATCCTGTATATGGAAATAATTTTGATAATATGAACAATTTTGAGAACAATGAAAATAATGTAGAAAACGAAAATAATATTGAGAATGTATTAGAGCCTGCTCAAGTAAATGTGAATGAGCCAAGGTACGCTTTACGAGTTCGTCGAAATTTGCAACCGCCGGACCGCGGTGATTTCATCTTTGATTTTGAAAATATTGACGAATTATTTATTGGAGACTTCGACGAACCGAAAGACTATGAACAAGCTGTGAACAGTGCAAACTCAGATAATTGGCGTAAAGCTATGAAAGATGAAATTTTAGCCTTGAATAAGAACAAAACCTGGGTTTTAAGAGATGCTCCATTCAAAACTAGGATTCTGTCAAATCGATGGGTTTTTAAAATAAAAAATGAATCTGATGTAAACAATAAGAAATTTAGAGCTAGGTTAGTAATTAGAGGTGATCTGAAAGAAGAAAATATTGATTACAAAGAAATTTTTAGTACTGTTGCGAGATATACGTCTATTAGAATCTTATTAGCCTTAATTGCATCGCAAAACATGTTTTCTATGAAATTTTATGTAAGAACAGCGTTTTTAAACGGCGATTTAAACGAAACAATTTATATGAAACAACCTAAAGGTTTCGAAAATGGTACTAACCAAGTATGTTTATTACGAAAAAGTATATACGGTCTAAAACAATCGGCACGTTATTGGAATGCGAAATTTGTGGATTGTTTAAAGAAATTCGATTTGCATCCAACAGAAGCTGATCCTTGCGTTTTTATTAGCAAAAATACTACCGAACCTTTGATTTTATTGATATACGTCGACGACGGCGCCATTGCTTCTAAGAATAAAAATAAAGTGTATGATTTATTAAAATTTCTTGAACAAAATTTTGAAATTACAACTGACTCGCTAAATGTATTTCTAGGAATTGAAATTAATAGATTATCTAATGGCTCAATGCTTATAAATCAAAAATCTTATGCTAAAAAAATAGTTGAAAAGTTTAATATGACTAACGCCCATAATGTACGCATACCGGCAGATCCGAATAGCTTAAATGCTATTTTTGAAAAAGGGGAGGAAAACAAAGAAACTAATTTCCCGTATAAAGAGGCGATTGGCAGTTTAATGTTCCTCGCAAACGTAACGCGTCCAGATATTGCTTTTGCAGTGGGAGTACTCAGTAGATATAGCGAAAATCCTAAGAAAATTCATGTGACATTTTTAAAACGAATTTCAAAATATATTAAAGGAACAATAGAGTATGGTTTAATGTATAAGAAACGTAATGATTGTTTGAAAATAATTGTTTTCAGTGACGCCGACTATGCAAGTGATTATATAACTCGAAAATCTGTATCGGGATTTTTCGTAAAGCTAGATGATAGTGTAATATCTTGGGGATCGCGTAAGCAAAGTACGGTTGCTCTTTCGACAACTGAATCTGAATTTATAGCAGCATCTACTGCGATTCAAGAAATGATTTGGATTAAACGCTTGATGAAAGCTTTGCATGATAATAATTTGCCAAAACCAATTTTGTACATCGACAACCAAAGTGCAGTCCAAATTATCAAAGATTTAAGATACCATTGTAAGACAAAACATATTGATATTAAATATAAGTTTATAAGAGAGTATTATAACGACGACATGTTTACAATAGTATACGTAAATACAGTGAATCAACAAGCGGATATTCTAACCAAGGCGCTACCTGTAAAATCGTTCGAGTATTTAAGAGACATGATTAATGTAAGCAAATGGTTTCCAAAGAAAATATATAAGTATACGTAATTTTTACTGTTTATTAGGATTTGCGATTTTGAGTGGGAGTGTTGAGAATACAGATGTAAAACCACATATATATATATATATATATGTTTTATGTATATAACATCTTTATGTATGATGCGCCATCTAACGTCTTGCGGTCTGAGGTACTTTTAGGATCGCTGGTCTTTCTCTCGCTTTGTCGTGCTCTAGGTTAAGATGCAGTCCACGCCGAACGTGCGCTAGTGTAACATGTTTTTCTGTTCCTTTTGATTAATAAAGTTCTTTCTATGCAGCTCTGGCTCTCTCAATAATTTGAACAGTTATTTTATAAACAAAAGCAATGTTTAAATATAAAGATTAATAGAATTATAAACAAATCACAATCACCATTTATGTACAACAATTGTATTATAGTTACTCTATTACTTACCTATGTATACAAATAATGTCATTGACCCTTGCGACTAAATCTACCTAAAAACCTGATGGTACGTGTTTACACAGCCCTTGAGAAGATATGAGTACACCCACACCACGAAAGCATGACCCACACGGACTTGGAAAATCGGTGTGAGTCCCTAAGCTCACCAACGCAGCACACCAGCAAACTGGCCCATAGTCTCAACTCACCACACTGACACCTAAGATTCTAATGGCCTTCGAAAAAGCTATTGAAACCATGGAACTCAAATTCCCATACTTTCTACCTACGAGTTGAAACTACAGACGACAATATAAACCAGGCTGCAAGGCCTAAACACCAGTCTGAGTCTAAGCAAGTCTAAGGGAGTCTAAGGGAGTGTACGATCAAGCAGCATCGTTAGAACCGGTTTTCGTCGCCGTACCGCAATAAATCTAAGTGGCCGTAACTTCCACGTGTTCGGGAAAACCAATATAATAACAGCGGAGTGAATTTCAATAAAACTGGATTTAGTGTCATTGTAATCGAGGCATCAAAATAAGGATGCCGGTTAAACAAAGGATTGACCTGCCACTGTTGGTCAACAAGGATAATTAGGGGAGGTACCCGATTAGCAGAGGATACACAGAACTTAAAGGATTATCGCTTTCAAGAGGCCACCTCATCAAGAACAACCGGTTGGACCAATCAGACTCGACCAACCAAAGGAAAACAGCCTGCAACCAACAACTAAAAAGTCGCTTGGGTTAAAATAAAATTTGTATTTTTATAATAAATTATTATTAACAATACTTGTAATTTGATTCATTTGGCTTGTCCTCTACCCGGTTAATTGTTAATTTTAACAATAAACAGAGGAATATAGTTAGGGTAATTGGCTCTAGACTTTAGGTAGAAAATATTTATATTAATTTAAAACTTAGGACGTCACATAAGTATGTAAAAAAATTAAAATTTTAAAAGATTTTTTTTAGTATGTCTTCATAGTGATTTGTTAACCTAATTAAAATATTTTTAGAAAGTCTTTTCTGGATTCTATATGCTGGGGTTGAACATGTTACAAAAAGTCGTGTAATTTTAAAAATGTGTATCCCCATACCAATGAAATCTTAAAGTGTGCAGTTCGATAAAATATTAGATATAATATATTTTTCTTTTGAATAATCAAACATTTTATTTATTCTTATATATTGAAATTTTCATTTAAAACATGTTATGTATTCTGAAGGTTTTTTCAAAATGTTTTATTCTAAAGGATTTATTTTCAATTTTACTTCATACGGCAATACTGTGTAGTGCTTCTCTGTAGGTTGTGTATAATGCACGTTATTATCAGATATGTAACAATCAGAGATATTTTAATTTCCCGAATACCGACATCATTAATAGTTGGAAAAATTAAAAATTGTGGGTAATAACTTGTGTAAACTAAATTACTCTTATGGTAAAATTTCACATGCCCTAAATATAATATTCAGTAATCGACAAATAACACAAAGGTGCAAAATTTGACTCACAGAAATGAGTTGTGTATTATCAATATTTTATCATCGTATTAGTAAATCTGTTTAACATATTTTTGAAACATCAAATATTGAAAACGCGAACTTTATTTATACGTAATAAAATTGTTAAATTCTTAAAATTAACTTCATTGAAAATATTCCTGTATCGATATTATTTGTATATATTGTAAGCGATCAATTGTAGCCCCTGTAGAGCGGCAACCGTACTCACTACTCTACAGCCGCGAGATAGGAAGTCCAGCATCTGGCGTAACGAAAACGCGCTGGCTCAGCATCCCCACTTAGGATACATGGTCCATGGTGGGAGATGAGCTGGATGAAATAAAAAGGGAATGCTGGACTGAAAAAGAAGAGTCGGTGGCTCGCAAGCGAGCCACAAGCCATCTAGAGTTATTCTCGAGGCAGGCTAAGATGTTTTACGTCTTAGTCCGTGTCTCGATTCGGCTCTTGAAACGCTTTCCAGGCAGAACGAGGGGTTTCACGTCTCGTTTGAGTTTGGATTCGTTTCTATGATTGTGGAGTACTGGGCAGGATAAGGGGTTTTATGCCTTATCTGAGTTCGGTGCACACAACCTTACGCTTGTAGCACGCCGCGCGTTCTGACGATACTCGTAGGGTTACCGTTAGGATCTCTCATTAGAAAGAGAGAGAGATAGAATCCTGGGCGCGCACATTTGAATTATTAAGCGCAGCACTAGGTGAATTACGCGAAGCGTATGGATATTGTCTTTTCGATAATTAGAGCAGAAATAGCATAGGGCCATGAGAAATAACTTTACGAGTTCTTTTTGATCAATTAATTGCACTTTGCAGAGATATTGTATATAGAGCCTTAGATTAAATAAACGTCATAGTTAATAACCGTGCAATTTGTAGCGTATTTTAGAACGTAATGTAAAATTGTATTAATAATTTTAAACTATTAGAAGTTAGCGTATAGAAGCAAATAATGTTTAGCCTAATAATACTCGAGACTGATATTGGAGATTTATCTTCATGAGTGAGAATTGTCCAAAGACTAATAGTTAATCCAAGCTCATTATTTGTAGGTAATCTCACAGTAAAAATAAAATTTTTATAGATAGATTGGGTCTTTACTTCTTCTCACGTAGCCGAAACCACAATTTATTATATTCTACTTAATTTGTCTGACTAATCTCGCATTTTATTTTTTTTTATTTTATTTTCGCAAGAAAGTAAAGTTGCAATATATTACAAAAGAAAGGAGCAGCCCTAGCGGGTCAGTGAAACCGAAGAGTTATCGAATTCGGTAACCGTCAGGTAACCTTGCAAGATTTTGCATAAAATAGGCAATATAAAAATTTGTAATGCTGAAATTATAATTATAAATTAAAATTGGAGTTAGAAAAGGAAGGTCTGATCAAATCAATTTAAGTTTTTAATCGTAGAAATTCAAAAAACGTTTTTTAAATTTCTTCGGTTTCACTGATCCGCTAGGAAATTAATAAATTTTCACTGTTAAGAATTTTGAAAAAAATAATACATTTATTCACTTTATGTCAAATATTACAACGTTGGAAAAGTAGGTAATCATCATTCTTTAAAATCATTGTTGTTTTTGTTGTTGATCGGCAATCTCCAAGGCTTTGTTTCTCCTGTAAAATATAACGTAATAAATATGAGGATGAAAATATTTAAAATATCAATGAAAAATAACAGTAAATAGCGCCTATATAGTTACTTATTTTTTTCTCCAGTGTATCTTTGGTTTGCAAGGCAATGTATTATTGATGGCGTCTTTGGAGGTACTTCCTCCGATTTGCTTTACGAATTATTTTTGGTAACCCTCTCAATTTTATCAGATAACACCATTTTTTGTGTCTCTAGCCTTAATGAGTTTACTTTTACCATAATTTTAAATGGAATCCATACAAATATTTATCAGAAATTAAATAAATCCCCCGGTGGACCCAATGCGCGATTTCAGAGAATTCTGCGAATTCTGCGGTACATTTTGAGTTTAAAGGTATCAAAGTTAATACAATAATTTTATTTTTCAGCAAGAAAAACTAGAAAAACATCGTATATCTGTCATTGAAGGTAGTGCAGTGGTTCAGCAATTGCCATGTCTCAACCATCAGGATTGACAATCTATTTGTTAGAGTGAGATAAAAGTAGTTGTTTCTCATTCCAACCAATAGTCAACCCTGACGGTGGAGACGTACCGCAAATGGTGAACCTCTGCACTGCCTTCAATGACAGGTATTATGTTTTTTTAGTTTTTAATGCTGAAAATTAAATAATTGTATTTATTTCGATACCTTCAAACTCAAATTATACCGCAGAATCATAATTGAAACAATTTGAATGTCTTTTATGCTTCTTCTTACAATGAAAGTCGTACTATTAACCTAGAGGATGACCACTCAAACTTTAGAATAAAAATTCGGCTAATTTAGATAGATCTGCTTCCACAGGAATACTTACAAAGATAAATTCATATTCCTTATTCTTTAATTTTTTGTTGAATTCATCAACCTTCTCCATGGTTTTCAAAGGCAGGAATATTTTTATCAAGTCCAAATCGTCAAATGTAAGCGAAGAAGTTCTTTTCTCCAAGCTCTCCAATCTCTTCATTACGTCCTGTTGCTGGAGTTTTATATCTGCCCACATTCGCTTCGTTGTTTCGAACATGTTTTTTAGTTCTTTTTTAAAATCATCTGAAACAAAATGCATTGAAAATGAGTTTGAAGTAAATTGAATTTTAATTTTAAAACAAATGATTGATCAAAAATATAAGTACCATCCATTTGAAAAGAGGTATCCTCTTTCGTGCACTGTATGTTGTCTGACTGATTCATTGTGTCATTTACTGCTTCTGGTTCCTCTTTACTCGTGTGATTTGACACCACTTCGATTTCGTTATCGGCTTCTCCTTGCTTACAATTTTTTTTATTTGATCTCTTTTCTTGGCCTGATTTCTTTTCAGCTGGTTGGATTTCCAAATTATCAGAAAATTCGGGAATCGTTGTGAGATTACACTCATTTTCTTCACCGTCGGACTCATCTGTTCCTGCAGATTTTCTTTTTCCTTCGCCGCTTGAGAAGATTCTTTTAGCCTTCTTTGTTCTCTTCCCTTTGCCCAGTTGTGTCACTTTTTCTTCTGCAGAAGAGAAACTCGCATCCTGCGCTCTTTTTCTGGCAGACTGGCAATTTGCTGTAATATAAAAATTCTTAATAAAGATTTTTAAAAACTTCAAAAACAGTAAAGACTAGCTGTGAATTTGATCATGGATGTTTTCCATTTATATTTATTCAAAAAGTGCTCATTGTATACATGCATACATACATCCGGACAATGAATTTGAACATTATATTGTATTAGACATTTATAAATTGAGGGACTTTCAATTAAGTCATTTTAAGGATATTTGGAATTATCACAACAAAGCTTCATTTTAGAGGAAGCAAAAGCATCGAATTACCAGTAAAAATACGATAACTTGAAAAAGTGAATGGACAGACGTACAAACAAAGTAAAGAAGAAACGTACAACAAAATTTATCGACTGTTACTTCCAGAATTTCTCAGGTTTCCGAATCCGGCTCCACTTTCTCTTTAATCTGTGTAGAAGTGCACTTTTTATCTTTTGTCCACCAGCAGCTGTAGGACTTATTATTCGCCTTTACTAGCCATTTTGCAGGAATTTCCGAATACTCGCCATTTGAAAAAAGTACAACAGCGTATTCCTAATGTTTCAAATTCAAAAATTCAATTAAATTCGGAATATAATTTAAAAAGAACTTATAATTTAATTCATAATTATATTTATTTATTTATATAAACATAATGAAAGCTGTCCTCAGATGCTTTAGATGTGTATACTTACGAAGCTGTGTATACTCTACGCTACTAGAGGCGAATAGTAGCCCGCAGAAATACCAAACCTTATCGCCAAAGAAAACCGAAACACACAACACACCAGACGAAACGAGAATGCACATAATAATAAAATGGGAAAATACAAAATATAAAGTATTAGTGGACACAGGTGCAACCCACTCGTATATCAGCAAAGAATTCTTTAAACAACTAGAAAAATTAGACTACGAAATCAAAAAACCAAGCAACAACAAATTAATAGTTGCAAATGGTCAAAAATTAGAGATAACAGGACAAATATTGATCCCAATTGAGGTAGGCCACACAAAAAAATATTTATTATTTAGGCTGGTACCCGAACTGAAATCTACAGGAATCTTAGGAACAGATATGATAGAAAGACTGGGCCTAAAGCTAGATTTCGAAAAGAAAAACTGGTGGCTACCAGAAAAACCACAAATAAAATACAAAATAGAAGCAGACCCCAAGGAAAATGAAGTAAGAGAAAACGAAAAGGAAAAAATAGGAGAAGAGAAAAAAACAAAAAACTTACAATGGAGAGAAATACTCACTAGTACCCCTGCCAACCATACCCGACCTGAAGTCGTCCAGACAAGGGACACAAAATGGTCCAAAATACCAGTAAGACAGAGAAGTCTAATCCCACAAGAAAATAAAGAACAGAGGCAAGAAGTCACTAGTTCTAGTCCCTTAGAAAAAGAAAACGTAATACAAACAGCTGTCAAAGCAAAAACCAAGAGTGAAAATAAACAAATGGTAAAGGAAATAGAGAAAGAACCCGAAAAGGAAATAAAAAATAAATTAAAACTGAAAAGAGAACGAAACGAAGAAAGCAAGAATGAAGAAGTATCGAGGGAAAGAAAAGAAACAAAAAAGAACAAAACAAGCGAAGTTAAGGATGAATGGTATAGTTACAAACTAAAACAAGTAAAGGAAAAACCAACAGAAAACCCAAACTGGCGAATAAGAGACGACCAACTTTATTTCTTCAGACCAGATCCGTTAAAATCAAGCTTGAAACTGGATAATAATCCCTGGAAACTAACAATACCAAAGGAACTAAGAGAGCAGGTACTATCAGAAAACCATGATAATAAACAAGCAGAACACTTGGGCATGGAGAAAACATATGCAAGAATCGCAGAGAACTATTTTTGGCCAGGAATGTATTCAGAAACATTAAAATACGTGAAAGAATGCGACACATGCCAAAGAATTAAACCAAGGGTAAACAATCAGGTAGGACTACTGGGAAAAAGAATAATCGAAGAACCATGGACAGTAGTAGCAGCAGACATAATGGGCCCACTGCCGAGGTCAAAGGCTAAAAACCAATATATACTTGTTTGCGTAGACATGTTCACCAAATGGGTGGAAATAATTCCAGTAAAAAACAAAGTAGCAACAACAATAGAAAAGGAATTCCACAGAAAAATCATATCGAAGTGGGGAACACCAAGAATATTGTTTACAGACAACGGCAAAGAATTCGTGAACAAGATCATGGTGAAACTAACGCAAAACTTCGGAATACGACATTCGAAAACACCACGATACCACCCACAATCAAACCCAACAGAAAGATGTAACAGATCAATAAAAACGGCGATCAAGGCATACCTTGAAAAAGACCATAGAGAATGGGATGAAAACTTGGAAGACCTACAATTCGCGCTAAATACAAGTAAACATGCGTCAACAGGTTTCACACCAGCATTCTTAAAGTTTGGAAGGGAATTAGAACCAATTCAAACCTTAAACAAAGATTTAATAAACATAGAGGAAATAGAATCACAAGAAGTAGGGAAGTGAGTAGAGAGGCTAAACAGGTTGAAAATAATAAAAGACGAAGTACAGAAAAATTTAGAATTAGCAAATGAAAGACAGGCAAAATATTATAACTTAAGACGTAGACCAATTAGCTACGAGATAGGGGAACAGGTACTAAGAAGCGAAAAACGTTGTCAAATAAAGCAGATAATATAGCAAAAAAGTTAAATAAAAATTTCGAGGGCCCATTTTTCATAAAAACAAAAATCTCACCGACAATTTACGAAATAAAAAACAAAAAAGGTAAGTCACTTGGCAATTGGAACATAAAAGACATTAAAAGATATATAGAGAAAACTAAGTAAACGAATAGAAACACACATAAAATAGTAAATAGACAGAACCGATACAGACACAACAGAAATAATTATGTTAACAGATGATGGAGCATAAACTAAACCTGAAGTGCGAGCGATGTTATCGAGAGATAACAGTGGCAGAAGCCTTAAAACACTAATGCCCGAGACTCCTTGACCTACTCCAGACCCCGCTAGTCCCGGAATCACCAGAAGAAGAAAAAGAGAGAAAAGAAGAAATAAGAAGAAGAGAGGAAGCAAGAAAAGAAATAGAATTGAAGAATGAGTTTAAGAAGATACATAGAGAAGAAAAACTAAAACAGGAGGGAAAAGAACCCGAAGTGAAAAAAGAAAAGAAAATGCAAGAAGAAATACTGAAGATAATCGAAGAAACCAGAGAAAAAATGGGAATAAGAAGTTATGAAGAGGAAAAAAAAGAATGGGAAGAAAAGAAGAGACAAGAAGAAGACTTAATAAAATGGAGAAAAGAAAAGCTGCAAAGAATATATACAAATCAAATAGAAGAAGAAGACAGAAAAAGAGAACAAGAAAAATACGATAAAGAATGGAAGAAACACAGAGAAGAACTTAGACGATGGGAAGAAAGTCAAGAGCAAGAAAGAAGGGCCTGGAAGGAAGGAAGAGAAAAGGAGAAAGAAGAAAAAATAATGTTCCAAAAAATAAGAGAAGAACAAGAAGAAAGGGAAAGAAAAACACGGAACGAAGGAATAGAAAGAAAAAAGAAAGAACTGAGGGAGAGGAAAGAACACGAAGAAAAAGAAAAAGAACTAAGAAAAGCACTTGAAGAATTACAAAAAGACACAGATAGTGACAGCTACACAGAATCAGACGATTCAACAAGAACGATAATTCACGTAGGAAATAAAAACGAAAACTAAAAAACTGTGTTTTTAAGATTACATTGATTTAATAGAAAAGGTTCAAAATAATGAAATTTTTTTTTCTCTTTTCTTCTCTTCGTTTGTGCATCGATTTAAGGCAAAGGGGAATCAAAATAAAATTTTTTTTTTCTTTTCTCGTTTGTATAAATAATTAAAATAAATAAATAAAATCAAGCAAATCGTTTTTGTTTACAGTAATATAATAGTGTAAATGTTTAGAAGTAGGTAAACTATTTGATTTCAGGTACGGCAATGGAGGGCATCGAGATGTGAGAGTGCAGGTTCTGCGAAAGAAGAGTGCCAAAGGAGTTATATATATTCCATGACACCTTCTGCAAGAAAACACCAAACAGGATCAGAAACTACCATACAACACCAAACAGCGCGAAAACCAAATATATGAGGGGCGGGTGGATGGATATAAGTAAAAAATTCAAGAAAATCATAGAAATTAGCGTGGAAAAGAAAAGAAAACCAACGAATGAAAACAGCCAGAACGAAGAAGACACATACATTACACTAGACATAGGAATAGACCCAATCTGGCTGGAGTTCAAGGAAGAAATACAAAAAATACAGAAAAAATGTTGGGAATAAACCACAACCCGATCAGGGGGAGGGGGTTGTAACGAGGTTACACTAACGCCCCGTGAGGACACAGCCCTGCGACCGGAATTCGGGGGGAACTCGGCCCGGCATGCCCTACGATCGCGCGCTGTCGCCGATAACCTGCGTGTAGTTAGTTGGGATCAAGGTCAGCGTGTCACTACCAGTTGACTACCTTTTGGTTTGCCTTTAGACTGTGCTTCGGAGTGTCGTGCGACAGACTTGTAAGTTTAATAAATCTGGTTACCACGATTGTGATTTTGATTGTGTGCACCTTCTCGGCGTCCCCTCCTTTCCCTCTCCTCAGTTTGCGACCCAGGCCACACCACTCCAAAGTAAAAGGCAAAAGATGTTGTAGATTTTCTTGACTTTTGGTTTCATTATCTATAAAATGATATTTCTCAATTAGCAGTTAGAACTGCTAATAAATTCCTCTTTTTTTTATAAATTATTAAATTTATACTCAGTTGGGCATATCTAGGATGTCGGCTAAAAATTTTTGATCGGATTGTCGTAAGCTTCTTAGTAAATCGTAATATGCGTAAGGTCATCTTGTCTTAATTGTTAAAATTATGTCTTTGATTATTTCCGAAATTGTTATATTTCGAGACCAATATAGTACGTTGCAATCGTCGTAGTTGAATATTTCATTTATAAATAAGTATGGCCATAATGCTTTCATATCACTTTGGCGAACGATTAAATCAGATAACAAATCAATGCGTTGGCGATGTTTTGGTTCCATTGTGATCTGCAATCATTTTTATTTAATTTTAATTCTTTTTAATCTGATTGGTTGTTTTTGGGGTTATGTATGATAGTCTGAGTCTATTAATATTAACGATTTTAGGTTTATTTTACTGAAATTTTTATGTTTCCTTTTCCTAATATTTCAAGTACTTCGTATGGTTCTGAGTATTGATTTTCGAACTTCTTTAGTTCTCCACCGTCCAGTAAAAGTACACTATCTCCGATTTTAAAATTTTGTGGATTAATTTTTCTGTCATAATATTCTTTCGATTTTTCTTTAGCTGCTATTAAACTTTGTCTTGCTATTCCACGCATTCCATGTAATTTTGTAATTAATTTTGTCATGTACATATCATAAGAATCCATTCTTTCATGTTCCGGTAAAGGATCGCTAGATGGTAAACGTGCTAATTTCCCAAAGACTAATTCATAAGGTGTGCATTTCGTTCCTTCGTAAACACTCGTGTTATATGAAAACATTTCTAATTCAATCCAGTCATCCCATTCTGCATTATTTTCAATAAATTGTTTAAGATATTCTTTAAGAACGTGATGGGATCTTTCCAATGATCCATTTGATTGAGGATGATAAGCAGTAGTTTTAAACTGACGTATACGAAATCGCTTTGCCATTTTTCTCATTAAATTGCTTAGAAAATCTGCTCCTTGATCTGTTAGAACTGCTTTTGGTGAGCCATATATGCAAATAAATTTCTTAACAAAAGCATCTGCTATTGTCCCAGCTTGATGATTAGGGAGTGGGATTGCTAAAGAGTATTTAGTAAAATTATCCTGAATTGTAAGTATATACTGATTTTGTGCTGAAGTTATTGGTAACTTTCCAACAATATCCATTTAAATTTTCTCAAATGCTTTTCCTGGAGTATCGGTAATTATCATAGGGTTTTTTGTTTTGACCCGAACAAGTTTTTTAAGTTGACATTGTAAACAGAGTTGTATATATTTTTGTATGTCCAATTTCATATTTTCCCAATAATATATTTGTCTGATTCTATTATAAGTTTTCGTTACTCCTTTATGACCTCCTATAGCAGATGAGTGAGCTTTTTCGATTAATTAATTTCTTTGCTCTTTTGTAGGGTATTGTGTGATACCAATACAAATTATTATTTTAATTGTTGAATCCAAAAATGCTATTTTTAATGTAGCCAAAATTTCATCCCACAAAACATTGTTAATGAGTGGTGATTTCGCAATACTAATTGATTTAATATTTAATTCCTTTACCATGGAATGAAGAGAATAAATCGCTAATTTAATATCTTTAGTCTTCTTTTTATTTGCTTTTGGCTTTTGCTTAATATCATAATCTCGATCAGAATCGGATTCGTCTTCTGATTCCGCAAATTTACGTTTTTTATTAATCTCAGGTGATTTATTCATACATTTTCTGGGTCTACCTCTCTTTTTAATTTGTTTCTGTAATTTGACTTCCTGGATAATTTTTTGTGGCCTTCCACGTTTCCTTTTTACTTTATTTGTTACTTCAACATTTCTTATCAATTTCTTTTTACATTCTCATCATGGATGAGAAGGTATTGGTTTTATGTGAAAAATGACTTTCGAAATTTTCATCAAATCTTTACGTTTTGAGACCCCCTGAGTCAGAAAAAATGGTTTTTACGAAAGTGTCTGTCTGTCTGTCTGTCTGTAGGTCGTGTGCGGCATAACTCTCGATAGAATTATCAGATTGAATTGAGCTTTGGTACACTTTATCGGAGCCGAAAAAGTAAGGACATGTTCGTTAACCAGCCACATCCAATCAAAATTGAGGGGTTGAGTACTACTTTTGTGTTTTTGAAAATAATTTTTTGAAAAAATCAAAAATTTCAATACTGGTTTTAGATAGTATTCATAAATCTCTAAAAATTATCCTGATAAAATTTTTTGATTAAATCAAAATTAGAAATGTTACAGCAGATTCAAATTCGAAAAAAGTCAATACCAAAATTCCATTTTCCAGTTAAATTATACGAGATACGAAAAAACGTTATGAAACAATATTATTGAATAAATAAAGACCTACAAATTTGAATTGTAACATTTTTTCATAAGATGCATATTTTTTTTTTTTAATTAAAAAAAAAACTATTGAAAATCTAAAATTCAATTTTTTTAACAATAATATGTAAAATAAGAAAAATCATTTCCTTAAATAAAGTCTACGATTGTTTTTCCTTTTTGAGATATTTGGAAGAAAATAAATTTATCAATAATCATGTAATTTATTAAAAAGTTACAAAAATGCATACAGAAAATCGAGCGCGAAGCGCGAGTGTCATGATGAGAATGTGTTCCTTAAGGCCGATAGAGCTTGAAGTATATTGAATTTCCTGTTTCACTTAAATTCAAAAAGAAATAGAGTGACTTTGAGAAAATGACTAATTTACATCATCTTTAATATCATTAAATTGGTTTGAGCTTCAGTATTAAATTATAAGAAATAAACTTAAACGTATGCCAAGAGTACAAGACCGAGCGCGAGGTCCAGAAAGAATGGAGCGCGCAGCGCGACGATCGAGTATTACGAAGCGCGACGATCGAATCGCGCGCCCTAGGCGCGCTCAAACTTGCGAGCGAAGCGAGCTGCGCGCGAAGCGCGCAATGAGAATGTGCCCGCGAAGCGGGCAGATTTTTTATATTATCTTCATTATTATTACTTATATTCTTCGAATTTTTTAACTGACTTCTTGTTTGCATAGTATAGCATTTATTTTTATTTTCTAATAAAATTTGAATTGAATCCATGACACATTTCAAAAATTGCGAAACAAATGTTTCCGAAATATTTCCTTCATCGATCAATTTTCAAAAAGTGTTTCCATTTTCCTCATTTTTCATTTTATTCATTATTACATTAATCAATCTTTTATTAATTATTTTGTCATTATTTTCATAAACTGCTCCTTTTTTTATGTCCTTAATATTCAATTTAATACAACATTTTTCATCATTGTCTTTATCATTGTCTTCATAATTTATCAGTAAATATTCTTCATTTAATAATTCTTCAGTATTATTCCTATCAATTTTTCCCTCATTAATATACTCATAATAACGTTTTTTATTACCAACATTTCTAAATAAAGTTTCTTCGTTTAATTGTCCAACATTTTCAAAATCTTCACAAGTTTTTCGTTTTTCAAAATCTTCATAATTTATATCATTATTAAATACCTTATTTTTAATATCCTTAATTAAGTTCTCATCGTTTATCGGTATTTGTTCGTTTCCTCCAGAATTATCAGTGGTTATATTTTCGTCTTCAATATCTTTATATTTTAATTTATCATAATTTCCTTGATTATTTCTATTCTTAAATAATTTTTTCTTATTCATAAATTGTTCAGTTTCTTCGTAATTATACTCCTCAATATCTTCTTCAAAATTATCATAGTTTATTTCTTCATGGCATGCTAGATCTATTACTGGTACTTTTTCCTTATATTCTAAATCAGATATGCATTTTGTATTTCTTGGTTTAACTAAATTTACTTCAATACTAGTCTTATTATTTATATAATTATGTTCAATATTCTCTACGTCAATAGGATTTCTTGATAAAGCATCTGCATTTACATTAGTTTTACCTGCCTTATATGCAACATCAAAATCATATTCTGCCAGTTTTAGTTTCCCCCTACACGGAGAGAAGTTTAGTAGAACCGTAGCGCTAGCGGTGGGAAAGCCGCTCGTCTTTGGTTTAGTGTAACTTCTACTATAAAATTGGGGCACTGGTTACCCCAAACTGACGAAAAGCTAGCGAGAGAACGGCTGGTCCAAGTATTTCGCGTAACGGCTCGCCTAGTTTGGGGTAATGGTTCCCCCAAATTGGCAGAGCTGTTCAACCAAACAGAGGTCGCGCAGCTCTCCGTGTGCTTAGCGCATCAGTTCTACGTGTTGGGCGAGCGGATTCACCAAACTTTTCTCCATGTAGTAACTCGAGAGCAAGGATCTTTCGAGTTTTGAAACCATACTAGTGGTTTATCGTCTGTGACCAAGGTAAATTTTCTTCCGTATAAATAAGGGCGAAAATATGTTACGCAATAAATAATTGCCAAAGCTTCTTTTTCGTATGTATCGTATTTTCGTTCACAGTCATTTAATGATCTAGAAGTATAAGCTATAGGTTTATCTTTACCTATTTTACCTTGTGAAAGAATTTCACCTATAGCAAATCCTGACGCATCAATTGTTAAAATAAAAGGTTGTGCGAAGTCTGGTCTTTGTAAAAGAGGTTCTTCACAACATTTTTCCTTAAAAAGTTCCAATGCTTCTTGTTGTTTTTCAGACCAATAAAATTTTACATCTTTCTTTAAAAGTTGATTCAAGGGTGTTGCAATTTTAGAAAATCCATCAATAAATCTTCGGTAATAACCAGCCAATCCTAAAAATTGTTTAATATTTTTAGGGTTTTTTGGTATCGGAAAATTTTTTACTGCCTCTAGTTTTTTAGGGTTTGGTCGTATTCCTTCCTTGTCTATTATGTGTCCTAAATAATCAACTTCTGGGCGTAAAAATTCATATTTATCTGGCTGTAATTTGAGATTTGCTGCACTTAATCCTTCCATTAGTTTGTAAAATTTTTCCTCATGTTCTTCAAGGGAATTTGCATATAATACGATGTCATCTAAGTAGACGAATAATTCAGTTCCTTGAAGCCCTGTTAAAACTAAATCCATTAATCGCTGAAATGTAGCTGGTGCATTTTTCAAACCAAATGGCATACTTCCTATGCTAATATCTAAAAGATCAGTTTGATCCAAATTACTTGAAGATTCGGAATATTGTAAAATTCCTTCTTGAGTTTTTCGTTTTGGTTTTAGTTGTACTTGGGAACATTCTTCAACTTCTTTTGCTAAAGTTGGGTTTTTCTTGCTTGACTACGGCTTATAGTGCCTTTTTTACTGCTGTCTCGTCATGGAACCGACATTGATATTTCTCATATTTTTCGGAAATTTTATATTCAGTCAAAATTAATTCAGGTTCGGGGTTTTTCGATTCAAAGTTTTCTGGTACAGATTCGCTTTTTCTATCCTTTTCCTTTTCTAAATTACGCGAAAGTTTGTTTTATATATAATTACTTCTTTTCTCTAACAATTGCTCAAATAAATCGGGAAATTCAACGTCGTTTTTTATTTCTCTTATTTCACAAGTTGGTAGTTTCAATTCATCTATATGTTTTTCTGCTCGGGAGCGTTTAAGAGTATATGTAACTGGGGGTGAAGACATGTAGAAATACAGTATTGTACAAAATATGAGTTATGTATATTTTGATGTTATATATATACAGAGTGTCTAAAAAGTCCCGGGACGGTTGGATATTTCCTCAGGTAAAATATTTTTCAAAAAAGTGAAGGTCATTCCTGAAGTAAATTTCAACGAGGAATTCAATGGTGACCTTTATTTTGACCTTGAAGTTGACCTTCATGGCTTTTTGAAGGTAAAATTTGTTTTTTTTAATGGAAACCCCCTTTTGTTTTACATCTGCAATCGATAGAGCGAAAAATTTTACGTTCAAGTACGTACCCAAGTCATAGGTCAATTGTAACGTTCAAGGTCAATTAGAGGTTATTTGAAATTAACAAAGTTTTCCAAGAGGTCAGTGTAATTCCTGAAGTATTTTTCAACGAGGAATTCAATGGTGACCTTCATTTTGACCTTGAAATTGACCTTCATGGCTTTTCAAGGTCAAATTTGTTTTTTTTAATGGAACCCCATTTTTTTAAATCTGCAATCGATGGAGCGGAAAATTCTACGTTCAGATACGTACCCAAGTCATAGGTCACTTGTAACGTTCAAGGTCAATTAGAGGTTATTTGAAATTAACAAAGTTTTCCAAGAGGTCATTGTAATTCCTGATGTAAAGTTCAATGAGAAATTCAATGCTGACCTTCATTTTGACCTTGAAGTTGACCTTTATGGCTTTTTGAAGGTCAAATTTGTTTTTTATAAATGGAAACCCCCCTTTTTCACATCTGCAATTGATAGAGCGAAAAATACTACGTTCAAGTACGTACCCAAGTCATAGGTCAATTGTAACGTTCAAGGTCAATTAGAGGTTATTTGAAATTAACAAAGTTTTCCAAGAGGTCAGTGTAATTCCTGAAGTAAATTTCAACGAGAAATTCATTGGTGAGCTCTGTATTGATCTTGGTTACAGCGTTTTAAATATTGTAAAATCATATGTATAGGAAATTTTCCATTAAAAGTCCCAGGAGTTCTGGTGAGAGTTCTGTTCCTCCCCAAAGAGTTATATCGAAAAGTCCTATACCGTTTTTCGATACCTAAGTCAATACCTAAGACGATACCATAAGTCCTATACCGTTTTTCTGTCTCCATACGAATATTACGAATCGAAACTAAATTTACGTATTACGAGTACATACTTACTATCTTTCGCTAAAAGATTATTATGGCGCAAGCTAAACTTTCGGAACGAGAGAGGGTATCTGTATTAATGATGCGTGGTTGGGGAGATCGAGTTCGATCTTATGATCAAGTTCGTTTGCTTTTTAATCGCACTTTTCGTAATGGAGAAGGGTTAAATCCTGTATCAAAATCAACAATTGAAAGAACTGTAAGGCGCTTTATGAATCATGGATCTATCAAGGACCTTCAGAGAACTGGTAGGCCAAAATCTGCAGGATCTGAGGAGATGCAGATGGACGTAGTCCAAGCATTTGTTGAAAACCCACACCTTAGTTTACGTCGAGCTAGTGATGAGCGTGACGTTGCTCCTGAGACAGTGCGAAATATTTTAAAAAGAATTAATTTCCATCCTTACAAAGTTCATCTGGTACAAGAGCTCAATGAAGACGATCCTGATCGTCGGGTTGAATTTTGTGAAATTATGATGGACAGAATTGATAGATATTCTCTTTTCTTGTACAATACAGTATTTTCAGATGAAGCTACTTTCACTTTAAAAGGTGAAGTTAACAGGCAAAATTGTAGATATTGGTTCGACACAAATTCTGACTGGATGTTGGAGAGTCACACACAATATCCACAAAAGATTAATGTTTGGGCCGGTATCTTGAATGATACATTGATAGGCCCTGTCTTCATGGATGGTAATCTCAATGCCCGTGCATATGAAGAGCTTTTCAGAAACAAAATTGTACCAAGAATAAGGGAGATTACAGGCGATGATTTTCAAAATATTTGGTTCCAGCAGGACGGAGCAGCGGATCATTACGGTAGGGAGATTTGAGCATATTTGGATACTCAGTTCCCTCATAGGTGGATTGGAAGAAGGGGTGAAAACGAGTGGCCTGCTAGATCTCCTGGTCTGACGCATCTCGACTATTTTCTTTGGGGTTATTTAAAGAGCAAAGTATACTCAACGCAACCCCAAAGCTTAGACGAATTGCAGAATCGGATTCTGCAAGAGGCTACTTTGATTGATAGGGAGATGAATCGTAATGATGTAACTCATTTTTACAATCGCATAGCTTTTTGTCAAGAAAATCAAGGTTTTCAGTTCGAACATGAAATGAAGGTCAGCATTGAATTCCCTGTTGAAAAATCCCTAGCGGACCCGTGTGAGAGAACGGTCATAGAATACTCTGACCGTTCTCTGACTGTTCTATGACCGTTCTATGACCTCGCATTATTACGGCTAAGATCGGTAAAAAATACATTAAAAGCTTTGCAATTATGATTCTGTGGCGAAATTTGGATTAGAAGGTGAAGCAATAAATACAATTATCTTATTTTTCAGCGATAGAAACTAGGAATACATCATGTACCTGTCATTGAAGGCAGTGGAGTGGTTCACCATTTGCGGAACGTCTCCACCAATAGTAAACCTTCACGGTGGAGACATTCCGCCAATTGTGAACCACTGCACTGCCTTCAATGACAGGTATTATGTTTTTCTAGTTTTTATCGCTGAAAAATAAGATAATTGTATTGATTGCTTCACCTTCTAATCCAAATTTCGCCGCAGAATCATAATTGCAAAGCTTTTAATGTCTTTTTTACCGATCTTAGCCGTAATAATGCGAGGTCATAGAACGGTCATAGAACAGTCAGAGAACGGTCAGAGTATTCTATGACCGTTCTCTCACACGGGTCCGCTAGGGATACTTCAGGAATTGCACTGACCTCTTGGAAAACTTTGTTAATGTCAAATAACCTCTAATTGACCTTGAACGTTACAATTGGCCTATGACTTGGGTACGTACTTGAACGTAGAATTTTCCGCTCCATCGACTGCAGATGTAAAAAAAGGGGGTTCCATTTAAAAAAACAAATTTGACCTTGAAATGCCATGAAGGTCACCATTGAATTCCTCGTTGAAATTTACTTCAGCAATGACCTTCACTTTTTTGATAAATATTTTACCTGAGGAAATATCCAGCCGTCCCGGGACTTTTTAGACACCCTGTATATATATATATATATTTTGTTTTTAAACAAATTTACAAATATACGTATTTTTTTTTTATTTATAGAATTTATTTTGGTTCTTGTTTTCTTGAAAGTTTTTGTTTAATTCTGATTTATAAACAAATACCTTGTTACATAAATTTGATGTATAGTTTACTTGTGTAATTTTATAGGAAAAATTGCAATTCTAAAATTCAAAAACTCTAATTTAAGGATAGCTGAGCGCGCAATTCGCTGAACGCTTTTTAATATAACCTTCCACGAAAGTGAAAAGCTATATCCCAAAACAAATTTCAGTCACAGGAATAAAAATAAATAAAAATAAATAAAAATAAATTTTTATTCTAATATCCTATTTTGTGGTTTCAATTATTCGATCTTTCTGTGGTAAAAAATTAGCCAAGCTAGACTCAAGCACAGAATCTTGGGTAATTATATGACTCACAGAAACCACGACAGTCGAAAATCAGAATTTTTGCAATACAAAATTAATCAGACCTGACTCAAGCACAACTTCCTTCTTAATTCATGTAATTTACAAAATTTTGATAATCGTCAAGAAATTGAAGGTGTCAGTTTTTTTGTTAACAAAGAAAAAATAAAAGTTAAAACAGTAAAATGCAAGCACTTCGAGGTTTGCCTGACCCAAATGATGGTGACCGTTCAACGAATCCAAAGAGGACTTATGGTTTCGTGTGCTCTATTTTTTCTGTTTAAAACTTGAATTTAATCTTATTTAACAAATGATGAATTCTTGCAGTACCAGATTAGACAAGGATGACTCAAGCACAAGCCCTGATTAATCTGTGCACTTGCAGAAATTCGAAAAATAAAAAAAAAATGTTGTGTTGTAATAAGATTTTATTTATTAATTAATTTATTTATATATATATATATATATATATTTGCTAAAATAAAATTGGAAAAAATTTATTGGAAATTTCCGAAAGGATTTATTTATAGTTTTTTCGAAAAGTTTTGATTAAATTTTTGCATAGAAAAGATTTATTTAAATTTACGAACAAAATTTATATAAAATTTGCGTAAAATGTTTATTAAATATTGCATGAAGAAATATTTATTTCAAATTCACAAAAAAAAAAAATTAATTCAAAATTTGCGATAAATTTTAATTAAATTTCGCATAATAAAAAAAAGATTTATTTAAATTCACGAAAAAATTTATTCAGGAATTGTGAAGAAATTTTTAATTAAATATTTCATGGAAAATATTTATTCATTTCTTTTCCATTTATTAAAATTTCAATTTTTTGACACTAAACACCTTTTTTCACTTTCAATATAAATCATATTTTGTATTTATATTTATAAAACACTTATATTCGATTGAAGAAGGAATTTCTATATGTGGGTAAAATCTCTCTCTTTTCAAAAATATCTATATATCTTTCAAATAAATCCACTAGAAGGTTAGGTATCATTAAATATATTAATTTTTCTGGTTTATTGTTAACTTTTGTCTTTCCCGGCCGATGCACCAAAAATAGTAGTAGAAGGGTGAAACGGTCACGTCGACCCATCCACGCCAGTATATAGGTTACCAGCGCTACATGCACTCCGCGGCATAGCAGGTTTACAGGGGCAGCGACTCGAACAGTCACCGCTAGGCTCGCAGCGCGAGCTTGCTCACTGCAGACTCGAAACCGCGAGGCTATAACCTAGCTTGCGCAATCATCAGCGGTATCTCCAGTCGGGACTCATGTCCCAGCAGCAGCACCTACGGAAGTAGCCAAAGGGTCACCGAGGAGCAGCAGCAGACTGGTAAAATATTTTACATTACGAAGAACACTAGGTACGCTGCCCAGGCTCTAGTGCAACTTCACAATTTAAATTATACTTACTTTCTGGGTACGCCACCCAGGCTTCAGAAGATAAGTGTCGATTGTGGGTACGCTATCCAGGCTCCACGATAAACCTTTGTGCCTCCACCCGCTCTCTGGTCCGCTGCCCAGGCGCAGAGACGGTTCTCCTCCATCCTAAGAGAGAGATGTACGCTGCCCAGGCTGTCTCTCTTGCCTCTATGGTGTACGCTGCCTAGGCTGCCATCTTGATCACTCCCTTTCCACGGTGTACGCCTATGACTGGCTGCCATGACGAGTACCTTTAAGTTGTCTCTGATTGGTGCACGCCACCCAGGCTGCCAATCACCGTCTCTTTTTAACGCTTGCGCACGCCGTCTTGGCGGCCAAGTGAATTTAGTTGTTAAAATTTACGGGTACATTGATTTTTGGGGTTACCCCTTTTAGCAAGAGCAGCGCCATCTGCTCAACTTCAACAAACCCTACTTGGGGTGTTCTCACGTAGTGTGCGGAACGTTTTTACCGACCGTCGAGTGAGACAAGATAGAGAGTGTGTTAACTCCGATTATTGGTTCGCGACGACAGCGCCACCTATTTTCTTTTGAATTATTATTCGTCGCACGTTTTCTTATAGATTTATAAAAGGATTTGCCACTGAGCAATCCACGATAGATAGAGAGTGTGTTCACTCCGATTATTGGTTCGCGACGACAGCGCCACCTATTTCTTTCGAATTATTATTTGTCACGCGTTCTCTTATAGAAGGATTTGCCACCGTGCAATCCACGATAGATAGAGAGTGTGTTCACTCCGATTATTGGTTCGCGACGACAGCGCCACCTATTTCTTTCGAATTATTATTTGTCACGCGTTTTCTTATAGATTTATAAAAGGATTTGCCACTGAGCAATCCACGATAGATAGAGAGTGTGTTAACTCCGATAATTGGTTTGCGACGACAGCGCCACCTATTTTCTTTTGAGTTATTATTTGTTACGCGTTTTCTTATAGATTTATAAAAGGATTTGCCACTGAGCAATCCACGATAGATAGAGAGTGTGTTCACTCCGATTATTGGTTCGCGACGACAGCGCCACCTATTTCTTTCGAATTATTATTTGTCACGCGTTTTCTTATAGATTTATAAAAGGATTTGCCACTGAGCAATCCACGATAGATAGAGAGTGTGTTCACTCCGATTATTGGTTCGCGACGACAGCGCCACCTATTTCTTTCGAATTATTATTTGTCACGCGTTTTCTTATAGATTTATAAAAGGATTTGCCACTGAGCAATCCACGATAGATAGAGAGTGTGTTAACTCCGATAATTGGTTTGCGACGACAGCGCCACCTATTTTCTTTTGAGTTATTATTTGTTACGCGTTTTCTTATAGATTTATAAAAGGATTTGCCACTGATCAATCCACGATAGATAGAGAGTGTGTTAACTCCGATTATTGGTTTATGGAGTTCTTAGACTCAGTAGACTAAAGGTCTATCCATTTGCACCTTTTACTCTGAACCGTAAATGCGGATTCTGTGTGAGCCGGCGAGGTTGAGCAGCGCGGAGAAGAGGCGAGACTCGAATTGGCTCCCTTGATCGGTTGTAAGGGTTTCGGGTGCTCCGAAACGTGAAATCCAACCGTCAACAAAGGCACGGCAAACCGTAGTTGCCTCGATGTCGCGTAAGGGAAAAGCTTCAGGCCATCTGGAAAACCTGTCGATGATAGTAAGGACGTACCTGTACCCTTCGGACACTGGAAGTGGGCCGACAATGTCCAGATGGACGTGTTGAAACCGCGACTCGGGCGCGATGAAATGTGCGGGCTGAAGGCAGTTATGTCGAGAGACTTTCGACCTCTGGCAAGTGATGCAAGTTTTACACCAACTTTTTACATCTTTGCAGAGGTTAGGCCAGATATACCGTTTACGAATTAGCCTGTCCGTGGTTTTAGGGCCAGGGTGGGCCTGCGAATGAAAAAGGTCGAAGGTCCTTTTTCGCAAAGGAGCCGAAATGTAAGGACGAAGCGTTTCCCCTGAGAGATCACACACGACGGTGGTGTGTTGAGGACCCCATTGGATCTTTTTTAGGTTAAGTGAGCATTTGGGGGAACTCAAGAGATGCCTGAGCTCTTCGTCGGCCTCTTGCGCCTGCGCTAACTCTATTAGGCTTAAATCGGTGGCCAGACGAATAGATTCTATACGAGATAGAGAATCTGCGACCACGTTGTCTTTGCCGGGGAGGTATTCAATTTGGGTAGAAAATTGAGAAATAAAAGAGAGCTGAGTCTGTTGCCGAGGCGAGGCCTTCTCCGACCGCTGCGTGAAGGCGTAGGAGAGGGGCTTGTGGTCAGTTAAGATTTTAAAATCACGGCCCTCCAGAAAATGTCTGAAGTGTTTGATCGCCTCGTAGATAGCGGTGAGCTCGCGATCGTAAGCGCTGTATTTTCTCTGTGACGGAGAGAATTTACGTGAGAAGAAAGCGAGAGGTTTCCAAATGTTGGAAAGTTTCTGCTCGAGTGTGGCACCCATGCCCGTATCGGAGGCATCGGTAAGGAGTCTCGTCTCGGCCTGAGACGAGGGATGACTCAGCAGGGTTGAATTGACGAGCTCCTGCTTGGTGCGCGAGAACGCTTCTTCGGCCTCGGGAGACCAAACAATTTTGCGCTTATCATTTTTGCGAGAGTTACGGAGATATATGAGCAGAGGCTGCTGTGTTTGAGCAGCATGCTTCAGGCTGCGGCGATAAAAGTTAACAAGGCCCAAAAACCTGCGGAGTTCGGCCACAGTGTGAGGTTTCGGAAATTCCGAAACTGCTTGGACCTTTTCGAGGGTTGGTCTGAGACCATCCTGATGGACTCTATAGCCGAGGAAGTCGAGTGCGGTTTTACCGAACTGACACTTAGCGAGGTTAAGCTGAAGCGAGAACTCTCGAAGACGCTGCAGAACTATGCGAAGATGTCCCTCGTGTTCTTCGAGCGAGGAGGAAGCGACGAGGATATCGTCAATGTAAACGAACGCGAATTCCAGGTCACCTAATGCCTGGTTGACGTAGCGCTGGAAAGTCTGACCAGCATTGCAGAGGCCGAACGTCATAACCGAATATTCGAACAGGCCGAAAGGGGTTATTACTGCAGTTTTGGGAACGTCGTCTGGAGCTATAGGGATTTGATGGAAGGCCATCTGTAGATCGAGTTTCGAAAATACGGATTTTCCGAACAGGTTGACCGAAAAATCGTGTAAATGTGGCAGGGGATATTTATCGGGAACGGTGACTGAGTTGAGGCGGCGAAAATCTCCGCAGATTCTCCATGATCCGTCTTTCTTGGGGACCATGTGGAGAGGGGCGGCCCAGGGACTACTGGATGGACGACACAATCCATCTTTAACGAGCTTCTGGAATGTCTCTTTTGCAACCCTGAGTTTCTCCGAAGACAAGCGTCTTGCACGCTCAGCAATTGGCGGTCCTTTGGTAAGGATATGATGAAACACATCGTGTTTTTTTAGGTTAAGAGGACGAGCGGCCCCGGTTACTTCGGGGAACTCCGTCAGGAGTCCGGATAAACTGGATGAGTCACCTAACAAGCTGACTCCAAAAATGGGAGCAGCTTGGAGCCATGTGCCTATGGATAAGCCAGTCAGGGAATCGACCAATTTGCGTCGAGCAAGATCGGGAATAAGCGCGTAGTGCGCCAGGAAATCAGCTCCGATAATTGGGTATGGGACTGACGCAAGGTGGAAATTCCAAGTAAAGTTTCGACGAAGGTTAAGATCGAGGGAAAGAAGCTTTTTACCATAAGTTAAAACGCGTGAATTATTCGCCGCGTATAAGAGCAGGTCTTGAGGGGCTCCTATTGGAGCGTCCCGAGTTGGTAAGAGAGATACGTCAGACCCTGTGTCGATTAAAAAGGTTAAACCAGACTTGGAGTCCTTAACGTGGAGACGTTTTGACACTGCGTCGCCAAATCCGACCGTCTCCGAGCGGGAAGGCGAGGTTAGTTTTCCGAAGGTGAGCTAGATTTCCAAGAGCAAGGCTTTACGCAATTTCGAGCCGCATGTCCATATTTCCTATGGATGAAACATAGTGAGGACGCTGCAGGGCTTTTGGAGCGCCTGCGAGAGCGTTCGAACCGAGCTGAGGAGTGTGGTCGAGACTGTGAACGATAATGAGCTGGCCGGTTTAGACGGGCATCTAATTGCTCAAGTTTTTGGGCTAGAGCGTCCACCTTAGCCTCCAAATTAGAGGGGCCCGGTGAGGTGGTACGTCTTGATGACACGGCGGAGACCTGTGACTCTGAAATGGAGTAGGTGTCCGCGATCTCGTCAACCGTTTGAGCTAGACGATTTAAATCGTTAAGACCGGTCGAAACCAGGATTGCCCGATGATGGCTGGGCAAATGTTCTAGGAAAATAGACTTAATGACGGAGTCGTTACACTGTCCGTCGCTCAGGTTGCGTAAGCGGCTCAAAAATAGGGAAGGTTTACCATCGTCAAGGACCTGGCCTTTTAATAGGCGTCGCAATTTAGACTCGGCTGAAGTAGCGAAAGCGTTGATGATTCTTTCTTTTATTAGGCCGTATTGGTTAGCAGGAGGAGGTTCTATTAATAGGATGTCTCGAATAATGGCGATAGCGTCGGAATCAAGCGCGGCGACGACCGTATCAGCTTTAGTTTCGTCGGTCACTATACGAGCGAGTCGAAGAGTTCGCTCGACCTGGAGGAACCAGAGGCCGGGGTCGTTACGAATAAACGGCGGCATCTTAGGAACGCGATAATGATCCACTCTCGGGATGTCTACCTGATCACGGGGTGGAGGACGCTCGGAAACCCCGGATGACTCGCCTCCCGACGCGGATCCGCCGTCCGAATTCATGGTAAAAAATTATTTGCAAAAACTGAATATCGTGGGAGGAAATAAAATGTCGGTCGAGCAAGAGCGCGATTTTTCAAGACGGTTTAGCGCTACAGGGAAAAATTCTAGGCGGAATAGTTTCTCTCTTGTCAAAGAGAGAGAAAAAAATTAAAATTTATAATTGAATTAAATTATAATCGCATCTCAAAACGTGTTAAAAGATTTGAATACGACGAATTACAATAATAATTATAATAAAATCACGAAGTGATTCACATTAAATAACAAAAAGGAATTAATTAAATCGCATAACAATCGCAAAAACGCATTACAAAATTTAAAGGCGATGAATTAGCGTGATTACAACAAGATCATATAGTAATTCGCAACAGTGAACGCGAAGTTAAATATTACATGTAATGTAATCGAAGAAGGAAACGTACTTTAAATACCTCGACCGATTGAAAAGAAAAAAAGAATTTCAGAAAAAAAAGGAACCAACCTGAAACGGGAAACTGTATTTCAAATTTTATTAAAATAAATTTAAATTAATCGTTTCGAGTTTAATCAAAATAAATTCAAATGGGTTATCCAAGAACGCTACGCGGTGTTCCCCGAAATTTGCGCGGTGCGACGAATTAAATGTATTGTTATTTGCAGGGAACAATTCTAAGAATTGCCTCGGCCCAGACGGAATACGAGGAAAAACCTGAATGGATTGAACATAAGCGAATTCACGGAAAAACGGAATGCGGGTTGTTGAGCGAGCTGCGAGAATCGACGAGCCGATTCTAGGAATCACGCTGTTGACATTCGTGTTTCTCAGGTTATACGGCAATCTTGCCGGATCAACTTATAGAAAATAGTTTACATAACAAAAATTGACACTTGACAACGATAAACTATAAATTATAAATAAAGGATATAATAGGCGGGTAAATTTGAAAGCCGGCTGGAACGTCGGAACGATGATTTTTCCCCTTTTTTACAGGAACAAGGCGACGGTGACGATGGCTTCACGCATCCCACGGTGATAAATTTGTTGCAGGAGCAAGGCGCCGGTGACGATGGCTTCATGCATCCCACGGTGAAAAGTTTGTTGCAGGTGCATGAGCGGCAGGTTGTGGAGACTGCTGAGAGAGTGGCTCACTGGCAGGAAAGAAAACTATATAAGAGAGTGAAGACTTCGATGAATACTCATCTCGGATGTGTGGATCAGCTGCAGATGACAGGAACTGCAGATTTCAGGAACTGCAGGTGACAGGAACTGCTGATTTCAGGAACTGCAGATGACAGGGACTGCATTCCTGCAGGATCTCGACCCGCGGATCACGTCGGGGTCACCACTATGGAGTTCTTAGACTCAGTAGACTAAAGGTCTATCCATTTGCACCTTTTACTCTGAACCGTAAATGCGGGACGAGAGAGAGACGCACTGATTAGATAAACCAAGACAACACTACTTTATTTCAGTTACATCTGTTAATATATAGTTCTACAAGTGAAGAGATATCTCTGGCACTTCGCGTGTGCCGGCCAGCAAGCCACTAACTAACTAGCGAGTCGACTCCCCTGGTCGCGCGGTGGTATCCCCACTCCCGCAGCAGGAGGGGGAACCTAAATACTAGCGCTCCCCACAGGTTCACGACGACAGCGCCACCTATTTCTTTCGAATTATTATTTTTCACGCGTTTTCTTATAGATTTATAAAAGGATTTGCCACTGAGCAATCCACGATAGATAGAGAGTGTGTTAACTCCGATTATTGGTTCGCGACGACAGCGCCACCTATTTCCTTCGAATTATTATTTGTCACGCGTTCTCTTATAGAAGGATTTGCCACCGTGCAATCCACGATAGATAGAGAGTGTGTTCACTCTGTGTTATTGGTTCGTGACGACAGCACCACCTATTTTCTTTTCGTATTATCATTTGTCACGCGTTTTTCTTACAGATTTCGTAAAGGTGTTTGCCATCGAGCAACCAGCGATAGAAAGAGTGTATTCACTCCATGTTATTGGTTTGTGACAACCCGATCTCAGGGCCGTCTACACGAAACTTCGCGAACTATATATTTTAAGTTTTATTGCGCGGTTCGATTTCAAATCCTATAAAGATAGGAACGAGAAATTATGAGATTGCTTGATTGAACACTTCTTTATTATCAAAAACAAAGTTCGAACAATTTACTCAAATTGTTTGTTCACAAATAAAAATCCGCGTACAAAATACGTATTCCGAAGATAGGAGCGTAACTAACTAACAGAAACTAAGTGCGTACGTGCGAGCGCGCGTGTGTACGTATGTCCAGAGAGGGATCCAAGGGGTCTTTTTATCAAAAGTCCCCACTAAATGATTTGAGTTTTTGGGGCGTAGATAATAGATCTAATTGGTTGATTTTTAGTTTTGGGTGTTTTGAAAATAATCTTATTGGATTAGATTCTTCCCTAAAAACAGTGAGGGCGGATACGAACTAGGCCAATAGTAGGTGTCGGGCCCACGTGCGTTCCCAGCATCTCAAGTGCGGCCACTTGAGGGTGTCAAAATACAATTCCTCTTTTGACTCCGGGGGTCCGTCTCTGGTCACTTAACTTCGATCGTAGATCAATTTTTAAGGGTTGACAAGTACCCATGTTCTTTCACATTTTACGATCGTTCTGGGGATTTTGGGTTTATTGTAATTTGGAATCAAATTTCAACGACTATTGAGTATTTAGCGAAATTCATGGTTTGTAAATCAAACAATTTATACTAGATGGCAATAAATATAGAATTTATTAGTCGCTAGTGACATTTCCCAAACTCTCCAGAACGGTTTTCACATAGTCTGGTCCTATTCAGAACAAAGGAAGGCTCTTAAAACTATTTATTATTTATTTCTATTGAGGCATTTCCTCGAAGGTTTCCAGACAACATGTCAATCTGAAAATAAACCATTAATTTAATTATTCTAAGGAACAAGGCTGGTTTATTTATTATTTCTCTTAAATGTCAACTTGATCTGGTAAATTTCAGCATGTAAATTAACATTAAATTCAATTTCAGACTTATATTTATACTAAAAGTCTCTTTGATCATAAACCTTAATATTTATTCTGCCTTTCTAAGTATTTTAAATAAAATCGAAAATGAATTTTCCCACGGCATTTCTTTGTTACGTACAATTACGTACATACCGAAGAAGTGAATTTGAATCGAGTTCATGAACGCTCGATCTAGTTTATTCGCAATCCGCAAAATAGATGAGCGCGCAAGTGCGATCATCACACCTCACCCCCTATTTTCAAAAGAATGTTTACATTCTTTTCGTGAAGTTTTACGCCGGTTGTTGTGTCCCAGTGAATATAAAAATAATTTTAATCTACAATGAATGGATGATTATTCGCTAAATTGGACTCAGTTTCGATTGCCAATTTAAAATTTTGCAACTTATGAACCGTGCGCGGGAATCGTGAAAAATGAGGTAAAGTGAACCTTGACAGCGATTGTTGATAAAGTAAGAATTTCTTTTACTTCATTATGGATTCAAGATTTCCAAGGTAAGAAATCAAGGTACGTTTTATAGTTATTGATCCTTTAGGATTATTTGAGACAAGTTTGTTTCTAGGTTTTGTAATTATGACCGGTATTGCCGGTATATATATATATATACCCATGCCTATACGTATACGTGTGTATCCTATAGTGTTTGGATAAAGTCAATGTATGGAATTTCTAGCGACAAGGAAAAATTAGCAGTCATCAAAGGATATACCTTTTTGCGACATTTTGAGATTTAAAGTTCACCATGAACAAGGAAAATAAGGACTAGTTTCGCAATGAATAATGTGAATGCACATTGCTATCGTGGATTTCTTGTAGCTTCTGTGAAATTAAATTATAAGGCTCAGGTATAAATAAACCCTTCCATATTTGTTGAGCTGACAATATTATCTAGGGAGGCTAAATTAAACATTCTTTTTTTTTCAGACGATGTATTTTGTGCTGTTGAGTTTTACTTCTAGAGTAATCACGTGGAAATTCCTTCAAACTGCTTTTGTGAAAAAGGATTCAACGACATATTCGCTGGTTATTAAGGTAATTAGGAGGTCAGTTTGTTTTCTTCATTCAACTGTAAATTACGACCTTGTTGAAAAGTTCTCGAAAGATAGACTTGTGAGTATACTGTTGAGATAAGATATTCTTATTAATATTAAAACGATTAGAATTATATCTATATATATATTGTAACTTTATTTCTTCTTACCCTTTGGTTAATTGAAGAAGATACGAGATTAATCAGACAAATTAAGTAAAATATAATAAATTGTGGTTTCGGCTACGTGAGAAGAAGTGAAGACCTAATTCTGCCTATAAAACTTTTATTTTTACTGAGATTTATCTTCTTACAAATAATGAGCTCGAATTAACTATTAATCCTTGGACAATTCTTACTCATGAAGATAAATCTCCAATATCAGTTTCGAATATTATTAGGCTAAACATTATTTGCCTTAATAAACTAACTTCTAATAGTTTAAGATTATTAATACAATTTTACATTACTTTCTAGAATACTCTACAATTGGCACGGTCATTCACTAAGACGTTTATCTAATCTAAGGCTCTATATAAAATATCTCTGTAATGTGCAATTAATCTAATGGCCCTATGCTATTCCTGTTCTAATTATCGAAAATACAATTTACCATAGGCTTCGCGTGATTCATCTAGTACTGCGCTTACTAATTCAAATGTGCGCGCCCACGACTCTATCTCCTATCTCTTTCTAATGAGAAATCCTAACGGTAACCCTACCAGTATCATCAGAACGCGCGGCGTGCCACAAGCGTTAGGTTGTGTGCACCGAACTCAGATAAGGCGTAAAACCCCTTATCCTGCCTAGTACTCCACAATTATAGAAACGAATCCAAACTCAAACGAGACGTGAAACCCCTCGTTCTGCCTAGAAAGCGTTTCAAGAGCCGAATCGAGACTCGGACTAAGACGTAAAACCTCTTAGCCTGCCTCGAGAACAACTCTAGATGGCTTGTGGCTCGCTTGCGAGCCACCGACTCCCAATTCTGGTGTCAGCATCCCCTTTTTATAGCATCTCGCTCATCTCCCACTCTGGTCCATTTATCTCAGGAGGGGATGCTGAGCTTGCGCGTTAAGATTCAGCCGGATGCTGAGCTTCCCTATTTCTTGCCTGTAGAGCGATGAGCACAGTTGCCATTCTATAGGGGCTAGTCTAACTTCTTATATTTATAGGGCTTATGACGTCCGCTTACAATATATATATTAAGTTATAATTATTTATTATTTAGTTTGATAGATTCTTACTTTATGGCTTTTACTACTACTATTTATCATATGTTTATTTAATTGTCGAATTTTACACATAAATGTCTTGTTATTACTAGCTTTATTTATAACTACATATTTTTGTTATGTTTTAACTAGTTTTTATCGCGAATGAAGAGTAATTACTTAGCTCTGATCGTATACGAATTTATCCTTGTTTTATAAAAAAAATTTCAGTTTCTGTGGTTAGGATTTTAATGCACAAATCTATATCGTAAATTTCCTTTTAGCTTAAAATTTATAAACATTATCTAAATCATAGTTGGTTACTTAAATTTATCTATTCATATGTAAAGTTTCTATAATAGCCTATTTTCTAATTTTTATTTTGAATTTTTATTTGTATTTTTCAATCCTCTTAGTAAAGATGTTTTTGTTCAAATTAACTTTTCTTTTTTTTTTTTTTTGTAAAATATGATAAAATGTAACTAATTTGCATGCGCTAATTTTAATTTATTTTTATTGTACGAGTTTCCACTTGTTCTCGTTAATTGCGATTTCTAAAAAATATTTTCTTGAGCTGTTACTTGAGCTTCATATATCTGTATTTTAATGATATGGTTTTCCATCGTAGGTGGATTTTACGACAGAGTGAAATACATATTTATCATTTTGTTCGAATACTATTGTATGACTTTTTTGAGGTTGGATGTAGAAAAGAGCCTCAAAATTTACCAGACCTTCACTTTTTAACTTTTTACTAATCAATGTGACTAACTTGCAGTCTTTAAAGATAAAATGGATAAGGCAATTTCTTTTCGTTTCAAAAATATCTTTTTTGCATTATATGCAAGAAGTGTTAAGTATCGAAACGAACACAAGTTTAGAAAGATTTTGTTTACAGTCACAAGATAGAATTTTCTTCCCTTTTTGTTCCGATGGATTTGTAAAATCTTTAACGCTGTTACCTTTAAAATTTTCTCCGGCACCTTTACCTTTTACCTCGGGCCAAGGTGGCAATACGATCGTTGCATCTACCCGGCCAGGAGGTTTGCTCATACCTGATTCACAACTCTGTGAATCCAGATCAATAACCAATCCGCTTTCCAGCGCGATTCCACCTATAGGATTTTCTTTTTTTCTTCCAGGATAAATGTGCCTCTCTACCTCGGGCCAAGGTGGCAATACGTTCGTTGCATCTACCCGGCCAGGAGGTTCCCTACTATCCGGTTCATAATCCAAGGAATCGTGTGATTCCATCTCCCGAAGTGTGCAGATATTTCTATCATCACTACTTCTTATGAGGAGAGATGAACCTTCTTCGGCTGACTCACAACTGCCGCTACCAATTTCAAGATATTCCAAATCCTTTTCTTTAATATTTTTTGAATTAGTGTCGTTAGTTGGGTCTACGTCGTAATTTTCTATAGTAAATAAATGAAAATTTTCTTTAACAAGTATATCATTATTAAAATAGTCATTGTCGTGTGTAAGGATATCAGGATCGAAATCAAGAGCCGATACAGTGCCGTCAATAGCAAGTATTTGCTCCTGGTCTCTAAGAGTAAAGGTATTGTCAATTGAGTCATTCGTCTTCAAGTCGGGTGAATTTATTGTCGTGTAACCTTGAGTTTTCGTTTCGGTACCATTTTCCTTGACATTTTGTTTTAAATTAACTGGATTTCTCGATAATGCATCTGCATTTGCATTCACTTTACCTGGTTTATACACCACAAAATAATCGTACTCACCTAGTCGTAACCTCCACCTATTCAGTTTTGAACCGGGATTTTTTATATTATGAAGCCATACCAGAGGTCGATGGTCTGTAACCAAAGTGAATTTTCGACTATATAAGTACGGTCGGAAATTCTCAACACCGAACAGTATACCAAGAAGCTCCTTTTCGATAGTCGCGTACTTAGTTTCTGCTTCATTTAAGGTTCTAGATGCATAGGAAACAGGAAGATCTTTTCCTATCTCTCCTTGACTTAAGATAGCCCCAATAGCAAAATCAGATGCGTCAGTGGTGACTATGAAAGGCTTACTAAAATCTGGATATTGAAGGATGGGTTCAGTTATTATTAAATCTCGCAATTTTTCGAAGGCTTCTTGTTGAGCTTGCTCCCAATGAAATTTTATTCCGAGTTTAGTGAGCAATGTTAGAGGTTTTGCTATTTTTGCGAAATTAGGTATAAACCGCCTATAATAACCGATTAATCCAAGGAATTGCTTTATGTTTTTACGTGTCTTTGGAAGAGGGAATTTTTTAACGGCTTCTATTTTGCGGGGGTCAGGTTTCACGCCATCTTGTGTAATTATGTGTCCGAGATATGTAATTTCTTTTCCTAAAAAATGACACTTTTCGGGCTGTAGTGTCAGTCCTGCAGTCTGAAGTCTACCAAAGAGTTTCTTAAGTTTATTCATATGTTCTTCTAGTGAGCTTGAATAGACAACGATGTCGTCCATGTATACGAATAACTCGATTCCTTGTAAACCGGATAAGACTTGATCCATTAGTCTCTGGAAGGTAGAAGGTGCATTTTTCAACCCGAAAGGCATTTTTTTGTACTCATAATGTCCATAGCAGTGTGCACAGATCTGATACCGACGCAGTCACAACTACAGAAGCACCTCCTGTCCGTGAGGAGCGAGTAGGGAAAGGCGGTGGCGCGCGCTGCCTTTCTTTCTTCCTCGTCACTCTGGCACGCGAGAACGACTCATCCCACTTCTCCTTATTCTCCTCGCTTCCTCTTTGCAATGCTATTTTTAGACTTCACATTTTACGCTTTCAGTTATCGAGTCGAAATTGAGAATTGTATTTCTCTCGACTCCGTGCAAAAGAGGCGCGAAGCAGACGACAATTTGAAATGTATGAAATATGTTATTTTCTGAAACAACACTTTTTTTTCAAATACATTGGAAAAAATCTGCCTGAAATAAACATCTAAAAGATCGTGTAAAATTTTATAAGCATTTGAACATTTCAAAAATAAACTTTCAGTAAAATTTCTTGCCAATAAATGTTCAAAATTTGAATCAATATATATTTTTCTATTTAAATTTCCATACTTCTAATCAATTTTGTACATTTAAAAAATTTTCAGTTAGAAATATATTCTATTAAGAAAAAATAAACATAAAATTCAAGTTTAAAATTTACATTCTCAGTTTTATGTTAGAAATATTTTCATCTTAAATTTTTGTTGCCTAGGCACAGACTTTTCATTTAAAAAACGAAATGTTCTACAAAAAGGAAAAATTTTCTAATAGATGTGGATAAATCAAAATGCTAAAATATGTGTTATCTTCATATGAACAAGTAAATATTTACCAATATCAATTTTTACATGAACATTTTTGTTCGAAGTGTTGAAATCTTGTTACAATTTGACAAGATCATATGGACAAGTTCAATCTTTTAAATGAAATATCTTGTGATTTTTAATTTGTCTGTTCTTCTGAAATCGGGGGAAGATTTAAAAAGTAAAAAAAAAAATTTCCAATGGAATCCAAGGTCAATAAATGCTAAAAGTTTTAAATCAAGATTTTAATTACAAAATTTTGAAGCTTTGTAATTAGCTTTATAAATGACTACTTGTATCAGAAAGTAATTCAGCTCTGTACAGCATTTTTATAATTTGAATTCAAAATAGGTGCTTAGGCCAGAAAAAAGTAAGATAAAAATGTTTTCACCATAAAACTAAGAATGTAAATTTTAAATTTATTATGTCATATGTTTATCTCTTCTTAATGGAAAATACTCTGCACATAATTATCTGTTTCGATATTTTTTAAATGTACGCTAACATTTAAGAAATTCATAAGTATTTCACCTTTTTATGAAAATTACAAATTTCCAAATAACACTTTGATTAACAAAGCTAAAAATTCGTCAATAATTGATATATTGTATTGTCAATTCTCAAAATTGAAGAAAGGTTTAAGTGCTTGAAAAATAATGTCATTGTGAAATTTTAAGTCATCCTATGTTTAAAGTACTTAAACCTTTCTTCAATTTTGAGAATTCCTTCAAAGGTTTATTTCAGGTGAGTGACTTTTTCTTTTTTAATGAAAAATTTTATAATTCTAAATTTGACTCATCTTGTATCATTATAAAAAGATTTTGAAACCTCAAAAAAAAATTTTCAGTTTAATTCAAAGTCAATAAATATTCAATGTTTGAAATTGAAATATTAAGTGAAAGATTTTCAAGCTCTGGGAATCAACTACTTTAATAACACAATTTTTCTTCTTCGTAAAGCATCTCAATTTTCAAATTTTAAATACAGATTTCAAACTCAAAACCTATTTGCCGGAAATGAACGTCTCAAAGATCTTGTAGAAATAAAGGGAGATTTGAATACTTCAGAAATAAATTTTCAGTAAAATGGTGAACTCAATAAATGTTCAAAACTTAAATCAAGATATCAGTTTACAAATTTTTAATTACGTAAATTGACTACTTCAATTTGAAAATTACTTGAAAAAATCTTATATTTAAAAAAATTAGGCACATAAAATAACGATTTAAAATCCACATTCATAGATTCATGCTAAAAGCAGATCAAAGTTTATTAATCTTACGTTTTAGTGGCGTATGCACAGATTTTTAATCAAAAAAATGAAATAAAAGAATCTTTCAATGAAATTCAAAGTCTATAAATGCTTAAAGTTTTATCTCATGTTTCTTAGGTCTAAAATTAAAATATTTTGCACCAGATTTGAATTTAAATTTCATCCTAATTTTATGTGGCCTAAGCACAGACTTTTATTTTAAAAAATATTTATTGATTTCAACTCCGACATAAAATTTTATTTCGAAGTGTTTAAATCTTGTTACGACTTCACAAGATCTTATGGATGTTTTTCCAAATATCAAGAAAAAAATTGTAATCTTTAAAATGAAATAATTTGTCAGTTTTAATTTTTCCTATTCTTGTGGATTCGCAGAAAAATTTGAACACTAAATCAAATCTTTTTCTAAGTGCATAATAACTAATTTTGTTTTGAAAGAAAAAATTTTTTTATCGTTCAATGAACGTTCAAAACAGTAATTACATGTATTTTCTAAATCAAGTGGTTGATTCATAAAACTTGAAGTTTTGAACATTTATTGAGTTCACCATTTTACTGAAAATTTATTTCTGAAGTATTCAAATCTCCCTTTATTTCTACAAGATCTTTGAGACGTTCATTTCCGGCAAATAGGTTTTGAGTTTGAAATCTGTATTTAAAATTTGAAAATTGAGATGCTTTACGAAGAAGAAAAATTGTGTTATTAAAGTAGTTGATTCCCAGAGCTTGAAAATCTTTCACTTAATATTTCAATTTCAAACATTGAATATTTATTGACTTTGAATTAAACTGAAAAATTTTTTTTGAGGTTTCAAAATCTTTTTACAATGATACAAGATGAGTCAAATTTAGAATTATAAAATTTTTCATTAAAAAAGAAAAAGTCACTCACCTGAAATAAACCTTTGAAGGAATTCTCAAAATTGAAGAAAGGTTTAAGTACTTTAAACATAGGATGACTTAAAATTTCACAATGACATTATTTTTCAAGCACTTAAACCTTTCTTCAATTTTGAGAATTGACAATACAATATATCAATTATTGACGAATTTTTAGCTTTGTTAATCAAAGTGTTATTTGGAAATTTGTAATTTTCATAAAAAGGTGAAATACTTATGAATTTCTTAAATGTTAGCGTACATTTAAAAAATATCGAAACAGATAATTATGTGCAGAGTATTTTCCATTAAGAAGAGATAAACATATGACATAATAAATTTAAAATTTACATTCTTAGTTTTATGGTGAAAACATTTTTATCTTACTTTTTTCTGGCCTAAGCACCTATTTTGAATTCAAATTATAAAAATGCTGTACAGAGCTGAATTACTTTCTGATACAAGTAGTCATTTATAAAGCTAATTACAAAGCTTCAAAATTTTGTAATTAAAATCTTGATTTAAAACTTTTAGCATTTATTGACCTTGAATTCCATTGGAAATTTTTTTTTTTTACTTTTTAAATCTTCCCCCGATTTCAGAAGAACAGACAAATTAAAAATCACAAGATATTTCATTTAAAAGATTGAACTTGTCCATATGATCTTGTCAAATTGTAACAAGATTTCAACACTTCGAACAAAAATGTTCATGTAAAAATTGATATTGGTAAATATTTACTTGTTCATATGAAGATAACACATATTTTAGCATTTTGATTTATCCACTTCTATTAGAAAATTTTTCCTTTTTGTAGAACATTTCGTTTTTTAAATGAAAAGTCTGTGCCTAGGCTACAAAAATGTAAGATGAAAATATTTCTAACATAAAACTGAGAATGTAAATTTTAAACTTGAATTTTATGTTTATTTTTTCTTAATAGAATATATTTCTAACTGGAAATTTTTTAAATGTACAAAATTGATTAGAAGTATGGAAATTTAAATAGAAAAATATATATTGATTCAAATTTTGAACATTTATTGGCAAGAAATTTTACTGAAAGTTTATTTTTGAAATGTTCAAATGCTTATAAAATTTTACACGATCTTTTAGATGTTTATTTCAGGCAGATTTTTTCCAATGTATTTGAAAAAAAAGTGTTGTTTCAGAAAATAACATATTTCATACATTTCAAATTGTCGTCTGCTTCGCGCCTCTTTTGCACGGAGTCGAGAGAAATACAATTCTCAATTTCGACTCGATAACTGAAAGCGTAAAATGTGAAGTCTAAAAATAGCATTGCATGGAGGAAGCGAGGAGAATAAGGAGAAGTGGGATGAGTCGTTCTCGCGTGCCAGAGTGACGAGGAAGAAAGAAAGGCAGCGCGCGCCACCGCCTTTCCCTACTCGCTCCTCACGGACAGGAGGTGCTTCTGTAGTTGTGACTGCGTCGGTATCAGATCTGTGCACACTGGTCCATAGGGTGTTGAAAATGCTGTTTTTTGTTGCGATTCGGGATCCATTGGGATTTGATGAAATCCTGAAGCCAAGTCTAGAGTTGAGAAATATTTTGCTCCTCCCAGTTGATCGAGGATATCCGTGATATTTGGAAGAGGGTATGCATCACTCACTGATTTTTCATTCAGAGCCCTATAGTCTATAACCATACGCCACTTAACTTGTCCTTCTGAATCAGGTTTCTTAGGTACGATCCACAATGGCGAGTTATAAGGTGAATTTGAAGGTTGAATAATATCATTATCTAACAATTTTGCAACTTGCTTTTGCACTTCTTCTTTGTGAATATGAGGATAGCGATACTGTTTCACGTTGATTACTTTCTGGTCAGTCATTATAATTTTATGCTTAACCAAATTTGTATTTCCTAGCTTATCCGTCGGTAAATGAAATTGATATGGAAATCGATTTATGATTTGCATTAAAAAAAGTTTTTCTTCATCGTTAAGTTTTTCTAAATTTAATAATTTTAGAATCTCGCACATTCTTTTTGCATGAGCTGCTTCTTTCTCGCAATAGGGGTCATTTTTATTCAAACTAAGTTTATCTTGGTCAATTATTTCGAATTCTTCCAGTTCAACGGTTGGTATAGTTAATGCTATATTTTCGGGTGTAGAGTTTATTGCATATATTTTAACGAATCCTTCTTTTGGAGTGACCAATGCTTCTCCCATATAGATACCTGGTCCAGTCTGGATTTTCCTAATATATCCCGATTTTAAGCAAGTTCTTTTGATCGGAAGAGTGACTAAGGTTTTACTTCGAGCGGGCAGCTTTAATGTAGTGTGAGTTTCAAAAGGGATAGATTGACCTCCTATAATTATTTCTCCGTTTGAATTCCTTTTAAATTTAAGCGTGGCTTCTTGAGATTTGAAAAATTCAACTCCTAGAATCCCTTTCTGTCGGATTTGAAATTTTGCTGGCACTACTTGAAATTTTGTTAGGTTTCCTTTTACTGGAATCTCTACCTCGCCTAAAGTTTTTGTTAATCCTTTACCTATACCGATTAAATTAAAAATGTTCCTACTGTTTATTGAGATTTTATTATTGAATGTTTCTTCTTTAATCAGGTTCAAATCGGAGCCGGTATCCAGGAGAAAATCAGCTTCTCCGTTCCAAAAGAATTCGCTACTCAACGTGATGATTGGATCTTTGTCTATTTTTGAGTGGTCGATGGTGCAAAGGACCCTACGTGTTTCGATCCAGAGGGTTTTGGATTCAAATTTTGATAAGCAGATTAGCTTTTAAACAAATTTCGTTTGTAATGGCCTGGTTTCCCGCAGTTGAAACATTTTATATTATTTTTAAAATTTATATCAGGAATGTTGCGTGATCCTTCTAATTTATATACTCTGCGTTGTTCGTATGTGTCGCAAGGAGTGTCGCGGATATAAGGGTGTGATCTCTGGGATAGATCTTTTCGAGTAAAGGTGCGCGTATTACGAAGGTGTGAGAAGCATTCAATTTCGTTTTCTACTGCCACAGCCGTATTAATAGCATCTTGCAAATTATTTGGATTTTTATTTTGCATTCTACTTTCTATTTTTTCTTTCAGTCCCCTTACGAAACACGATACTGCATTTTTATTTGCTCCTAACCTCATCCCGGCTACAGCTTCCTTAGGAAATCCCTCGTCTATCGATTCTAATGTTCGACGAAGAAGTTCACTAACGCGAATTCCGTACAGTAAAACACTTTCGTTTTCTTTTTGAATGACATTGGAAATCTGTGCTTGGAGTTGACTTAAGTCCCATTGTGGACTGAATGCCAACTTTAGAGCATTTAGCAAAGTATCTAGGCAGTCATATTCTATGTTGTTTTGTAAATACAAATCCGCGCTCCCTATTATTTTATTCCTTATCAAGGTGACGAGGAAAGTCCTATCACCGGGATGAACAGAATTTTCGGCTGATTTACAAGCGCGAATGAATGTCATTATTAATGGTGTTTTACCATCAAAAACAGGTACCATATCGGTGGCCAATTTAATACTGATATAGCGCTTCGAAGGAGATTGTGAATCATTAGAAATAGTACCTTCTTCTTCGATATTGAGAGCATTGTTTATTGTCGAGGTGTTTGTTTGGACCGATTCGGACGATCTGTTTTCCTGACTAAAAGTGTATGGCACGAGATCGCCATTTTCGCTTAGTTCATATAAGATTAAAGGGGTAGGATAAACAGAATGTTGGGGGTTTTGTTGTTCATTTTGGACGGAATTAAAATTAGGACCTCCATTATTTGTATCAACTTGAGGTTGGTTTTCTTTTTCATTACGAGAGTACCCATGGTCGAAATGTGAGTTAGTAGGCACATTTGCAAAATGTTCTTCCATTTTTATTATTGAACTTAACTTCTTGTGGAAATGTTAAATGTAACTAATTTAAAGAGCTTTCAATAATATAATTTTTCGGAAAGAAATCCAAGATTTATATAAAAGTGACTGGAATCTCAAGCAAATTTTTCGGTCTCGAGATAGCAAATTTTAAAATTCTTAAAAACGATTTAATTCTTAATATGGAACCTTTGCTTTGAAAGTTTCCAAAATTTTGAAATTTCCGAACCCGTGAAATTTTATAGAAATTTATAGAATTATATGTGTATTCTTTTTTTATAAAATATTAGAACAAAATCAGGAGTAGTAGAAAAGATATAAAATAATTAGTTGAATACAATAGTATATTACATAAGATAAAAAAAATAAAAATTACAATAGTATAAATTTCAAATTATTATACCTTAATTAATTTTATGTTATAGGTTATGTCAATTATAATTCAGTTCAATATTAAGACAGTTTTTACCAATTAATGCACCTTTAAATTTATAAATTTTACAAAAATTTCTGAAAATTTTGCTTCGAAAAGTTTCATTTACTTTAGAAATTTCCGTTGAAAATTCTTATCAAAAGCTTTATAATCGTAGTTTCTTAAAACAATAAGCTTATTCAGACAGGTGTCAAAATATTCGCCAGTTAGAGATTTGAAAGAGAATGTACAGAAAGGAAGTGTTTTCTCGAGTTCACAGGGTTTACAATTAAATTTTAGAATTATTAAATAATTACTAAAACCAATGAAATTAAAATGATTAGCTACTAAAGTTTTATTAAACTTATATAATTATTAAATTCATTGAAAACATGTATTAAAATTATTGAAAATATCAATTAAAATTTTTGAAAATAGTAATTATGATTATCAATGTAATTTTTAAAGTTATGGGAACGATAGTTAAATTATTTTTTTTTAAATTTAGGAATTATTAAAAACAATTACTAAAACTATAAAGATAACATGATTATTGGAGTTTTTGATAACAATTATTAAAACTGTCAAAATAAAAGTTACTAAGTCGATGATTAGAATGATTAAAATTAATACAAAAATTATTGCAAACAATTATCTAATTATTAACAGGTTAATTATTAAGAACAATAATAAAACTTTTATAAACAAGTATATTAAAATTATTGAAAATAAGTCACAATTATTATTTAAGTTTTTTGAATTCGGTGCTTGAATTTGAAATCTATCACTTTCTACTTTATCGACGGAAATCTTTATCCACAGAGAGACTAAAATTTTCTAAATCACTATTTAAGTTATAGAATATTAAACTAATGTGTTATTCAAAAAGGTTCCACATATTAATTCTACAAGAATTTATGATTAAAGTTAAAAAAAAAATTTACTAAGTAATTATTAAAAGCAATAAAATTACTAAAGTTATAAAAAATTACTATTAAAATTATTGAAAAATAATTATTAAAATTTAAAGAACCCAATAGTTAAAATGATTAAAAATTATTATTAAAAATATTAAAAACAATTATTAAAACCATCAAAATTATTACTAAAATTATCAATAATTATTAAAAGTATTAAGGATTCAGGTAAAAAAGAGAAATAATAATTAGAATCATTTAAATTAAAACAAAAATCATAAATAACGAGTTATCGAAAACAATTGTTTAACTAAAATAGTTATTATCAGTAACAATTACTAATATTTCTATAAATAATTATACTAAAATTATGTAAAATTATTATTCAAAATTATTATTCCAAAATTATCACTTAAAGTTCTTTAATTATGTAATTGGATTTGAAACTTGTCACAGAAGATCAATTCTCAACGAAAAGGAAAGAGAATTGAGTCAAATGGCAAAGGAAGATCGTTTTTGAGAATCGGCCCAACGGAAGAAGAAAACGAAATTCGCAGCGAGTGAGAAAAAAAGTAAAAATTTCAAGGTTGGCAAAGTTGTCGACGAGTTATTTTATCGGGTATTTAGGTAATTAATAAATAATTAATAAATAATTTAAATTATAATTATTAATATTTAGGTAAAAAGCGAATCAGTAGTATTCGCAAGTTTCGAAAAAGGGTGCTCGGAAAACCAGTGTATCGTTCTTTTCGAAGATCTCAATTACCCAACAATCGGATTCTGAAGTTAATTTACACAAATTGAAAATTTCGGCTTTGTTAACTACTTCGCTGTTATTCCTGTTTAAGCGGTGTTCGTTTTTTAATAGTGTCTCGGAGGTAGGATCTTTAGGAATAAAAAACTGATGTGGTAATCTTTCGTCGTCAGTTACGGTAATTAAGGGGTGATCCTTAAGGGATGTAAAATGGCAAATATAAGGTTCGCCTGCTGTCAACATTTACGTACCGGTTAAGCACGTGAGTAACAGAAAATATGAATTATTGGGAAATAGAATTCTCGTTGCACGTTCAAACAAAAAGGGAAATTATCTCAACACTTAAACTACAATAATCTTAATTAAAACAAAATATATATATATATTTTATTTTTTTATTTATTTACTTTCTCAAATAACTTAAAGTTTTTAACCAATTGAAATATTTTCAAATCTTACAATAAGACGGCAGAATAAAAAGATAGCTGATCAAAGAAGACTTACCATTCAGCATACAAACATTCAGCATTCCTGCATTCTCACTTTGCACTTTTCACTTTTAACTTTTCGGAAATGACCATTAGGATATATTCACTCCCGCACTTAACACTTAATCCTTTTTCAGGTTTGTCCAGATCAGCAACAAGATGCAGCAGTCCAGGTCCACGTCCAGGGATTCCAGCCAGTTCCAAGTCCAAGAAGAAGAAGAGTCAGGTTCCAGGTCCAGGTCCAACGATGGATCGCACTTCGCGCACGACCGCTCCGAGAGTTTGTATAAACTTCTATAATATTTATTACTCGTTTTTCCTATATTGACAATTTATTTGTTAGTCAAATTTGTGATGTCCTTCAGGATTCTCGACTTGAAATTTCTTCCTGAATTTCCTTGAGCAGGGATGATTATCTGAGGTGTAGTGTTGATGATTCCTCTCTGCCTATTATTCAAATCCGTAGTCACTTCTCTTGTATTTTCCACGTTTATGATGCGATGAAAATTCTGAGAAGAGGAGCTGCCTTCCGTCATCAGGATTTACCCCGGAATTTTATATTAAGCGATGGTACTTTTCACTGATTTTCTCACTGTTTTGTAGATAAATTCATTACTTCTTGAAATGTCAATAGAGAATTTTTTTTTTCACTGTTATCATAGATTTCAAATAAAGTCTTGTTAATAATTGTCTATTTTCACTTATTTATTTTATTCTTATTATATTTCTCTGCCCAGAAGGAGAAGAGAAAAATTGACACCAAACACAGAGAAGAAAAAAAAAAGTTTTAAATAAGAAATAGAATATAAATTTCACAATCACGAAAGATGAACAAAATGTTTTCACACTCGCACCAAAAGAAGTTTAAAATTTCACTATCACTAGTAGATAAATTTTTTCTTCTCTATTTCCGATTTAATGTTTTTGTTTTGTTACACTCTCGAACCGACCGAATATTTTTCAAAGAATCCCACCGCTGTCACCAATTAAATGTGATGATCCGATCTCAGGGCCGTCTACACGAAACTTCGCGAACTATATATTTTAAGTTTTATTGCGCGGTTCGATTTCAAATCCTATAAAGATAGGAACGAGAAATTATGAGATTGCTTTATTGAACACTTCTTTATTATCAAAAACAAAGTTCGAACAATTTACTCAAATTGTTTGTTCACAAACAAAAGTTCCCGTACAAAATACGTATTCCGAAGATAGAAGCGTAACTAACTAACAGAAACTGAGTGCGTACGTATGTGCGTGCGTGTGTACGTAATGTCCAGAGTGGGATCCAAGGGGTCTTTTTATCAAAAGTCCCCACTAAATGATTTGAGTTTTTAGGGCATAGATAATAGATCTAATTGGTTGATTTTTCGTTTTGGGTGTTTCCAAAATAATCTTATTGGATTAGATTCTTCCCTTAAAACAGTGAGGGCGGATACGAACTAGGCCAATAGTGGGTGTCGGGCCCACGTGCGTTCCCAGCATCTCAAGTGCGGCCACTTGAGGGTGTCAAAATACAAGTCCTCTTTTGACTCCGGGGGTCCGTCTCTGGTCACTTAACTTCGATCGTAGATCAATTTTTAAGGGTTGACAAGTACCCATGTTCTTCCACATTTTACGATCGTTCTGGGGATTTTGGGTTTATTGAAATTTGGAATCAAATTTCAACGACTATTGAGTATTTAGCGAAACTCATGGTTTGTAAACCAAACAATTTATACTAGATGGCAATAAATTTAGAATTTATTAGTCGCTAGTGACATATCCCAAACTCTCCAGAACGGTTTTCACATAGTCTGGTCCTATTCAGAACAAAGGAAGGCTCTTAAAACTATTTATTATTTATTTCTATTGAGGCATTTCCTCGAAGGTTTCCAGACAACCTGTCAATCTGAAAATAAACCATTAATTTCATTATTCTAATGAACAAGGCTGGTTTATTTATCATTTCTCTTAAAGTCAACTTGATCTGGTAAATTTCAGCATGTAAATTAACATTAAATTCATTTTAACAATTTAAGAACCGTGAGATTGTTGCACGTATCCGTACATATAAAGTGACATAAACCAACCCTTGTTATTTTTTAATTAAAACTAAAAGATTTATTTTTATTCTTAATACTAAAAGTCTCTTTGATCATAAACCTTAAGATTTATTCTGCCTTTCTAAGTATTTTAAATAAAATCTAAAGTGAATTGTCCCACGGAATTTATTTTTTAAGTACAATTAAGTACGTACAGAAGAATTGAATTTTAATCGAGTTCATGAACGCTCGATATAGTTTATTAGCTATCCGCAAAATAGATGAGCGCGCAGGTGCGATCATCACAGGTTCTCAACAACAGCGCCACCTACAGGGTTATTATTTTAGTACTACTTGCGCTTTCTAGAAATAACTTAATTAATAGAGGCTCGAAGACTGACGGATTATCTGTAATAACATCCATTTTCCCATCGTTGTAATTTGCGAGAATCTCTATACGCGACTGAATTTTTGCATACCAGCCAGATACAGTTTGTTCAGGCGAAAAAATATAAATAAAGACTGATTGTTATACAAATATATTTCGTACAAATTATTTCGACACCTTTGGGGTCCACAAATATTATTTAAATAAATAAAAATAAATTGAGGACCATTTCGAACTCTTTCAAGGGTATGTAACGTCCTGTCACTTACCTTTCACTATTATTAAATTGATTCCCCTCGTTTTTGATCGGTGAAGAAATCCAAAGAATTTCTAAACCGAAACAGGGTGAGGGAAGCTAATAACAAATAAATGTTCAACGAATTTACGATTATTAACTTTTATTTACTGCTTGTACGTAAGAGAGACTCGAGGGAGAGAGAGAGAAAGGGAGATATCTAAAAATTCCTCATGGGGTAAATGTTAACGACTTACTTGTAGTTTAATCCACTCTGGAACCACTGATATTCCAAAAAATCTCTTGCAACGTCACAATTGGAACACTCCAGTATTTCCACGAACTTGGGGAGTGTGTATAAAATTTGCCTTAGGTGAAAAACTGGACCACTTGATACGGGGAAGGAAAATGCTGACGATTGGTTGAAGAAATCTACCAGAGTACTGTAGATTCTCCTTGAAGGAACTTGAGTGCTGCACAAGGTTGAAGAAAACTGACAAGAATTCACGAACACTTGAACTTTTTTTGGGGAGACCGACTCCGCGATGAGAACTGTTGAACACTGGGTTTCGAGGGTGAGTTCCGGATCCTAAGATTTCCCGACGGCAATTCGACAACTGAAGAACTGAAAAAGACTGATTTTTCGATGGTGAGTTCCGAATTTCAAGATTTCCCAACGGCAACTCGACGAAAACTGAAGAACTGAACTGAAGAACTGAAGAAGACTGATTTTTCGAGGGTGAGTTCCGAATCTCAAGAGTTCCCGACGGCAACTGAAGATTTGCGGATTCGCACTTGTTTTTGTGGGCAATTTTCGATCGATTGTGATCCTGGTTGCCATTTTTCAATCGATAGTTGGTTTGCCCTGGATATTTTTACCAACCTCTGGTTGATCCTTCCTCGACCTGCGCACGTGCCTGATCTGCTTGGCTTTTTCGCATATTGAAGAAGAAAAAGGGGAAGAATATATTCGAAAAGTTTTTCTCCTCTGGTTTCCCCGACGTTCCTTCTTTTCAAATCATCTAGACTTTTAATTTCCCTGTTTTGCTGCGCCGGTCGATATTCTTGTTTACTCAGCGCATTCCGATGAGGTTTCTTCGTTCACACCTTTGTAAGGGTTTCGACGTTTCATTCATAAGCGTTGTCTATTTATAAACTTACTATTTCTCTTTCCCTATTACAATCTTAGTACTGTACATTTTATTTCGTATAATTAATACCTTCCAAAACATATCGTTTCTGCATGTTTTATTCCGAATAAAAATTATAATATTATAAATAAATGTTAATGGTCACAGGACGTGACATATAGAAGTTTGAACTGCAACATTTTGTCATAAGAACAAAATATGTGACATACGAAAAAAAGTTTGAGATGCAAAATTATTTGCCTAAGTGAGGTCTACAAATTCTCAGTAGGACATTTTTTGACAAGATGTATATTTTATGTTTTGGTTTTAAAAAAACACTATTGAAAATAAAAAATTCCATTTTTGAACCAAAATATGTGAGATACAAAAAATCTTTTCCTCAAAAAGAGTCTATGAATTCTCTTCCTTTTTTGAATATTTGGAAGAAAATAGATTTTTTGTAATCTTGTAAATTATTAGAAAGTTACAGAAATGTATACAGAAAATCGAGCGCAAAGCGCAAGTGTCATGATAAGAATGTGTTCTTTAAGGCTGATAGAGCTTTAAGTAAATTGAATTCCTTTTTTGATTTGAAATCAAAAACAAATTTAGTAACTTTGAGAAAATGTAATTCACATCGATAATATTATAAAATTGACTTGAAATTAAGTATCAAATTAAAAGGAATAAATTTAAATAATAATGAAACAGGACTTATATTGACCCTTAGTATTAATATTTATATTCAGATATTGGTACTCTGTGCAGGACTGAACGTTAATTATTATGTATCACTTGGAGGCTTAATAATATGATAAGTTAATTTTTTAGTTTTCGATCAGCCGAAGAATCAACATATTATTTGTAAAATATTTACATTAACCAGAATTATGTGTAAAACCAATCATTTAATTCTGTATGCTGCACTATATATCATTCTTCTTCTAGTTATTCATCATTAAATGTTTCAACTAAGTATTTTATTGTGTTTATTTATTCACCCGAGAAATCCTTTTTACATAGCACGAAGCATTTGCGCGGTGACGAATAAATGCGCGCGAGCGAACGGCACAGTTTTGGCACCTCGCGCGACTATGTTTTCGACCAAATTGGATCGTTCCAAAATGCGGGCGATTTTTTTTCTCAACGGAATATGAAAGATAATTGAATGAAGTACATGTGGTTTTTTTCCAGTCGAAATCCGATGAAGAAGACATTTTTTTATCAATTTGTTATAAACAATTATTAAAATTTCACATAAAATTTCAAGTTTTTAAATCGGAAAAAATAATATTCAATCTATGTTAAATGACGAATCCTTTGTCACAAAAAAACATAAAAATCGGATAATGAGATCAGCCAGAATTAATTTTACAAAAAAAAAGTTACAAAAATCTTTAATTGTTAATATTATAAACAAAAAAATTTTTTTGAACGAAATCACTTTAGGTTTATGTCAGGAATGGTAAACACTATCGCAAAAAATCATTTTGAAGTAGATTTGAATTTTCATCCAATTTGGGTGATCCGTTTCAGAAATTCTGACCCAACTATGAACGTATTAATATGTTTAATGTTTTTAAATTATTCAATGTTTTATTAAAATAATTAAAATAGTAGATTGTAATGACCCTTGATTTAATTTATAATAGACTTCTTCATTTATGGACCCTAAAGCCAATGCAATTTATTAAAAAATTTTGAATTCAAAATAATTCTGAATATTTGAGTATAAAAGTTTTAAATATTTGAAAAATACATAAATTATATCAAAATTAGCACACGAAATCGTACACTAACTTTAATTTGGTATGAAGTAAAATTGAAAATAAATCCTTTAGAATAAAACATTTTGAAAAAACCTTCAGAATACATAACATATTTTAAATGAAAATTTCAATATATAAGTAAAAATAAAAGGTTTGATTATTCAAAAGTAAAATATATTATATCCAATATTTTATCGAACTTTAAGATTTCATTGGTATGAGGATACACATTTTTAAAATTACACGACTTTTTGTAACATGTTCAACCCCAGCATATAGAATCCAGAAAAGACTTTCTAAAAATATTTTAATTAGGTTAACAAATCACTATGAAGACATACTAAAAAAAATCTTTTAAAATTTTAATTTTTTTACATACTTATTAATTTCCTTCAAAGAGAGATCTAAATTAAAATCTCTTTTTTAATATCTTTCTATAAAATAAATCACTTTAACGAAAGTTGAAACTCCAGGTCAACCTGTAATTGTCATGTAGAAGATGTAAATTCCAAAAAATGTTATAGTTACAAAAAGCTTCAAAATTTTGTAATTAAAATTTTAATATAAAACTTTAAGCATTTATTGACCTTGAATTCCATTGCAAAATTTTTTGTTTACTGTTCAAATCTTCCTCCGATTTCAGAAGAACAGACAAATTAGAAATTACAAAATATGTCATTAAACAAATTGAACTCGTCCATATGATCTTGTCATATTGTAACAAGATTTGAACACTTCGGACAAAAATTTTTATGTAAAATTTGATATCGATAAATATTTACATGTTCATATGAAGATATTAATGAACACATATTTTAGCTTTTTAATTTATCCACATCTGTTAGAAAATTTTTCCTTTCCATAGACCATTTCATTTTTTTAATGAAAAGTCTGTGCTTAGGCTACAAAAATGTGAGATGAAAATATTTCTAACATAAAACTGAGAATGTAAATTTTAAACATGAATTTTATATTTATCTCTTCTTAATAGAAAATATCTCTCTTACTAAAAAGTTTTTAAATGTACAAAATTGATAAGAAGTATGGAAATTTCAATAGGAAAATATATATTGATTCAAATTTGGAACATTTATTGGCATCAAATTTTACTGAAAGTTCATTTTTGAAGTGTTCAAATGCTTATAAAATTTTACACGATATTTCAGATTTTTATTTTAGGCAGATTTTTTCCAAAATATTGAAAAAAAAGTGTGGTTTCTTAAATAACATATTTCGTAAATTTGAAATTGTCATCTGCTTCGCGCCTCTTTTGCACGGTTTCGACAGAAATACACATTTCTCAATTCCGACTCGATAACCGAAAGCGTGAATTCTAAAATTTGCATTGCATGGAGGAAGCGAGGAGAATAAGGAGAAGTGGGACGAGTCGTTCTGGCGTGCAAGAGCGACGAGGAAGAAACAAGGGCAGCGCGCGCCGCTGACCCTCCATAGAAATTCTGATGGTAAATCATTTCTGGATTTTCTAACATTCATTATTTACCGACGCGCAAAGTGCACCTTTTGCGCAACGCGTTCAGAGGGCGTGTTTATCAGCCCACTTTTGTGAAATTCTCTTATTCCATTACTTTAGCAATCTCCCAACTCATCTCTGCTTTTAGTTGGACTGGGCTGGTATTGCCAGTGCCACCCTCGGCGACGGTCAGCTCTCATGATGCATTTATACCTCTGTCTGCCTGACCGGTGTGAACAGAAAATACATAAGTGCAAAAAAGACAGACGTTTTTTTTTTGTTCAATTATACACTGTCTGTCTCCTTTACTCTTATGTATTTTCTGTCCGCACCGGTTAGGCAGACAGAGGTATTATTGTGCATTTATACCTCTGTCTGCCTGACCTGTGCGGACTAAAAATACATAAGAGTAAAGGAGACAGACAGTGTATAATTGAACAAAAAAAAAATGTCTGTCTTTTTTGCTCTCATGCATTTTCTGTCCACACCGGTCAGGCAGACGCAGCCGTATGCATCAGAAAAGTAAATGGCGCCCCGTTAGTGTCCTAAGTTGAATTCCTAAGTTAGTTTGACGAATCGTCACACGCGGCGCTAACTGTACCATCACTCCCTGAAAATGCACAGTTACATAGGAAGAATTTAATAAAAAAAATTTTTAAATATATTATTCAATGCCATAAACAAATAAAAGAGATCAGACTTTGAATATTAATATTATTTGAATATTTTTAATTAAATTTTCTCCTTTTTATTCATATTTATCTCGTACAAAAACTATTTTGAAACATTCAGCTGATATTCGAATTTAAATATTAATATCTCTTTTATTCCTTTTTGGCATTGAATAATAACTTTTTTGAAATTTTTATATTTAATTGTCTACATATCACTGCATTTATATTATTTTTTTGAGGTAAAAATAAGTTGAAAAATGGAAAAAAAAATGAAAAATTCTGAACAAGGAACGAAGTTGATGAGAGTTGTAATTAGTTGGAAATCGTTATGAATAATTAAAGGAAATAGAATATAAAATAAGGTGAATATAATTTTTCTTCTTTAAATATTTAACTAACATTAATGAAAACAGTATAATAAGAACAATTAATTTTTTTTTCATTTTCAAAACCAAAAATAGTCTATCTACGTCCGTTTTAATCGTCTCTAACATTCAGGAAATGTGAAAGTTGAAATTTAGGGATACAAAAAGTTTTAAAAATTCAAAGTATTTTCATACCTAAAAAGCGGATCCCACAAATTGTGAAAATAAATTATTAGAAACAAAATAGAAAATATGTAACTTAGAAATACATTAAAAGTATTTTTATATTTTTTTTATGAATGATTTCACAAATTTGAACTTTTACAACTTTGTTTCCCTAAATTTGAACATTCACAGCATCCAGGTAAAAATGATTACAGTTTCTTTCATATACATCGGATATTTTTCGTAAATCTACCTTTGTGATAGATGAACAAAAATTTTGAAAAGTTCATTGCTTTAGGTGTTATTAAAAATTGTTAAAACTATGAAATTTGGACTTTTTTGCATTATTTTTGTCAATGCTGCACAATAACACTTCGTTTTTAGGTCACTAAATGCAAAATTTCATTATCTCTGACGTGATTTCTAGAAATGTAATTTATTTGACCTATTACTAAAATTATAAGCTTTGAGGGCATGTGATACTTGAGAAGAGTAGCAAGTTTATATGAATAATTTGGTCCAGTTTCTACTTGTTGTGTCCAAAGTACATAAAATGTTGTTTCCAAAATTTCGTGAATGTTAGAGAGGATGAAAACGGACGTCGATAGACTACTTTTGGATTTGAAAATGAAAAAAAAATTTAATTGTTCTTATTATACTATTCACCTTATTTTATATTCTATTTTCTTTAATTATTCACAATGATTTCCAACTAATTACTCCAAGTAATCCTCTCCCACAGGAACCGTGAAAAATGCGGCCGCGGAACGCACTCCCTTAAGGGCACATATATAAACACAATTATTTCAAACCAGAAAGAAACAACACACTGGAGAATTTAACGTGGGTCCTTGGTAAAGCACGCACAGCAAACCACACATATGCACGAGCACCAGAAGTAAAGGACACTGAAGTTAAAACAATCAGAACATTGCAATTGGTACAGAAAAATTTATTTATTTTCTCAAAAACCACAGAGATGACAGACGGATGTAAGTCCACCACTCTGCCACATGGCTAGAAGAAAACTGATTTGGGAATAAGTCGTGTTTAGGAAGACAAGTGTTCAGAGTTTGACGTATATGGAGAGCATTCTCCATGATAGGTCAGGTTCCAACACCAAGGGTTATACACAGTCAAAATTTACTTTAATGTCCCCGGCACTTGAGATTTCTATGTGCTCAAGCGTTCAAGGAAAGCAAACCCCTACCACGTGCTCGAAGAATTCTGTAAGGAAAGGCACTCAATACGGTCCCGGCGTCGTAAAAATTATACACATTTTTGTGGATATAGAAAGTAAAATGCAGCTGAAGTGGAAATCCACGAAAAATTAATTTCCTGGTTTTTCGAAACCTCTGATTCTTAATAACTGGAACCCGGAAAAATACAATATTAAGTTTATAAGTATGATGTCCGAGTTTTTCGGATTATAAGACTGTTGTAAAGTGGTAAAATATTACGCGAGCTATTCAAACTCTGATTGTATTTGACATTTTGACTGTGTATAACCCTTGGTGTTGGAACCTGACCTATCATGGAGAATGCTCTCCATATACGTCAAACTCTGAACACTTGTCTTCCTAAACACGACTTATTCCCAAATCAGTTTTCTTCTAGCCATGTGGCAGAGTGGTGGACTTACATCCGTCTGTCATCTCTGTGGTTTTTGAGAAAATAAATAAATTTTTCTATACTAATTGCAATGTTCTGATTGTTTTAACTTCAGTGTCCTTTACTTCTGGTGCTCGTGCATATGTGTGGTTTGCTGTGCGTGCTTTACCAAGAACCCACGTTATATTCTCCAGTGTGTTGTTTCTTTCTGGTTTGAAATAATTGTGTTTATATATGTGCCCTTGAGGGAGTGCGTTCCGCGGCCGCATTTTTCACGGTTCCTGTGGGAGAGGATTACTTGTTGGAGCAGTTTTTGGAACGGCCTGGTTTCTTCACACCTAGAAACTCGCTTAGTCATAAGTTTTTCTGCATGTTTATTCTATTTTTAATTAATAAGCAAAAAGGAAAAAAACAAAAAATACCATATATTTTTTAATTGCATGTATTAGTTAATAAATATTTAAAGGTTACAATTAAGCTAATTGGCACTGAAGAGGGCCCCCATCTGTGGCCGAAACGTTTGCCTTCCTAATTTTTATGTCCTCTATGACATAAATAATTAGAAACTAAGCTGACCCCAAGCCAAAATAAATATTACAGAATTAATATTTAAATTCGAATATCAGCTGAATGTTTCAAAATAGTTTTTGTACGAGATAAATATGAATAAAAAGAAGAAAATTTAATTAAAAATATTCAAATAATATTAATATTCAAAGTCTGATCTCTTTTATTTGTTTATGGCATTGAATAATATATTTAAAAATTTTTTTTATTAAATTCTTCCTATGTAACTGTGCATTTTCAGGGAGTGATGGTACAGTTAGCGCCGCGTGTGACGATTCGTCAAACTAACTTAGGAATTCAACTTAGGACACTAAGGGGGTCAAGTTAGAATCGTGAAATACGGGCAAACGGGCTGATGCATACGGCTGGGCAGACAGAGGTATAAATGCACAATAATATCATTTTCAACTGAGAGTGCCACCCGTGTGCTTATCATACATTAAAAAATTTCCGTTTATGACGAGGATGCGCGCGCATGTTCACTCGCCGGCTCGACTCAACAGGAACAAGGACGGAAGGACGCGTTGACGTGCTAAAACCGCTGTCGTGCCGTACGAGACCTTACAAAATCCGTATTTTCTGAAAAAGTAAAGTGCTAATTGTCTTTGAAATGGCAGGAGAAAAACGTACTAAGGATAGCGACGAACTTGTACGCGCAGAAACGACGATATTGCTCGATATTGAAGGCACAACGACCAACATAAGTTTCGTTAAGGTAACAAAGGCTCACCATGGCCGAGTACTGTCGATCGAAACGCGCCCGGTTTTTCGTATTTCACCGGCTTTTCTTTACTCTGGCTTATAGTACACTTTACTATAATTTGTTTCTCCCTGAAAACGTTTCTTGACCCTAAAATCCACGTCAATAAATTATTTCCTCCAGAAAAAAAAAGATTGAAAATCTCCCTAATCCGGATTCGTTCTTTTGCAAGTTCTAACAAGTATGCCGGGTGTTCTCGGTCGATTTGGGGTGTGAAATAGCCGGATTTCTTTTAACATCGAGCCTCAAATTTCCACTTGTAAAATTTACAACTTATTGTAAATTTTCTAATTATGTTAAACCAATTCATATCTTGAAAATTGGTCGTATTTGAGAAAATGTCAAAGAATCGTAAATTCTGTTACCTACGGCGTAGAGAAAAATTTTAGAACAAGAAACATGCTGTTTTTCGCCTATCAACGTTTCAAAGCTCTCGTATTTTTTCCCAAACTTTTTTGTTTTAATTACCTTTTAAAACATTCTAATGTTTTGGGATTTAGAAGATATTTGGTTTGATCGTAGCAATGATGTCCGAAAAAACGGGATGAGAGAAGAAAAAACGTTAGGAATCTCTCGGGAAAAACGCACAAAATTATAAAATTAACTTTCTTGAAATTATATTCTTTCTGTTGGTTTAGATTTCTTGTCCTTGATACTTTATTCGATGTTATTTTGAAAAATTCAATCATTAGTTGTGAAACTTAACGAACCTGGTATTTATTTTTCATATGTTTATTGATGCTATAAACGGAGTTATTCACCGTTGTATTTTTTGTCACTTGACGATCCTTTTGGATTTCATCAATTTTGAATCTTTTTTATTTATTCTCATTTGCTAAAAATATGTGTACTTTATTTTGTAGAATTGAATTATTTTTAAATTGATACAATTCTAAGTAATAATTATTGTAATTGGAAGTTAGATATAAATTTAATTATAAAGTGAAATACTTTTGAGTTAAGAATAGATGAAAATTTGCTTCATGACATTTAAAAAAATTTAAACCCAAGAAATTTTTTGCTTTTTTGCAAATTTATCAAATTACTTTGCATAGACGACGTAAAAAACTCAAAATGGCTATTTCCCGACGTAACGGTGTTAGCCTCAGAGGCCAAAGGACAAAATCTTAATTTGTATCATAAATATTTCTAAAATATTTATTCTTTCTAAATGAATATGTTATTTCAAAGTTTTATAAGATTTGATTATAAATCGTTCTAATTAACTTTACGAAGATGCTTAAGGATAGGGTGACCATAATTGATTTTCATAAAGTAGGACAAAAAGGTTTGAAAAATGAGGAAAAAGTATGACAGAAAATTTTGAAAAAGAGGATAAGATAGGACAGAAAAGTGACTATTTTATTAAATGTTATCAACGCTTAACATCTTATATTTTTATTTTTTAACCCTGATGCATTTTAAGTAATAATCTATTGAGTTGAAAGATTATTTTTGAATTGTTGAGGCTTGCCAATTGACGAAGAAATATTTAGATGGCATTGAATGATAACATTTTGTATAAAAAAAGATCCAAAAGTTAATTAGAAAATAAAAATTTATCATTTGAAAAGTCCGGATAAAATCAAAAATCCTGTAGGACAACTCACACAAGCCCTAGAATGAGGACATGTCCGGGGAAATCCGGACGGATGGTCACCCTACTTAAGGATATGTGATACTTGGTAAATTAGTTACTTCATGTGAACAATTAGATTTATTTTCTACATCTTTACGTCCAAAATAATTTAAGGATATAAAAATTTGGGAGGAGATAAGGTACATGCAAATAGACGCAGATGAGCTATTTTTAAATTTGCTAAAGATTATAACGCAATTTTATTCATTTTGTATGTAGAGTGAGTTTTTTTTATCTTAAAACATCAAAATATCAAGAAATACATATCGTACGGAGAGGGGCAGTTCAAATCTGCAATAAAAAAGGTTCCCATTTGTAATTTTTTTATTCTGATTATAATTAAAAAAATTTACGACCAGACAAGTGTGTTTTGGTGTATTTGCTTATTTTCACAAGTATACAACTCGGTTTCTCATTTTACATGGAAATGAGCTTACACAAACTGAAATGCCGGTAAGTCAGAAATCTAGTCACGTAGTCCGGGTGATCCATGTACTTGATAAAAAAAATAGAGCAATTTTTTTCTACACTATGGTATTGAAAATAAATTGACCGTAAAAAGAAATTCAGTTATAACATTTCGTCAAATATTAAAGTGTAACGATCCGAAGCATATCCTCTTATTAAGAAATAAGTACTTTTGAAAGAATTGTTAGATGTTTTTCTTTTACCAATTTAAGTTATTTTTTAATTTATAAATTTCCTTTTTTTCGTACATTTTCTTTATTCATGGAAAATAACTTTTTGAAAATTCTTAAGATGTGACAGAATACAATGATTAACGTCTGTCTGATTCACTTTAGTAAAAAATTTGCAAAAAATGTACAATTTAATGTAATTGAAAATTAATTAGTTGAGTTTGAAATTTTTGTCACTGCCTACATTATCGGAGAATCACTAGTCGCGTATCAGATAGGATACGTTGTCGACAGGTGTCCTCGTAGACAATTTCAAACTCTTATATCGCAAATAATGCAAATAAATTCAATATTTAAAGAATTTGAAAATCTTTCTGTGGAAAAAATGACGCTTTCGACTGCGCTGGGATTCGAGCCCAGGTCTTTCGATTGCCGGTCGACTGCTCTAAATAAGGAGATCTTCCTGTGGAGAAAGAGATGTCGGACGCCTGTGTAGCTCAGTGGTTAGAGCAGTTGACCGGCAATCGAAAGACCTGGGCTCGAATCCCAGGGCATTCGAAAGCGTCTTTTTTTCGCAGAAGGATTTTCAAATTCTTTAAAAATTTAATTCATTTGCATTATTTGCGATATAAGAGTTTGAAATTGTCTACGAGGACATCTGTCGACAACGTATCCTATCTGATACGCGACTAGTGATTCTCCGATAATGTAGGCAGTGACAAAAATTTCAAACTCAACTAATTAATTTGAAATCATTTACAGCCGCAAGGCTGAGCCACTAGGCGATATAAGGCGATCTTCCTGTGGAGAAAGAGATGTCGGACGCCTGTGTAGCTCAGTGGTTAGAGCAGTCGACCGGCAATCGAAAGACCTGGGCTCGAATCCCAGCGCAGTCGAAAGCGTCATTTTTTTCACAGAAAGATTTTCAAATTCTTTAAATATTGTAATTGACAATTACTTTTACAATTTTGTTTCTACGCTCAAGTCGGATAATATGGGCAATTTCGAGTGTTGCCTCCTTAAATTCAACTAATCTTCTGATCAAAAGAATCAGGACGGTAAAAACTATTTTAGTATAGGGTTTTAGATTATATTTCTGCACAATATATTCTTCAGGAACACCTTCTTTAATTTCTATGAAAATTTGTACATTGTTTACATCGCCACACTTCCGACCTCTTCGCACCACACCATCACTAAATTTATTCTAGGAAGCTCCTAAACCCAGTTCCCCTATTATCCTATTTCAGTGTAAAAACAAAGTTTATTGCAAATTTTTTTATTAACGAATTAAGACGACATTATTTTTTGTAAACAACTATGTTTTCGAACTTCTCAGTAACATATTTTGTTTACAAAATAAGATACCTTGCAGGAACATATTCACCTGTATATTTGGTTACGTGGTCCGGTTGATTCATGACATTAAAGAAAAATTGGACGGACAGTCGAAAAAAATGTTAGTCGTACCGATTGTTTACTTGATTCTTTTTCAGTTGCATTTACTTAAGGCTCTATCGGCCTTTAAGAAACACATTCTCCTGTCAATACTCGCGCTTTGCGCTCAATTTTCTTTTTATATTCATTAGAGCCTCACTTGCATTTGAAAAATAGAGCGCGCAATTTCATATCTCATGGTTTTGCTGAAAAACGGAATTGTTTATTTTTAATAATGATTTCCACGTCTGAAACAGAAACCAAGCGTTTTTACATTCTCATCATGGATGAGAAGGTATTGGTTTTATGTGAAAAATGCCTTTCGAAATTTTCATCAAATCTTTACGTTTTGAGACCCCCTGAGTCAGAAAAAATGGTTTTTACGAAAGTGTCTGTCTGTCTGTCTGTCTGTCCGTCTGTCTCTGTCTGTCTGTCTGTCTGTCTGTCTGTCGTGTGCGGCATAACTCTCGATAGAATTATCAGATTGAAATGAGCTTTGGTACACTTTATCGGAGCCGAAAAAGTAAGGACAAGTTCGTTAACCAGCCACATCCAATCAAAATTGAGGGGTTGAGCACCACTTTTGTGTTTTTGAAAATAATTTTTTGAAAAAATCAAAAATTTCAATACTGGTTTTAGATAGTGCTCATAAATCTCTAAAAATTATCCTTATAACATTTTTTGATTAAATCAAAATTAGAAATATTACAGCATATTCAAATTCGAAAAAAGTCAATATCAAAATTCCATTTTCCAGTTAAATTATACGAGATACGAAAAAACGTTATGATACAATATTATTGAATAAATAAAGTCCTACAAATTTGAATTGTAACATTTTTTCATAAGATGCATATTTTTCTTTTTAATTAAAAAAAAAACTATTGAAAATCCAAAATTCAATTTTTTAACAATAATATGTAAAATAAGAAAAAAACGTAAGAATACAAAGTTGTTAGTTTCAAAAAGATCTACAAGTTTTGTCTAACACAGTTTCTGATAAAACATATATTTTTCGTTTCAATTCCAAAAAATACGATTAAAATTCAAAAATTCCATGTTTTAGACAAAATATGTGAGATTCAAAAAAAACTTTGAGATGAAAATTGTTTGGCTAAATAAGGTCTACACATTCTTATCGATAAATTTCTCGACAGGATATATATTTTATGTTTTGATTTTTAATATTAAATAAATTCGATTTTTTTCACCAAAATATGTGATACGAAATAAGCGTTGTTCTGCAAAATCATTTCCTTAAATAAAGTCTACGATTGTTTTTCCTTTTTAAAAGATTTGGAAGAAAATAAATTTATCAATAATCATGTAATTTATTAAAAAGTTACAAAAATGCATACAGAAAATCGAGCGCGAAGCGCGAGTGTCATGATGAGAATGTATTCCTTAAGGCCGATAGAGCCTTAAGTAAATTGAATTTCCTGTTTCACTTAATCTGAAAAAGAAACTTAGTGAATTTGATAAAATGACTAATTTACATCATCTTTAATATCATTAAGTTGGTTTGAGCTTCAGTATTAAATTATAAGAAATAAACTTAAACGTATGCGAAGAGCACAAGACCGAGCGCGAAGCGCGCAATGAGAATGTGCCCGCGAAGCGGGCAGATTTTTTTAATTAATTTATTAATTATCTGAAGTAAATTTGTAGATCTTCTGGAGGTGAACATTTGAGCGGATCGATCATAAAAGGGCGTCTTCGCGCAAAATTCGGTAAAAGTATTGTCCACAGGCAAAAAACGAGAGGAAAAAGAAAAGGTATAAAATTACAAAATAAAAAATACCATTAAATGAACCTGGCAAAAATCGATAACGGGTGAAATGATTTGAAATTTCTAATACTGTAAAAAAAAATTTCAAATCATTTCCCCTTTTTTTGAGAAATTCTCCTTTTTCCCCCTATTCTCAAAAATCTTACCCCTTTTCCCCTTTTTTTCATTAAAAATACAATATTTGAATTACGCGGGAAAATTCTCTTGGCATTCGAGCGCCAAAAACTCAGTTTAAGTAATACAAATAAATATATTCGTCTACGGCGAGAATCGAAAAATGTTGAATGTATTTTTGCTAGATGTATAAATCAGTTTTTAAAGGATATTTCTGTATATAAGTTCCTTTAAAAGTTCAAGATGTTTATATTTCTCCAAATTGTGAACCAAAAAATATTTTTACAAATCTATAGTTCATATACCAGGGGTGTTAGTTGAAATTTGCCGGTTTTACTCATAGATGTCGCTAGAGATATGTATACATTTCTATGATTTGGCATCTATGTCATAGTTTTCTATGGACAATAACCTTCAAAAATACACAATTACATTCTGCCAAAATAATAGCATCATAGTTGTTTACCTCAGTGAGTATGTCGAGTTTCGTTCCAAGTAAATCGCATTTGCGGCATTCGTTGCTTTTCTTATTTCATCAAAGGAAAAAAGTAGTTGAAGCTTATCGATTGCTGGTAGAAACTTATGGTGAACATGCTCCAGTGATTGGAACATGTGAGACATGATTTCGTCAATTTAAAAGTGGAGATTTCGATTTAACAGACAATGAACATCCTGGTGCAGCGAAAAAGTTCGAAGACGAGGAATTGCAGGCGTTATTGGATGAAGACCCAACCCAATCGCAACAACAATTGGCACAAACACTAAATGTGACCCGAGGAGCAATTTGCCAATGTTTAAAAGCCATGGGAAAAATCCAAATTTCGAGAACCCGAAGCGGAAAAAATCATGGCTTTCACCTGGTGACGTCGGCCCATCGACTCCAAGGCCAAATCGCTTTGGCCGTAAGACAATGCTCTGTGTTTGGTGGGACCAGTGTGGTGTGGTGTACTTCGAGTTATTAAAACCTGGTGAGACGGTGAATACGGATCGCTACCGACAACAAATTATCAATTTGAATCATGCGTTGATCGAAAAACGGCCGGAATGGGCCCGAAGACATGGCAAAGTTATCCTACAACATGACAACGCACCGTCTCATACCGCTAAAGTGGTGAAGAACACATTGAAAGCGTTGAATTGGGCAATATTATCACACCCACCGTACTCTCCAGACCTCGCCCCGTCCGACTATCACCTTTTCGCATCGATGGGATACTCACTCGCAGAGCAGCGCTTCGCCAATTTTGAAGAAGTCGAAAAATGACTCGTTGAATGGTTTGCCTTGAAAGAGAAAAAGTTTTTTTGGAATGGTATCCATGATTTGCCTGAAAGATGTGCAAAATGTGTAGAATCCAATGGTCAATATTTTGAACACAAATTTTCTGAGATTCCCTTGTGAATTAAGTGTTTTCTTTATTGAAAAAACCGGCAAACTTCAACTAACACCCCTGGTAGACTTATTAGATTAGTAGACTGAATTAGGAGAAACGTGTAGGAGTTATTAAATCTGTATTTTAAGATGATTCTGTTTCTTTGGTCTACGATGTAAACAAAACAATAATTAATATGCTTCGTTTAGATCTAGAAAATTGACTGACTAGAACATTATAACTATATAAAGATAAATAAAAATATAACATTTCCTTAAAAAACATTTTTTTCTTCTTTTCTACATGTAAAAATTAATGTTTAATCTTTCCCCCTTTTTCGTGAAAGAATCACCCTATTTCCCCTTTTTGAGCTCATTTTGCGCTGTGCACTCTGTAATTATATCAGTAAAAAATGTCCAAGACCAAAGTTGTTGAAATAAACAATTTTGTTTTTTAACATTTTTTCCCTATCTCATAAAACGTTTTCAAGTCCTCATCAGTGAAATTTTATTCCTTTATTTGAATTGTGTTCGCGCTTTAGTAGGTTAGTTTTAATCCAAAAAGTTAGAAGAATATTAACTTTTTCCTAGTGTGTTTTTTAGGAACCAAATTTTTCTCTGTACAAGGTTCTCACCATGCATTTAGCGGGAAAATTGAATTTTTGATTTTTAGAAAAACGTTTTTGATGGATATAATCAGAACCGTTGGTCAAAAATGGCTGGTTAACGAACTCGCCTTTTCTTTTTGGGCCCATAAGAAGTGTGCCAAAGCGCAACCAATCCGATAATTCTTTCAAAAGTTATCGTGTTTACACACGACGATGGCGACTACGGCGACATGAAACCAATAACTTCTTATATGATGAGAATGTAAAAAAACTATTGACAACTAAAGTTTGCCGATCAATTCCAGTCATAAAAAATGCATAATTTTTGTCTGATTGAAACTGTTAATAGCTCATTTTATTAAACATATTGTTTTTTACACTCTCCCAAGAAAAACTCAATAAAGAAGATTAATGAAAAAAATGAGGAAATAATCACTTGACTAAATTTTTTCTGATTATGTGTCCTATTCTTTCATAAATTAACTGAAGTGTTGTTAAGAAATTTTTGATTACGTAAAATTGTGTGTAGTTGTCATTTGGATGTAAACAAGTCGATCAAATCTAACTTTAAAAAATGAGATTTACATTTAAAGAATTTGAAATCCTTTTGTGAAAAAAGACACGCTTTTGACGGTGCCAGGATTCGAGCCCGGGTCATTCGATCTGTCGGGATCGTATGCTATGTGATACTTGACTAGTGATCCTCTGATAATGTATACAGTCGCAAAAAGTTCGAACTCAATCATCTGATTTGATATTTACATTCTCATACAATCAGAAAATATTAGATTTTACTAAAATTTGACCGCCTCTTTTTTCAACATTTAAGTTAAGCAGTTTAACAGTTAAGAAGTAATGCTCAAAAAATGTTTTTGTTTCATTTTTTTTAAATCAAATAATCAAAAGTTCATTATTTAAATTCTTTTGCTCAATTTACCTTTCTTTAAAAAAAAAAAAATTTTAATTTTTTTTTGTCTAGGATACACTTTTCTCGTATATACGAGAAAATTTGAAGTATTACGTAGACGACAAATGGGATCAAGCGGAGTTCAAAAATGACTTAGAAAAGCTAAAGGAGCAGGTAATTATAATTTATTTTTTTATCCGTATCAGTTTTAATCTTTAAATTTAATGTTCAAGAGCAAATGCCATATCAGTCAAGTTACTATACAGACAACTTTTATTTTTCGCAACTTTTCATAATTAATAATTATTCCTTACTGACATTTTAGAATATGTTGAAGGACCTGCTAAAACTGGTCACGTGACTATCCTTTAGCTTTATCAATGAAAAAAATTAATTTTATTGATTAGTTTTTTATCACAGTGAAGAATTTTTTTCATTAATTAATCTAAAGAGAAGTCACAAGACCTGTTTTAGTAGGCTCTTTACATTATCCCAAAAGTTAAACCAAAAATAATATTTAGTTTAGAGAAAAAGTTGTAAACACAATCATTCGTAAATTGACAGTAGTATGCGAAAAGTTATGAAAGATAAGAAATTAAAAATTTTATGAAGGTTTTTAATAAAAAAAATAATAATTTCATCATACAGTTTTTGAAAATTATAAGCTTAGTAGTAATAGTACTTCCTCCAGATGATTTTAAAAATTGAAAATAATCATCAAGAGTTGTCAAAGAATGTGAACGTAAAATCTTAGTAACAAATTTATTAAACAAATGCCTAATTCTGATATTTTCAAAAAAAATAACATTGATAAATACCAATTACTGGCAGAACCATCAATCGAAGGCTTGAATAAAAAAAGATTTCTAAAGCCGTAGCAGGATAAGCATGGTCTGGGTGCCCCCCCTCGGATCTGATCCATATTGCGAGGGTAAGTGGCTCCCATTACAAGATAAATTCACCCCGAGTATCAACTCGAAAAAAATTTTTTTACAAAAGTTATGAACGAATTTTGAAAAATCAAAGAATCTAATTTTCTCTAAAACGGCTTAACCGATCTTGGTGACTAAAATATATGTTATAGAGGGTACTAAATAAGTTCTGAAAAAAATTCAAGAACTCGAAAAAGCCATTGGACACGTTGTGACGTCACGAGTAAAAACTGAAAGTCCGAAATCACATAAATAAAAAATATAATGTTATAGAACTCTTAAAATCAAATCGAGGTTGTATTAGAAATTTTTTTGTAAAGTTCATACTTTTGACAATAAAAAACAAAATCAACAGATTTTTTACACCAGAAAAACCGTGCTTTTGAATGCACAACTTGACGAAAATTGGTTAAGTTATTAGTGAAATTAATATTTTTTGGTGTCAATCTACTCGTGATGCTTCAGCGATGCCTCCACGCTAATTAAAGTGGTAAAATATTTATAATTTATTAATAATATTTTAATTGAAAGTAAAAACCATGTCTTTCCCTTTTCCAAGAGGAATAACTTTCGGACCGTTAGTGCTATGAAAAACTTTCAGCGACAAAGTTGTTCCTTAATAAATGAGGCAACTTTTAGGAGGTTTGGAAATCAATCAACAAAAAATCAAGTAGTTAAAAGGCGATGTGAAACTGTGAACGCTCGGCACGCGCATGACCGAATCGCACTCTGATTCAACAGTCTTATGTGCCATCGTCGATAAAATATTCTTTTTATTGGTGAACAATGAAAAATAATCTTGAAAAAATAATATTTATATTCCAAACTTAATTTACATTAGGTTATATACATTTTTTTCATACATCTTTAAAAATTACAGTAAAACGACTAAAAAAATGTATATACAATGCTAATTCAACTGTCTTTGCGAACAATATTCACGCGTCTTTTGTTTATGTAAGATCATTATTATGAATAGAGAAATATTTCACCACAGACAATCGAAAGCGTGCATATTGTCTGTTAAGGAACTTGTATTTTTACCTAAAATTTGCACGTATCTGGATTTTTTTTGTACAAAAAAGAGTGAAAATAAAATATTTTCCAAATAGACAAATAGATATGTTTTATGGCTATAACGAAAAACCGAAAACCCATGTTCTGGATTCAATGATATGTTGAATAGACCATTGGCTGTTTCGGTTGGAATAAGCAATGAAAAATAACCGACGTTAAAGCCTTGACAAAGTGTCTAAGTAATAATGGACAACAGTTTTTCAATAATTTATTCAATGTATCGTCAGTCAAAAAATTCAAGAAACTGTTGACAGCTAAAAATTAAAAGATTGTGTTAAAAAACGGCAACGGTTTGTTTCATGCAATCGTCACTTGATTTTTCATCCATCAGTTTGTTCCTTATATTTTTTTGTTATTCTATTGAAAGTACATACTATATGCTATTAATTACAATTCCTCTACTTTTAGCGCAATTAGCACACGCGAAATTAGTTGAAAATACTTGGTTACCTACTTGATTTTGCCTGGTATAGCGGGAAATGTCAAATTCACTAAAGAACTCCAAGTGCACTGGGTGTAATAAATTATGCAATAAAGTACCTGGTCGAAATGAAAAAATTGAAACTGAAGATTGAGCATGGAATTCCAGTCATATGCTTCAACGAACAACCGTTGTTCACGCTATTTTGTGTGGAAAATGTCGACTTTCTCAATATAAAAAAAAACAAGCTGGATGTTGAAAATAAAAATGATCATCTAAAATCAACTCCTGATGATACTGCAGTCAATATACATCTCAAGACTGAACTAGATGAATAAAATAATAAAAGGATTGAAGTTCCAATTCAGAGAACCATATTGACTAACAAGTATTGCTATATTTGTTCTGACACAAAAAATATTACTACAGGCGCTCTAATTGACAGAAAAACTGTCATATTTTTCTCATTTAAAATTTTAAACTCAAAATTTTATAAGTTTGTAAGGCGGTTCTGGAGGACACGTGAGGCTACACGTACCCACTGTGCAGTGTGCGACGCACAGCGCACGAAGTACGCTCAAGGTTTTCAAATTTTTCGACTATGTTCTACCCTTTCAATCGTTCTAAACATTGAATATGTTATGCAAAATGAATCAAAGATTTTTTTTTATGAAAAATGGTGTCGATACGCCAAGCACACTTTGTACAAAAAATTTCTAAAAAATTATCTAATTGTTCTATTTGCACCATTTATTCCATAAATTTCTCCTAACATTATACTATTGAGGCCCATAACATATTTTTTGTTCATCGAAATCGGCCCAGACGTTCTCGAGAAATAGTATATGGTATCACGATGCTAGGTCAGAAAGTTTGAGCATCCAACATTCTAGCCGTGGGTCGTATACTATTTTTCTTGATCTTCAACCGAATTGAAATTGAAAATCAAAAAAAATTTTAAATTAACAAATACCAGAGAAAATTTATTCTTAGATGACAATATTAATATTGATTAACAGTAACTTTAACATCACACAACCAGTAATACTAATCTTATTGCAATAATTATTATTACTTTTATGAATATAATTATTAATATAAAATAAACCGTGTACATAAATTTTTTGTTTACATACATACATTCATAAAGATGAATTAAACAAATTAAACAAACGAATTATACGATGAATTTAGCAGCACTACTGAGCCAAAAAAAAACAAAAAAAAGGCCACAAAAGTCGTTGTTTCTGGAGTGAAATGCAGCCGGGAGGACCGTACTTTCGGCTAGATCAAGAAAAACTAATTTTTCGATTTTTCTCCTAACCTATATAACTCATATAAAAATTATTTTGCAGATATAATCTTTTGGGAATTTTATTCTCACGTCAATGCCAACTTATTGTAAAAATCTCAACTAGCTGCGAGCGACTGCAGCACATACATGCTTATCTTGCTATGCCCTTTGTTTATAAAAATGTTCAAAAAATTTTTAAAAAGAATCTGATGAAACGAAAAGGCAAGAAAAAGTAAAGAGATTTTTCAACTGATGATTTGCACCGATCTTTATGATACCTTTTACTCGGGAGAAGTATAGAGTTGTGCTGAATTTACGAACTTGTGAGTTTTCTGAAGACGAAGGTACTTTGAAGTGAAAATATTGACTTATTCTATAATTGAACTAATACATTAGTTTAAAATTGAAGAATTCTCGCTCTTTTATATTTTTATACGTTAATATTCAAATCAATGTCAATAAAATTGTTACAGCTTAATTAATGCTATATTTTTCTACTACACAAAAATTTTAAAACTTTTTTAAAAAAGTCAAGGAAAAGACAGGAAATTTTCATTCTGAACTTAGCTGGACACCCTAAATGAAATTCACAATAACATATGCATGTACATCGAGACCAAACAATTTATTTTTTACTTAACTTTGTTTATTATGTAGTACAAGTAAAACTAGTGGTTAGACAAAACTCTATGCAGAGTAGACAAACGATGCTGACAATTGAACTTGACAATTTGTTTAAACAATATGACCCTTTATGCGTGTACACCGAGACCAGATAATTTATGTTTTTTTAACTTTGTTTTTTACGCAGGACAAATAAAAATAGTGGTTGGACAAAACTCTATGCAAAATAGACAAACGATGCTGACCACTAGAGTTTCCATTAGACATTTTGTTTAAACAATATGACCCTTCATGAATCTACACCGAGACCAGATAATTTCTATTTTACTTAACTTTGCTATTTACACTGGACAAATAAAACGGGTCCATCAATCTAGCACCTCCCCAATCGGAATTCCTCATTTTTTATATTATAATTTTGGGCTTTTTTTGGGCTTTTCTGAGATCCATTGCCGATTTTAGGGCTCCAATACTTTTTCCGAAAAATCAAATTTCCTGTGGAGGTTTCTTTTTTAAAAAACAGCCCTCAAGAAATTAAAGTGTACCAGAATTTTGGGCTTTTGTTGGGCTCTTCGAAAATGTATCTATCGATTTTTGAGCTGCAACCCTTAACATCAAATGCACCCCTGCATGACCATGTAGAGACGACTTTAACTAAAAATAATGTTTTTGCAAACTTGGTGGATGTATTGTTTAAACAAATTGTCAAATGGAAACTCTAGTGGTCAGCATTTGGTCCATTTTGCATACAACCACTAGTTTTATTTGTCCTGCATAATAAACAAAGTTGAGTAAAAAATAAATTGTCTAGTCTCGATATACATGCATATGTCATATTGTTATAACAAATTGTCAATTGGAAAAATAACTATTTAGTCCCAAGCACGTCCGCTTAGATCAAAATTATGGGTTGTTTTAAATAGCTCTAGTAATGCACGAAAGATTAACACCTTCAAAAAATAGGGGGCGAAATTAGATAAACCACCCTTATCGAATAATGGGTTGAGAAAGTGGAAAAATGCTATTTCTTCCCAAGCACGTTCGCTAAGATCAAAATTTCGGGTTGTTTTGAATAGCTCTAGTGATGCCCGAAAGATTTACACCTTCAAAAAATATGGGTTGAGAAAGTGGAAAAATAACTATTTCGTCCCAAGCACGTTCGCTTAGATAAAAATTTTGGGTTGTTTTAAATAGCTCTAGTGATGCCCGAAAGATTGACACCTTCAAAAAATAGGGTACGAAATTAGATAAACCACCGTTATCGAATAATGGCCTGAAAATGTGTAATATACTCGCATTCATAATAATAATGTGGAAGATTGAACTCCGATTTATTTAGGGACATCTACGTTCATTTTTTCGCAAACCTTTCTACCCGCAATTCGTGTTGAATAAGATAGCAAAAACTTCTGTATGCAATTTCTTCATAGATGAAAACCAGTGACCGAAGCCGATTTTGCCAGTGAAAAATAAGTCTTCCAAAAAATCATATTATCTAATTTATTCAGATTTTCCAACAATGTAGACAGTAAAATGTAGACACCATTTCATTACTTTTTAACACTTATTACAACATTCTTCTTACATTTCATATTTCCTTGCATAGAAAATAAAATAATCACGTCGGAATTACATTATTCTATGTTATGACACAAAACATTCATTGTTTCAATGAAACTTTTGTCGTCTATAATTCAAGAAGAATTTGTTCATTGGGACAAAGAAAACTTGTTCAAAATAAATTCAAATTTATAAAATTTTTACTGTCTATATTTTGAACAAAGGGCCTAGGGGGGTAAGCATGCAAAAGTTGCCCCCGCACGTATCAAGTTCATATTAACACCATAGATGGACATCCATGTGGCACAAACTTCCTCCAAAGAATAACCTTAAAATTTCATTTTTGGAGAAGTTATGGACGGCATAAGTAAAATCAAGAAAGCCATTTTTCTTGAAAACTACTGAACCGATTTTGATGATAGAAATACACTACCGTCGGAAATTGTGCGCACGGTGCTCGTGATCGCTATTGAAAATCACTGCTGACTTTGAACCACGATATCTCGGTGAAAAAAAGAGATAGGGCATTTTAAAAATACAGTTGAAAAGCTTATGAAATTCCACGTCTAGTGATGCTCAATAAATATTTTTTAACATTCTGAAAATAATACAGCACGTGAGGAGTTAAAAAAAAATTCAAGATTATCTCAAATTCTCTACCTCAACTTCAACTTTTTGCATGACCTAGGAAAAATTTTTCCAACATCTGAAAATTATACGAGATAAAATCTAAAATCTTATCTTTAATTTAAGCCAAGAAAACTTGAAAATTATTTATGCGTACCCGAGATACGATTAAAAATGTTCAATCATATCTAAGTTGAATTTTAATCGACGATCACGATTCTCGGCCGGTTTGTTGCTCGCCTCCTTCGTTGAGGCAGGACCGAATACACTGAATATCTGAATCGAAGTTAGTAAAAGAGTGGGGTGGCAGCCGGCAGCGGCAAAGAGACGAAAACCAAGAATCAACACTTGAAGAACAGCTTCTTGACAGACGTTTGGATGGCGACACGGTGCGTATCGTTCTGCCTGTACTAAGATATATTTTCACATCGAGAGCATAGTGAGACTGCCGAAGTGACCCTTCTGAGGTGCTGAAAGTGTTTTCCTTTGCGCCTTCCCTATTAAACCGTACTAATCACCCATCCTTTTGAGCATAAGGTAAGTCAAGGGAAATCATCGAAGGCCGCTGGGCCCTTGCCGGCATTGTTGCGCGACATGTCGTCGGAGTCCTTTGACCGTGAGCTCCTGGACGATAATCCAATGCCCTTGGACGCCATTCCGGAGCTCGAGGAAAATGTTATTAATAACTCTCTCATTAACCTCAGTAGTGAGGTTCTAACGCTTTCTCAACCAAATGCTGGAAATCATAATTCTAACCTCAAAGGTAAACAAACCTCCAAAAAACGCGACTCTACATATATTACCGACTTTATTCCCCCCCCCCCCTAATCAACCCAAAATCCCCCACATTTCCAACTAACCAAACAATAACCAATACGATTCTCTTCCTGATAATCGCTACTCAGTGCATAACAAAGGTCCTTATTTTGTCACGGTAGAACCTGTGAATCATGTTTCAAAACACCCGATTTTGATTGGCCAGATTCTTCATTCCTCCTTCCCCGGAATCATTAAAAATATTTCTAAATCAAATTTCTCAAGGGTAGAGTTGAGTGCTATGATGGTAAGGGCGAAAATAAAATCGCAGAAAGCAATAAAACTTCAATAATCATAACCTCAAATCTTTCATTCCCAATTATAGAGTATCAATAGAAGGCATTATTAGAGATATTCCTCTCGAAATTGAAATCGACGATATAATTAGATTCGCATCCACAAATCTTAAATGCCCTGTCTTATCAGCCCGTCGATTTCTCTCCAAAAAAGATAATGGAGAATTGACCCCTTCTACCACTATACAAATCAGATTTGACGGACAGGATGTCCCTGACTATGTTTATCTTTTCCATCTCCGCATCAAGGTTCAACCTTACATTACACAGCCTATGATATGTTTTAATTGTTACAGATTCGGCCATGTGGCAATTCAATGCAAGAAACCACGATGTCGTTTTTGCGGTGAAGACCCCCACGAAAGCGAATCCACTTGTCCACTAGTAAAGGGCCCGTACCTTTGCATTAATTGCAAAGGACAACACCTGGTCACAGATGAAAACTGTCCAAACTATACCGACAAATGTCTCATTAGGAAAATTGCTGCTTATATAAACATACCTATCAAAGACGCTTCTACCTTTTATAATCAAGAGAAGAAATCCGCTCAATCTACTAACACTTCAATTGACGTCAAAAAACTACTTTCCAAACAAACTCTCCTTCCCAATCAGGTTCCTTCCACCACTCCGCACTTCAACTATTCTCATTTTCCATCTTTGGGGAATGTGGATCTTGATTCTGCCCTTGGCACTTCAATGCCTCTAAAATGTCAAAACCCAAGTCCCCTCGCAAATCGTCACAAAGCAAAACCCAGACCCAGCCGACGTTTCCCCGGCAGCAGTCTAACCTTGGCTCAACCCCTCCCCCTTCTCACAGCCATCATCATCATCATCTCCACTGGAAAATCTTTAAGGAGCGCCTTGATACTTCCCATAGGGATAATTTACATCGATTTGAGAGCTCCGAAGAGGTCCTTCATGCTTATGATGATTTTTACAGGAGGGTGGACGTGGCCCTTCATATGGCAGATCCCAGACTGGGTGGCGCAACTCATAGGAGAAGATCGTATCCAAATTCCCCCCTGGTGGAATGAAGAATGTAATAAGCTTTCCCGCATCAGGCTGGCCAAATTCAAGAAATATCTCGCAGTCTCTAGTTACGAAAATTATCTGGATTTTCAAAAATTTGATGCTCACACCACTAAAAGGCTTAAGCAAATAAAATCCGCTAACTTCAAATCTTTCTGTGAATCCCTCTCTTCGAAATAATGTCATTCCAAATATACTGCTACACGATATGCTCCAATTGGGCATTCCAAATCGAATATGCATCTTCGTTTACAATCTAACGATCAAACGAAAGATCTTTTTTAGGATAAATGGCGAAAATAAAGGCCCCCACATTCTCGCTAAGGGACTACCTCAGGGCTGCATCCTTAGGCCAATCTTATATATGATTTACACCATCCACATTCATAAAGTCATAGACCCAGGTTGTAAAATCCTGGAATATGCGGACGACATTGCCCTTTCTATAACTTCAGATGATATGGAGGAGGGTGTTCAGATTCTACAACACAGTTTAAACAGTATAAACTCTTTTCTAAAAAATCTTGGACTCTCTATTTCCCCAACTAAATCCAAACTCATAATCTTTCCCATTCCCATACAAAATTTACCGGATAACATTCACATTCAGCTGGATGGTCATCTCATCGAACCACTAGAGAGTGCTGTATTTCTGGGAATTACCTTTCACTGTTCATTGTCCTGGAACTTAAATCTCAAGAGACTTATAGACCGTGGCACTCAGGTCTTGCACCACTTGAAGTGCTTGAGTGGAACATGGTGGAGATCCCACCCACGGCTACTGCTCATCCTATACCGAGCTTTGGCTAGAAGCACTTTCGATTACGACTGCCATGCTTTATCTAGCGGGTCGGCCTAAGAGGTGCTGCACCGGGTGGGGTACCCAGTACCCGCCTTTGCGAATGCGGGTGAGCTTCTCTTTAAGATAGAGGAGTGTGTTCCATAGTGTTCTCTCGGTATACCCGGGCGAGCTACCACCCGCCCCAGCCACAAATCTGCATTGCTTTATCTATGGATAATAATAACAAATTATACTTAAAACTCACAAAAATTCATAATAAAATCCTACGTACCATCCTGGGCTACCGCATTTCCACCTCAATTGTTGTAATGTAAACTGAGTTGAAAGAAACTCCCCTCAGAGACAGATTTCAACTCATCTCAGATAAATTTCTTATTAAAACCTTGCATAAAATTCGACATCCTATCTTTCCCATCTTGGAAGAACTGGACTATAACTCTCAAAATAGTGTAGCTCAATGTCCCTTCAACAAACACTTTTTCCTCTTAAAATCCTTTTAAAAATTTAGAGGCTATTCCAGTAGAATTTTGAGGATGTCAATTCCAATATGTCTCCTTATCCCATATGAATCCCAGTTCTTCCAACCTTCGATAGACTTACAATTAGGCTCCACAACCCATAATAGTAGATCTCCGGACCTCGTCTTCAATGATCTGGTTTCACTGGAATATCCAGACCACACACATTTTTACACTGACGGGTCCAAACCCAGTGACTCCTTTTTGGGTCTTTCTGTGTACTCGCCTCAGCTGGACTTTGAATTGAAGTTAAAGATATCAGAAGATGCCTCGATCTACACAGCAGAGGCTGTTGCAATATGCGAAGCAATCCAGTATAGTTTGGATAACGTTGTTCGCCTTGCTGCCATCTTCTCTGACTCCAAAAGCATTCTACAGGCCTGTCAGAAGTATAGTTTGAATCCATCAACATCTTATTTGATCTTCAAAATCAGGAACCTACTCTACATAGCTCACACTAACAACCTTTCTATAACCTTAGTATGGATCCCGGGACATAAGGGAATTAATGGCAATGAGATAGCGGACAACCTGGCAAGACTGGCGGTGGACGATGGCTCATTGGTGGACATGAAGCTTCCACACACGGACATATGGGATACTCACTTTTCAGGTTCCCTCAAGGCTTCAGTTAATAAGTGGATGAGAACCTCATCAGTCGAAAATAAGGGAGTCTACTTCTTTCAGAATTTTTTCTGCCCTTCTCAACCTAACAAACCCTGATTCAATAAATCAAAGTGGGATAGAAGAACGATTGTTACTATTTCTAGACTTCGCTCCAATCATTACAACAAAAATTGCTCCTTTTGCGGCTCCGAGATGCAGGATGTTAACCATGTTGTATGGGTTTGTCCCAAATTCGCGGACTCTCGGAGGCTGATGGAGGCTTCCCTCATGCAGCATGGATCCTTTCCACCGTTTTCTATAGAACACTTCCTTTATCAACCCAACTCCCGAGGCCTTTCCGTAATCCTCAAATTCCTCATCTCAAATGAACTCTGTATTCTAATAATTTCAATGCTGATTCAAAGAAAATTGTGAATTATGATTTCTGTGCAACTTATGATATTCCTGGAGACGATTGTCCCCCCCCCCCCCCCCCGCACCTCATGCATTATTTATGTACGATGATTTCTTTTGCTCCTAATGCTATGCCATTCCCACTAGGTGTCCGGAGTTCTTTGACTCCCCCACCCTTTTCAGGTGCAATCACACCAACCCTATATATTTATCAATCATTGCCATGGCCAGATAGGTCAAGCCAATAAGCGCAGAGGAGTGCTCAATCTCCGGACCTCGGCTAATAAACACATCCCACGACGTGGGAGAAAGAAAGAAAGAACAACTTCTTGCACATCCGGCAACGTTGCATCGCATATCAGTGAGCCCAGAACGTGGTAGCTGGTGCTCACATGTGAGTGCACACTGCACACATAATCAAGCGCGCTGTGTTGATGTGTCCCAACCACTTCCCTACTATTTTATTCTATTTATTTATTTCCATTCTATTTTCTATTTGGCATACTTTATCGGAGCCGAAAAAATAACAAATTCGTAACCTAGCCACATCTGACAAAAATGGTCAAAATAGGAGCGTTTTTTCTGTTTTTGAAAAAAAACTTGATGAAGAAATCCAAAATTCCAATACTGGTTGCTGATAATTCTCATAAATCTCTTCTAATTATCCTAATAACATTATTTGATTAACTAGAAAATTCAATCTTTTAACAATATTATGCGAAATATAAGATGTAATATAATGTATAAGATAAATACGTAAGGTTGCAAAGTTGTTCGTTTCAATACACTGAGAAACTTTTAGTTAGAATAAATAATAAGACTGAATGAAGATTTAGTATAATAGTGTTTTAAAATGGGGAAAGCCGAGGATTTATTACATTTATTCATATTATGGCATCGAAATTCAAAAAGAGTCATAACAGTCTTTGAAACGTGTGGAAGTAAAATTAGTATTTTATTTACCAAATATTATGAATCTCCATTCGAAAATTAATGAACTATTTATATATTATATTTGAAAAATTCATATTATGAATATGAACTTGCCAGAAACCTGGCGACGCGCAGCAAAAATCAAAACATTCATTCTCGGTTTTTCGTATAATTCGTTTCAGAATGTCGTCCGAGTGCTTCAGACGTTATCCGAATAGCTTCGTAGACTCAATCCAAGCCTGCCCAACTCAGTAGTGGCTTATAACCGAGATTTCTTTCGCGTCATGGGAAGCAAGAATAGCCGAGAGGCTTTAGGCGCTAGGAATGCGTTTAGTTATGTAGATATAGGTAGAGCTAGAGGGTTCAAACCCAAAAGTGATTTTGAAATTTAATTTCAAGCGTATGCAGTTGTAAATAGTTTAGCATTTCGAACTTAAATATGTAAATATAAATAAGGTATAATAATATTATTTAAAGAATTTGAAAATCTTTCTGCGAACTTCATCTCCTCAAGTTCTATTCACAGCACCTTTTACTCTGAACAGTAAATGCGGGACGAGAGAGAGACGCACTGATCGTAAACAATGACAACACTACTTTATTCAAGTTACATAGGTTAATATATAAACGTTTACACGTAGACAGGAATCTCTGGCACTTCGCGTGTGCCGGCCAGCAAGCCACTAACTAACTAGATATTCGACTCTCCTGGTCGCGCGGCGGTATCCCCACTCCCACGGCAGGAAGAGGAACCTAAGCACTAACCCCCCCCCCCCCCCCCCCCCAGTGACAACGAATCTTTAATTAATGACATTTCGTGCTTTGAACAGTAAACTTAAAACTAATTACATTGCAAATAAGGCGATTGCGAGATCACATAATGGTTAGCGAGAGCTATTCTTTGGTACTGGGAGCAAAACGGGCTGATTTTTTTTAAATAAGTTTTTAACGCAAGAGTCGTTTCTCGGATGCAAGCATGGGAGGAGGAGGGATTATCAGAAACGTAATCAGGTACAAAATAGGCAGGCTTAATATTTTCCACGGATACGTTGCGGGGAACTCCGTTAACATCAATCTTAAAGACGCGATCTGAGATGCGATCTAAGACCTTATGAGGACCGGTGTACGGTTGCTCGAGCGGTACCTTTTGCTTACCGTCACGCGCAAGAAAACGTGTGTACAAGACGCGAGGTCCTTATGTACGAAAACGCGCTTTTTACAATGGTAGCCAACAGGAACAGGCTTGACCTGCCTCATGTGCTCGCGAAATTCTTCTAAGAAGATTTGCGGATCGGCGGACTCGTAGTCGGGGAGAACGAATTCACCAGGAATCCGGAGCGTTGTTCCATAGACGACCTCGGCGGGGGTGGATCCAGAATCCATTACGCTTGATCGTAGTCCCAAAAGGACAGTGGACAAGGTACGAGACCACTGAGGATTCGCGTGGCACATTATGGCTGCTTTTAAGCACCTGTGCCATCTTTCCACCATGTCGTTTGAGGCAGGGTGATAAGCAGTGGTGCGGTTTCTGTGAGAACCGGTGAGGTTGAGCAGCGCGGAGAACAGGCGAGACTCGAATTGGCTCCCCTGATCGGTTGTAAGGGTTTCAGGTGCTCCGAAACGTGAAATCCAACCGTCAACAAAGGCACGGAAAACAATAGTTGCTTCGATGTCGCGTAAGGGAAAAGCTATAGGCCATCTGGAAAATCTGTCGATGATAGTAAGGACGTACCTGTACCCCTCGGAAACTGGAAGTGGGCCGACAATGTCCATATGGACGTGTTGAAACCGCGATTCGGGCGCGATAAAATGTGCGGGCTGAAGACAGTTATGTCGAGAGACTTTCGACCTCTGGCAAGTGATGCAAGTTTTACACCAACTTTTGACGTCTTTGTAGAGGTTAGGCCAGATATAGCGTTTTCGAATTAGCTTGTCCGTGGTTTTAGGGCGGGGGGGGGGGGGGGGCTGTGAATGAAAAAGGTCGAAGGTTCTTTTTCGCAAAGGAGCCGGAATGTAGGGGCGAAGCGTGTCCCCTGAGAGATCACACACGACGGTGGTGTGTTTAGGACCCCATTGGATCTTTTTTAGGTTAAGAGAGCATTTGGGGGAACTCAAGAGATGCCTGAGCTCTTCGTCGGCTTCTTGTGCCTGCTCTAACTCTATTAGGCTTATATCGGTGGCCAGACGAATAGATTCTATACGAGAGAGAGAATCTGCGACCACGTTGTCCCTACCGGGACAACGACAAGTCTGTTGCCGAGGCGAAGTCTTCTCCGAGCGCTGCGTAAAAGCGTAGGAGAGGGGCTTGTGGTCAGTTAAGATTTTAAAATCGCGGCCCTCCAGAAAATGTCTGAAGTGTTTGATCGCCTCGTAAATAGCGGTAAGCTCGCGATCGTAAGCGCTGTATTTTCTCTGAGTCTGAGAGAATTTACGGGAGAAGAACTTTCTTTCGAGAGATTTCCAAATGTTGGAAAGTTTCTGCTCGAGTGTGGTACCCATGTCCATATCGGAGGCATCGGTAAGGATTCTCGTCTCGGCCTGAGACGAAGAATGACTTAGCAGGGTCGCATTGACGAGCTCCTGCTTGGTGCGCAAGAACGCTTCTTCGGCCTCGGGGGACCAAAAACTTTACGTTTATCATTTTTGCGAGAGTTACGGAGGTATACGAGCAGAGGCTGCTGTATTTGAGCGGCATGCTTCAAGCTGCGACGATAAAAATTAACAAGGCCCAAAAACCTGCGGAGCTCGGCCACGGTGTGAGGTTTCGGGAAGTCCGAAACTGCTTGGACCTTTTCGAGGGTTGGTCTGAGACCATCCTGATGGACTCTATAGCCGAGGAAGTCAAGTTCGGTTTGACCGAACTGACATTTAGCGAGGTTAAGCTGAAGCGAGAACTCTCGAAGACGCTGAAGAACGACGTGAAGATGTCTCTCGTGCTCTTCGAGCGTGGAGGAGGCGACGAGGATATCGTCAATATAAACAAAAACATATTCCAGATCGCCCAATGCTTGGTTGACGTAGCGCTGGAAAGTCTGACCAGCATTGCAGAGGCCGAACGTCATGACCGAATACTCGAACAGGCCGAAAGGGGTAATTACGGCAGTTTTGGGAATGTCGTCTGGGGCTATAGGAATTTGATGGAAAGCCATCTGTAAATCGAGTTTCGAAAATATGGTTTTTCCGAAAAGGTTTGCCGAAAAATCGTGTAAATGTGGCAAGGGATATTTATCAGGCACGGTGACTGAGTTTAGGCGGCGAAAATCTCCGCAGATTCTCCATGATCCGTCTTTCTTGGGGACCATGTGGAGAGGGGCGGCCCAGGGACTACTGGATGGACGACACAATCCATCTTTAACAAGCTTCTGGAATGTCTCTTTTGCAGCCCTGAGTTTTTCTGGAGACAAGCGTCTCGCACGCTCAACAATTGGCGGTCCCTTGGTAACGACATGATAAAACACATCGTGTTTTTTTAGGTTAAGAGGACGAGCGACCCCGGTTACTTCGTGGAACTCAGGCAGGAGTCTGGATAAACTGGAAGAGTCACCTAACAAGCTGACTCCAAAAATGGGAGCCAGTCAGGGAATCGACCAATTTGCGTCGAGCAAGATCGGGAATAAGCGCGTAGTGCGCCAGGAAATCAGCTCCGATAATTGGATATGGGACTGATGCAAGGTGGATATTCCAAGTAAAGTTTCGACGAATGTTAAGATCGAGGGAAAGAAGCTTTTTACCATAAGTTAAAACACGTGAATTATTCGCCGCGTATAAGAGCAGGTCTTGGGGGGCTCCTATTGGAGCGTCCCGAGTTGGTAAGAGAGATACGTTAGACCCTGTGTCGATTAAAAAGGTTAAACCTGACTTGGAGTCCTTAACGTGGAGACGTTTTGACATAGCGTCGCCAAATTCGACCGTCTCCGAGCGGGAAGGCGAGGTTAGTTTTCCGAAGGTGAGCTAGCTTGCCAAGAGCAAGGCTTTACGCAATTCCGAGCCGCATGTCCATATTTCCTATGGATGAAACATAACGAGGACGCTGCAGGGCTTTTGGAGCACCTGCGAAAGCGTTCGAATCGAGCTGAGGAGCGTGGTCGAGACTGTGAACGATAATGCGCTGGCCGGTTTAGACGGGCATCTAATTGCTCAAGTTTTTGGGCCAGGGCATCTACCTTAGCTTCCAGATTCGAGGAGCATGGCGAGGTAGTACGTCTGGATGAAACGGCGGAGACGGCCTTTTGTGACCACTACCGGGACCAATTTTTTTTTTTTCAATCAGCTGTAAAATGTCAGTTTCGTGCTATGTATTATCGACCATTTTCATCTATCGAGTACTTCTCTATAATTAATATTTAAGCTTTTAAAAAATGAAAACTACAAAAATCTTAATTTTTACATAAAATTGATGCTCGTGACCTCTACATTTTTTTTTTAATCTGAAAAAATTAGGTAAGTATTTTCTCACCTACAGAAACCAATTGTCGCGATATGGCCGCGGACAAACAAAAAAATATTTTTTGTGAAACACCCTAATATATATATATATTATTATTATTATTATATATATATATTACTATTATTATATATATATATAAGAATTTGCAAAAATGAACGCGAAGTTAAATATTACATGTGATGAAATTGAATTTGAAGCGCTTTACAAATATGAACGCGAAGCTAAATATTACATGATAAGTACTCAAAGAAGGAAACGTACATTAAATACATCGACCGATTGAAAAGAAAATAGAATTTTAGAAAAAAGGAACTAACCCTAAGCGGGCAACATTATTTCAAGTTTAATTAAAATAAATTTAAATTAATCATTTCGAGTTTAATGAAAATAAATTTAAATTGGTTAATCCAAGAACGCTACGCGGTGTTCCCCGAAATTTTGCGCGGTGCGTCGAATTAAATATATTCTAATTTGCAGGGAACAATTCTAAGAATTGCCTCGGCCCAGACGGAATACGCGGAAAAACCGGACTGGACTGAAGACAGGCGAGTTCGCGGAAAACGGAATGCGTGTTGTTTGAGCGAGCTACGAGAATCGACGAGCCGATTCTAGGAATATCAATGTTGACATTGGCGTTTTTAAAGGTTATGTGGCAACATTGCCTGATAAACTTATAGCGAATAGTCTACATAACCAATATTGACACTTGACAATGATAAATTATAAATTATAAATAAAGGATATAATTAAGCGGGTAAATTTGGAACCCGGCTGGAACGTCGGAACGATGACTTTTTCCCTCTTTTAAAGGAACAAGGCGCCGGTGACGATGGCTTCACGCATCGCATGGTGATAAATTTGTTGCAGAAACAAGGCGCCGGTGACGATTGCTTCACGCATCCCACGGTGATAAATTTATTGCAGGAACAAGGCGCCGGTGACGATGGCTTCACGCATCCAACGGCGTTAAACTTATTGCAAGTGCATGAGCAGCAGGTTATGGAGACTGCTGAGGGAGCGGCTCACTGGCAGGAAACAAAACTATATGAGAGAGTGAAGAACTTGATGTATACTCATCTCTGGTGTGTGGATCAGCTGCAGATGACAGGAACTGCATTACTGCAGACGTCTCGACCCGCAGATCACGTCGGGGTCACCACTATGGAGAGTTTGTAAACTTCATCTCCTCAAGGTCTATTCACAGCACCTTTTACTCTGAACAGTAAATGCGGGACGAGAGAGAGACGCACTGATCGTAAACAATGACAACACTACTTTATTCAAGTTACATAGGTTAATATATAAACGTTTACACGTAGACAGCAAGCCAGCAAGCCAATAACTAACTAGAGAGTCGACTCCCCTGGTCGCACCGCGGTATCCCCACTCCCATGCCAGGAGTGGGAACCTAAGCACTAGCGCTCCCCACAGTTCTATATGATTTTTCATGACGAAATAGCATTTTTTACACATTTTCAGGCCATTATTCGATAAGGGTGGCTTATCTAATTTCGTCCCCTATTTTTTGAGGATGCCAACCTTTCGGGGATCGCAAAACCCATTTATAGAAACATGAAATTTTGCTCTTAGCGAACCTGCTTGAGATGAAATAGCAATTTTTCCACTTTTTAAGTCATTACGGGATGTTTTCCACCCCTGGAATTAAAAACTTTAAAATTTTTTGGTACAGATCGTATTTTTGTGGCACCTTGAATTCTATACATACCCAAAGTTTTGGTTTTTGAAGGAATTTTTTTTTCTTGGTTAAATGAACGTTCAAAACTGTATTTTTATCTCTTTTTTATCTCTCTATCTGTCTTCAGGCAAAAAAAGATAACGAGGCAAAAGTCGCCGGTTTTGTACCGATTTTTGGAGCATCTCCTGAGGAAGAAAAGGAATCGCTACTGAAGAATGTCCTTTGGCAGATGGATGAAGATCGTAAAACTGGAGCTTTGAAGCAATTACAAGGTCACATGTGGCGTCAGGCTTATGAATCCGGTGCAGTTAAGGGCCAGTAAGTGTACATTTCACTTTTGTTTAAATGGAATTTGAAAGCTAAAAGTTATACAAAATTTTGGAAAATATATCTAAGTGCATTGAAAATAGTTTTAAAGTTAATATATTTGTCACAATATGTGTGATATAGATATGAATTTTCTCAATAATTGCATATAAAAAAATTATTAAAAAAAATTATTATTCTCTTTATTTTTATTATTATATTTTATACTTTTAGTTTTTTGAACTGCGAGGTGAATAAAATTTGTTTGGCTCACTTGCAAAATATTCAGAAGCAAATCAAAATGTTCATTTTTACTTAAACAAATATTAGTCAAAAATATTTCAAAATATTAAAAAGTTTATAAATAAGTTATCTCATTCAATCATTTAAACACTTCAAGGCTAAGGTTGTTGAACTTTATTATATTGTAATGTCTCCAATAAACACTCCTTAAAATTGAAGGGAGGAAAGTCTATAGGAGGTAAGCGACATTTTTTTCGAAAATGAGTTATTAATAGTTTCGATTATTCTTAATATAGGCTGTCATCGCACTGTTTACAAAAATGCGAAATTGTTTCTAGTTTTTTTTTATCGATTTTAAAAGTCGGCCTCGGAGGTAACTTAATGGGTCTGGAAAGTCTAGAGGAGGTAACTCCCTATGGTGCTTTATAGAGGTCTCGCGTTTTTCGACGCTTTAGGAAACTAGAGTAGTTATGCGCGAGGTGGTTAACCCCTGACAATTTTGCCCAATTAACAATTAAAAGCAAGCAGAATGTTATTCCTTATACTTTTATAGATAAAATTATGTATAATAACTTATTCTTTCGTTTTCCCTAGCGGACTCTATTCTATTCTATTCTATTCTATTCCCTAGAATACTCTGACCGTTCTCTGACTGTTCTCTGACCATTTTCTGACCTCGCATTATTATGGCTAAGAACGGTTGAAAAATCATTTAAAGCATTGCAATTATGATTCTGCGACTAAATTTGAATCAGCAGATGTAGGAATAAATACAACAATTTTATTTTTCAGCGTTAAAAACTAAAAAACATCTTATACCAGTCATTGAAGGCAGTTCAGTGGTTCACAATTAGCGGAACGTCTCCACCGTCAAGGTTGTTTATTAGTTGGAGTGCGACACAACTACTTTTTATCTCACTTCTACCAATGGTCAATCGTGACGGTAGAGACATTCAGCCAATTATGAACCACTGCACTACCTTTAATGACAGGTATACGATGTTTTTCTAGCTTTTATCGCTGAAAAATAAAATTATATTATTTATTCCTAAACCTTTTAATTCTAACTTCGCCAAAGAATGATAATTGCAATCCTTTGAATGTTTTTTTTTATCGTTTTTAGCCATAATAATATGAGGTCAGAGTATAACACCGCAACGTACCATTATGAGCGAAAATAAGGGTAAAAGCATTGAACTACCTTCTCTAAACGTTTAGGATCCATAGAGTTACCTCTTCCCTGACTTTGGAAAATTATAAGAAACAAACAGTTTACTCTTTTGAGACAATTTGGATATGTTATCAAGCTTTACTAAAATTACATTTAAAACAGTTGACGTCAGTGTCCAGCGCAAATTAAAATAATGCGAGCGTTCTTCCGTCGCCGTATAGAATTTCAGAAATGGCGCTCACCTCCTATAGACTTTCGATCATTCAGATTATTTAATTAAGGACTTGTGCCGCATCGGTCAGGTGACTATGCAAAAAAAAATTACTGAGTTTAATTTATGCAACTTCCTTTTGAAAATAATATTTATTTTTTTGCTGAAATTTTAGTATATAATGAAAAACATCTTAAGGTAGGTCTCGTGATTACTGTGAATAATTCCTTTGCTACATCTAGCTAAAAAGAAGACGCAGGACCTCTCTCAGCTGTCCCTCTATTATATCCTAAAATTTCAGGATGAAGTAATTATTATTTTTAAAGAGAAGTTGCGAAAACTAAAAAAAGTAAATTTTTTGTTCATTCAAAATTTCAAGTAAACAGAACGTTTGTTTTGGTCTAAATCTAATCATTTTGGTAATTTAAGAATTCGGATTGTTTCGGATTACTTGAAATTTAGAATTATAGTTTTTCTTAAACGTTAAAGGCACGTCATTGACTTGACTTCATCCAATACTTTTCGTCCTTCCCAGTTTTAAATTAATGACTCTAATGGATTTTGCATACTAGATAAACATACCTTGCACTTTCTTTTACGTTTATCTGCTATGAAAAATCCATTTGAGTTATCAATTTAAGAATATAATAATAAGAATTGTGATTTTGAGTTTGTGGTGTTATAAATTTGAATTCTGATTCAACTTTTTTTGTTCATAGTCTCCGGACTGATGTGGTTAACTGCCTTGGATAATATTTGAGTGTTCGCACGCGAAAAAAATCCTACACTACTGGTTACTTCTATCTACACGACTCAGTCGTGTAGCTGAAAAAAAATATCACCTACACGACTGAGTAGTGTAGTGGCACGAATCAATCGTTTTTCGGCAGTAACTATTCGTGTCAGCCTCACGAATGCTGCTACAGTCAAGAATAGTGCCGTCTACACTGCTCTGTAGTATTGCTACAAGACTGAGTCGTGTGGGTCACACGAATCTTTTCGACTGGCATAACGGAAATTTTTTAGAGTGACAGTTGTAATTATTATGTGTTTTTGATCTTTTTTTTAAACAGAAGATCAAACAAAGTAACCAGTAGTGTAGGACTTTCTCCGTGTACACAACATCGTAATAGAGAATTTTCTGCCAAACTTTCTCATTATACTTCAGGCCATGGACCAACCGAACCACGTGACTAGATTCCTACCTCACCAGTTTTTCATTTTCGGTAATCCCATTTCCACACAAAATTAGATACCGAGTTTAAAACTTGTTAAATTAAATAAAATACAGCAAAATAGGTTTGTTTGGTCATAAGTGTTTATAAGTATGGAATTACTTTTATCACACACCTGTTTTGGTGCATTTTATTATTTTTACAAATTTTCGACTCTGTACCTCATTTTGCATACAAATCGGGTTACCCAAATCGAAATGCCGGTAAGGGAGAAATTTCGTCACGTTGTCCGGTTTGTCCATGGCCTTAATTTTATTTTATTGCTTAGTGTCTATGAAGACGTACCCAAAGCACTGGAATCGTGGACAGATGGAGGGCGAAAAGTCTACATTTACTCGAGTGGCAGTATCGAAGCACAAAAATTACTTTTCAGTCATTCGCAAAACAATGATTTGACAAAGGTGACTTCAAATTTTATGTAATAGACATTATTTCAAATAACATACAACATGAATGGGAACAACAAAATGGGCCAAGTATCAACTTTTCAAAAATGCTATCAGTGGATCAAGAATGCAGAATAATTTGAATACACATTCCAACATAAAGCTCTTTCCTCATTCTGCTCCACTAGAATTGCGTCCCGGCAGGAGAAAGTAGAACTGCGAACCCTACCTCCACCACAGCGCGCGAAGTTGTTTCCTGTGACCTCTTGGCTGACCGCCTGGGGATATAATCCTATTGTGATTAGGCTGACCCAAAAGAATTGAATTTTACAAAATAATTTTTTTTAAATTTTGTAATCGAAAGACCCGAGCTCGAATCCCGGCACAGTCGAAAGCGTCTCTGTTTCCACAGAAATATTTTAAATGCTTCAAAAATAATTTCTTAATGTTATATTCGTAATCCACGCTTCACTATGATTATGCACATATACTATTTTTCGCAATTATATATGCTCTTAACTGACGAAGAAATTACATGTATTTCATATTTACATATTTTATACTATTTAAATTTAGTTTAAATTATAAAATAATGTATAAAACATTCGGGTAAGTGTCCCCACATTTTTTAAACATTACAGTATCATAAAAAAAAATAAAAACCAATACTTTCTCATATGATGAGAATGTAAAAAATTCTAATTTAAAGAATTTGAAATCTTTTTGTGGAAAATGAGACGCTTTCGACTGTGCCGGGATTCGAGCCTGGATAAAGTGTGAAGGGAAAATGTGAAGGAAATTTCATGTTTGTTTACTGGTTTTCATAACATATTTATTATTGCTGATTTTTGTAATTTTTTATAATTGCGAAAAATGTTATTTGTACATAATCGTAGTGAAGTGTGGATTACGAACATTAAAAACTTACACTGCAGGTCAAAAGTATTCGTACCCCCATGATAAACTGGATTTTTTCGATTTTCCAACATATTTTTCACTGAAAAATCATTTTATATTTACAGATATCACATGATTTACGTGAAATAAACTTTACGTGCCACCGGCGCGCAAACTCGTTTTTTCGCTACAGTCAACAGTAACGCAATGTAGTACATTGCGCTACAGAGGAGTGAAATGTAAAAATTGAACTGCGCATGCGCCCATAGCCATGAAACGAAGCTCAATCCTTCTTCTTATTCTTCTTCTTCTTCGTACAGCGTTAGCATCTTACTGGCAAAGCCTTGTACATTTGAACTGCGCATGCGTCTACTGAAATCCATTACTACTACACAAGATCGATAAAATCAAAATGGCCGGGACTAGTCGTGACATATCAAGTGTAATGACTAGCGCCGCAAACAACTACAATACTAGATTAGATTCAAGTGTACGCATAAAAACTCGTATATGCACCGGAGTCACATAAAATAGAATACGTGCCAATGCACACAATTCGGGAAATTACGAGACTCGCGACAATGCTCGCAGGACTGATCGCGCCTCAGCTTCGTCTCGGCTTTGTCTCGGCTACGCCTTGGCTCCGATCTCCTGCGAGCATTGTCGCTCGTCACGCAATAACCCTCATTGTGCGCCCAGGCACGTAATATACTATTTCATGACTGATTCACATTCATTTGTTTAGGTTCTATATGTCATTTGGTATTGGAACATACTTCTGTTGTCAACAGTATGAATCTGAGCCAAAAGTATATTTGTGTAATATTAATTATCCGACTAATTTCCAAAAGTTTTTCAAATTAATTTTGAATTCGCTACTTGTGTGCTTGTGCTCAAGTGACCATTTAAAAAAAAACAGGCAAATCGTATAACGAAATTAGCGCAATTCTTTAGATTCCAAAGAGCACTGTTCAGTCAATAGTCAAAAAATATCGGGAAACTGGCAGTAATGCAAACAAATTTCGTTCTGGTTGACCTCGGAAAACTTCTAAAAGAAATGACTCGAGAATAATAACCTTCAGCAAAGCAAACCACTTCAAAACAGCTCCTGATATTCGCGCTGAAATTAATCAAAGTTTGAATGCGCCGATTTCTCTTTCTACAACAAAGCAGCGACTGCGAGAAAAAGGTTTGATTGGCCGTATAGCTGTCAAAAAACCGCTGCTTCGTCCAGCAAATCGTTTAAAAAGGCTAAATTTCGCTAAAGAACACAAAGATTGGACAATTGCTCAATGGATAATTGTTCTATGGAGCGACGAAAAACCTTTGCTCCAACTACTTGCAATGAAAAAAAGACGAAGGAGTATTGCAAAAAATGAAATGGCCACCACAATCACCGGACATCAACCCTATAGAGCTATTGTGGGATGAGATCGACCGACGAGCTGCAGATTTGCGTCCAATCAGTCTATCTGGCTTATGGAACTGCCTTAATCAAGCGTGGCACAACATTACAGCACAACAGTTGCAAAAATTAGTCGAAAGATTGCCAAAAATATGTTCTGCTATAATAAAAGCAAAAGGCGCTTATATCGATGAAAAACGCCTGAGCTAAAATTTTCATATTTTTTGACATAACTATAAAAATCCAGTTAAATGTATGTGATTTAGTCATTGAATGATAAATTTACGTGAAACATGAAATGTTCGTATAAATAAAATGATTTTTCAGTGAAAAATATAATGACTAATTGAAAACATCGAGTTTTTCTCAGGGGTACGAATACTTTTGGCCTGCAGTGTACTTTCTACCAAATTTAAAAAAAAAACTTGTTTTGTAAAATTCCCTAGGCGGTCAGCCAAGAGGCCACGAGACGTAACTTCATGCGCTGTGGTGGGGGGTAGGGTTTACAGGTATACCTCCTCCACCAGGACGCAATTCGCGTCATCCGACTCATATAATTTTTTTTTCCAAAATAAATTATTTTATTCGTACACAAAATATCTGTCTGAAAATTTGGAACATATGATATAATACAATAATGAGCGTTTGTCTTCTTAGTTGTACAGTGTGTTTTTTTAGCTGCATGAGATCTTTCAATAGGGATGACTTTTCAATGACGTTTGTCAAAGTGACATTTCTTTGATATTTATGTTAGTAAAATTTGCTATACTAGAGTAATTAGAGTTAATTACCATTCTTATTCTGCAAGCTTATTGACCCGAATTACAAGGCTTTTGCACATAATTTTCTGAATGTAGCTTTTTTGGTCAGCCAATTTCTTTTTGTCTTCATCACCTCTAACTTGCCTTTTTTTTTATCATTAACCTGAAAAAGTCGTATGATGTTTATGGTGAAAAAACATTAACAGAACGCCAGTGCCAGACTTGGTTTACTCGTTTTCGTTTCGGAGATTTTGACCTCACAGATGCACCACGCTCTGGTCGCCCAACTGAGGTTGACGACGGCAAAATAAAAGCAATGATAGAAAATAACCGGCGTAGTACGACACGAGAGATCGCAGAGAAGCTTAACATATCACATACATGCGTTGAAAGGCATTCAAAACATGAAAAATGGGTTGTTTACGATAACGTCATGCGAAAAAGATAATGGAACAAGCGAGATGAGCCTGCACAATCGACATCAAAAGCCGATATTCATCAAAAGAAGGTTATGCTGAGTGTATGGTGGGATTTCAAAGGTATTGTTTATTTTGAGCTGCTTCCAAGGAACCAAACTATCAATTCGAATGTCTACTATCGCCAGCTAACGAAATTGGACAAAGAAATCAAGGAAAAGCGGCCAGAACTGGCAACTCGTAAAGGCGTCATTTTCCATGAAGATAAAGCCAGACCACATACGTCTTTGGTCACTCGCAAAAAATTATTCGAGTTAGGGTGGGAAGTGATGCCTCATCCACCGTATAGTCCCCTGACCTTGCACCATCCGATTATCATTTATTCCGTTCAATTCAAAACTATTTGAATGGAAAAACATTCGATTCAAATGAGGCTGTCAAAAATGAGTTGATTCAGTTTTATACCTCTAAGAACAAAACTTTCTACGAAAGCGGAATTATGAAGCTGACTAAAAGATGGCAAAAAGGTCATCGAACAAAATGGTCAATACATAATTGATTAATGTTTGTTATTTGTATTAATAAACTTGCTGTGAAAATCATGAAAAAAAACGAAATAACTTTGTTGCCAACCCAATAAGACATGATTGCATTGAACTTGTATTCGTTATTATACTCAATACTTTGCCATCAAAGTAAGATGCAAGGTAAAATCCATATTTTTGTCGAGATATCGGCCGTTTAAGTTTAAGTGCCTACTGTTTCTTCAAGGCTGCTTATACTAGCGTCCACGGTCTGCGTATTGTGCTCGTGTTAAGTCGTGTGTTTGCCTTTGCATACATCACTACAAACATTCGACTAGATGACGTGAATTTATATCTAAATCCACTGTTTTCGGTGCCTAATACTGCAAATGTGCAAATAGGTCACATGACCTTAGTAAATATCTAAAGGCCTTGACCTATATATTAGTAGCATGTGCGAAGTTCAAAACCAAACGAATTTTACACCTCTATTTAACAAAATAAAGGAAGAGTGTTAATAAGGCGGATTTTTGGCTCCTAACCGATTGAGCTGAAATTACTTAAGATTGTTCCTTTGAATGTGATTCACAAACGCCTGAAACAATTTTTGAATGAGCGTTTCATTAAGTAGAAAACACGGGCTTTATGATAGCATTTTACATGGGATTTCGAGCAACTCGATAAATACTTTAACATTTGCTCAAAAACAGTGTATGTATTGGGATTTGTCAAATGAGCATACAACATCTGATGGTATAAAATTTCATTACTGTAAGATAACAATTTGCATGCTCTTAGTAGTAAGTTAATCGTGGAACTGTTTATTAATGAAATAAAACAAATAATTTTTTTTTTAATATTGAAAATGAAATCGCGAAGTTTTCTCCTCGTGCAAAATCGAAAAAGAAGTTAGTTTGTGCGGTGGAAGGATGTAATAGTGCTTCTAGAAAAGATTCGAAAATACGTTTGCATTACTTTCCAATGAAAACAAATCGTACTGCATACATCAAAAATTTATTTGGAAAAGCAGAAAAAAGGGATCAGCTGCAAATTTTGATAAAAGACTTAAACACCAAAGACGTAAATTCAGGGATGAAAGTGTGTTTGCGTTATTTTCGTGCAGATGATTACATATTACCAAGTAAGTTCTTTTCACACCTAACTTAACTACTATCCTGTGGAACCTATTGTAAAGAATATAATTATCCAATTAAGTGTTTAGAGATTTTACTTATGAATAAAAAATTGGTATTTCTATTTTCTACAGATGTAGCAGCAAAGAGGAGACGCTTGAAAATTAATAGTAATACATGAAGAGGATTTATTAGAGAGCACGCATTATGCTCCGGAGATTACTACGATTACTGCTAGCTAAGAACAACGTACACCAAGCTGCTGTAGAAGTTATCAAAGTCCATAAACACAAGTTTTTGAAGTACACTCGAGATTCCCTATAACGAGAAGCTCGAGCATTGGAGGCCTCTCTGCATCGGGCGCGAGAGGGAATCCCCTCCATGCCCAACTCGTTGCTATGCGCTGTTATGCGCATTACATGATGCGTGCAGTCAGTCTGTCAGTGATGCCATGTGAATAATTGTATGTACATAGTAAAAAAGCGTATAAAAAAGATTTTGGCGACTATTCAACATGGAATTGACTTATTAATTTCCAAAAAAATTTATGCAATTTTAATGTTCGTTAACCGACTTTACTCCAAAATATTGAAAACTCCAGATTAGAAAAATTAAATATTAAATTTTTCATTTCAAATGCTGCAAAATTACACAATTAAGTACTTTTTCAATAAGTGACCAATTATTTTGTCATTAATTTGTGATAAAAGCTATCAAACTCATTGATTACTGTTTCAAATTCGAGTGCGCTTCATTCCGTAGTAGTGGGGAAAGGGGCCCGAAAGCGCTTACGCCAGGTAAAAGCTGACTTGGCCGTGCTTTCTATCCAGCCAGGTGACGAGCTCCGGGATCAGACGGTTTGTTAAGCAGGTGAGCTCCTTACGGAGCTGAAAGGTCTCCTTCCTTTCCTCCGCCAATAAGTCTATTGGTGGGACGCTCACCAGGACCAGCACAGCGCTCGTCGACACGGTTCGGTATGCTCAGACAATTCTCAGCACCACACCTCTCTGTGCCGAGAACAGCTTCTTCTGGATAGCATGGTTGTTAAGGGCGCTTGTCCAGACCGGAGCTGCGTAAAGCAGCTTCGAGTTTACCACGCTCGCCACCAACCTTCTCTTGGCTTCTCTGGGGCCACCAATGTTGGGCATGAGCCGAGTCAGAGCGGCTCCACATTGGATGGCTTTAGCAGTCGCGATCTGCCGGTGTTCGCCGAAGCTAAGCCTTCGATCCAACTGCACACCCAGGTACTTGATGCTCTTTTCCACTCGATTTCATGTTCCCCGAGAACGATCCTCGGGTATTCGAAGGATCTCCTGTCCGTGACCAGCAAAGCCTCGGTCTTTTCAGGGGCCATTTTCAAGCATCTGCTATCCAACCAACGCTTTGCCCGCCACAGACTATCATTGATCCTCAGCTCCAGGATTTTGACGTCGTTTGCGGCGCACACGACAAGTGCGTCATCCACGAAGCCGATGATGCTCGTTCCAGCAGGTAGGTCCATGCGCAGGAAATCGTCATACATGACGTTCCAAACGAGTGGACCCACCCGTGACCCTTAAGGGGCGCCACATGTCACCTCTTCTTTGAGAGACCACTTGTCGCCCTCGTATATCACCCACCTGTCGCTCAGAAAGTCATTTATCATTCGTAACAGGTAGTCTGGAACCTTTTTCCGCACCATCGCCTCGATGCAGATGTTTCACCTAGCGGTACTGAACGCATTGCCAATGTCAATGCTGATCAACGCGCAGAATCCCTTACGCTTACCAGTTGCTCTTCTTGCTCTAGTGGCGATGTCTACCACTGCCTGGATGGCGTCAACTGCGGACCTGCCTTTCCGAAGCCGAACTGGCTTTCCGAGAGACCGTTTTCGCCAACCATGTGACCCTGTAGTCTTTGTAGAATCATTTCCTCTAGAAGCTTCCCAATTATATCCAATACACGAATAGGCCTATAGGATGAGGCATCTTCTAGAGGTTTATTGCCCTTCCTCAGCAGGACCAACCTCTGCTTCTTCCAGTCTACGAAGAACCTCCCCTCCCGAAGACAGGAAATGAAGGCTTCCAGGAGGATCTCCGGGTATGCCCCGATCACCTCTTTGAGGATCTCATTTGGCACCCCGTCGATCCCCGGCGCTGTATTTGCCTTGAGCCTCCCACCCGCTCTCGCGCCTCGCCGCCCGCACAGTGTCCTCCAACGACCCAGCAGACCCTGCCCAACCAAGCTCATCTTTGAGCCTGGTTTCTTCAAGATGTTCGCGAAGCTTGTCTTTGCAAGACGGGGCGCGGCAATCGTGAGGTCGATAATCGACCCCCCCGCTCCTCGTCTGAACGTGAAATGCCTGCCCCGTTTTAATACAATCAGGTCATTTCTGGCGACCATCTCACCGACCAAGATTCCCCTCCTGTCCAGACGGCCTTCTCCCCACTCGGGTGACTTACTGTTAAAGTCGCCTGCAATAAGGGAGCACCCATTAGCCTGTCTGAGGCTTTCCTCAAGGAGTAGGAACTGGGTCACAAAAATCTCGAAAAGATCGTTGGGAGAGAAGTAGCAACTGTACACACGTATCCCCGCGACCTCCACCCAAACGAACCCCGAGTCGGTCTCCAGAAAATCCCCGATGCTCAAATCAGGGTTACAAACAAGGATCCAGCCTCTCCGTGATGCATCCTGGTACCAAGCAGAGTTTTCGGACCATTTGTGTTGCTCACTAATGAGCAACACATCGGCCCCCTCTCCCTGTCAGATCGTTTGGACTGTTCTTGGTGCGGATGCTTTGCAGTGTCCCCCAGCAGATTCCATACACCAATTCGTTCTGCGCCACATTCAAGAGAGATTCGAAGGACACATATCACAGTCATGCGGCGCTGAAATTCAGTCAGTTCACTCATTCCTCGCAGGCACTCGCAGACTCATTCTCAGCGCCGCTGCCTGGGCCATACATCCCTCTTCATGCATGGGAATAGACGCGTCTATAGCGTCCCCCGCTTTCAACCTGGGATAGACCCATTTATAGGGCACCCTTCACGCAATGGGAAGATGCCCGTCTATAGATCCCCCTGCATTTGTTCACCGATTCATCGGGACACTACAACCTCTATGACCCGAGGGTCGTTTGCTAAGCCTACCGACCCGTCCTTTTCTGGCATAGCCAAGAGAAGGATTTCGTCAAGGTACCAGTCCGAGGGGAGGTGAATTTAACTATTAATAATGACCAAAACAGTCTTTATTAATCTCCAATATCGAAAACGTTTTTCACAATATTGTTCATACTATTACAAACCATAATTGCATATATAAACGAATAAACAATCTACGTATCATACTTATTTATTGTTATTTTCACAATTTTCTTTGTCATTGTCTTTTCTTAAACATATTTCGTTTATTTTTAACATAAAATCTCAAATTTTCATGGAAGAGTTTGAAGCGAACACGACTAAGTGGCACTGCCCCTTTTTCTCCTTATGGCATTTAACAACTTCAAGAGATTCACTTTGCCAATCTTTCGACCCCTTGCCCATCACTAAACTAATTCTAGGAAGTTCCTAAACCTAGTTTCCCTATTATGAGTCTTTAGTGTATTAGTATAAAATTTCTCTTTTCTAATTTTGTACATCTCTTGAACTTAGAATACAACCAATTTATTTCCAAAAGCCGTGAAAGGCATATTCACTGAAAGATTTAAATTGAACTTAAACCTCCACAATTAAGACCTCGCTCATCGAGATTCAGTTTGGATGGTTATGGACGTGGTAAGGTACGGGGTGTAAAGGGGAGTTGTGTCGAAGGCGAGTAAATAGAAACTTGTTTCATCCATGACTCCTCTCGATCATTAAGAAACCATGCCTGAACAGTCATAATAATAGAGGTTTGAGAGTAGTTACTTGATTATTGAAAAAATAAAAGTTTATTTGAAAAGAGGCGAATTTGGAAAATTTTCAATCATTTGCAACTAAACAAATTAGGCCTTACACTTAAAGGAAAAATCTGAAAAAGTTCAGGAGCTTAAAATTAGTTGTAAAATTATAAAATCTGAAAGTGAAAAAAAAGTTACATTTATATAGGCTTTCGTTCTACACTCCCATATTATAAACGTCCGAAGTCTGATTTCAAAATGCGTCAAACTGGTACTTAAAACACTTTTTTTTATTTCAGTACATAAGTGGCTTCTATGATACAGAAGTAGGCGGGAAACAAGAAGCTACCAGTTATAAAACTATACTGAATAAACTAAATGTACCGGCATCATCTGTACTGTTTCTTACCGATGTTGTCAAAGGTATGTATATTTTTTGATACATTATGATGCAATACAATACCAACGATAGGAGTTATATACTAGGGTGTTTGATATTGACGTGATATTTCTATGAGAGGTCGATGGTCAAGAAAATATGACCTTTGCGTGCATGGAATGAAATGTATCATTTCCAGAGAAGTTTTCTGCGCTAAATCCAAATATGGCCTCTGTTTTTCCCCACCACGTCAGGTTTTTGAGATTTTTTGGGTTAAATTTTTTTCGAAATATCACAAATTGTATGGTAAAAGGGTCTAAACAATTTTTTCAACGCAAAGAAGTACATGATTTCGATGCGTTTTTTATTCAAGAGATGGCTGTGTCGTAGGCGTTTTAAGTAGAACGAAGAAGTTGAATGGGAAACAGAAGGGTATTTTGGAGGGCTTGACAAATCGTATTATTTGGAAGGCACAGAAAAGCTGAAAGATCGTTGGACTCATTATATCGAGCTAAAAGAAGAGTATATTAAGAAGTAAACCCGATTTTTGTCGAAAAAATTAATTCTTGTTCATTTTATCACGTCAATATCAAACACCCTAGTATGATGGTGATCTGAAATATACATTTATCGGATTTAAATCATTTTTAGCCTTGGATATATATCTCTTTTTAGCTACCTAATTTTAAAACAACTTGAACTCTAGAAATTAGTTGACATCTTCAGGTTCCAAATTTTAAATAATATTTCGAATTTGTAACATCTCGAAGGTAATGTGGAATCGGAATATCCTAACCGATTCCGAAGATCTAAATCATTTTGCAATTAAGCATTTTCACTTTTATTAACACCTAACTTCATTTCACCGGAATATCAGGTCATTGCTCGCATTGGAAATGCATGTGAAGGGATTTCTTTCGATTTGCGAATTCATTTAAGTAGAAAGAATTAAATTGAATAATAAAATTGGTCATAATTAGTAAAATTTATTATGTGGATGAATTTTTCTTAATCACATGACGAAAATCATAAAGTAATAAATAAAGAGACCTAACAATATTATATTTGAGGCGGAAAAGTGTGCTTCGAATTTTTAAGTGTGATAATTGGGTAGGGACAAAAGGTGGCCAATGTACTAAATTTGACACAAATCTGGTGATTTTTAAAAGAGTATTGGGATTTATTGGAGAGCATGAAAAGTTAGAATTTAATGGTTTTTAATAGTATTTGTTGAAAAGGAGCCTAGAGATGTAATCATGTAAAAGTTACTCCCGCACGTATCAAGTCTAGATTGGTATCTATGTGACTAAAAAATCCTGCAAATAATAACCTCAAATTTTTATTTTTGTAGAAGTTATAGAGTACGCATGCGAAGTTGACCACGCATGTGCAGTACTTCTTCATTACTCCCGGGGGGAGTAACAAAAAGTATGCGGCGTCGTAATGATTGCTTCCGTTTGTCCGTCTTTTCATTCTCTATAAACATATATTTAGATAGAATTAGCTTTTCGAATTTAAAAATTTTAATTTAATGAGACGTTTAAAAAATACTTTTACGCTGCACAGTGGTGCAAAATTTTATAAATAAATTAAATGAACGCTAAGGACATTTATGGGAGGAAAGATATCGTTTTTTCTCCTAATTTTTCTCAAATTATATTGCTAATTTTCGAGTTACAAGCGTAGTAAAAACATGTCTTCGTCAGTAGATACACAAGGAGAGTTCTGGATGCAGATTCCTGTTACCGACATTTACCGGCTCAAAAGACGAATTTGTTTATATCGAAGTTTCTAGAAAGAAATCGATGTAGGTTGAAGGATGAATAAGAGCTTTATAGAGCTTTATAGTAAGAAATAACGTTATCTTCGAATCTTAGTATCAAGTTATAAATTGAATAACGTCACCCTCTTGGTATCAAGTTACATTGAATAAACAGTTTCGAGATATTTATTTGCTTTACATCAAAGTTCGTGCTTTATTTATTTATTGCGTAAAAATATTCCGAGTACATATGCACTTGTGATTATGAATTTTTCTGTCTCCTTGCTCAGGATGTTTATTGTAACTGTTAATTGTAATTGTGATCAATAATTCTATATATCACTTTGCATGGATTAAAAATTTGTCATGACTAGTGAAATCTCGAATAACGAAAGGTAATAATCATACTTTAAAATGTGGTAGGTGTTTATACCATTTTAAAATGGAAAACTCCCTACAAAGACACAAACAAGAATTTTTAAACATAAATAAATGTAAAGTTATTATGCCCAAAGAAAAATATAATATTTAAAAAATTTTAAATTATAAACATAAAGAAAAAGTTCTTTTTCTTGTTTATGCCGATATTGAATGTCTATTAGAACCGATAATTAGCACACATACAAATTGAACTGCTTATCGAAAGCATGTCCCTACAAGTGTTGCATATTATTTGCAATTCTCTTAGTGAAATTCATATTTATCAAAGAGAAGATTGCATTCAGTGCTTTGTCAACCAGTTAAAAAGTATAGCTGAAAAAGGAGATTCTTATCTAAGGACTATTGTACCAATGGAATCCTGGACACAAAATAATACAAGAATTCGAAGATGCAAAGCACTGTTATATATGTGAAGAACCTTTCAATCCCCATGATATCAAGCATCATGATCATTGCCAATTTACTGGTAAATATCATGGTCCAGGTCATCAAGGTTGTAATGTAAATTATAGAGACTCACGTGTAATTTCTATAAAATTTTATAATTTACCTGTTTACCATCCATATTTTTTATCAAAGTTTTAGCAACCAGTTTCGAAAGGAAGCTTACATTATTGCCAGTAAATAAAGAAAAATATATATCTTTCACCAAAGATATTGATTACACAAATGTAAAGTTTATCGTTGTTATAGACAAAAATAATGAAATCAATCAAAGTAGATATCGAAAAGGCTTCAATTGTTTCATAAATTTAAGAAATTAATAAAAACGAAAATGCTCTGGAGTTAATAAAATTAGGTAAAGAAACAGGTTTCTTTTTGTTTCGAACAGGCGTTAAATGAAACTTTCAAACCCATCGTAACCTCGCTTGATAAAATTGATAGTGGGTTCGAGAATATAAAAAAAGTTGATCCTTTCAAAGAAGAAGTAAAATATTTAGATTAAATGTTTTCGAATTTTCGAATTTTCAAATTTAACTGAAGTCACTGAGTTTTGCGCTCTTTTTACATCCAAGGTCTACTCCGATAGCCGCAATTTATGCAAAATTTATTTTTGTGACTCCGGCGCATTTACTCGTTTTTGCGCGACAGTTGAGAGTAGCGTGATGTTCTGTATTACAATACAGAGGAGCATAATTAAAAAATTAAACTACGTATGCGCCTATTACGATACAGCGAAAAATAATGTCCACGCACGAAAATCGTCATAAAATTTTTTTTTCGGTCATCCACAAAAACAAAAATTAAAATACCGTTTTATAGGATTTGTCATGGCGAATTTTTTTATCTCAATACAATTTCTACGCAGCCTTAATAGTTTTTTAGATAAAAATTAAAAACACTCAATGTTTCGTCATAAAAAATGATCGAAAATCAGTGTTTTTCAAAACATAAATTGCTATTACTCGGTCAATTTTGAACGAAATCGTATGTTTTTTTTTATCATTAGACTTGGAATACTTTATAGTGTGAAATCCCACTGCAAAGAATATCACCGAAATGTTAATAGAACAAAACGCGTCGAAACTAGTGCATTATAAACTTCATAACACGAAATGGCTAGGTTGTTTAAGCATAGCCGGGTCCTTATGTCAATAATTATTTATTGAAAATCCTAATTATGGGAGTTAACTACAAATAAGATTAATAAGATAAACATAGTAACAATTGAAAGTTGACGACTAGACAAGCGAAAAATTGTAGACTTGTCAACTCGCAGGTGGGTCTAAACATGGGTTGTATAAACATTTATACAGATTTTTTGGCCTTCAACTTCACCGGCTGTTTATTAAAATAATAAATATTTGAATCGAAAGCTTACGATCTGCGCTTCGAGAAAATACAGGGTTGTTTGCGTAATTCCGGGTCCAAAGTGAGACAACCCTACGCGAAAACTTTTCATTTTGCGCGCGCGATAGAAAGGAATGGGGCACCACTGCAACTACAAGTTGAGATTCGAAAACCGGTATTAATGTGACTTGTTATTCCCCCCTTGTACTCAAATCTGTACTGAAATCCACTGTTTGAAATAGTGATATGGACTTTTTGAATTAGTGAAACCCACTATTCTAATTAGTAAAATCCACTATTTCAAATAGTCTATTTTGCTATTTTTAGAATGACCTATTTTCTTTCAATTCCAATAATGAAATATCACTATAAAATAGTGAAATTCATTATTTAAAAGTAGTACTTGCGAGTATACTGTTTGACTAGATTTTTTTGAAATTTGGTAATAACGTTCCTTTAATGTCGAAATCCCGGGAGCATTATTTTAGAATTTTTGATTGTCCCATTTTTGAGTAATCAATCGTCAAAGTTGCGAATTGGCATAGACAATTACTAAACAGAAAAAAGAGAGGCACGATGCATCGGTTTTTCTAACCTGCATCACATAGAAATATGACGGCATGAAAACATTCTACCATGAATAAAAAGTGTTTTTTATGCGGAAAGTCGGATCATGTTTTATCATTTAGCGAGGATCTATACAAAACGTGCTTGCGAGCGCTTAAATTTCGAAAACATAAACGCTATAAGTATGATGAAATAACGTTGGACAAAAGTAATATTGAAAATATTGGATTTCACTCCTCGTGCTACAAGAAAGTGACTGTTTTTTCTGCAAAGCAGAAAGAGCAATTGATTACCTTATTTTCTGAAAATGTAAGTATGAAAAATATCCAAATAATGTTTGTAATATTTATATTGATTTTCCATTGCCTTTATTATAGAAAAAAGGTTTCTTTTAGTTTTCTGTCCTTTTTTTGTATTTTTTTTTCTCGTACGTTCAAACGGGAACGGCGCAAATTTATGATCTAATTTAGGTACCTAAACATAATTATTAACTTTTTTCCAGGATCAAAATGATATCGATGGACAGACTCCAAAATCCTCGACATGTAATCCAGAAAACCCTTTAATAATCACTCAGTCACAATCAGAACTAGTAAGAAATTAGGTTATCAAGAAAAATTGAATAGATTTGTATATATTGTTTTTCATTTTCATGCAAGAGATGAAATTGAACTTCGTTAGTAATTAGCAGCATATAACAGTTTCATTAAAGATCTTAATAATCATATATCACTTTCAATAAGAATATCCAAATCTTGCCAATTACTTTATGTGTTTAATTGTTAAGAAGATCAATAATTATTATAAAAAAGATAAAAGTTTCTCCCTTTCACTTTTCTCTTACACTTTCTCCCCTTAAACCTCTCTCCTACTTGAACAATATTTACAATATACGATCATGCGATTAAATAATCGAATGAGATGGAAAAAAAAATGATGAAATAATGTTTAATAGAAAAACAATGTCTCAAAAGGCATGAAATCATTTCGAGTAAATTTCAATTTGTTATTACAAATTGAGAAAATGGATTTATTAATGTATATACATAAAAAAAATTTATATCGTATACAAATTAACCTTCTGCAGACAATGAAAAAATCAAAAAAGTTGGTTGCAAGTCATTCGCGGTCATCTGTAAAAAAATATGCTTCATTTATACAATATCGTATCTAATTTGTTCAGATGTTTTCATTACTGCATTCGATGTTTGAGTACATATGGTACATAACACAGGTCTGCAAGGTTTTGTTGAAAAGCTATGGATCGTTTCCGGAGTAATTTTTGACGTAGAATCCGAATCCGGAATCAGAATCAGCCTATCATGTCAGGATTTTGAGATATTTGAGGTTATGTGCTCGAAAAATGGGGTTTTTCGCTACTTTTGAGCTTATGTACAGGGCGCAAGAAATTTTTTTAGTTTTGTTCTCAAATGTCATCATTCAGCACTACCCTTTCCCTTCAAAATGAGCTATAAACAGTCACGAGCGATTTTTTTCACAAAGATACGGCCATATCAAGTTTTGCCATTTATCCGAACAACGTTAAGAATATTCACATTGACTCTTTGGTGCATACCATTCTGCATTCGAAATTTTATCTTGAAAATTTGTGCTTGCGGGTTTTGATGGTCTGTGAATAAGAATTTACAGTCAGAAAATTGACATTTCCATTTCTAAGCTGGCGGATTCAAAATGGCGAATCGAAATTCACGAAATTAAACGATTTCGCTCTCTAATGTCAATTTTCTGACTGTAAATTCTTATTCACAGACCATCAAAACCCGCAAGCACAAGTTTTTAAGATAAATTTTCGAATGCAGAATGGTATGCACCAAAGAGTCAATGTGAATACTCATAAGGTTGTTCGGATAAATTTCAAAACATGATATGGCCGTATCTTTGTGAAAAAAATCGCTCGTGACTGTTTATAGCTCATTTTGAAGGGAAACCTCAAAAGTAGCGAAAAACCCCATTATTCGAGCACATAACCTCAAATATCTCAAAATCCTGACGTGATAGGCTGATTCTGATTCCCGATTCAGATTCTACGTCAAAAATTACCCCGGAAATGATCTTTCGTTTTCCAGCAACAAATACAAACCCATTATTTGCAGACCTGTATAATTAATTGTAGCAAGTATATAATATTATGAGCTTCATTGTTTTCATGATAAATTAATTTGTGGAAAATAAGGTTATTTTATCATCTGCTCCCTAATATGCCCGTCCATAATGTATTCGTCGAAACTACATCGAATCGACTCGGCTATCTTCTGGGAAGAAGCATCGTATCATCGACGTCGAAAAGACCTTGAATCGATGTCGAATTGATAATTTGTAAAACTGTAAATAAAAAATCGACGCCGATGCAACATTGAATCATTGTTATTTTTGCGACGTCTTATCGATGCTTTTTTCTAGAAGATAGCCAAGTCGATTCGGTTTCGATTTCCTCTCGAATCGGCATATATTCGAGGCTCGCACTTGTTCTGTACGGGTGGTTTTTTGAAAAGACAATATTTTATACGAACAACAATGAAGCTTGTAATCCTCTAGCAATTTAACTTACAAATATGACAATGAGTGAAATTAACGTATGCACATATAATATTTCATATCTAAAACATGTCGTATTTTTTTTTTCCCCCACTCTACTTTTTTATTGAATTCTCTACATGCGCACTGAAAGTTACCGTAATGAAGCTTAAGAAACTTTACCATGTTAATCAAAGTTTCAAAAGTGCAAAAATGATCCTTCAGGTGATTGTGTAAAACTTTAGCTATGTTTGGGACACTTCTTTATTTCACTATTTTTTAGCGAAAAACAGGGGCGTATTATGAAAAACGGTACCACATGACCAAATAAGGTACAATACACATGTAAAGGTGACGAAATTGAATAATGCTTGGAAAGTTTTATTTCATTTTATATCATTTTATTTGTATTCCTTTTTTCCTATTCCTATTTCCTATTTGTTTCCAGACCGCGCACTCTTTCGCTGAAGGAAACCCGAGTATTTCAGAACATGAAGAACCATTATTGTTATCAGTGATGGGAGAATCGTCAAAAAGTCATGAAGGACATGGTAACACTTCCTGAGATTTGTCGGATTCTAGAGAAGAAAGGAGAACCTGCATTCAATGCTGCTGTGAAACCAAGAAAGTGAATGGAAGAAAAGTACCTTTAACGAAGACCAGCAATGTCAACACGATCAAACTGCTTCAGTTCATTTCAAATGAAAAAAAATGTGTCTGGAAGTCGCGTTATTGTAAATTATTATTCTGAGAACCGCAAGTTTCATCAAGAAGCGTTTGCAAGTCTTTCGGAAATTATCTGTAACGACATCGTAAAAGGTGGAAAAGTTGTTTTCTTAAACGACTTACTAAGTAAATACATTGCTCTTTTGTTGGAATTTGTCGGAAACGATGTCAATTCTGAAGATATTATGAAATATCGCTGTGAAAAATTGGAACAGAAAATCATGAGCATTTTTGGGGAGGAAATAACAATCGAAATGTCAAATGGTCCACGTAACAAAAAGATAGTTTACAAGCGCGACCTAGACATTAGCAAGCTGGCTTGCGAGACCTTTATTTCGGAAAAGAAAGAGAAGCACAAAATCCAAGATGTTGCTTATGAATTAAGAAATTCGGTCAAGTCTATCTCTTGTAGAAAACTGCCTGACAAAGTAACCGTTGACGACGTCATTTCGGGCGAATGTGACATTCCCGATAAACTTTTATAGTTTATGCGTGACTTTATTCAAGGTCCTGACATCCGACGCAAAAATTCTGACGATGATGACGCGAAAATTAAATCTCTATGCAGCGATACTGTGTATATCATTTCGAAGGGTCGCGTGAAGCCAGCTAAAAATTTAAAGCTGGGGTTAGCAGTAAAGTCACTGACAGGTTCGCGAAAGGTTCTGACAATTTTGAATAGGTATGGTCATAGCATTGGCTACAATTTAGCAGAGGAAATCGAAACTGAATTGACGTATGCAGCCTATTATGAGGACACGAAAGTACGACCGGGAATTGATGCAGATGATGGGCTGAGTACTCATTTAGCTTTTGTCAATTTCGATCGTTTCGTGAGTACTCAAGATGGTAAAGATACCTTACACGATATGTTTGGAATAATTTACCAATTTTCTGCTCTCAAAACCGACGCTCCTATCGCACTTTAAGCAACTGAATCTGCCCCTTTAATTCATTCCGAAACCCGAGTACCTAGAAAACGACGAAAGTTCAATGAGTTGCCCTGTGATATTGCGCCTTATTATCGGAAAACGCCGAAAGCAGTGTCACTTATTTCTCTGGATGAAATTCTCTCTTTCATAGCCAAGTGTAATCCAGCAAATGAGAATGCATCCACACAGGACATGCTTCAGGCCATGAAATATTCTCAGTGTGATGAAACGCCAATGTGGTTAGGTCATAACTGTCGCAGTTTTGTTGATAGCAGCGAATGAACGACATTCATCAAATTACTCCGACACTCAGAAAAATTCTTGAGGATTACAAGTTTTTTCTTAAGCTTACTTTGACTGTCTTTCACGGAATAACATGCCAGTTTTACATGCAGTATGTGGAATTCGTCAATACTTTTCACCGATTTTCGAGAAGCATTCGAACAAGTAATTTTCGACTGTACGTACATTCCATTTTCACTATGGCTGATTTATTCTTTGCTTTGAATCAACCCAATTATGCAAGATGGTCAATTCTGTATCTCTGTAATTTACTAAAGTTGTAATTGGAAAATTCGCCACTTGTGCAAGAATTCGATTGAGGTGCATTTGGTGTCAAACGAACGCAAAATAGTTTTGCTCGTGCACCCGTTAACTTGACTTTAAAACAGACGATCAATGCCGACGCAGCTAATTCTTTAACAGGGCTAAGTCATTTCACGAACTCTGTTTCCGCTAGACAACGTTGGGCTTTGAGTCATAGTTTGAGAACAAAAATAACCGCGTCTGTTATGGAAGAAGAGGTTGGTATCTCCCGAAAAGACGACATTTCCCACTCATTGCAGAAAAGTCGCATTCAGAAAGGTAGAGAATCATTTAAAAGACTTGTTGTGACTATTAAAGAAAATTTGAATTGAAGAAATTGAATTGTTTAATGTGTCTACGGGAAAAGCTGCTTCTGTGGATGTGACTGATTTTCTTCTGTATGTGAAATCAATGGGGTACAAGCAAAATGTTTGTTTCATAGATGCATGCGTCTCAGATCCGAAAAGATTTTCAGAACCACTGAAAAGAAACAAAATGCTAAATTTTGCATCAGAATGCTTGAAGAAAAAGGTGAAAAGCAATGAAGGCTTTAAGAATGTACTCTTGAAAATAAAGCGAGATGTTTTTGGAAGGCTTCTAGCAATTTCGTTGAAGAAGCAAATTAATTTGGAGTATTGCTTATCTTTCGCATTAGCACCCGCACCTCCGTCGCTTTTCCAATTTTCGGGAGAAATGTTCACAACCAAAAAAGCACAGTTAGCAAACATTTACGATCAAATGTTAAGCCTTCTACTCCCAATCGCCCTGGCAAGTACTACTTTTAAATAATGAATTTCACTATTTTATAGTGAAATTTCATTATTGGAATTGAAAGAAAATAGGTCATTCTAAAAATAGCAAAATAGACTATTTGAAATAGTGGATTTTACTAATTAGAATAGTGGGTTTCACTAATTCAAAAAGTCCATTTCACTATTTCTAACAGTGGATTTCAGTAATTCAAATAGTGATAAAACTAATTCTACTATTTCAATAGTGAAATAATTTTGACTAATTCAAATGGTGAAATTTTCACTATTACAGATTTGAGTACAAAGGGGGAATAGCAAGTCACATAAATACCGGTTTTCGAATCTCAACTTGCAGTTGCAGTGGTGCCCCATTCCTTTCTATTGCGCGCGCAAAATGAAAAGTTTTCGCGTAGGGTTGTCTCACTTTGGACCCGGAATTACGCAAACAACCCTGTATTTTCTCGAAGCGCAGATCGTAAGCTTTCGATTCAAATATTTATTATTCTAATAAACAGCCGGTGAAGTTGAAGGCCAAAAAATCTGTATAAATGTTTATACAACCCATGTTTAGACCCACCTGCGAGTTGACAAGTCTAAAATTTTTCGCTTGTCTAGTCGTCAACTTTCAATTGTTACTATGTTTATCTTATTAATCTTATTTGTAGTTAACTCCCATAATTTTTTGTGGTTGTCCCGGTAGAAAGTCTGTGATAAATTTTCGATTTCAGAAAACTTCCAGCGACAAAGTTGTTTCTTACCTTCCAGCATCGAAAGCTCTCGAGTGTCGGTAAAAGTCGGTATCAGGAATTTCGAGACGTAACTCTCCTTGTATATCTACTACCATCGAGGCCACTGTGTATAACTTGGCATGTACTTCCGACGAAATAATGCTTAACTTTTGTGAAGTCTATGCACAAGACTTTGGTTTTGTTATGGATATTTTTCGTTTTCGTGTTTCTAACTGCTAACAATATATAATATGTATGTTCCGAATGACTTGAATTTCGGTGCTCGGGTGTTTCGGGTCCGTTCATTACGATTCTCAAATCATAATTTGATAATTCAAATGATGGATCAAATATGACGGAGTCGAAATGTCGACTTCTAATTCGGTACTTAGAGGTCATCGGAGTCAATGATTACAAATACCGAGTTGAAATTTCCAACTTATCCCATTTTTTGATTTCACTCTATTTTATTTTTATTAAATTTATAGTATACGGTCAGTATTGTCCACCACTCGACCAAATAAATGTTCGTATTAGAAGTCTTCTTGAATTCGAATTTGTTCATGATACTCTGTTTTTGTATACTGTTTTTGATACTGTCATTGTGCGTCTTTTTCAGTATATGTCATTCATTTGAAGCGTAAACAACAATAACTTTTTTTCACTCAAATATGTCGAACTTTGTGCCTGAAAAATTGTTTTTGTGGGGAGTTCTTCTTCATTACTTTAATATGAAGAAAACTGCTGCCGAAAGTCATCGTATTTTGGTGAAAGTTTACCAGGGGTGTTAGTTGAAATTTGTCGGTTTTACTCATAGATGTTGCTAGAGATATGTATACATTTCTATGATTTGACATCTATGTCATATTTTTCTATGGACAATAACCTTCAAAAATATACAATTACATTCTACCAAAATAATAGCATCATAGTTGTTTACCTCAGAGTCAAATTTTCTCAAGTGGGCCACCAAAAACGGACCTATCGATTTTGAAGATCTTTTTCGCTTTTTCCAATAGCTTGAAACATTATAAGTGCTACCACAAAATGTTTTGATGAAATTCGCTTTTTTCTAGTAGTTGTTTATAAACAAATTTTAGGCTAAGTTTTCGTAAAACGGCTATATTTCAGTTTACTAACAATGCGATTAGAGTGAAATATAAAACAAACATATAAAAATCTTTGAACAACCATTGACGAGTAAATTTATATTCATATTTTTTTTTTTATAAAAAATTCAAATTTTTATAAACAAATCCAAATTTTTTGAACTTCTCATATAGTTAGGGAAAAAAATCAAAATGCCTTAGATGCGGCAAACATTCAGCTTTAATTAAAAAAAAAAACATTTTAGTACAATTCACAAACGAAAGAGTCGTCAATTTTTTTATGCAAGCATGCACGCGCTCGTGTGCTACCGAGTCATCTCGTCGGCGCCAGCAATAACCGTTTTTCATTGGCTATTAAGTATCAGTATGTACAATTTTTGAATAACTGTCTAGAAAAAACGTTGCACAGTAGATAACACAGGAAAGTGGTCATATTCAAGATGCAATTCAATCACAGCATTGGTCGAAAGATCAATCGACCCTACACGTTTATGTCGTTTATTTTAAAGAAAATTGGTGTCCAGAAACATTTGAATTTTCTTGTTTTTTCTGAGTATGTGAATCACGATTCAACAGGGGTTCACCTTTACAACAGCAAAATGATTTCTTTCTTGAAAAATAAATTTGAATAAAAAAATATTAAAAAATTTTACTATTTTTCTAATGGAGCAGGCTCTCAATATTAAAACAGATTTAATTTTGTGGAATTGTTAAATCATAAAAAAGATTTTTGTATAGAAGCCGAATGGCATTTCTTTGCAACATCACATGGAAAAGGGGCGTGTGATGGAATTGGAGGGTGCGTCAAAAGAAATGTTTACCGTGCGAGTTTACAAAACAGAAATTCGAAAAAAATAACAAATACTACAGAATTGTACAAGTGGGCAACTGAATTTTTCAATAAAGTTTATTTTGATTTCTGCACAGTTGAAGAATTCGAAAATCACAAAAAAAAAATTGGAATCACGATTTGCAACAGCAAAAACCGTAAAAAATACACGGGCCTATCATTTTTACAAATCAATTGATAATAAAAAAATTTAATGCAAAGTATTTTCTGCAGCTAACAGCGACGTTGTACAACAAATACTTGAATAAATATGGAAGCGTTTTTTTTATGCGTCATTTCTTACTATTTGATTGACATAAAACCTTAACAAAAAATTTGTTCAATTCTTCTTGACGCATTCAACAACGACATTGTGAGCATTATATTGTATAATCATGCAAATGAACAAAAGAAAATACTGAGGTTCCCAAGGTAGGAAAGTTAGAAAAATCAAAATGAGGTGTCGCTAAATTTGGTGTTGGATTTTGATGTGGTGAAGGTCGGTGAAGGAGGTTTGGGATACTCCCAGGACTTGATTTCTCTCGGTTATGTAGATAGGCAGCGCTTTTAATTCCGATATTTTTATAGGCCGCGATTTTTCTAATTTCTTTTTCATCTGTATATTTATGGCAGGATTTGTCAGTAGCCCAGTGGGGTCCATTACAATTAAGACATTTAGGATCATTGGATATTTTAGGGCAAATGAGGCCTGTATCGTGAGGTTTCTCACCACAGTATAGGCATCGCGGGTTTTTGCAAATATTTTTAACGTGTCCATGTCTTTAACAGGAGTAACAAATTTTAGGTTGGGAGATATAAGGATCGACACGAAGCAAGAGAAAGTAAAGTTTGATATCTTGTGGAAGAGTTTGTCCATCGAAAGTTAACATGACCGTGGTACCAGGAATCGGATTTCCCTCTTTGTCTTTCCACTCAAATCGTTTGGCTTCAACGATAGGAGCAGAGCTGATAGCACATTCTTTAATCTCCTCCAGTGATATTTCAGTAGTCACATTTCTTATTATTCCCAATCGTGTGACTCTAAAGTTAGGGATGTGAGCCTTGAGATTAGGGTTTATTTTATTTAAGTTTTCGACAATTTTGTTGGCTCCGGGGCCAGATTTGCACAAAATGGTAGTTCTGTATAACCCTTTTTTTTACAATCGGTAACTTCATTTTTGAAGTTTTTATGTAATATCTTACCCAAGGACAACACTCGTATGGGAGGGTTGCAAATACAGTCGATTTCAACTGTATATGGGCCTCTATTATGTCTGGAATAGCGATTGCTTGGCTTTAGAGTTTCGTGGGTAGAAGGATGCTGTGAATTTTCAGTGTGTCTCGACTTGGAGGCACCACCATCACCATTCTGAGAGTCAATAATAGTTCTTTTACCGGCAGCTCTTACTTTTTTAAAGGGCGAGTTAGGCCCATGGTCATGTACATTCTCGGCTTCATTAACCTTGAGAGCTAGATAGTTTTGGGATTCGGTAGATGTAGTCGTCGTGTCCATTTGAAGATCAAGGTTATGGGAAGGTAGGTTAGAGTTTCGAGAAGTTAGGTTAGGGTTTTGGAGTTCACAAGGATTAGGGTTTAAAGAGCTTTGTGATTTCTGTGTGGAGGTAAGTTCCTTCATTAGAGAATCGCGAATTAGGTTTGAGACACTCTCATCAAGTTCATCATCACTCTCTGACCGTGTCTCTAAGCGGTCTACACTAAGGGAGCGAGACTCCATGCTTAGAACTTAGCACGCTGGCCCGGAGGCCGGCGTTCCTATGCACACCCACCTGTCTTTGCAGTTCGTAGTTGGCACTCAGGAGGAGTTTCTTTTCGCCTTTAGTTTTAGTTTTAGGTTTTCTCTTAATGTTCTCTTGCTCAAATTGAATCAATTAAACTCAACAACGACCAAGATGATTGAGAGTTTTCTCGGCTTCCAGATCAGCTTTCTTCCTTGAAAACACCTCGAAGCTCCGATGCTCGAACGCGACTCCTGCTCCAGGGTTATCCTGCGGCGTCTCTACCTCCTAAGAGGGGGGTGAGGTTACACACACTACACTTGACTGACACTTACTCTCAATAATAATTCTATTCTAGCCCTAACATCCAGTCGGGGAACCCCACTGGCGTGAACGCGTCCCTTGAAACCACTCAGCACGTTCTCGGGTGAGGAGATTCAGACACCCTCTACCGAGATTCCGCCACGAGGAAAATGAAAAAAAAAAACAGATCTCGTACCTTATTTCCTAGGGTTACGAATAACCTCTAATGGCTCTCGTCTTACAACTTTCCAACTTTTATCGACTTCCACTTTCTAATTATTCCAACCTTTCCTTTAATTATTCCTTCTCTCCTTTAATTATTCCACTGATGTTTCTCAAATTCTGATAAATTTCGTTCCGCACACTACGGAGATCGCCACGGGAAGTGAAGTCCGGCCTCGTGGTTCAATTACAACTTCCTTTCTTCAGTCTATTCCACGTCTACATCCATAGGGCGGCTAAAGGCTGGTACACACACAATCGATGTCCAGTCGCTCGAGGTTCCTTAGCTAAAGTCCGCTCTATACCATTGACAGGCCTCACAGACCGGTCCCTATATCCCCTATTGTCCTCTATATTCGGTTGAGGTCCCTAAAGTCCCCTATTTTCACGATTTGGTCCCTAAAGTACCTTTTTTTCAGCCATTAGTGTGCATTTTTTAAAATTTGTATAAAATCGAGGTATACAAACGTTGCATTCTTCTAATGACCTCAATATTTTGAAACTGTCATTAAATAATATTTAAATTTCGAGCACTTTTATTCAAGAAATTATGATTGGTCGATGTATGCACTGTCTCAGTCAATAACATTAGCGACGAACGACATGTTAATGTTAGCTGTAATAGGTAAAACAATCGCAATCAACCTAAGAATTTAAAAAGAAGTCCATAGATGTAACCGTTACAGTAGTATTGTTTTAGTAATTTATTTAAACTTAAAATGAAGTCAAGAAAATTCATATTGTGTTATTAGAAGTATACTTATTAATGAAAAGACTGAAATTTAAAGAAATAACCCAAGCAGAAAACATGACACTCTGCCGACTGTGACGATCGGTTAAATGTTGGTCCGATGTAGGAGATAGACTGTTGATTACCAACGTTGATACAATGTTGCGAAACAATTGTCCCAACCCTATTCCGACTGTGGAAAAAGTAATTTACCGACAGTGGATGTACGAGGTCTATCCAGTGTCTAATCGACTCTGATAATTAACACTGTAAACTACATGTACTTACAGTTTTGAACGTTCATTGAACGATGACAAAATTTTTTTTTTCATAAAAAAATAATTATATTTAGGGCCCTCCAAATATACAATCGTTCATGAACAATACACTATTTTTTAATTTTCTGGACCAAAAACTAATCATTTAGTTAAACAAAAATTTTTTTCCATCGTTCAATGAACGTTCAAAACTGTAAGTACATGTAAACTACCAGTGTTTGTACAAAGTTGATACGACACTGGTACACTCTAAAAAAAAGTCTATTGATAGTGAAGTTGGGTTTCTTTCAGAATGCATCAATTGAAATTGAGCAGATTTCATTTGTCTATCTACAGAATCGTTTTACTGTTATTGTAGTATTGATGATAACCGATTTAATATTGGCATTTGTCAAAGTTGGGCTTGTGTACATTTTTATTATTTATATTAGATAGGTTATATCATACAATTTTTTTTTCTTTTATCCTCGAAATTTTTTTTTTGTACGAGAAAGGATTTCATTTCAAGACAAAAGGAAATACTTTGACAGTAAAATGTTGGCATTTAAAAAGATAATCGTTCAACTGCTAAAGGATTTCCTCTCATGGCAATTTTGAATAGAAAATCCTCTAATAGTGAAGGGAATCGTTTGAGAGTCAATAGTCTGTTTTTAGAGTCTAGTCTTCTTTAAAAAATGTCTTTAACCGTAAAACATGGATTTAATAATAAAAGTATATAACCAGTATTTTAGAAATGTTGACAGCCAGCGTTGAAAATATGTTGGTTACCAGTATTGATACAACGTTGGAAAACTGGTGTTGTATCAACGCAGTACATCTTTATTATTTCGACTGTCCGCCGACAGTCGGAAGTTGGTATCCAACGTTGGATCGACGTTGGTCCGATTGTTAATTTCTGCTTGGGAACATTCATTATTTAACCAAAATATAAAACATTTAAAAAAAAGGAAATTTTGTTGAGAGTTAATTGAAATTTAATTTAATTAGACTTACATACATAGTCATGATATGTAGGTAATTTCCTATTTAATACTCACGTTCGAAAATTTGTGAAGTGTAGTTGTGTACGAAAATATGAATATATTTATTAAATTTGAAAATCTTTCTGTGGAAAAAAGACGCTTTCGACTACGCTGGGATTCGAGCCCAGATCTTTCGATTGCCGGTCGACTGCTCTTTTAAATTCACTAACTAATTTGAATATATTTATTACTTACTAAAATAAAAAGTATTACGTCTTTGTTTACCTTTTACTAAGAGTTTATTCTTTTTAATAACTTTCTTTCATACCTAATTTTTGTTAAAAAAAATGTACCCTATGAGCGTAAAAAAGGTCCCTATGGGCAAGAAAACAGGTCCCTATACACCCTATTTTTTATCCGAAAGGGACTGTGAGGCCTGCATTGATCTCACAGGGATCGTTCAAGTCGGCCATTTTCTGTTATCCATGGGGTGGGTACTCTAAACTTTTTCATTTAAATTAACAACCCCTGTTCTCAACCGGAACTCGCCTAGTGTCTAGAACAGGGTTGTGTAGTCATCCAAATATACGTATCTTCCAGCCCATGTTCGCATCTGGTACTCGCCTTTTGAGTTTTGAACAGGGCTAGGTCGTGGGAGATTCGTATTCCGCCAGGTTGGAGTCACAAGTTGTGGCTAGCCTCCCTTGTAGCTTGGCACATGGCAAGAGTCCTGGATCAGGTTGTACAGCACTCACTGGCTGTAACTAACAAAAGAGCGTTGCACCCCCATGGCTCACATCCGTCAGGTTGGAGTCCCGAAGTTCTTCCCCAAAATATGAATTGGACCATCACCCGAGGCTTTCGGTAATGATCTTTAGCAGTAATTATCGGCATAAGCCCTTATTGAGTCGTAAAACTCATTTCTTTTAAAAGTTGACCAAGACCTATTGGATAGCATGCAACGCGACTATCGGACTCTCAGTCTTCACTGGTAATGTACAGAGTGGAGTCATATTCGATCTCTTACTCACAAGTATGGTGTGGGGGTGTCATTTATTTTACTCTGGTCCTCCAATTGGCCTACTCGACGAACGTGTTGCCTCAGTGCGATGGCGAACATGAATACGAAATTCTCTCTCTTCTTCTAGTCTCTATTACATCGTAGTGCTGTCCTCCTCCGTTTCGTGTAAGCTTCGACGGTCAGTTCCCGGAGTAATAATAAGATATTTATAATTAAGGTATTTAATAATTAGTTCTAAGCCCTAAATTACATATATAAACAATAATTTCCGACGCCCTGGAGCACTTTGCTATCTCTGCAGCGTATTGGGACGTAGGTCGGTAAGTTGCCGTAAGTTATGAAATATTTGCAAAATTGCTCTAAATCGCCAAGGTAACCCATGGCAACTACCAATCCGTTGTCTGTACTCAAATACAGGGGATTTATCCCAAAATTATTATTCTGTGATTGGCGGAAATTCTGCAACATTACAGTTTAAACTTCCGCATATGTTGTTGAACTTCTTCACGAAAGATTTGCGGATTGAGTGAAAAGACTTCAGGCAGGATGAACTCCCTGGGAATCCTAAGAGTAGTTGCGTATAGATATTCGGCAGGTGATGAACCAATGTCCAAAACTTTTGATCTTAAACCCAATATAATCATGAACAAAGAGCGAGACCATTCGCGATAATCATCGCACATAATTGCGGCTTTGATAGATCGATGCCAACGTTCAATTATTCCAGTAACAGAAAAGTGAAAAGTAGTTTTATTAACACTATGAGTTGCATCAACGTTGTAAAAAGCTGAGATTCGAACTAACTACCCTGACCTTCACTTAACATCTCGGGAGCACCGTAACATGGAATTCAGGTGTCAGAAAATGCACGACAAACTGTGGTAGTCTCGATATTTTTGAGCAAAGCTGCTCCGGTTAACAAGAGAAACGATCTATCATCGTGAAACATTACTTTAAATCAATGCTATCTGGTAGACCCATGATGTCAAGATGAACATGTTTGAACCTAACTTAGGGGGCGACGAATTAGACAAGAGCAAGATGATTGTGACGCGAAACTTCCGACTGTTGGAAGCTTTACACCAAACACTAATATCGTGATTTATCGCTGGTCAAACATAGTGTTTACGGATAACGCGACCAGAGACCTTAGAACTAGGATGAGCGGGGTCATGGAAAAGATTAAATACGGGTTGACGTAGTATTGACGGTATATATGGGCGAAGAGTTTCTCTAGTGAGATCACAATAAAGGGTTGAATGCTTAGAATCCCAAAGGAATTTCCTCAGTCAATGGCACTGAGACTGAACAAAGTAGACAAGCTTTTTATAATCAGCTGTCAGTACACAATCATGAGCACTGTAATATAGTTATGATTATGAACATTTCTTAGAGAAGAAGGCTAGTGGCTTCCAGAAATTACGAAGAAATTGCTCCAGAGAAGCTTCCGTGCCAAAGTTGGAAGCACCAGTAACGAGACGTATTTATAAATTAATGGTGGGATAGGTAAAAAGACTTGCGTTAGCCAAATTTTTTTTAATCTGCCCAAATGCCTCCTCGGCCTTTTAGCCCAAATAATTTTACGTTTATTGTTTTTGCGATATTCATGTAGATGCTCATGCAAAGGAGCTTGCGAATCAGCAGCTACGATAGTTCTACGATAGTTTGAGGCTTCGGAAATTGAGTGAGTGCACGAACTTTTATACGTAATTCATATTCTTCCAGACGTTTAAAGATAGTCTTAAGATGATTCCCATGTTCCTCGGAATTCGAAGAGGCAATAAGAATGTCATCAGTATAACAAAACAAAATCAAGATCCTCTAAAGCGCGATGAATGTAGCACTGAAATGATTGACCGGTATTACGCAAATCAAAATTTATCATAATTATTTATATTATCATTTATCATTTCACACGAAAAGAGCGATGATAGTTGTTTTCGGTATATCCTTAGGAGCTATAGAGGTCTGATTGTAAATCATGTGGAGATCGAGTTTGGAAAATATCACTTTCCCGCCAAAGTTAGTCGTGATCTCATGCAAATAAGTCACAGGGTATTTGTTAGGTTCGGTAACAAAATTAAGGCGACGGAAATCAAAAGATCTCGATACCTCAGTGGCCCTATCGGCCGTGCCAGCTAAATATTGCAAAACATCGTGATCTGATATTGAGAGAACCGCTCTGATAGACAAGGGCAACTGGTCAAGAAAAATGGCCTTGAGAACCTAGTTGGAACAAATTTCGTTATTTAGATTCTGTAAACGGTTGCGGAAAAGAAATGGCTTTGCTTCAGCAAATACCTCCCCCTTGAGTAGTTTACGAATGCGTATCTCAGAAGATGTAGAAGAAGCAGAAATCAACCTATTCTTAATCTGAGTATATTGGCCAGCCGGTTGTGGTGTAACTGTAGGAATATCCCTGATGTGAGGGATAATATCTATATCCAAATTTGCAATATTTGAGTGCGCTTTTGTTGCCTCAGTAGTGATTCATGTCTCAGAAAATAAAGCTTCAATTTGGAAAAAAACTTTACGAAAAAAACGAGAATTTTTGTTATACGATAAGAATCTACATGACCTCTAAGACGCTCAGGAATTACAGAAAGTTCTATCTTCCCAGGATCCACGTGATCACCGTTATTTTGCATGATTACTAAATCTGAAAAAGATTGATAAAAATTATTAAAAAATAGAAAATGCAATTCCGAAAATAAGTAATGTGAAAAGCATAAGTTTATATAGAAAAAATCACAAATTTTCAAAAAAATAAACTATGGAGTGGTCGTACACAGGATCGACAAGCCTTCACAAAATGAAACATTGACAATATATCGTGGTAAATGAGCGCTGAAAACATTTAAGGACGTAAATTATATATATGTTTGAAAAAACATGATGATAACTCACTGAAAATATTGAACATAAAATTCGCATAAAAGCGATCAATAATAATCTCAAATAATAATAATAATTCTGATGACGCGCGGCCTCCAACGCACTCGCGGATTTTGTTGCGCTCGCCCCTTGCCCTATCCCTTTCGAAAAACTCGCATGAATTTTGATGAAAAGAATCATAATGACGATATCAGAACCTTTTGCATTTATTGTTCAATGATCCATTATTTCAAACTTATACAAAGCATTGAATAATTTCAAATATTAAACATTACGCTTTCGATTGCAGGTCGACTGCTCGAACCACTGAGTTACACAGGCGTCCGACATCTCCTTTTCCACAGGAAGACCTCCTTATATCGCCTACTGGCTCTGCCTTGCGGCTGTAAATGATTTCAAATCAATTAGTTGACTTTTAAATTGTTGTCACTGCCTACATTATCGGAGGATCACTAGTCGCGTATCAGATAGGATACGTTGTCGACAGGTGTCCTCATAGACAATTTCAAACTCTTATATCGCAAATAATGCAAATAAATTCAAATTTCTAAAGAATTTGAAATCTTTCTGTGAAAAAAGACGCTTTCGACTTGTCGACAACGTATCTTATCTGATACGCGACTAGTGATCCTCCAATAATGTAGGCAGTGACAAAAATTTCAAACTCAACTAATTAATTAAATATTACTGTTTCTTCTGAATTAGAAAATATTTTGCACAACAATTGTTTTTTTTCCTTTGATATAAATGCATGGAATTGACGAGTCTTAGGTATAGCAGGGTGCATAGTCTTTTCCTTTTTTTTTGTATTTCCCCTTTTCTTGAGAAAATCCCACCAATAAATGTTAAATGTATTTTTGCTAGATGTATAAATCAGTTTTCAAAAGATATTTCTGTTTCCCAACATTGTTGGCCAAAAATGTTATAGCGAACTTCGGTTAGATTCTCAAATACATATAAGTTCCTTTAAAAGTTCAACATGTTTATATTTCTCCAAGTTGTGAACCAAAAAATGTTTTTATAAATTTATATTTCACATAGACTTATAAAATTCCTAGGCTGAATTAAGAGAAACGTGCAGATGTTAAATCTCTATTTTAAGATGATTCTGTTTCTTTAGTCTACGATGTGAACAAAACAATAATTAATATGCTTCGTTTACATCTAGAAAATTGACTGAATAGAACATTATAACTATATAAAGATGAATAAAAATATAAAATTTCCTTAAAAAACATTTTTTTTTTCTTTTCTACATGTAAAAATTAATGTTTAATCTTTCCCCCTTTTTCGTGAAAAAATCACCCTATTTCCCCTTTTTTGAGCTTATTTCACGATGCGCATCCTGGTATAGTTTTGCAATTTTGATGCTGCGATTGATACAAGTTTTCGCGAGCCTGATGTTCTTCACTTGTACAAAAATCAAAACTTAAGTTTTTAAAATGATTTACGTAGTATGAGCAGGGACCGGGTGGGGATAGATCGCTGCGGGCGCGCGGTAAAGAGATGAGGTTGATCACGTGACCCCAGCTGTACGTATGGCAACCAAAGCCAGCTAATTTTTCTAAAAAGCTGACCTTTTTTTTAAATAGCCTCCTAATAAGTCCGCGATTACGGTTTTTTTTTAATTCCTTCGTTAAGACCTTAGCTTTAAATTAAATAGTTTTTTTTTCATTTTTATCGACAAATTTGGGCGAAAGTTATTAAAACATTTCATCTATCCACCACTTTGCCATAAGACCAATGTTTAATATGCTGACTTTTGAAGTCGATTATTTGTTTAAAAAATCGGCCCACCCCCTTAAATTTTCAGAATTTGTTTAATCGTATTTGAACTTCACATAAAATAAAAATCAAGTCTTTTGTTTGAAGATGCTTTTGATGTGCTCGTACTGCCTTAACTGCCCAATCAAACAAGCGTTTAGGAAATGTTATTTGATTTTGACTATTTTTTTGAAGTTTGCAAGCTCCTTTTCCATGAGAAGTGGCGAAAAAATGTCACTCTGCCTCAATACCGCATTCAGATTTATGTGAGAGTATGAAGAAAAAATTTAACTTATTTTTAAATTGAGACCCAGCTCCGTCAGAAAAATAAAAAATTCTCTGAAGGGAAGCGTCACTAAATTTAGCCTTCAGATGCTTGATCAATTTCTTATTGTATAAATTGACTGTTGCCGCTGAATGTTTCGCGTTCTCTGATATTTCAAGAAAACTGTCGTTTTTTAAAACATTATTTTGTGTGTAATATGTCACATAGACGTGCAGGGTCGCTTGGGAATTGTCTCACTGGTGAGGTGTTGTTGAGGAAAGAGGATTGAGCTTTTGCAATGAAATTGTATTTTAACACCACTGGTAATTCCTCTTTGAGTTTTTGTAGGAAATTGGACGCTGTTCGTGTCTGTTTCAATAAAGCAGAAAAGGAAATAACAACTAGATGTAGATTCTTTGCAAACCATGTCGTTAAAGCTGTCACGGTAAAACTGGTTAAAATGTATTTGATTTGCGGCAAGTTTTGCTTTATTCCGGCATATCTTAGTCGTAAATTTTGATGGATTTTGCAAACACAAACGTTGTGACTGCCTTTTCCACCAGCCAAAATACAATATCGTGATCGTAATTGTTGGAATTTAGCGAGAGAAACGAATTATTTTTATTATTTCATTTTTAATTATTTTTCGTCACTCGACAATCACCAATTTTATTACGATGTTTATCGAAACCGAGTGGATTGCAACAAGTATTTGCACGCGGTATTTTTACTGATTAGCTATAAAAATTCTTTGACTTTTGCTAGTTAGGTTTCGTGAAATATATATCGGTGACAACTGAAGAGCAACTAACGGTGATAATGACATAACTTTTTGTTCTTTACATAGCAACAAAATATTTGAAAGTGATTGAAAAAGTGAGTAATCAGAACTTTCCTTTCATTACAAATCATTTTGAAATCATGCTTTTGGTTAGAAATATTATCATTTTGATCCTCATATTCCTAGGAGCAGCGAGAGTGCTAGCGAGTCTTTAAAAAATTGTCAAAATCAAATAATATCTCCTAAACTCTTATTTGATTGGGCAGTTAATTATTGTAAAAATGTAAGTTTGGATTTTTGTACAAGTGAAGAACATCAAGCTCACGAAAACTTGTATCAATCGCAGCATCAAAATTACGAAACTATACCTAAGACTCGTCAATTCCATACATTCATACTAGACGTGTACATTCTGTAGAATCGAATGTAGCAAATTCGATTCGATCGGCCGCACAGTCAAATGTCGAATATTCAACATCCGAAGCGCGTCCGATCGAATGTTTCATGGAATGATTTTTTTTTCCAAGAAGGTTTTGAAGAAGTTTATAAATATAATCGAGCTCAATTAAATTTAAATTATTAACTGAAGTAGTCAAACAGCTGTTTGCGACACAAAAAAAGGCGAAATCTCTGTAAAAAAAAGCGAGATACAGAGATATACGAAATATCGAAATACGAATACACACTGAGTCTTAGTTTTGATTTCGAAATATATTTAAAATTTCAGACATAATTCGCCGCAATAATGACAAATTTGTAATAGAAGCAAGTTAACTGCACTTGAGAAGGAACTTTGAGAAAGAACAGAAACATAACATCCCTAGCAAACTGGCTGAACGCTAGCTTTACGCTGTAGCGTAAAGCTATCGTAAAAGAGCATTATAATTCATGAATGAGGCAAAATAAATATTCAAAATGTTTTATCCTTATTCTACGTTAAAAATAACGTTAACTGGTAATTGAAATATGCAATAATTTAATTTATTAACACCGAAAATTAAAAAAAACATAATACCTGTCACTAAAGGCAGTGCAGTGGTTCATCACTTTCCATGTCTTCACCGTCTGGATTGACTGTTTGTTAGAGTGAGATGAAAGTATAGTTGTGTCTCACTCCAACCAATGGTCAACTTTAACCGTGGAGACGTTTCACAAAAGGTGAACCACTGCACTTTTTAATTTTCGGCGTTAATAAATTAAATTATTGCATATTTCAATTACCAGTTAACGTTATTTTTAACATAGAATACGGATAAAAACATTTTGAATATTTATTTTGCCTCATTCATGAATTATAATGCTACTATACGATAGCTTTACGCTACAGCGTAAAGCTAGCGTTCAGCCAGTTCGCTAGGGATGACATTAGAGACGCAGAAACATGACGTTACCAACGCTATAAATTAAAAAATTACATTTTAAAATTTAATTTCGTTTATAAAAAATCACATGGATTCGCAAAAAAAAATAGAAATAACAACATTTTTTTTATTGAAATTATTTTTCATAATACTCTGGTAAGCGTGGTATTCGAATTAATAAGACACCATTATAAAAGATACTGGATAATTTATTATAATGAGTACATTGCTCGTACTCAGTAATTCGTAAGTTTGATGGACGACGACGTCGAGACTCTAGACTCGACGTATGATATAAGTTGGCTATATCGTAGACCGTTACTGACTGAACATATGAAAGTTCGCTGAGGCGCGGAGTCAATAAGTAAACGGGAGAGTTACTAGCATTTTAAACACATCCATTTCACTTTTTTTATTTTCATTATCTAATTTACAAGCCATTTAATACGAGGTGTGTTCAGAAAATAACGGGAATTTTTTAATTTCGCAGGTTTGTAGAGTCTTATTGTCAATTTTTTTTATTATGTTGGTATACATGCCCCTGAAGTATGATAAAACTGTAGCTGTATCCATTGTTTACTTTCTCTGTAGTAGCTGCTAAGGTTAGATGTGTTTCTATGAGCTCGGCGATTTTCGTTTGTTAAAAGAAATGGATCATGCCATGAAATTTTTTCGAATGTTTTGGGCATGAAACGCGTATCAACGACGAAGCAGATTTACTGAAACGTATTATAACAGGTGACGAAACATGGGTTTACGGATATGACGTCGAAACTAATTTGATACACATACTTCAGGGGCATGTATACCAACATAATAAAAAAAAAATTTGACAATAGGACTCTCCAAACCCGCGAAATTAAAAAATTCCCGTTATTTTCTGAACACACCTGTTATGTTAATACTTGTACATAAACATCTTTTCAAATTTTCAATTAAATATAGTCTCTTTGACTCGTCTGGCAGTTCTAGTGTTAATTCTTGCACTATTTAACCCTTATGAGGTTTTAGACCTAAACCTTTACGCAAAATTCGACATTGTATGGCGCCATTCGCCTGGATAGGCCAAATTGCTGTTAATGCCGTGGAATTGAAAATTTTAGGTCTTCCTCAAAACACTTTACTTACAGCAGCAATATTTTTAGCTGAACGACCCAGAGGAACAGGTGTTGTTGGTATAGGTATATTATAGGTATTATATTTATAGGTATATTACAGCTTATGTACCTAACTAGTATACTCAGATTTATCCACCAAATTCTCAATAACAACCTCAGAAGGATGATTATAATGGCCGAAAATATCTGAACATTTGAGATATGTAATATTTACAGATTGAGCATTTTTGTAGTGGATTTTAAGTATTTTTGTGCGATTTTCGTTTGGAATTAAATACATTATAATAAACAATATTGTCACCACGTCCAAAATTACCCCTAATTAAAAAACGAAATCGCTGCTGAAAAGCTCTGTTGTACGATTTCCATTTTTGAAATTCGCAAATTTTTTGCGTACCTTTTACAAAATTGCAAACAATCATATCTGTGACTATTATGATATTCCTATTTAGTATTGAGAGACGAGCTAATGCTACGAAATTGTTAAAATAATTTTTATTCAGCCCTTTAAGTGAATAAATCGTGAGCATCAAAACAATCTCAATTGAATATATTTATTTTTACAGAGGCTCAAGCAGCAAAAGAAGCTGGAATTTCAACAGTGATTGTCATTCGCGAAGCCAACGCCCCTCTTAGCGACGAAGAAAAATCCGCTTTCATTACAATTACTTCCTTCGAAGAATTGTCTTTTCAATCATTGAGCAAAAGGCAAAAAACTGATAATTCTGATAAAAAAAAGGATGGAGTAATCGAAGAACCTAATAAAGATGATAACAAGAACGTATCTGACGAAAAAGCTGAAACTGACAAGATTGAAGTTGAAGGCAAGACTATAAGCCCTTGTGAACCAATGGACATTTCTGAAGACGTTTTGGAGGTGATTACAAAAAAAACAGAATCTACAGAATCACAAGAATCCAAAGTTGCAGTTGAGGGCGAACAAAATGGAAAAGAAAAGGTCGAAATTTTTGAGTCAGCTAAGGAAGAGTCGAAAGAAGAACAGGAAGAAAAATTGAAAGATGTTAAAATCAAAGAATTTAAGGTAGAGCCTGCAAAAACGGAAATGGAAAATGAAGAAGCAGCGGTTGTCGACAAGCCCGAAAAAGTTGTATCACTTAAAAAAATTGTTGAAAAAGATGAAACCCCTCTTGAAAAAACAAAGCCAACCTTTTCTGAAGAAAAAAAGGAGATCAAAACAGAGTTCTCTGAAGCAAAAGCTCATGCTTCTGAGATCAAGATTAGTGAACCAAAAGTCGAGAGTGAAAGTAAATTCAAGTCCAATAAAAAATCAGTAAAATCTGAACTTACAGAAGAAAAAGTAAAGAAGCCTATCGAAAATAAAGCTGCCGCTCCAAAAGAAGAAAAAAATTCTGAGCCAAGAATTGAGAAAATTCCAGAAATAGTTATAGAAAAGGCTCCAGAGGTAGAAAAAGAGAATGCTGCAGAGATTATAGAAAACGGAGGACTTTTAAAAACAGCAGAAAAAAAAGAGGAAAAAGAATCTAAAGCTCAGCCCGAGTTGCGTAGTGCAAAACCAGAGGATAAAACTCAAGAAAAAAAAGAAATTTCTGAGAAGGCGAAGGCAATAGAAAGCTCAAAGGTTGAGACAAAGGAGGAAGTGAAGGTCGCAGTTGAAGGATCCGAGAAAAAACTCAACGGAACAAGCAATGTAGAAGAAAAACACACAAGTGATGAGGCGAAACACACTAATGGTGGTGTAAAGCATACTAATATATCTGATACAAAACAGATTAATGGCGAAGAAAAACATAGTAACGGAGTTAAAGATAAGGAAAAATTGAACTCAAAATCAACGGGAGCAACTGCCTCGCAGAATGGTGAAGCGGAGACTTCGGAGTCTTCAGATGCGATTAAAGTAAAAAAGGTCGTAGATTCGACAATAGCGGACGGAGCTGGGGAACCTGAAGTCGTTGCTCCTCCCCTCGCTGTCGCTGCAACGTCTTAATCGCGTTTTCACACGAAATAAATTCTTCATGCATAACCCCTGATCCCTCGATTACTTATCTTACAATTATAAAAGGAATACGAATTGCACGTACATTCAACATATTCATTGCAGCTCAAAACATTCTTGAGGGAATTAATGCCAAGATATCCATTTTTCAGATTATGTTCTCAATTTAATTTATTAAATTTAATTCAAGCCCAATGAATCTTTCGCAGATTTTACAGTGATATTCGAAAGAAAATAAGGATCAGAAATGTGCCGACGATTAGGAATAGATTTTATTAAATGATTCTATTCTGATTCAACATAAGCAAAAACAAAATCAAAAAGAAAATTTAAAGAATTATAATTTTTATTTTTATTTTGTGAATTGGAAAAATTGAAATTAGAATTCTAACGAATACATTTTTTAAAAACTTAATGCTCTTGTCATGTTCAATTTTCAATAGTTTTAGTTTGTAAGCTTTATAGATAAATGTCATAATTCTCAAAATTTGAACAGTTGAATTTGAAAGTACTTGAGATTTGAGTTCAAAAATTTAAGATGTTTTAAATTCAGAACAACTGAAAACAGGAGGGTACAAATATTCCCTAAATTCTATATTTCCAAAAATTTATTTTTCCAATTCATCACATAAACTCATTTTTTTTATTTTCAAGTAATTATATATCCGAATTTTTATCGATTATGGGGCTTTGAACGTTTCTAATACGTGAGGACATGCTCCATCGAATGATTCATGTCTCAGGTCTTCAAAACATTTATTTTTTGGTGAAATTGATGTTTGAACGACACCACATTTAACCTAATTTTTATTCATCCGAAATATCATGTCATAATTTTTATATATCCAAATTACTATTTCGATTAATTCCCACTTCACCAAATTGTCATGTTACAGAAAAACCATTTGACCTTAAACACAACCGGTCGAAAAATAACGGCGCGAAAATCAAATGCAAGCAATTTAAATTTTTAATAAAATTCTGATTGCCTGCATTTGACTTTGACGCCATTATTTTTCGGCCGGATGTGTTTTAGGTCAAATAGTTTTTCTGTAACAAGTCAATTCGGTGAATTGGGAATTAAGAGAGACAGTAATTCGACGATATAAAAATGATGACAAATGATAATTCGGATAAATAAAAATTAGGTTTAATGATGTTTTGGTAATATGAAAATTATGTCAAATAATGATTCAGAGAAATAAAAATACGGTTACATAGTTACAGTCGAGACTCGTTTATTGCAAGACGAGAGGTGCTCCCACCACCACAACTATCGGTAAGGTTGGTTTTCAGAGCAAGCAGTGGATTGGTTGTTACCCCAATGACAGTGTAGCATATACCGCAAAGGTAGGAGTTAGGTGAAAAATTCGGTATTGTAGTAGACGAGCCTTGTGCCTTGCAATAAACGAGTCTTGACTGTATTTGGAAATATAAACATTAGGTTATGTGATGAATCGAAAATATAAGATTCATGCGCCTTCTAAAAACACCGATTGAAGAGAATTAGATTGCTTTCTAATTATAAAAGATAAAAATGTAATGTTACAAATTAGAGGTTAGCAGTTTTTACTACTGAGAATACCAGTGGTTCAAATTTTCAAGCAGACAAAGTTACATTTCAAATTTGAATAGACTCAACATTTCAGCGCTTGAAATTCGAAAGCTTCCAAATTGGTGCTCAAAACGCATTTAAATTGCGGTTCAGATTTAAAAACTATGCTAAAAAGGATTGTAACTTCGTACTCAAAATTTAAATGCATTCAAATTTCGCTTCAAATTCGAAGGATACATTCTCCAAATTTGATTGCATTGAAATATTCATTTCAATTCCATTGCTTTTAGCTTAAACTTTCTGAATTTTAAATTTTACATCCTATTTTAGTAATCTAGATAAAATCATTTTATCTGGTAATGAAATGGATGTTTTTAACATCGAAATAACGCTCACAAATCAAAATGATAATCATCAAAATCTTTCTCAATCATCTTTGAGCAGCAAGTTTCAATTTAAATTATCGTTTAGATAATAAATATTAATGGGTTTACATTAAACGTTCCCATAAAAGTTTCTCAATGCTTTTAATTTTTTAGATGCATTAGGTAGTTTCTCAAAGAAATGTTCTGGTGCTGCGTTGCGATTGACGATGTGATCTTTGTCTTCATATTTTTGACATTTTAAATTCAGTAACTCATTCGTTGAGTATAAAGGAAAATTAAAAAGCTGATAAAATTACTCGTCAATCGCAAGTAGTAGTGTTGTAAAGTTCTCTGTTTTCCAAAATTTTTTGGAGAATTGACAATTTGACGACTAGTCGCGCGAAAATGTCCCTAGGACTTTCTCAATTTATATGCTAAGCTTCGTGTTCCCCACTTTCAACAATCAAATTTTTCTTTCAGTTTTGCAAGCGCGATTTTCCTCTCCTTTTAATATTCTGTAAGTACCTTAAGATAAAATATTTAGTTAGGGAAAGTGAACGTTCGCTGTGTATAATGTTAATTTAGCCTTTTCATTTATTTCTATTCTGGCATTTTTTTCTATATCCCTCATTCTCAAATCTAAAGAAAAGCGGTAAAGTATAACATAACCGTAAGATAGGAAATTCGTAGATGGACTATGATATACAAAATGTACTCTGTGCCAAAATGACCTAAAATGGCATTTCTCATCGTATTTTTGTGTCGAAAAATTGAAAGCAGTCGATGTTTGTTTTCCACTTAGACTTTCTTATTATTTCGATTCATTGGTGTGTTTATTTTGTGATATTAAGAATTTCGACCGAAGATCCCAAGTAAAAATACATTAATATATAATATATGAAAAGATAGAGTACGGAATTTGATTATCAAGTAAATTAATGCATAAATTAAAGTTATATTTCAAGAAGCAACTAGTTTCGAAATAATGAAACTAAAATTTATCTATAATATTTTTGCTTGGGTCGTCTTCCACGCTTCGTTTAATTTAAAATTGAACCTAATATGCTGAATAAGGATTTTTTTTAGACTGATTCAAAATGTCTTTAGTTGACTTTGAATTTTGCGTAGTATGTACTTATACTCATGGATCTAACTTTTTAGTCTTCACATGATACCATTTTGATACCCTGTTTAAAAGTATATACGTAGTCGCATCGCCCTGTTTTGTACGTGAGTTTCAATTTTTTTTCTTCACCAGTTTTCAAGCATAACTCAATCAAAGGAAATTTTTTTTTTCTTAGAATGAAAATGAAAAAGTGCGTGCTTAATTTTCCTTTTGGATTCTAGCAAAAACGATGCAGTCGATTTTTAATGGATTTTAGGCTACAAAAGAGAACTAACGTAGTTATATATTACTTTTTTCGACAAAATTATCTGTGATCTTTACGTGTGATCTTTACCAGCAGGAATAATTTAGTAATGACTAATGACTTAACAAATTTGAATATGACAGTATCAATTTTTTTAAGTCATTCTTTGGAGATACATATTTTATGAATTACAATGATTTAATTTTAAACATAGTCCCAATTGAAAAATAGTGTTTTTTCACTAGGTGTGTTTCTTGAAAATGAATTTCAAAGGTGGTGATAAGTCAATACACAATTTTTGTGAAAGTATTTTGTTATGTTTGAGCAAAAGTTAAATATCTTAACATTTCTTTAGTAGTTTAGTTTTGAGAAGCGCGGCGAGAATTATAAGTTTCTAGTATCTTTTCAGACATTATCTCATCATAATATTGATTCTCATACGTATGCTTGTAAATTAATAATCTTACTCCAAGACTTGGATTTTCAAAATCCTTGAGATCTGCACAACCTTTTGTATGTTTTTGAGATTTAAATCAGTTGCAGTATTTTTTGGTTTTTTTCTTGGAACATTCCCTCAAAAGATCGACTGATCGTTGAAGACTTATAATTAATGATTACTGAATGGAGACTGTCTTGACTAACTGTGTAATAATCTTAAGATTTTAGGGTGCAGGGGATCATTGATACAATCGAAGCTAAGTTTTTGATTGACTTTCATGTCATCATATAAAAAAAGTATCATTCCATATCATCCCATACTAATGTCTGCGTCAATGATCAGGAGCGAAGTTATAGAGAGTAAAGCGATTACCTGCGCTCTAACAGAAAAGACAGATATGCTCGAATATTGCGATTTCTCATAGATATCTTTTCTTCGACGTTTACATTCATTCGACTACGCATCTACTATAATCCCACTAGTTCTATAAGTTCCGAAAATATCAAATAATAAAACACATTTATAAGTTTGTTTAATGAATTATTTTTTGCCTTCTCTCTTTGAGTTTTCGATAGTTTTTTAAATATCATAAAAAATGATAGTAAAGTTATCATCAGAGAGTAGACGAGTGTAGTCCGAAGTTGCGCACCAAGCGTAGGCTGTGCTCCCTCGTGGCTGAGAAAAGCCGCATGGGGGGAAGTGATGGAAGAGCGCACGAGAGCATGTGAATGTCAGTAACTGTAATTAGTGGACAGCAATGAGTAAACGAAAAAGAAAACGGAGTGAAAAATGATACATTGTCATTATCAATGCAAATAAGATAAAACGGTGCCGAAAAGACATTCAAGGAGAGCTATCTATGTGTCGGGCCAAAATCGTAACTAAACTTGGCGCGTGGGTTGGAAAAAAGTATTCATGTTAGGCACTCAAAACTTTGCACAAACAAAATTCATTATTTAAAAATTATTTTAAAAAAGATCATTATTGATCATTTGAAAAAAGAAGGTGAACACATGACTGACAAATTTATTACGATCATATATTGGACAGGATCATTGGCTTTGAGGATTGGGATGATGCCAGGACGAATAAGTTCGCTGATCACGCACTTGTATTTATCCTCCGAGGAATTCACAGAAATTGGATTATCCCGCTCAATTACAATTTTTGTACATTTTTGTACAATTAGGAAGGTGCATTAAAGAAATTGTACGAGCTGTCTCTAAAGCAGGATTCAAGATTGTCGCCTCTGTTTGTGACCAAGGCATAAACAATGTATCTTGCATAAAATCCTTGTTTAGAGAAACTAAAACAAAATGCTCGAGTGATGGGACGCAATTTAGTAAGTACTCACATTTACATTTTATTTTTTACTTTTTTCCTTCTACAAGAAAATAATCAGGTTTTTTTCAGTTGGAAAAATTGAGATTTAGGAGAAGAAGATAATTCCGCTTTACGCTATAATACCTGCTCAAAAGAATTCGGAATAACCTGTTAACCAAAAACAAAGAAGTGGTTTCTGAAAACTCGGTTAACCGAGACAATAAAAACAAAGAATCTTTCGAAAAAGTGAAGAAATTTCTCATAGCACCTGATTTCATTGAGGAAATAAACGAAAAAACCAGACTTGCAGAAAACACGAAGGAAGATAAATTTATAAATCCAGAAGAGGTAAACAAAGAAAACAGATATTTTACTTCGTGAGATATTCTGGAATTGGCCTACAATATAGATAACAAGGCCATCCATAGCATTGAAAAGCAAATGCCTAAATTAAACGACGGTCATATAGTAAAGAAAAAAGTTAGAAAAATGCGCGTAAAACCCGCACCTCGAGCACTTAAGGAATTCTCTCCAGGCCACGTTAATGAGGATGCCGTAGAAATTTTTTTCGGAATGATTAGAAGTTATAACAGAAGAAATGTCAATCCAACGTGTATGCAGTTCGAAAGCTTCTTCAAAGCTTTACTCATAAATAATCTGACGTCTGCGAAGACTGAAAGGTAATTGTAAGGACGTTGGAGCGGACGTTCTTTGCTCTCTTCGGAACTTCGCCCTATTAGCTCAAGAATGCGACAACTCCGAAGAAAAATCCACTGAAGCTGGTAATGAAAGTAGTGATGAAGATGAAAACGCGTATGCTCTTTTCCCTGATGTCGAATCGAATCGCACTGGAACCTGCATCGACAACTCACGAATCTTGATAAAATAAGTGAATAATATGAAAAGCAAAAACTGCTGTGACTAACTGCAACTAACCTTAGACTTCTCTTTTATTACCTGTAGGTCTTACGTGGAAGCCTTAGTAGAACAATTAACAAAAATCATTGCCGTTGAGTACGTGATTTCTTGGTGCACGTTCATGACCAGATTGTTAAAGGGAAAAGATTCGGGTGCAACTGCTCAAGCGTATTTATCAAAGCAAGCTATAAGAGAGTACAAAAAAAAGCTACAGATAAAGAACCGATATTTTTCATCTGCATTTTTTACACGAATCAATAGCTGCCTCTTTTATTTTACATTTATTTACATTTAAATTTCCCGGCATACGTCGCTATATTGAATGTTGGTTCCGATTAGTGGTTTTATATGTCAGAGGGCGCGCGAATATTGCGCCACCCTTTTAGCGTTTAGTTTCCACCCACGGGGCAGCATCTTCCACGTCGGAGCTCTCCTCAGGAAAATAACGGTAGTTTCCTCAAAGAGTAGTTCTCGACCCAGTTTATAGATAGTTACTCTGCCCGAGAAGAGTAACTCCGAGATATTTTACCGGTCAACTCACTCAATTGTTTACCAGTGCGTTCCTAATTGGTGAAGGAAAAGGTGAAATTAAAGTTAAATTAAAATTAACTGTTATTATGTGTCAATCTTGGATTATAAGTGGCTCCAGCTAGGATTAAACCTGGATTTTGAACTAAATCAAACAGGTCCTTCGATTACCAGAAGGGACACTGCATATTCACCTTCCAGTTGCAACCATTCAAAGGATTCATATGCCTACACCGGATTAAGCATAAAATGAATTAAATGATCATGACGCATGTATAATGTATCTTTAGAAGTTTGGATGCAAGGCATTATTGAATCTAAATTGGCTACATCATCATTTTCATCGTTATAAATCATAATTTCGTAAGTAGGTAATTAATTCTGAAGAGATTGGATTGATAATTTAGGATTTGAGTCTAAATTGTTATTAGTTAAAGGAATATAAATATTTGATTCAGGTAAATTCAAGGTATTGTCAAAAATCTGGTTCACATAGAACTCATCATCAAAAATCTGGTTCACACAGAACCCACAATCAAAATTCTGGCTTACACAGAAACCATCATCAATACACTGGTTCACACAGAACCCATCATCAAAACTCTGGTTCACACAGAAACCATAATCAAAACTCTGGTTCACACAGAACCCATCATCAGAGATCTCATCTCCATTATTAAACTTTTCGAATAATAAACATATTTCAATCGAGTTGTTTATTCTGTCTGTTGAAGAACAAGATGGCACAGGTGGTCAATCGTGGACTATCGTCACCTTATGTTCATCTCGGAAAGTTGGAGTAAGTGGATCAAGGTCATCAATAAATGCTTTGTCGAAATTTTCATCGAATTCGGTTTTTACGTCATCAAAAGGATTACGTGACAGGGCATCAGCATTAGAATTTGCAGATCCCTTCTTACAAATGACATCATAATCATACTTACCAAGTCCTAGTCACCATCTCAACAATTTAGAACCAGGATTCTTAATGTTATGCATTCAAACTAAAGGTCTATGATCAGTCACCAACGTGAAACGTCGACCATATAAGTAAGGACGAAAAGTTTCGACAAAAAAAATTATCGCAAGAAGTTCTTTCTCTATTGTCAAATAATTTATTTCGGTATCTGATAACGTTCTTAAAGCATATGCAACTGAAGAGTCTTTTCCAACGTTAACTTCATTTAAAACAACACCCCCTATACCATAATTTGAGGCATCTGTGGTTACTATAAATGCTTGAGCAAAATCAGGATATTGCAATACAGGAAAAGTACAAAGGATATCTTTCAAATCATCAAACGCTTTTTGTTGAAAATAAAAACCGAACTCTTCTCTTCAAAAGAAATGTAAGTGGTTTTGCTATCATAGAAAATGTTGTGATAAATCTTCTGTGATATCCAGCAAGACCTAAAAATTGCTTAATATTCTTCTCTTACGAAGCTACATTTCTCGGGTTGCAATGCTAAATTTGCCTTTTCTAGTCGAATTAATAGATTAAAAAGCTTTTTATATAAACGAGCAACTTTGTCCCTTGCAACCCTAATAAAATTTTATCCATTAATCTCTGGAACGTAGCCAGAGCATTGTTTAAACCTAATGGCATCCTATTAGAGTGATAGTGTCCAAATAGAGTTGAAAAAGCAGTTTTAATTTTTGAGCCGGGGTGCATAGATACCTAATGAAAACCTGATGCAAAATCTAATATTGTAATATATTTAGCACCCCCTAATTGATCCAAAATGACCTTGGTCAAATAATGCTTTAACAGTTTGCCTTCTTATTTTAACCGTGATGAAGATGCGCTCATCAAAACCTAGCAAACTAACATAACTTATTGGACTCTAAGTCCTTCTCTCAAAGAATGGATGAGCTTCTTGGCCTGGAAGCCTTCATTGTTTTAACCCATAATTTACATGTAATCCAAACTCGTAGGCACCATTGATCCCAAAAATACACTCACAATCGAACGATGGCGCTAACTGGACTTCCAGGGGCTTACTTACTTCACTAATTTCGACCATCATTACTATCTTACCGTGAAACTTAATGTCTATAAATAATCGCGTATCTAATCCTACTGAGCATAATGAATAATCACCCGTGATCTTCGAGGTCACTCTGGAGGTCCTTTCTGCTAGTTTAGGGGCCGCCCGGGCCCAATTGGCTGGTCCCATTACGCGTTTCCCGACACGAGGCCTGCGCTTGCGGTGCACGTATGCGCGTTTTGGTCGTGGGGGTTACATCCACCCGGCTGCATACATTGATTGGTTCACATTCCTGACTCCCTTCGGTAGAGAGTACTGACTTGGCATGCCTTCGTATATGCCTTTTGTATTGCCTTTTCTTCGCTCTTGAACGACGTCCTTGTCTCCTGGCACAATTCATGTTCCGTTGCCGTCATCCTGGTTGAAGACCTCGCCTTTGGTTGGTAAGCCAACCCTGATTCGGGAGGTGGTGGTGGTACATAGGTTCAAGACATGGCTTGGAATGCTTCGAACAATTCGCCTAACCTCTCTAGCTCTGAAAACGAACCAAACTCCTCTCTCCCTATGTTGGCTTGATAGCGGGGATGTAAGTTGTTGTACACTAACTCCATCTCTTCCGTCGGCGAGTGGGGGGGGGGGGGGGGGTCAAGGTGCTTGAAAATTAGGCGAATGTTTATCAGGAAATCCGCCAGACTTTCATCTGTTCCTTGAGCCCGCTTCCATGCCTCGTCTCGGATTCTGGTCTGGAAGTTAACCCCATCGAAACGACGCCTGAACACTTGCACGAAGTCCTGACAGGATGCGAACGTATCCTCGTGAAGACGGTGCCATTGCAGAGCCTTGATAGTCAGGAGAAAAGGCAATGCTCCTAACATCTCCTCGTCTGAAAGTGGGCTACCCTTTTTAAATTCCCTGACTCTTGTGAGGAATTTTTCCGCGCTAGAGTCTCGTTTTCCTGAAAACACTCCCACTTTCTCACGATCTGGAGTGTGTCTCGAGTGCCTACTTCCTGACGGCTCACATTACGGGCCACTGGCCGAACTCGTGTGAAGGCAAATCATTACGGTCTCGTTCTTTATCCGCGGTTAAATACGAGGCTACCTTCTACGCACGCTTCGTTGCCCTGAGTGAAGAGTGGTGCCAGCCTCCTGGAAGACCTCGGAGTAACGCGGCACTTGCTGAGACCTCACTTCTCTTCCTTGCACTAGCAGTCAAGCGCTCCGCTGCAGTCTCTCTTCGCGCATCACTTGCGCTTGCAGGCCTCAATGCGGTGGTGGAGTGGTCTAGTGGTTTTCGAAACGATGGCGGAGTATTTGAACTCGTTGCCTCTGGGGACCACCCGTCTCGTGGGGAGGCTAACGCTTGGCCTAAACCGTTTCCTAAATTTCCTACCAACTAAAAAGAATCGCTAAATATTATGATAAATATGCCATCACAGTCCATTTATTTCGGAAAAATCTACAATTTCTGACATTCCCGTTTGTTTAAATCACATTTAATTTTAATTTTATGTGCGAAAAATTAGTAGTAATTATCATAAAAGAGAATAAATAATTCTACTTTATTTATTTACAAAAAAAAATGTAAACAGATGTTGAAGAAATAGGATATGAATGAAAATTGGTCATAGGTAAATTGCATTAAATATCATTCATATTTTAATATCACGAACATTTTAACACTCCAATATAAACTTTTTCGCTTAATCTATAAAATTAAGTACTGTTATAAATTGTAATCTTATATGTGAAACTATTTACTTTAAATCACATAATACTCAAATAAAAAAACTTAATCCTTACAGATATTCTTAAAATCTGAAAAAAAAATTTCAAACAACGTTAAGTAGCTTTCAAAGTTCATGTATAGACTTTTCCGTTTAATCTATAAACACGAGTACCGTTAAAAATTGTGATCTCATTACCATTCATTTTAAATGATATATCACGAATCACTCAGTGAAAGATAATTAATAATTAAGGGCATATGATCACATATGTATCACATACCCTGAAATCTTATCCTTACAGAAATTCTTAAAATCTGAAAAATTTGTAAATGTTAAATTAAAAATCTTAAACATTTTTTTCAAAGAAGTTTAAGTAGCTAAGTTACTTTATTAGCTGAAATTTTATCATCCGTAAACTTTGTCGTTTAATTTATAAACGTAAATACGAATATGTCAAACGAATCGTAGTCTTCGTAAACATGTGCTACTTCTAATTCTTCTGCACGAAGACCAAATTCCGAATTTTCCCATGGAGTCACAAACATGATTCCCTTCTGTTTGGATCTTTCACGCCTTTTTTGTCAACTGCAATCGAACATAATTTAGGTTCACAGTTTATAGTTCTCCACTAAGTTACGACTGATAACGATTTGATGGTCTTCTCAACAAATCACAAAGAAAATAATCCTACTTTTTGAGTGTAGTACGCTAATTCAGTCATAATTTGTATCACATCGTTACTGAGATCGTTACCATCGTTGTCGCAGAATTCTCCTCCGTACTTATAATTTGCTCGATCATGAATCAGTTCATTTAAATTTGGGATCTAGGATGTTTGTAGCAAAGTGAATTGGATGCTTCGATAATTTGCACCTTTCTTTTACCCGTTCTTTAACTGAGGTACATTCTTCAAGCTACAGTGGAGAGTCATCGAGTAATTTTTGGTATGTAGTCGTTATTTCATTCCAAGCTCTCGGAACCGAGCTAATCATCATCATGAATCATGATCCATTTTATGACTGGAGCTAAAATTTCATGAAGATTTAGAAGTACACTCCAGAACTTAAATCTCTGCCTTTACACCGTGCTTCAAAAACACATCTTCTGAAATAGTTAAAGTTTTCAGAGCCATTTTGTTGTAAAGTAAACTCTCAGAGCGAAAAATTTGTCGACCCCCACCTTGTTTTTCCGGGTAATTTAAGTGATATAACTGTTTGTTTTCTTTGCTTTCGAATATTAATAAATTTTGCTTTAATCGCATGTGAAACATTTACATCTTTTTATATTTCTGTACCAGAAGTTTGTACATCTTTAAAAGTCTGAAGCTTGATTACATATTTTGCACCATCAGTTACTACTATTAAAACCTTTTCAGCTCCAGTCTGGAGTGGTTACAACGAAGTTTTTTTTTGGTGAGGGGGAAAAATGGCGAAATCTTTTATAGACGGTGTACAGGACTCTCCTAGGACGGGTCTAGGCATACCTGTTAAAACCAAAAAAACCCCCCTCACGAACTCCCTCGTCTTCATCACCAGGGTGACGAATGACTCGATAGGCATCCATATCTGTTCAGACTGGAGCATGAGAGAGACCATCGTGTCAGGAGTGAGTTGTGCGCCCACTGCCCGACCGACAGCCTCCCTTCTTGCGCCCCACCTGGGACAGACAAAGAGTGTGTGCTCTGCATTTTCCACAAGGGATCTGCAGTAGGGACACGACTCATCGTCTCTTTTCTTGAAGCGCTTCAGGTACGCATTAAAGCAACCATGGCCCGAGGTTACAACGAAGTTAACAATCGACTCATTCTCAAGCATCGAGAGTGGAGCATCTGAAGAGAATATTGCTCTTGCAAATTTTACATCAAGCTTTTCCTATATGATAAAAATAAATATTTATGCATTACAGTGTACTAGAATCTTAATTTATATTTGATGTCAATAAAATTTTGTATTAAAATTAATATACAGGGTGAGGCACATAAAGTGTTACATAGAGCGATAGCACGCATATTTTTGATCATATCCAAAAATGTTTCAGACAAAAGTTTCAATGTTCGAGAAGGCCGTCATACTCGACCACTCTATTTTTTTTATCGGTGGAGGCGCTGAAGCTACGTCAAGGTCAACTCCACTTTTTTAAATGGAACCATGTATTTTTTTTCGATGACATTATTACCGATTTTAAGACGAATTCAGCGACCTACAACACAAGGTCATTCTAGTCACGCGATAGGGTATTGTTGACATTGACAGAAAGTAAGCATTTTCTGTTGACATATCAGTTAGTCACGCATTACCTTCTAATGTCAGTACATCGGAACGCGAAAATGAACGATTTTAAAGAATATTTTGATATGTTGATGGTGCTGTAAACATTACAGAAACGCCCAAGATTTGTATTCGGCTCGCTATCCGGATAGGCAACAACAATCGCACATGGCTTTTAAGCGATCAGCTGACCGTTTTTGTCGCTTCGGTACACTGAAACAAACACGAGTCAAACGTCGACCAAATGTTAATGAAAATAATGCGGCTGCTATCTTAGCTTTTGCTGCACTAAATCCACATGAAAAAAAAGTGGAATTAGTCAGCGATCTGTCAGTATTTTTCTGATGAAGCTAACTTCGCAAATACGGGAAATGTGAATAGGCATAATATGACATTGGTATAGATTCAGGTGCGTAATTAATGAAGATCACTTTTGTCAATGATTATTTCATTTGTCTAAATACTTTGTAAATGCGTTCATTCACTACAATTATGTGTTCATCAATAACCTTAACCTCACTAATTCTCCTGATATCGGATATTAAGTTTTTGATTCCAAAACTTACAAATCTACACTAAAGATGACAGAGGTGAAAGCAAAATTTCACTTCGTGGCCGAAGCAGAGGGAAAGTCGACCATAGTCAAGGTCAAAACAATTCAACTGGTGGGACAGCCAGAAATTTTTTCATTTCCACAAAATAATCAGACTGCTGCTCAACACGAGCAGTTATTCCAACTGGCAGTCGTCAAAGGAGTGGTCAAGAGTTTAAAAATACGGAATAAATTCCGCAACGTGGTTATTACCATAACCGACGAGTTGAGAGAAATTTATTTGGACGAGGAAGGTAATGTCGTTTTTCATGATTATTATTTGGAGGAAGTTTAAACTGCTGCCTCTTTCGATTTCCCTGCCCCCACCTCTCCTCAAGCTAAACCAACCCTAGCGAACTGGCTGAACGCTAGCTTTACGCTGTAGCGTAAAGCTACCCTAGCGGACCCGTGTGAGAGAACGGTCATAGAATACTCTGACCGTTCTATGACCGTTCTATGACCTCGCATTATTACGGCTAAGAACGGTAAAAAAGACATTAAAAGCATTGGAATTATGATTCTGTGGCGAAATTTGTATTAGAAGGTGTAGCAATAAATACAATTATCTTATTTTTCAGTGATAAAAACTAGAAAAACATAATACCTGTCACTGAAGGCGGCTTCACCTGCTCTCAGTAGCATTTTGCGCGCTAAATTTAAAACCGGCATTAAAGATTGAGAAATGCAAATGTGTAAGGTAAATGAATTTACTAATGAACTTTACGTAATAAAAGTTGCTGAAATCAATTAAAGTTGCATGAATAATGTAAACAGTATTTTCTAAAGCCTCTGATGTCATTCAATTGTAATTTTTTCTTTTGTGCATGATGCGACTTTACCGACTGCCGTAACTAATCAAACAAATCATTTGGATTGAGAAATGCAAATGTGTAAAATGAATGAATTTAACAGTGAAATTTAAGTAATAAAAGTTTCTGATATTAATTAGAGTTGCACGAATAATGTATAGTCTCTTATGTCATTCAAATGTCATTTTTTACTTTTGTACATGTTGCGACTTTACCGACCGCCGTAACAAATCAAACAAATCATTTGGATTAAGAAATGCAACTGTCTAAAATAAATTAATTTAATAATGACATTTTGCGTAATAAAAATTGCTGATATTAATTAAATTTGTATGAATAAAGTAAAGTCTCTGATGTCATTCAATTGCCATTTTTTACTTTTATGCATGATGCGAATTCATGGACCACATTCACAAATCCTAACAAGTATTTTCTAAAAAGTATTGATAAATGATTTGGGGTAATTCAAAATACGCAAAATATAGGAAATTTTTTTTATAATTTGACAGTATTTGTATGTACATTTTATTCAAAATTAAATTTCACATCGATTTAATAAAATTAAGTTTTCACATCAAATTGATTCAGAATCTAATTCCAAATAAGATCTATATTACAAATAAATTATATAAATCCACAATAAACTTCTAAAAAAAATAACATAATATTACGCTTATAGCTAACAGAAAAATGAATTCCATGACTAATTCAGAAAAACTTTTTACAACAATTGCAAGAAATTTTATGATATAAGTACGGACGTGTATTAATTTTAATTATATACCGTGCTCTTTTATAAATTCGACATAATTCTGTATAGAAAAACTTTTTTTTGCTATTGACTCAATAATATCAATTCCCGAAGATTTTTCAACAATAATGAATTTTGTTATCTGAAAATTTAGATCACAATTAAGGTCACATTAGCGGATGGTTGTAGACTTTAATTAGTTTTTAACAATTAAATGGGTTTCAGTGTCGGTAAAACAGGAATTATTATTTTTTATTGTTTAAAACTAAATGAAGTCTAAAGCCATCCGCTAATGTGACCTTTATTATGTTCTAAATTTTCAGATAAGAAAATTCATTATTGTTGAAAAATCTTGGGGAATTGATATTATTGAATTAATATCAAAAAAAAGTTTTTCTATACAAAATCATGTCGAATTTACAAAAGAGCACGGCATACAATTAAAATTAATACAAGTGCGTACTTATATCATAAAATTTCTTGGAATTGTTGTGAAAAGTTTTTCTGAATTAGTCATGAAATTCATTTTTGTGTTAACTATACGCGTAATATTATGTTTTTAAATTTAGCGCGCAAAATGCTACTGAGAGCAGGTGAAGCCGCCTTCAGTGACAGGTATTATGTTTTTCTAGTTTTTATCACTGAAAAATAAGATAATTGTATTTATTGCTACACCTTCTAATACAAATTTCGCCACAGAATCATAATTCCAATGCTTTTAATGTCTTTTTTACCGTTCTTAGCCGTAATAATGCGAGGTCATAGAACGGTCATACAACGGTCATAGAACGGTCAGAGTATTCTATGACCGTTCTCTCACACGGGTCCGCTAGGGTATCGTAAAACTATCGTAAAGTAGCATTATAACTTATGAATGAGGCAAAATAAATATTCAAAATGTTTTTATCCTTATTCTACGTTATAAATAACGTTATCTGGTAATTAAAATGTGCAATAATTTTATTTATTAACGCTAAAAACCAAAAAGAACATAATACCCGTCATTAAAGGCAGTGCAGTGGTTCATCACTTTCCATGTCTTCACCGTCAGGATTAACTATTTGTTAGAGTGAGATGAAAGTATGGTTGTGTCTCACTCCAACCAATGTCAACTTTAACCGTGGAGACGTTCCACAAAAGGAGAACCACTGCACTGCCTTTAATGACAGGTATTATGTTTTTTTTAAATTTTTAGCCTTAAAAATTAAAATTATTGCATATATTATATGCATATTTAACGTTATCTTTAACGTAGAATGAGGATAAAAACATTTTGAATATTTTTTTTGCCTCATTCATGAGTTATAATGCTACTTTACGATAACTTTACGATAATGTTACGATAACTTTACGCTACAGCGTAAAGCTATCGTTCAGCCAGTTCGCTAGGGAATACATTCAATCGCGAAAAATATAGTATTGGAGAAATTTAACGGGGAAAAGAGTGACGCGAAAATTTGGTTAAAATTATTTATTTCTGAATGTAATCGTCTAAAAATTCAAGAGAGCAAATTCTCTGAAGTTTTGAGGTTATTTTTGGAAGGCTCGGCCTTAGAATGGTATTTAAATTTTTTTTAAATAAACTCATTGACATACCCGTGGGAGTTTTGGTATAATTCTTTCACTGATATTTTTTCTCAAGCTTCATGCTCACAAATCGAATATGCGTACGAATTTAAATATTTGAATGGGTCATTTTTTAACTTTGCATTAAAGAAAAAAAGTCTTTTGATTGATGTGGACCCAGAGATAACCTTAAATTCACAAATTAATTCAATTATGATAGCTTTACCACCGTTTGTTAGATCAAAATTTTTAAAGCAAGATTTTATTACAGTGGATGATTTGCTGTCGAGACTTAGTTAGATAGAACCCAAAATCAACAAACAAAATAAGACAGACAATAAGCAAGAATCTCAATCGCCAAAGAAACCTTGTCCGCATTGTGAAAAACTGGGCTTTAAAAATAGGTTTCATCCTGAAAATTTATGCCGGAACAAAAATAAAGAAATTAAACTAATTAAGAATGATAATATTAAAATAGTGAATAATATAAAAGCTCAAGAGGTAGTGGCTACTTGCGAAGAAGCAAAAAACGAATAACGACCCCACTTATAAGATTAAAAATTCTAATTAATGATCAACAAGCAATTGGCCTCTATGATTCTGTATCAAATGTGTCGTTGATAAATTGTCATTTTTGGAAAAAATTAAATATAAATAAGGATGTAAGTGGGGGAGATAATATAAAATCTATTTGGGGAGCATCCCAATCCGACGGTATGATTTTGCTATCGGCGAGTATTGGTGAAATAAAGAAAAAGTTCCCATTTTTATTTATAGTTTTTTTTTTATATTTTTTTTATAGTTAAAAGCAATGATTTTGAATATGAGATTTTATTAGGATTAGATACCATCGAATCATTCAGGCTTTGTCAAGATGAAAAATTAGAAATTTCACAGAAAAGAGAAAAGGTGATAAAAAAAGAGATATTCAACACCAATTTAGAAAAGAATTCTAGTGAACGCGCTATTAACAGTGTTGAAAAAATATGAAAATGTATTTGCAAAAAGCAAAATCGATATTGGTAAGACCAAAGATTACGAAGCGGGAGTAAAATTAACTGAAAGAAAATTCATCTCCAAGAAACCGTATAGATGCTCAATTGATGATAAAATAGAGATAGAAAATCAGGTTAATAAACTGCTTAAAGCAGGTTTAATCGAGGAGTCGTGCAGTCCGTTTGCGGCTCCTGTCACGTTGGTTTATCAGAAAGAAGATGGGAAATGATCGAGATTATGTAACGATTATAAGGAATTAAACAAAATTATTGTTCCGGAAAATCATCCTTTTCCTAGGATAGAGGATCTTACATTACGCGTAATAAATTGTATATATTTTTCGAAGCTCGATGTAAACTCGGCGTTTTGGTCGATCCCGCTAAGAAAGAAAGACAGATACAAGACGGCGTTTGTGACGCACCACGGTCACTGGCAATGGCGTTGCCTGCCTTTCGGTTTAAAAAGTGCGCCAGCAATATTCCAAAGAATTCTGTCTGCGATTCTTAGAAAACATAAACTGAATGAATTTGCAGAGAATTACATTGACGACATTTTGGTTTTCTCAGAGTCATATGAGAAACATTTAATACACTTACAAGTGATATTAAAAGCACTATTAGAAGTAGGATTCAAATTAAACCTAAAAAATGCAAATTTGCACAAACAGAAATACCATATTTAGGTCACTTGATTAGTAATAATTATATTAGCCCGCTAAACGACAATTTAATTTCCATTAAAGATTTCCTAATTCCAAAATCAAGAACACAAAAACGTCAATTTTCAGGGAAAATTAATTTTTATTTGGAATATATCCCAAAAAGTACGATTTTGCTGGAGCCTTTTCACAGATTATTAAGAAATAATATAGATTTCGAATGGTCGGAATTATGCGAAGAAAACTTTAAAATAGTTTAAAATTATTTATGTACCGCCCCGATCCTAGCCATTTTTGATGCAGTCAAACCAATTGAGATTTACACGGATGCGTGTATTGAAGGCGTGGGCGCAGTATTAAAACAGAAACAAGAAGATAATTTATTAAAACCAGTATTTTATTTTTCGAGAAATTTAAATGAGTCACAAAGGAAGAAAAGAGCAATTTACATAGAATGTTTAGCAATCAAGGAAGCTATATTATATTGTCAGTATTACTTAATTGGTCGAAGATTTAGAATTTTTACTGACCATAAGCCATTAGAAAACTTCAATGCAAAGAATTGTAAAGATCCCGAATTGATACAAATTATGAATTACATATCTCAATTCGAGTTTGAAATATTTTATAATCCCGGAGAAGATAATTCGGAAGCTGATAGTTTGTCTCGTAATCCAGTACTAAAAGAGAGAAAAAATGAGGATGATTCGGACTCGTCAATAAAGACAGTTAATTTTTTAGAAATGAATAAAATAATAGAAAACCATAAACAATTGAAACTGGATAAAAATCATCAAATTGAAAATAATGTTATTTATAGAGTTATTAATAATAAAAAGAAGATTTGGCTGTCAGAAGATTTCGGTGTGTCAGTGATTAAAGATATGCATCACAAATTAGGGCATATAGGTATGAAAGAATTAATTTTAATGACAACAGATAAATTTTACTTCAAAAATATGCACAAGCTGATAAAAACGGTTTGCAGAACTTGTGATATTTGCATTAAAAATAAAACAAGAATTTTTAGGCACAAAGCGCCTTTAGCACAATAATTAGGTCCAGCCACAAAGCCTTTTGAAATCGTATCGCTACATACGATAGGTGGATTTTTAGGAAATAATAGTACAAAAAGGTACATGCATTTACTCATAGACCACTTCACCAGATACGCTTTTATCACTACGTCAAAAACACAATTGGCGAATGATTTTATAACATTAATAGAAAAAAAAGCTATGGCTGAACTGAATATTGTACTAGCGGATCAATATCCCGGAATCAATTCAGGAAAATTTAAGCAATATTTAGAATCCAAGAACATAAAAATGATTTTTACTGCTGTTGATTGTGCCTTTTCAAATGGCCTTAATGAAAGAGCCAACTAAAATTTAGTTAATAGGATTAGATGCAAGATTTATGAAAATAAAAAAGAACCATGGCCAAAAATAGCAGAAAAATGCGTAGAAGAATACAATAATACGATTCACAGCTCAACAGGCTTTACGTCAAATTATTTGCTGACAGGATCGGATAGTCCAATGTTTCCAGATTAAATCAAGAATAAAGAAGATAAATTAAAAGGTAATAGATTGTTAGCTTTAGAAAGATCTAAAAAGATTCACGAACAGAATAAAGGGTATCACGATACAAATTCAAAACGATTCGAATATAAAATAAATGATCTAGTTTATATTCAAAATGGAAATAAATTAAATAAAAATAAATTGAATCCAATTAGAGAAGGTCCTTATAAAATAAAAGAAAAATTATCAGAATTAATCTTTATAGTAGAACGCGGTTTTAAGAAAAAAGAATCTAATCGTCGTTGAAAGAGCACATGGCGTTATATTAATATTATATTTAAATAATCATTAAGAATTATTAAGACTTGAAATGTTGTTGTCGACATTAGTGTATAGACTCAGGTGCGTAATTAATGAAGATCACTTTTGTCAATGATTATTTCATTTGTGCAGGGAAGGAACTAGGAAAAATTTGGGGGGGGGGGGGTCCGATCGAAAAATTTAAAAATAAATGATATTTCGGCTTTCACAAAACGTGACGTTAGAATTGTGTTAGACAAACTCGAATTTTTTCGCTAGTGATTGCTTGTTAAATTGTGTGTTTATTTGCGTTATTTGAGTTTCATTTTCGAAAAGTAGGCACAAGAATAAAAAGTTAAATAAAAGTAACTGTCCATTGTGATCATAATTTAATAGAAAATTTTATTTTACAGATGCCATTTTTATTGGAAATAGCTATGCGAATACTAAATATCAATCGCTTGTGAGGTTTCTTTTGTTTCAGCGTTACCAACGCTCCCACGTTCCTTAATATATATATGCATCAAAAGATTAAAGATTTGGCGGGATTTCCAAATAATGACTCGGAAAAGAAAATACTCTTAAATAAAGTTAACGTATCTTCCGTCGTCAGTGTAATTAACAGTACACACTACAAATAATTCGTGTTTAAAATTACCTGTATAACACACAGTCCCGAAATTAGAATATCTGGGCAGTCTCTGGTTCTTGACGGTCTACAAATAGTCTACGGACATCCGGAGCAATCCGGAGATCGTCTCTTACGGTTGAAGAACCGTGTGCTGTACGGGTATTGAGATTTGAGGGAGTCTGATATTTGGGGGGGGGTCCGGACCCCCAGTACCACCCCTCTGGATCCGTCCCTGCATTTGTGTAATCACATTCACACATTCACACATTCACACGTGAACTTCATCAATAACCTTAACCCCACTAATTCTCCTGATATCGGGTATTAAGTTTTTGATTCCAAAACTTACAAATATATTTACTTGCTCTTCTGGATTCATATAATCGATGTATTCTCTAAAATCAAAAAGTGTTTGAGTACCACTTTTATGTTTAATATTCTGCTGGCCTTTGTGGTTTTGTGACTTTTCAGGTGCAGATTTCAAATTGCTATCTGTGATGCCGACTGCATTATTATTAAGCGATTCCTCTTCATCTGTTTCTCCTTAAAATGAATAAAAAGGATTTGAACAAAATTTTGTCAATATTGTAAATTTTAAGGTTAGTTAAAAAGTTTCAAACTTTATTGGAATATCTCATAACTAATGTACAATCTGATAAAATTTGACCCGGACTGGTTAAAAAAAACACTTAAAAAATTTTGAATACAAATCTTTATTATCGCCTTCAAAATAGGCTCCTTTTGAGCCAATACAAGCATGCCAACGGTTAATCCAATTTTCCATACAATTCTTATAGGCCTCGTCTGGTATGGCCTTTAGTTCCTTAAGCAAATCTCTTTTTATGGCCTCAAACGACTGATGGCGCGTTCCCCGGCGCGGATATTTGAGTTTTGGTAACAGGAAAAAGTCACAAGGAGCCAAATCTGGCGAATACGCTGGCTGAGCAATGGCTTTTGTTTCGTGTTTAGCCAAAAGGCATCTCTTTTGCGACCTCTACTTGACGTTATTTTTGCAAAAAATTCAGGTGTTTCGGTACGAGTCTGGCGGCGATGCGATTTATACCAAAAACGAACCACAATGTGTTAAGTCGATCCATAAAAGATGTTGAGAGCCTCTGCTACCTCTTTAATGCCAATACGACGATTTTTGAGCAAAATTTTCTTCACTTTTTCGAAGTTATCGTCGTTAACAGAGATGTATGGATGACTCGCATGAGGAAAGTTTTCTACGATCTCACGACTCTCACTGAATGCTTTATGCTACTTAAATACTTGCGTTCTCCATAGAGTAGACTCCCCAAAACACTTCTGCAACATTTTCAATGATTCCGTAGCCGGAATTCCATTGGAAACACAAAATTTCAAGCAAACTCGTTGTTCGATTATTTTTTCCATCGTAAAAATGGCCGGACAAACTTTTCGCGTCGTAAACCAATGGTTGCCAAACACACACTAATGGACGTCTCCCGCTCAAACTTCACACTACTGTCAAAGAAGGTGTTACCTACCTAGAAAAAAAACTTTACCGTTTCGGTTTACTCGTGCGGTTTAACTGGACCAGTCGGGGTAAAATTTGATCAGATGGTGTATTTCTCCTCTGACCATTTCTTTGATTTTTACTGTGCATTTTAAGCAAATATATTCTAAGTGCTTTTTTTGTCGCGTAGCATTGCTTTTATAAGTCTCACCGCAATAATTACACTTGTAGCGTACTTCTTGGTCTTTATTTACGATTTTTTCATAAAATTTCCAAATACAACTCTTTGGCTTTGGCATTTTTATATTATTTATATGAAACACGGTTTTTCCGATTTTCGTCCTGCTGACCCCAATCTTCGCGGGAATCAATTTTTAATATATCTAGCACAATTTACATATCAAAAGAACATATTTTCACAATAAAATCAAAAAGTAAAAAACACACTAACATAAATATTATTTCTCATTTCATTCCATTGTTTATTATTATATTTTCACTCTCTATACATAGCATTCATTCACCTGTCACACTCAATTGCTCCTCATTTACATTCACATCAGATTCCATGGATATATTATTCCTTTATTAGGTTTCATATAATTGAAAGAAACAATTAGACTCCAACCTCCCAGCGTCCCTTGCTGCGCTCCAAGTGGCCCCACGTTTGGCGCCAAATTTTATGACGTGCCTTCGCGCCACTCAAGTACGCGTTGCTCATTACAATTCAAGCACGATATAAATTCTGAAACACCAAATGGGTGCCAACCACCTAAAAAATGGTAATTACGAAACCCCTTACCCGCTTAGCTCTACGGAGACGGATTTCGTGGGGGCGAACTGGTCGCGCAGGTACCGCTGGGAGGCGATATTGAAATAAATACAAAAGACGGAAAAGGAAGTACTCTTACTTAAAATGAAGACACCCTATCTTGCCATTGCACAACAAAACTGAACTTTATTTCATTTTAACCCCCCCCCCCCCCCCCTTTCAACTTTATTTTTTAACACACAAGCTAACAATTATTCACACCATTCTACACTCACACCAGATATATTTTGTATTTCACCTTTTTCTTTTACAAAGGCGGAGAGAGAGAATTTGCAATCCCACTGCTTATTTCCGGGATTTGAACAGTGTTCGACAACACACAATGACTTTAATTTTCTGCGAAACTCCTTAACGGACTCCTTTACGAGGTGAACACACAAGGCAGAATGGCGTCTCTCCTCACGGCTCAGCTTCACGTTCCAAGTTGAGACTTCTTTGGTTGTCAATTACCGACTTCCAGTCGATCAATATTTTGATAGGCAGAGTACAAGCGGTCAGAGTATTCTCTGACCGTTCTCTCAACCAGGTCCGCTAGGGTGGACGTATAGTTTTTCTACTTCCGGTAATAAGGAAATGCATTAATAATTTAAGGTAGTTCGTTCACGAAAATTAGACCTCAAGCAAAAATAGATAATTTTGCTTTCAAGAATAGCAATATTATTATTGAAGGGCTAACTTGAAAGAGAAAAGATTATTTTTCATGAAAAAAATTTGAAACACAAAAAAATAATTTGATTAATAAATTTTATTTTTAACCAAACTTATTTTCTTATCGCTTCAAGCCACATTTTTAAAAATGATGCGATTTTAATAAATCACGGCTCATTTCTTTAGGAAAAAGATTCTCTACAACATGACCGTTTCCTATTTTTGAAATTGAATTAATTATTATAAAAAATACAGCAATTTGTTTATAAAAATTTTGTTTTGAAAAATTGTTTTTTTATGATTTCAGCCATTGAAAAGTTCATTTTCAAAAATTGGAAACGGTCAAGTTGTAGAGAATCTTTTTCCTAAAAGAATGAACCGTGATTTATTAGAATCGCATCATTTTTTTAAATTTGGCTCGAAGCGATAAGAAAATAAGTTTGGGCAAAACTAAAATTTATTAATCAAATTATTTTTTTGTGTTTCAAATTTTTTTCATGAAAAATAATCTTTTCTCTTTCAAATTAGACCTTCAATAATAATATTGCTATTCTTGAAAGCAAAATTATCTATTTTTGCCTGAGGTCAAATTTTCGTGAATGAACTACCTTGAGAGAGTTTGATAAGCTGTTGGATCATTTTGCGTGCAAACACCGTCTATATATCTTGGAAAATTTGTTGAAGAGTTTTAAATTGTTGGAATCATCATGTAAAATGTGATTCAATTGAGGTTAAAAATGTTTTTCTTGTAAATTGTAAATTATTCTCTTGATTTATTCGATTTTTGAAATTAAGTGGAGTCTTATATACTAAAAGTAAGTATTTTTGATTATTTTTACTATTTGTAAGTGACTTCTTTGTAAAATAATAGTTTTTAAAATAAATTTTGATTCTACCTTATTTTTTAGTTCAATTCGTTATTTATAACAAACTATTAATCTGTTCAATCAATCATAATAACAGCTTTTATCTAAATTTTATTACTTCTTGTGAATATTCTGAGACTTTAATCGTTTGATAGTTGTTAGGATACCTTTTTTGTAATTTGTTAAATTAAGATGAGTTAATTCGTTTTTTATTTGAAAATATCAATGATAACGTGCCACTAGTTTTTATAACATTACAATTACAATTCAGAAAATTTAAACGTTTTGATTTAACTAACGTGAAAAAATTCTATTTTCATATTTTCCTCTGGTTCTGCTGTTATTAATATTAATAGCAGGAAGTAGTATTGTTCGGTTTCTCCTTTTCATGCTATATTGAATGGTGTATTATCGAAGTTGCCAAATATGAGAATAACAGTTTTTAGCTTCGCGAGAAGTAAAAATATTCACATATTATACAATGTTTTCATATTATCTAGTGTCGAACCTAAATAAGTGAATTATGTCAAAAACCTAAAAATCGTATCCACACTTTCGTATGTTAAATAAAAAGTTTTATTGTTCGCTTTCATCCTTTTATGCTATATTGAATGGTGTATTATCAAAAATATCAAATATACGAATAACTGTTTATAGAATCACGAGAAGTAAAAATGATCACATACTAAGCAATGTTTGAGTAATGTTTAGTTTCGAACCTTGAAACATGCATGCTTAATACACTGAAAAATCATATTTACACTTTGGTAGGTCAAGTACAATGTTATATTGTTCGGTTTCATCTTTGCATGCTATATTGAATGGTGTATTATCGAAGTTGCCAAATATGAGAATAACAGGTTTTAGCTTCGCGAGAAGTAAAAATGTTCACATATTATGCAATTTTTGCATATTGACTAGTGTCGAACCTTAAAAAGTGAATTATGTCAAAAACCTAAAAATCGTATCCACATTTTCGTATGTTAAATAAAAAGTTTTATTGCTCGCTTTTATACTTTTATGCTATATTGAATGGTGTATTATCAAAAATATCAAATATGCGAATAACTGTTTATAGCATCACGAGAAGTAAAAATGATCACATACTAAGCAATGTTTGAGTAATGTTTAGTTTCGAACCTTGAAACATGCATGCTTAATAAACTGAAAAATCGTATTTACACTTTCGTAGGTCAAGTACGTAAGTAGTTATATTGTTCGGTTTCATCTTTGCATGCTATATTGAATGGTGTATTATCGAAGTTGCCAAATATGAGAATAACAGTTTTTAGCTTCGCGAGAAGTAAAAATGTTCACATATTATGCAATTTTTGCATATTGTCTAGAGTCGAACATAAAAAAGTGAATTTTGTCAAAAACCTAAAAATCGTATCCGCATTTTCGTATGTTAAATAAAAAGTTTTATTGTTCGCTTTCTTCCTTTTATGCTATATTAAATGGTGTATTATCAAGAATATCAAATATGCGAATAACTGTTTTTAGCATCACGAGAAGTAAAAATGTTCACATACTAAGCAATGTTTGTTATTGTCTAGTGTCGAATCTATAACGTGAATTTTGTCAAAAACCTCAAAATCGTATCCGCATATTCGTATGCTAAACAAAAGGTTTTATTGTTCTCTTTCAACATTTTATGCTATATTGAATCGTGTATTATCAAAAATATCAAATATACGAATAACTGTTTTTAGCAACACGAGAAGTAAAAATGTTCACATACTACGCAATGTTTGAGTAATGTTTAGTTTCGATCCTTGAAACGCGCATGCTTAATAAACTGAAAAATCGTATTTACACTTTCGTAGGTCAAGTACAAAGTTATATTGTTCGGTTTCATCTTTTCATGCTATATTGAATGGTGTGTTATGGAAGTTGCCAAATATGAGAATAACAGTTTTTAGCATCACTAGAAGTAAAAATGTTCACATACTACGCAATGTTTGAGTAATGTTTAGTTTCGAACCTTGACACGTGAATGCTTAATAAACTGAAAAATCGTATTTACACTTTCGTAAGTCAAGTACAATGTTATATTGTTCGGTTTCATCTCTATATTGAATGGTGTATTATCGAAGTTGCCAAATATGAGAATAACAGTTTTTAGCTTCGCGAGAAGTAAAAATGATCACATGCTACGCAATTTTTGAGTAATTTTTAGTTTCGAACCTTGAAACATGCATAATAAACTGAAAAATCGTATTTACACTTTCGTAGGACAAGTACAAAGTTATATTGTTCGGTTTCATCTTTTCATGCTATATTGAATGGTGTATTATCGAAGTTGCCAAATATGAGAATAACAGTTTTTAGCATCACTAGAAGTAAAAATGTTCACATACTACGCAATGTTTGAGTAATGTTTCGTTTTGAACCTTGAAACATGCATAATAAACTGAAAAATCGTATTTACACTTTCGTAGGTCAAGTACGAAGTTATATTGTTCGGTTTCTCCTTTTCATGCTATATTGAATTGTGTATTATCGAAGTTGCCAAATATGAGAATAACAGTTTTTAGCTTCGCGAGAAGTAAAAATGTTCACATACTACGCAATGTTTGAGTAATGTTTAGTTTCGAACCTTGAAACATTCATGCTTAATAAACTGAAAAATCGTATTTACACTTTCGTAGGACAAGTACAAAGTTATATTGTTCGGTTTCATCTTTTCATGCTATATTGAATGGTGTATTATCGAAGTTGCCAAATATGAGAATAACAGTTTTTAGCATCACTAGAAGTAAAAATGTTCACATACTACGCAATGTTTGAGTAATGTTTAGTTCGTGTAATCGTGTATTATCGAAGTTGCCAAATATGAGAATAACAGTTTTTAGCTTCGCGAGAAGTAAAAATATTCACATATTATACAATGTTTTCATATTATCTAGTGTCGAACCTAAATAAGTGAATTATGTCAAAAACCTAAAAATCGTATCCACACTTTCGTATGTTAAATAAAAAGTTTTATTGTTCGCTTTCATCCTTTTATGCTATATTGAATGGTGTATTATTAAAAATATCAAATATGCTTGAGTAATGTTTAGTTTCGAACCTTGAAACATGCATGCTTAATAAACTGAAAAATCGTATTTACACTTTCGTAGGTCAAGTACAAAGTTATATTGTTCGGTTTCATCTTTTCATGCTATATTGAATGGTGTATTATCGAAGTTGCCAAATATGAGAATAACAGTTTTTAGCATCACTAGAAGTAAAAATGTTCACATACTACGCAATGTTTGAGTAATGTTTAGTTCGTGTAATCGTGTATTATCGAAGTTGCCAAATATGAGAATAACAGTTTTTAGCTTCGCGAGAAGTAAAAATATTCACATATTCTACAATGTTTTCATATTATCTAGTGTCGAACCTAAATAAGTGAATTATGTCAAAAACCTAAAAATCGTATCCACATTTTCGTATGTTAAACAAAAAGTTTTATTGTTCGCTTTCATCCTTTTATGCTATATTGAATCGTGTATTATCAAAAATATCAAATATGCGAATAACTGTTTTTAGCTTCACGAGAAGTAAAAATGATCACATGCTACGCAATGTTTGAGTAATTTTTAGTTTCGAACCTTGAAACGTGCATGCTTAATAATCTCAAAAATCGTAATTACACTTTCGTAGGTTTAGTACGAAGTTATAGTGTATTATCGAAGTTGCCAAATATGAGAATAACAGTTTTTAGCTTCGCGAGAAGTAAAAATATTCACATATTATGCAATTTTTGCATATTGTCCAGTGTCGAAACTAAAAAAGTGAATTATGTCAAAAACCTAAAAATCGTATCCGCATTTTCGTATATTAAACAAAAAGTTTTACTGTTCGCTTTGATCATTTTATGCTATATTGAATAGTGTATTATCAAAAATATCAAATATGCGAATAACTGTTTTTAGCATCTCGAGAAGTAAAAATGATCACATACTAAGCAATGTTTGAGTAATCTTTAGTTTCGAACCTTGAAACGTGAATGCTTAATAAACTGAAAAATCATATTTACACTTTCGTAGGTCAAGTACAATGTTATATTGTTCGGTTTCATCTTTGCATGCTATATTGAATGGTGTATTATCGAAGTTGCCAAATATGAGAATAACAGTTTTTAGCTTCGCGAGAAGTAAAAATGTTCACATATTATGCAATTTTTGCATATTGTCTAGAGTCGAACATAAAAAAGTGAATTTTGTCAAAAACCTAAAAATCGCATTCGCATTTTCGTATGTTCAACATAAAGTTTTATTGCTTTATGTCTTCGTTTTTTTTACTATTGAATCGTGTCTTATCTAAGTTATGCTTAATAAACTGAAAAATCGTATTTACACTTTCGTAGGTCAAGTACGAAGTTATATTGTTCGGTTTCATCTCTTCATGCTGTATTGAATCGTGTATTATCAGATTATCATCATTCTGCAATGTTTGCATATTGTCTAGTGTCGAACCTAAAAAAGTGAAATATGTCAAAAACCTAAAAATCGTATCCACATTTTCGTATGTTAAACAAAAAGTTTTATTGTTCGCTTTCATCCTTTTATGCTATATTGAATCGTGTATTATCAAAAATATCAAATATGCGAATAAATGTTTTTAGCTTCACGAGAAGTAAAAATGATCACATGCTACGCAATTTTTGAGTAATTTTTAGTTTCGAAACTTGAAACGTGCATGCTTAATAATCTTAAAAATCGTAATTACACTTTCGTAGGTTTAGTACGAAGTTATATTGTTCGGTTTCATCTCTTCAAGCTATATTAAATCCTATATTATCGAAGTTGTCAAATACCAGAATAACAGTTTTTAGCTTCACGAGAAGTGAAAATATTCACATATTATGCAATGTTTTCATATTGTCTAGTGTCGAACCTAAAAAAGTGAAATATGTCAAAAACCTAAAAATCGTATCCACATTTTCGTATGTTAAACAAAAAGTTTTATTGTTCGCTTTCATCCTTTTATGCTATATTGAATCGTGTATTATCAAAAATATCAAATATGCGAATAAATGTTTTTAGCTTCACGAGAAGTAAAAATGATCACATGCTACGCAGTGTTTGAGTAATTTTTAGTTTCGAACCTTGAAATGTGCATGCTTAATAATCTTAAAAATCGTAATTACACTTTCGTAGGTTTAGTACGAATTTGTAGTGTATTATCGAAGTTGCCAAATATGAGAATAACAGTTTTTAGCTTCGCGAGAAGTAAAAATGTTCACATATTATGTAATTTTTGCATATTGTCTAGAGTCGAACATAAAAAAGTGAATTTTGTCAAAAACCTAAAAATCGCATTCGCATTTTCGTATGTTCAACAAAAAGTTTTATTGCTTTATGTCTTCGTTTTTTTTACTATTGAATCGTGTCTTATCTAAGTTATGCTTAATAAACTGAAAAATCGTATTTACACTTTCGTAGGTCAAGTACGAAGTTATATTGTTCGGTTTCATCTCTTCATGCTGTATTGAATCGTGTATTATCAGATTATCATCATTCTGCAATGTTTGCATATTGTCTAGTGTCGAACCTAAAAAAGTGAAATATGTCAAAAACCTAAAAATCGTATCCACATTTTCGTATGTTAAACAAAAAGTTTTATTGTTCGCTTTCATCCTTTTATGCTATATTGAATCGCGTATTATCAAAAATATCAAATATGCGAATAACTGTTTTTAGCTTCACGAGAAGTAAAAATGATCACATACTACGCAGTGTTTGAGTAATTTTTAGTTTCGAACATTGAAACGTGCATGCTTAATAATCTCAAAAATCGTAATTACACTTTCGTAGGTTTAGTACGAAGTTATAGTGTATTCTCGAAGTTGCCAAATATGAGAATAACAGTGTTTAGCTTCGCGAGAAGTAAAAATATTCACATATTATGCAATTTTTGCATATTGTCTAGAGTCGAACATAAAAAAGTGAATTTTGTCAAAAACCTAAAAATCGAATTCGCATTTTCGTATGTTCAACAAAAAGTTTTATTGTTTTATGTCTTCGTTTTTTTCTCTATTGAATCGTGTCTTATCTAAGTTATGCTTAATAAACTGAAAAATCTTATTTACACTTTCGTAGGTCAAGTACAATGTTATATTGTTCGGTTTCATCTTTGCATGCTATATTGAATGGTGTATTATCAGAGATGTCAAATACCAGAATAACAGTTTTTAGCTTCACGAGAAGTGAAAATGTTCACATATTATGCAATTTTTGCATATTATCTTGTGTCGAACATAAAAAAGTGAATTTTGTCAAAAACCTAAAAATCGTATCCACATTTTCGTATGTTAAACAAAAAGTTTTATTGTTCGCTTTCATCCTTTTATCTATATTGAATAGGGTATTATCCAAAATATCAAATATGCGAATAACTGTTTTTAGAATCACGAGAAGTAAAAATGATCACATAATAAGCAATGTTTGAGTAATTTTTAGTTTCGAACCTTGACACGTGCATGCTTAATAAACTGAAAAATCGTATTTACACTATCGTAGGTTAAGCAGGAAGTAGTATTGTTCGGTTTCTCCTTTTCATGCTATATTGAATTGTGTATTATCGAAGTTGCCAAATATGAGAATAACAGTTTTTAGCTTCGCGAGCAGTAAAAATATTCACATATTATACAATGTTTTCATATTATCACACTTTCGTATGTTAAATAAAAAGTTTTATTGTTCGCTTTCATCCTTTTATGCTATATTGAATGGTGTATTATCAAAAATATCAAATATGCGAATAACTGTTTTTAGCATCACGAGAAGTAAAAATGTTCACATACTACGCAATGTTTGTTATTGTCTAGTGTCAAACCTAAAAAAGTGAATTTTGTCAGAAACCTTAAAATTGCATTCGCATTTTCGTATGTTAAATAAAAATTTTATTGTTCGCTGTCTTCGTTTTTTTCTCTATTGAATCGGTAATAATCTAAAATATCAAATATGAGAATAACTGTTTATAGCATCACGAGAAGTAAAAATGATCACATACTAAGCAATGTTTGAGTAATTTTAAGTTTCGAACCTTGAAACATGCATGCTAAATAAACTGAAAAATCATATTTACACTTTCGTAGGTCAAGTACAATGTTATATTGTTCGGTTTCATCTTTGCATGCTATATTGAATGGTGTATTATCGAAGTTGCCAAATATGAGAATAACAGTTTTTAGCATCACGAGAAGTAAAAATTATCACATACTACGCAATGTTTTAGTAATTTTTAGTTTCGAACCTTGAAACGTGCATGCTTAATAATCTTAAAAATCGTATTTACACTTTCGTAGGTCAAGTACGAAGTTATATTGTTCGGTTTCTCCTTTTCATGCTATATTGAATTGTGTATTATCGAAGTTGCCAAATATGAGAATAACAGTTTTTAGCTTCGCGAGAAGTAAAAATATTCACATATTCTACAATGTTTTCATATTATCTAGTGTCGAACCTAAATAAGTGAATTATGTCAAAAATAAAAATAGTATCCACACTTTCGTATGTTAAATAAAAAGTTTTATTGTTCGCTTTCATCCTTTTATGCTATATTGAATCGTGTATTATCAAAAATATCAAATATGCGAATAAATGTTTTTAGCTTCACGAGAAGTAAAAATGATCACATGCTACGCAATTTTTGAGTAATTTTTAGTTTCGAACCTTGAAACGTGCATGCTTAATAATCTTAAAAATCGTAATTACACTTTCGTAGGTTTAGTACGAAGTTATATTGTTCGGTTTCATCTCTTCATGCTATATTGAATCTTGTATTATCAGAGATGTCAAATACCAGAATAATAGTTTTTAGCTTCACGAGAAGTGAAAATATTCACATATTCTGCAATGTTTGCATATTGTCTAGTGTCGAACCTTAAAAAGTGAATTATGTCAAAAACCTAAAAATCGTATCCGCATTTTCGTATGTTAAACAAAAAGTTTTATTGTTCGCTTTCATCCTTTTATGCTATATTGAATGGTGTATTATCAAAAATATCAAATATACGAATAACTGTTTTTAGCATCACGAGAAGTAAAAATGTTCACATACTAAGCAATGTTTGAGTAATGTTTAGTTTCGAACCTTGAGACGTGAATGCTTAATAAACTGAAAAATCGTATTTACACTTTCGTAGGTCAAGTACGAAGTTATATTGTTCGGTTTCATCTCTTCAAGCTATATTGAATCGTGTATTATCGAAGATGCCAAATACCAGAATAACAGTTTTTAGGTTCACGAGAAGTGAAAATATTCACATATTATGCAATTTTTGCATATTGTCTAGTGTCGAACCTAAAAAAGTGAATTATGTCAAAAACCTGAAAATCGTATCCGCATTTTCGTATGTTAAACAAAAAGTTTTATTGTTCGCTTTGATCATTTTATGCTATATTGAATCGTGTATTATCAAAATTATCAAATATGCGAATAACTGTTTTTAGCATCACGAGAAGTAAAAATGTTCACATACTACGCAATGTTTGTTATTGTCTAGTATCGAACCTAAAAAAGTGAATTATGTCAAACTCCTAAAAATCGTATCCGCATTTTCGTATGTTAAACAAAAAGTTTTATTGTTCGCTTTCATCATTTTATGCTATATTGAATCGTGTATTATCGAAGTTGCCAAATATGAGAATAACAGTTTTTAGCTTCGCGAGAAGTAAAAATATTCACATATTATACAATGTTTTCATATTATCTAGTGTCGAACATAAATAAGTTAATTATGTCAAAAAACTAAAAATCGTATCCACACTTTCGTATGTTAAACAAAATTTTTATTGTCCGCTTTCATCCTTTTATGCTATATTGAATCGTGTATTTATCAAAAATATCAAATATACGAATAACTGTTTTTAGCGTCACGAGAAGTAAAAATGTTCACATACTAAGCAATGTTTCAGTAATGTTTAGTTTCGAACCTTGAAACGTGAATGCTTAATAAACTGAAAAATAGTATTTACACTTTCATAGGTCAAGTACGAAGTCATATTGTTCGGTTTCATCTCTTCAAGCTAGATTGAAACGTGTATTATCGAAGTTGCCAAATATGAGAATAACAGTTTTTAGCTTCGCGAGAAGTAACAATATTCACATATTATACAATGTTTTCATATTATCTAGTGTCGAACATAAATAAGTGAATTATGTCAACAACCTAAAAATCGTATCCGCATTTTCGTATGTTAAACAAAAAGTTTTTTTGTCCGCTTTCATCCTTTTATGCTATATTGAATAGTGTATTATCAAATATATTAAATATGCGAATAACTGTTTTTAGCTTCACGAGATGTAAAAATGATCACATGCTACGCAATGTTTGAGTAATTTTTAGTTTCGAACCTTGAAACGTGCATGCTTAATAATCTTAAAAATCGTATTTACACTTTCGTAGGTTTAGTACGAAGTTATATTGTTCGGTTTCATCCCTTCACGCGATATTGAATCCTCTATTATCGAATTTGTCAAATACCAGAATAACAGTTTTTAGCTTCACGATAAGTAAAAATATTCACAAATTATGCAATTAATTCATATTGTCTAGTGTCAATCCTGAAAAAGTGAATTATGTCAAAAACCTCAAAATCGTATCCGCATTTTCGTATGTTAAACAAAAAGTTATATTGTTCGGTTTCATCTTTTCATGCTATATTGAATGGTGTATTATCAAAAATATCAAATATGCGAATAACTGTTTTTAGCATCACGAGAAGTAAAAATGTTCACATACTACGCAATGTTTGAGTAATGTTTAGTTTCGAACCTTGAAACGTGAATGCTTAATGAACTGAAAAATCGTATTTACACTTTCGTAGGTTAAGTACGAAGTTATATTGTTCGGTTTCATCTCTTCATGCTATATTGAATCGTGTATTATAAGAGATGTCAAATACCCGAATAACAGTTTTTAGCTTCACGAGAATTGAAAATATTCACATATTCTGCAATGTTTGCATATTGTCTAGTGTCGAAACTACAAAAGTGAATTATGTCAAAAACCTCAAAATCGTATCCGCATTTTCGTATGCTAAACAAAAAGTTTTATTGTTCGCTTTCATCCTTTTATGCTATATTGAATGGTGTATTATCAAAAATATCAAATATGCGAATAACTGTTTTTGGAATCACGAGAAGTAAAAATGTTCACATACTACGCAATGTTTGTTATTGTTTAGTGTCGAACCTAAAAAAGTGAATTATGTCAAAAACCTAAAAATCGCATTCGCATTTTCGTATGTTCAACAAAAAGTTTTATTGTTTGCTGTCTTCGTTTTTTTCTCTATTGAATCGTTTATTATCTAAACTATCAAATATGCGAATAACTGTTTTTAGCATCACGAGAAGTAAAAATGATCACATACTACGCAATGTTTGAGTAATGTTTAGTTTCGAACCTTGAAACGTGAATGCTTAATAAACTGAAAAATCGTATTTACACTTTCGTAGGTTGAGTACGAAGTTATATTGTTCGGTTTCATCTCTTCATGCTATATTGAATCGTGTATTATCAGAGATGTCAAATACCAGAATAATAGTTTTTAGCTTCACGAGAAGTGAAAATATTCACATATTCTGCAATGTTTGCATATTGTCTAGTGTCGAACCTTAAAAAGTGAATTATGTCAAATAACTAAAAATCGTATCCGCATTTTCGTATGTTAAACAAAAAGTTTTATTGTTCGCTTTCATCCTTTTATGCTATATTGAATGGTGTATTATCAAAAATATCAAATATACGAATAACTGTTTTTAGCATCAAGAGAAGTAAAAATGTTCACATACTAAGCAATGTTTGAGTAATGTTTAGTTTCGAACCTTGAGACGTGAATGCTTAATAAACTGAAAAATCGTATTTACACTTTCGTAGGTCAAGTACGAAGTTATATTGTTCGGTTTCATCTCTTCAAGCTATATTGAATCGTGTATTATCGAAGATGCCAAATACCAGAATAACAGTTTTTAGGTTCACGAGAAGTGAAAATATTCACATATTATGCAATTTTTGCATATTGTCTAGTGTCGAACCTAAAAAAGTGAATTATGTCAAAAACCTGAAAATCGTATCCGCATTTTCGTATGTTAAACAAAAAGTTTTATTGTTCGCTTTGATCATTTTATGCTATATTGAATCGTGTATTATCAAAAATATCAAATATGCGAATAACTGTTTTTAGCATCACGAGAAGTAAAAATGTTCACATACTACGCAATGTTTGAGTAATGTTTAGTTTCGAACCTTGAAACGTGAATGCTTAATAAACTGAAAAATCGTATTTACACTTTCGTAGGTTAAGTACGAAGTTATATTGTTCGGTTTCATCTCTTCTTGCTATATTGAATCGTGTATTATCAGAGATGTCAAATACCAGAATAACAGTTTTTAGCTTCACGAGAAGTGAAAATATTCACATAATCTGCAATGTTTGCATATTGTCTAGTGTCGAACCTAAAAAATTGAAATATGTCAAAAACCTTAAAATCGTATCCTCATTTTCGTGTGTTAAAAAAAAAGTTTTATTTTTCGCTTTCATAATTTTATTATATATTGAATAGTGTATTATCAAAAATATAAAATATGCGAATAACTGTTTTTAGCTTCACGAGAAGTAAAAATGATCACATGCTACGCAATGTTTGAGTAATTTTTAGTTTCGAACCTTGAAACGTGCATGCTTAATAATCTCAAAAATCGTAATTACACTTTCGTAGGTTTAGTACGAAGTTATAGTGTATTATCGAAGTTGCCAAATATGAGAATAACAGTTTTTAGCTTCGCGAGAAGTAAAAATATTCACATATTATGCAATTTTTGCATATTGTCCAGTGTCGAAACTAAAAAAGTGAATTATGTCAAAAACCTAAAAATCGTATCCGCATTTTCGTATATTAAACAAAAAGTTTTACTGTTCGCTTTGATCATTTTATGCTATATTGAATAGTGTATTATCAAAAATATCAAATATGCGAATAACTGTTTTTAGCATCTCGAGAAGTAAAAATGATCACATACTAAGCAATGTTTGAGTAATCTTTAGTTTCGAACCTTGAAACGTGAATGCTTAATAAACTGAAAAATCATATTTACACTTTCGTAGGTCAAGTACAATGTTATATTGTTCGGTTTCATCTTTGCATGCTATATTGAATGGTGTATTATCGAAGTTGCCAAATATGAGAATAACAGTTTTTAGCTTCGCGAGAAGTAAAAATATTCACATATTATACAATGTTTTCATATTATCTAGTGTCGAACCTAAATAAGTGAATTATGTCAAAAACCTAAAAATCGTATCCACATTTTCGTATGTTAAACAAAAAGTTTTATTGTTCGCTTTCATCCTTTTATGCTATATTGAATCGTGTATTATCAAAAATATCAAATATGCGAATAACTGTTTTTAGCTTCACGAGAAGTAAAAATGATCACATGCTACGCAATGTTTGAGTAATTTTTAGTTTCGAACCTTGAAACGTGCATGCTTAATAATCTCAAAAATCGTAATTACACTTTCGTAGGTTTAGTACGAAGTTATAGTGTATTATCGAAGTTGCCAAATATGAGAATAACAGTTTTTAGCTTCACGAGAAGTGAAAATATTCACATATTATGCAATGTTTTCATATTGTCTAGTGTCGAACCTTAAAAAGTGAAATATGTCAAAAACCTAAAAATCGTATCCACATTTTCGTATGTTAAACAAAAAGTTTTATTGTTCGCTTTCATCCTTTTATGCTATATTGAATCGTGTATTATCAAAAATATCAAATATGCGAATAACTGTTTTTAGCTTCACAAGAAGTAAAAATGATCACATGCTACGCAATGTTTGAGTAATCTTTAGTTTCGAACCTTGAAACGTGAATGCTAAATAAACTGAAAAATCATATTTACACTTTCGTAGGTCAAGTACAATGTTATATTGTTCGGTTTCATCTTTGCATGCTATATTGAATGGTGTATTATCGAAGTTGCCAAATATGAGAATAACAGTTTTTAGCTTCGCGAGAAGTAAAAATGTTCACATATTATGCAATTTTTGCATATTGTCTAGAGTCGAACATAAAAAAGTGAATTTTGTCAAAAACCTAAAAATCGCATTCGCATTTTCGTATGTTCAAGAAAAAGTTTTATTGCTTTATGTCTTCGTTTTTTTTACTATTGAATCGTGTCTTATCTATGTTATGCTTAATAAACTGAAAAATCGTATTTACACTTTCGTAGGTCAAGTACGAAGTTATATTGTTCGGTTTCATCTCTTCATGCTGTATTGAATCGTGTATTATCAGATTATCATCATTCTGCAATGTTTGCATATTGTCTAGTGTCGAACCTAAAAAAGTGAAATATGTCAAAAACCTAAAAATCGTATCCACATTTTCGTATGTTAAACAAAAAGTTTTATTGTTCGCTTTCATCCTTTTATGCTATATTGAATCGTGTATTATCAAAAATATCAAATATGCGAATAAATGTTTTTAGCTTCACGAGAAGTAAAAATGATCACATGCTACGCAATTTTTGAGTAATTTTTAGTTTCGAACCTTGAAACGTGCATGCTAAATAAACTGAAAAATCATATTTACACTTTCGTAGGTCAAGTACAATGTTATATTGTTCGGTTTCATCTTTGCATGCTATATTGAATGGTGTATTATCGAAGTTGCCAAATATGAGAATAACAGTTTTTAGCTTCGCGAGAAGTAAAAATGTTCACATATTATGCAATTTTTGCATATTGACTAGTGTCGAACCTTAAAAAGTGAATTATGTCAAAAACCTAAAAATCGTATCCACATTTTCGTATGTTAAACAAAAAGTTTTATTGTTCGCTTTCATCCTTTTATGCTATATTGAATCGTGTATTATCAAAAATATCAAATATACGAATAACTGTTATTAGCTTCACGAGAAGTAAAAATGATCACATGCTACGCAATGTTTGAGTAATTTTTAGTTTCGAACCTTGAAACGTGCATGCTTAATAATCTCAAAAATCGTAATTACACTTTCGTAGGTTTAGTACGAAGTTATAGTGTATTATCGAAGTTGCCAAATATGAGAATAACAGTTTTTAGCTTCACGAGAAGTGAAAATATTCACATATTATGCAATGTTTTCATATTGTCTAGTGTCGAACCTTAAAAAGTGAAATATGTCAAAAACCTAAAAATCGTATCCACATTTTCGTATGTTAAACAAAAAGTTTTATTGTTCGCTTTCATCCTTTTATGCTATATTGAATCGTGTATTATCAAAAATATCAAATATGCGAATAACTGTATTTAGCTTCACAAGAAGTAAAAATGATCACATGCTACGCAATGTTTGAGTAATTTTTAGTTTCGAACCTTGAAACGTGCATGCTTAATAATCTTAAAAATCGTAATTACACTTTCGTAGGTTTAGTACGAAGTTATAGTGTATTATCGAAGTTGCCAAATATGAGAATAATAGTTTTTGCTTCACGAGAAGTGAAAATATTCACATATTATGCAATGTTTGCATATTGTCTAGTGTCGAACATAAAAAAGTGAATTTTGTCAAAAACCTAAAAATCGCATTCGCATTTTCGTATGTTCAACAAAAAGTTTTATTGCTTTATGTCTTCGTTTTTTTTACTATTGAATCGTGTCTTATCTAAGTTATGCTTAATAAACTGAAAAATCATATTTACACTTTCGTAGGTCAAGTACAATGTTATATTGTTCGGTTTCATCTTTGCATGCTATATTGAATGGTGTATTATCGAAGTTGCCAAATATGAGAATAACAGTTTTTAGCTTCGCGAGAAGTAAAAATGTTCACATATTATGCAATTTTTGCATATTGACTAGTGTCGAACATAAAAAAGTGAAATAGGTCAAAAACCTAAAAATCGTATCCACATTTTCGTATGTTAAACAAAAAGTTTTATTGTTCGCTTTCATCCTTTTATGCTATATTGAATCGTGTATTATCAAAAATATCAAATATGCGAATAACTGTTTTTAGCTTCACGAGAAGTAAAAATGATCACATGCTACGCAATGTTTGAGTAATTTTTAGTTTCGAACCTTGAAACGTGCATGCTTAATAATCTCAAAAATCGCAATTACACTTTCGTAGGTTTAGTACGAAGTTATAGTGTATTATCGAAGTTGCCAAATATGAGAATAACAGTTTTTAGCTTCACGAGAAGTGAAAATGTTCACATATTTTGCTATGTTTGCATATTGTCTAGTGTCGAACCTAAAAAAGTGAATTATGTCAAAAACCTAAAAATCGTATCCACATTTTCGTATGTTAAACAAAAAGTTTTATTGTTCGCTTTCATCCTTTTATGCTATATTGAATCGTGTATTATCAAAAATATCAAATATGCGAATAACTGTATTTAGCTTCACAAGAAGTAAAAATGATCACATGCTACGCAATGTTTGAGTAATTTTTAGTTTCGAACCTTGAAACGTGCATGCTTAATAATCTCAAAAATCGTAATTACACTTTCGTAGGTTTAGTACGAAGTTATATTGTTCGGTTTCATCTCTTCAAGCTATATTGAATCCTATATTATCGAATATGTCAAATACCAGAATAACAGTTTTTAGCTTCACGAGAAGTGAAAATATTCACATATTATGCAATGTTTTCATATTGTCTAGTGTCGAACCTAAAAAAGTGAAATATGTCAAAAACCTAAAAATCGTATCCACATTTTCGTATGTTAAACAAAAAGTTTTATTGTTCGCTTTCATCCTTTTATGCTATATTGAATCGTGTATTATCAAAAATATCAAATATGCGAATAACTGTTTTTAGCTTCACGAGAAGTAAAAATGATCACATGCTACGCAATGTTTGAGTAATTTTTAGTTTCGAACCTTGAAACGTGCATGCTTAATAATCTCAAAAATCGTAATTACACTTTCGTAGGTTTAGTACGAAGTTATAGTGTATTCTCGAAGTTGCCAAATATGAGAATAACAGTTTTTAGCTTCGCGAGAAGTAAAAATATTCACATATTATGCAATTTTTGCATATTGTCTAGAGTCGAACATAAAAAAGTGAATTTTGTCAAAAACCTAAAAATCGCATTCGCATTTTCGTATGTTCAACAAAAAGTTTTATTGCTTTATGTCTTCGTTTTTTTTACTATTGAATCGTGTCTTATCTAAGTTATGCTTAATAAACTGAAAAATCATATTTACACTTTCGTAGGTCAAGTACAATGTTATATTGTTCGGTTTCATCTTTGCATGCTATATTGAATGGTGTATTATCGAAGTTGCCAAATATGAGAATAATAGTTTTTAGCTTCACGAGAAGTGAAAATATTCACATATTATGCTATGTGTGCATTTTGTCTAGTGTCGAACCTTAAATAGTGAATTATGTCAAAAACCTAAAAATCGTATCCAGATTTTCGTATGTTAAACAAAAAGTTTTATTGTTCGCTTTGATCATTTTATGCTATATTGAATCGTGTATTATCAAAAATATCAAATATGCGAATAACTGTTTTTAGCTTCACGAGAAGTAAAAATGATCACATACTAAGCAATGTTTGAGTAATCTTTAGTTTCGAACCTTGAAACGTGAATGCTTAATAAACTGAAAAATCGTTTTACACTTTCGTAGGTCAAGTACGAAGTTATATTGTTCGGTTTCATCTCTTCATGCTGTATTGAATCTTGTGTTATCAGAGATGTCAAATACCAGAATAATAGTTTTTAGCTTCAAGAGATGTGAAAATATTCACATATTATGCTATGTTTGCATATTGTCTAGTGTCGAACCTAAAAAAGTGAATTATGTCAAAAACCTGAAAATCGTATCCGCATTTTCGTATGTTAAATAAAAAGTTTTATTGTTCGCTTTCATCCTTTTATGCTATATTGAATGGTGTATTATCAAAAATATCAAATATACGAATAACTGCTATTAGCTTCACGATAAGTAAAAATGATCACATGCTACGCAATGTTTGAGTAATGTTTAGTTTCGAACCTTGAAACATGCATGCTTAATAAACTGAAAAATCATATTTACACTTTCGTAGGTCAAGTACAATGTTATATTGTTCGGTTTCATCTTTGCATGCTATATTGAATGGTGTATTATCGAAGTTGCCAAATATGAGAATAACAGGTTTTAGCTTCGCGAGAAGTAAAAATGTTCACATATTATGCAATTTTTGCATATTGACTAGTGTAGAACCTAAAAAAGTGAATTATGTCAAAAACCTAAAAATCGTATTCACTTTTTCGTATGTTAAACAAAAAGTTTTATTGTTCGCTTTCATCCTTTTTTGCTGTATTGAATCGTGTATTTTCAAAAATATCATATATGCGAATAACTGTTTTTCGCATCACGAGAAGTAAAAATGTTCACATACTACGCAGTGTTTGAGTAATTTTTATTTTCGAAACTTGAAAAGCGCAAGCTTAAGAATCTTAAAAATCGTAATTAAACTTTCTTAGGTTTAGTACGAAGATATATAGTTCGGTTTCATCTCTTCAAGCTATATTAAATCCTATATTATAGAAGTTGTCAAATACCAGAATAACAGTTTTTATCTACAGGAGAAGTGAAAATATTCATATATTATGCAATGTTTGCATATTGTCTAGTGTCGAACCTAAAAAAGTGAAATATGTCAAAAACCTAAAAATCGTATCCGCATTTTCGTATGTTAAACAAAAAGTTTTATTGTTCGCTTTCATCCTTTTATGCTATATTGAATCGTGTATTATCAAAAATATCAAATATGCGAATAAATGTTTTTAGCATCTCGAGAAGTAAAAATGATCACATACTAAGCAATGATTGAGTAATCTTTAGTTTCGAACCTTGAAACGTGAATGCTTAATAAACTCAAAAATCGTAATTACACTTTCGTAGGTTTAGTACGAAGTTATAGTGTATTATCGAAGTTGCCAAATATGAGAATAACAGTTTTTAGCTTCACGAGAAGTGAAAATATTCACATATTATGCAATGTTTTCATATTGTCTAGTGTCGAACATAAAAAAGTGAATTTTGTCAAAAACCTAAAAATCGCATTCGCATTTTCGTATGTTCAACAAAAAGTTTTATTGTTTTATGTCTTCGTTTTTTTCTCTATTGAATCGTGTCTTATCGAAGTTATGCTTAATAAACTGAAAAATCATATTTACACTTTCGTAGGTCAAGTACAATGTTATATTGTTCGGTTTCATCTTTGCATGCTATATTGAATGGTGTATTATCGAAGTTGCCAAATATGAGAATAACAGTTTTTAGCTTCACGAGAAGTGAAAATATTCACATATTATGCAACGTTTGCATATTGTCTAGTGTCGAACCTAAAAAAGTGAATTATGTCAAAAACCTAAAAATCGTATCCACATTTTCGTATGTTAAACAAAAAGTTTTATTGTTCGCTTTGATCATTTTATGCTATATTGAATCGTGTATTATCAAAAATATCAAATATGCGAATAACTGTTTTTAGCATCTCGAGAAGTAAAAATGATCACATACTAAGCAATGTTTGAGTAATCTTTAGTTTCGAACCTTGAAACGTGAATGCTTAATAAACTGAAAAATCGTATTTACACTTTCGTAGGTCAAGTACGAAGTTATATTGTTCGGTTTCATCTCTTCATGCTGTATTGAATCTTGTGTTATCAGAGATGTCAAATACCAGAATAATAGTTTTTAGCTTCACGAGAAGTGAAAATATTCACATATTCTGCAATGTTTGCATATTGTCTAGTGTCGAACCTAAAAAAGTGAAATATGTCAAAAACCTCAAAATCGTATCCGCATTTTCGTATGTTAAACAAAAAGTTTTATTGTTCGCTTTCATCCTTTTATGCTATATTGAATCGTGTATTATCAAAAATATCAAATATGCGAATAACTGTTTTTAGCTTCACGAGAAGTAAAAATGATCACATGCTACGCAATGTTTGAGTAATTTTTAGTTTCGAACCTTGAAACGTGCATGCTTAATAATCTCAAAAATCGTAATTACACTTTCGTAGGTTTAGTACGAAGTTATAGTGTATTATCGAAGTTGCCAAATATGAGAATAACAGTTTTTAGCTTCGCGAGAAGTAAAAATATTCACATATTCTACAATGTTTTCATATTATCTAGTGTCGAACCTAAATAAGTGAATTATGTCATAAACCTAAAAATCGTATCCACATTTTCGTATGTTAAACAAAAAGTTTTATTGTTCGCTTTCATCCTTTTATGCTATATTGAATAGTGTATTATCAAAAATATCAAATATGCGAATAACTGTTTTAGCTTCACGAGAAGTAAAAATCATCACATGCTACGCAATGTTTGAGTAATCTTTAGTTTCGAACCTTGAAACGTGAATGCTTAATAAACTGAAAAATCATATTTACACTTTGGTAGTTCAAGTACAATGTTATATTGTTCGGTTTCATCTTTGCATGCTATATTGTATGGTGTATTATCGAAGTTGCCAAATATGAGAATAACAGGTTTTAGCTTCGCGAGAAGTAAAAATATTCACATATTATGCAATGTTTTCATATTGTCTAGTGTCGAAACTAAAAAAGTGAAATATGTCGAAAACCTAAAAATCGTATCCCCTTTTTCGTATGTTAAACAAAAAGTTTTATTGTTCGCTTTCATCCTTTTATGCTATATTGAATCGTGTATTATCAAAAATATCAAATATGCGAATAACTGTTATTAGCTTCACGAGAAGTAAAAATGATCACATACTACGCAGTGTTTGATTAATTTTTAGTTTCGAACCTTGAAACGTGCATGCTTAATAAACTTAAAAATCGTAATTACACTTTCGTAGGTTTAGTACGAAGTTATATTGTTCTGTTTCATCTCTTCAAGCTATATTGAATCCTATATTATCGAATATGTCAAATACCAGAATAACAGTTTTTAGCTTCACGAGAAGTGAAAATATTCACATATTATGCAATGTTTGCATATTGTCTAGTGTCGAACCTAAAAAAGTGAAATATGTCAAAAACCTAAAAATCGTATCCGCATTTTCGTATGTTAAACAAAAAGTTTTATTGTTCGCTTTCATCCTTTTATGCTATATTGAATCGTGTATTATCAAAAATATCAAATATGCGAATAACTGTTTTTAGCTTCACAAGAAGTAAAAATGATCACATGCTACGCAATGTTTGAGTAATTTTTGTGTGCATGCTTAATAATCTTAAAAATCGTAATTACACTATCGAAGGTAAAGTACAATGATATATTGTTCGGTTTCATCTTTTCATGCTATATTGAATGGTGTATTATCAGAGATGCCAAATACCAGAATAACAGTTTTTAGCTTCACGAGAAGTGAAAATATTCACATATTCTGCAATGTTTTCATTTTGTCTAGTGTCGAACCTTAAACAGTGAAATATGTCAAAAACCTAAAAATCGTATCCTCATTTTCGTATGTTAAACAAAAATTTTTATTGTTCGCTTTCATCCTTTTATGCTATATTGAATCGTGTATTATCATAAATATCAAGTATGCGAATAACTGTTATTAGCTTCACGAGAAGTAAAAATGATCACATACTAAGCAATGTTTGAGTAATCTTTAGTTTCGAACCTTGAAACGTGAATGCTTAATAAACTGAAAAATCGTATTTACACTTTCGTAGGTCAAGTACGAAGTTATATTGTTCGGTTTCATCTCTTCATGCTGTATTGAATCTTGTGTTATCAGTGATGTCTAATTGAGGATAATAGTTTTTAGCTTCTCGAGAAGTAAAAATATTCACATATTCTGCAATGTTTGCATATTGTCTAGTGTCGAACCTAAAAAAGTGAAATATGTCAAAAACCTAAAAATCGTATCCGCATTTTCGTATGTTAAACAAAAAGTTTTATTGTTCGCTTTCATCCTTTTATGCTATATTGAATCGTGTATTATCAAAAATATGAAAAATGCGAATAACTGTTTTTAGCTTCACGAGAAGTAAAAATCATCACATGCTACGCAATGTTTGAGTAATTTTTAGTTTCGAACCTTGAAACGTGCATGCTTAATAAACTGAAAAATCGTATTTACACTTTCGTAGGTCAAGTACAAAGTTATATTGTTCGGTTTCATCTTTTCATGTTATATTGAATGGTGTATTATCGAAGTTGCCAAATATGAGAATAACAGTTTTTAGCATCACTAGAAGTAAAAATGTTCACATACTACGCAATTTTTGCATATTGTCTAGAGTCGAACATAAAAAAGTGAATTTTGTCAAAAACCTAAAAATCGCATTCGCATTTTCGTATGTTCAACAAAAAGTTTTATTGCTTTATGTCTTCGTTTTTTTTACTATTGAATCGTGTCTTATCTAAGTTATGCTTAATAAACTGAAAAATCATATTTACACTTTCGTAGGTCAAGTACAAAGTTATATTGTTCGGTTTCATCTTTTCATGCTATATTGAATGGTGTATTATCAGAGATGTCAAATACCAGAATAACAATTTTTAGCTTCACGAGAAGTGAAAATATTCACATATAGTGCAATGTTTGCATATTGACTAGTGTCGAACCTTAAAAAGTGAATTATGTCAAAAACCTAAAAATCGTATCCACATTTTCGTATGTTAAATAAAAAGTTTTATTGCTCGCTTTTATACTTTTATGCTATATTGAATGGTGTATTATCAAAAATATCAAATATGCGAATAACTGTTTTTAGCTTCACAAGAAGTAAAAATGATCACATGCTACGCAATGTTTGAGTAATCTTTAGTTTCGAACCTTGAAACGTGCATGCTTAATAATCTCAAAAATCGTAATTACACTTTCGTAGGTTTAGTACGAAGTTATAGTGTATTATCGAAGTTGCCAAATATGAGAATAACAGTTTTTAGCTTCGCGAGAAGTAAAAATGTTCACATATTATGCAATTTTTGCATATTGTCTAGAGTCGAACATAAAAAAGTGAATTTTGTCAAAAACCTAAAAATCGCATTCGCATTTTCGTATGTTCAAGAAAAAGTTTTATTGCTTTATGTCTTCGTTTTTTTTACTATTGAATCGTGTCTTATCTATGTTATGCTTAATAAACTGAAAAATCGTATTTACACTTTCGTAGGTCAAGTACAATGTTATATTGTTCGGTTTCATCTTTGCATGCTATATTGAATGGTGTATTATCGAAGTTGCCAAATATGAGAATAATAGTTTTTAGCTTCACGAGAAGTGAAAATATTCACATATTATGCTATGTGTGCATTTTGTCTAGTGTCGAACCTAAAAAAGTGAAATATGTCAAAAACCTAAAAATCCTATCCACATTTTCGTATGTTAAACAAAAAGTTTTATTGTTCGCTTTCATCCTTTTATGCTATATTGAATCGTGTATTATCAAAAATATCAAATATGCGAATAACTGTTTTTAGCTTCACGAGAAGTAAAAATGATCACATACTAAGCAATGTTTGAGTAATCTTTAGTTTCGAACCTTGAAACGTGAATGCTTAATAAACTGAAAAATCGTATTTACACTTTCGTAGGTCAAGTACGAAGTTATATTGTTCGGTTTCATCTCTTCATGCTGTATTGAATCTTGTGTTATCAGAGATGTCAAATACCAGAATAATAGTTTTTAGCTTCACGAGAAGTGAAAATATTCACATATTCTACAATGTTTGCATATTGTCTAGTGTCGAACCTTAAAAAGTGAAATATGTCAAAAACCTCAAAATCGTATCCGCATTTTCGTATGTTAAATAAAAAGTTTTATTGTTCGCTTTCATCCTTTTATGCTATATTGAATGGTGTATTATCAAAAATATCAAATATACGAATAACTGCTATTAGCTTCACGATAAGTAAAAATGATCACATGCTACGCAATGTTTGAGTAATGTTTAGTTTCGAGCCTTGAAACATGCATGCTTAATACACTGAAAAATCATATTTACACTTTGGTAGTTCAAGTACAATGTTATATTGTTCGGTTTCATCTTTGCATGCTATATTGTATGGTGTATTATCGAAGTTGCCAAATATGAGAATAACAGGTTTTAGCTTCGCGAGAAGTAAAAATGTTCACATATTATGCAATTTTTGCATATTGACTAGTGTCGAACCTTAAAAAGTGAATTATGTCAAAAACCTAAAAATCGTATCCCCTTTTTCGTATGTTAAACAAAAAGTTTTATTGTTCGCTTTCATCCTTTTATGCTATATTGAATCGTGTATTATCAAAAATAACAAATATGCGAATAACTGTTATTAGCTTCACGAGAAGTAAAAATGATCACATGCTACGCAATGTTTGAGTAATTTTTAGTTTCGAACCTTGAAACGTGCATGCTTAATAATCTCAAAAATCGTAATTACACTTTCGTAGGTTTAGTACGAAGTTATATTGTTCTGTTTCATCTCTTCAAGCTATATTGAATCCTATATTATCGAAGATGTCAAATACCAGAATAACAGTTTTTATCTACAGGAGAAGTGAAAATATTCAGATATTATGCAATGTTTGCATATTGTCTAGTGTCGAACCTAAATAAGTGAATTATGTCAAAAACCTAAAAATCGTATCCGCATTTTCGTATGTTAAACAAAAAGTTTTATTGTTCGCTTTCATCCTTTTATGCTATATTGAATCGTGTATTATCAAAAATATCAAATATGCGAATAACTGTTTATAGCATCACGAGAAGTAAAAATGATCACATACTAAGCAATGATTGAGTAATCTTTAGTTTCGAACCTTGAAACGTGAATGCTTAATAAACTCAAAAATCGTAATTACACTTTCGTAGGTTTAGTACGAAGTTATAGTGTATTATCGAAGTTGCCAAATATGAGAATAACAGTTTTTAGCTTCACGAGAAGTGAAAATATTCACATATTATGCAATTTTTGCATATTGTCTAGAGTCGAACATAAAAAAGTGAATTTTGTCAAAAACCTAAAAATCGCATTCGCATTTTCGTATGTTCAACAAAAAGTTTTATTGCTTTATGTCTTCGTTTTTTTTACTATTGAATCGTGTCTTATCTAAGTTATGCTTAATAAACTGAAAAATCATATTTACACTTTCGTAAGTCAAGTACAATGTTATATTGTTCGGTTTCATCTTTGCATGCTATATTGAATGGTGTATTATCGAAGTTGCCAAATATGAGAATAATAGTTTTTAGCTTCACGAGAAGTGAAAATATTCACATATTATGCTATGTTTGCATATTGTCTAGTGTCGAACCTAAAAAAGTGAATTATGTCAAAAACCTGAAAATCGTATCCACATTTTCGTATGTTAAACAAAAAGTTTTATTGTTCGCTTTCATCCTTTTATGCTATATTGAATCGTGTATTATCAAAAATATCAAATATGCGAATAACTGTTTTTAGCTTCACGAGAAGTAAAAATGATCACATACTAAGCAATGTTTGAGTAATCTTTAGTTTCGAACCTTGAAACGTGAATGCTTAATAAACTGAAAAATCGTATTTACACTTTCGTAGGTCAAGTACGAAGTTATATTGTTCGGTTTCATCTCTTCATGCTGTATTGAATCTTGTGTTATCAGAGATGTCAAATACCAGAATAATAGTTTTTAGCTTCACGAGAAATAAAAATATTCACATATTCTGCAATGTTTGCATATTGTCTAGTGTCGAACCTAAAAAAGTGAAATATGTCAAAAACCTAAAAATCGTATCCACATTTTCGTATGTTAAACAAAAAGTTTTATTGTTCGCTTTCATCCTTTTATGCTATATTGAATCGTGTATTATCAAAAATATCAAATATGCGAATAACTGTTTTTAGCATCTCGAGAAGTAAAAATGATCACATACTAAGCAATGTTTGAGTAATCTTTAGTTTCGAACCTTGAAACGTGAATGCTTAATAAACTGAAAAATCGTATTTACACTTTCGTAGGTCAAGTACGAAGTTATATTGTTCGGTTTCATCTCTTCATGCTGTATTGAATCTTGTGTTATCAGAGATGTCAAATACCAGAATAATAGTTTTTAGCTTCACGAGAAGTGAAAATATTCACATATTCTGCAATGTTTGCATATTGTCTAGTGTCGAACCTAAAAAAGTGAAATATGTCAAAAACCTAAAAATCGTATCCGCATTTTCGTATGTTAAACAAAAAGTTTTATTGTTCGCTTTCATCCTTTTATGCTATATTGAATCGTGTATTATCAAAAATATCAAATATGCGAATAACTGTTTTTAGCTTCACGAGAAGTAAAAATCATCACATGCTACGCAATGTTTGAGTAATTTTTAGTTTCGAACCTTGAAACGTGCATGCTTAATAATCTCAAAAATCGTAATTACACTTTCGTAGGTTTAGTACGAAGTTATAGTGTATTATCGAAGTTGCCAAATATGAGAATAACAGTTTTTAGCTTCGCGAGAAGTAAAAATATTCACATATTCTACAATGTTTTCATATTATCTAGTGTCGAACCTAAATAAGTGAATTGGTCATAATCCTAAAAATCGTATTCGCATTTTCGTATGTTAAACAAAAAGTTTTATTGTTCGCTTTCATCCTTTTATGCTATATTGAATCGTGTATTATCAAAAATATCAAATATGCGAATAACTGTTATTAGCTTCACGATAAGTAAAAATGATCACATGCTACGCAATGTTTCAGTAATTTTTAGTTTCGAACTTTGAAACATGCATGCTTAATAAACTGAAAAATCATATTTACACTTTCGTAGGTCAAGTACAATATTATATTGTTCGGTTTCATCTTTGCATGCTATATTGAATGGTGTATTATCGAAGTTGCCAAATATGAGAATAACAGTTTTTAGCTTCGCGAGAAGTAAAAATGTTCACATATTATTCAATGTTTTCATATTATCTAGTGTCGAACCTAAAAAAGTGAAATATGTCGAAAACCTAAAAATCGTATCCCCTTTTTCGTATGTTAAACAAAAAGTTTTATAGTTCGCTTTCATCCTTTTATGCTATATTGAATCGTGTATTATCAAAAATATCAAATATGCGAATAACTGTTATTAGCTTCACGAGAAGTAAAAATGATCACATGCTACGCAATGTTTGAGTAATTTTTAGTTTCGAACCTTGAAACGTGCATGCTTAATAATCTCAAAAATCGTAATTACACTTTCGTAGGTTTAGTACGAAGTTATATTGTTCTGTTTCATCTCTTCAAGCTATATTGAATCCTATATTATCGAATATGTCAAATACCAGAATAACAGTTTTTAGCTACAGGAGAAGTGAAAATATTCAGATATTATGCAATGTTTGCATATTGTCTAGTGTCGAACCTAAAAAAGTGAAATATGTCAAAAACCTAAAAATCGTATCCGCATTTTCGTATGTTAAACAAAAAGTTCTATTGTTCGCTTTCATCCTTTTATGCTATATTGAATCGTGTATTATCAAAAATATCAAATATGCGAATGACTGTTTTTAGCTTCACGAGAAGTAAAAATGATCACATGCTACGCAATGTTTGAGTAATTTTTGTGTGCATGCTTAATAATCTTAAAAATCGTAATTACACTTTCGTAGGTCAAGTACAATGTTATATTGTTCGGTTTCATCTTTGCATGCTATATTGAATGGTGTATTATAAGAGATGTCAAATACCAGAATAACAGTTTTTAGCTTCACGAGAAGTGAAAATATTCACATATTCTGCAATGTTTGCATTTTGTCTAGTGTCGAACCTAAAAAAGTGAAATATGTCAAAAACCTAAAAATCGTATCCACATTTTCGTATGTTAAACAAAAAGTTTTATTGTTCGCTTTCTTCCTTTTTTGCTATATTGAATCGTGTATTATCAAAAATATCAAGTATGCGAATAACTGTTATTAGCTTCACGAGAAGTAAAAATGATCACATACTAAGCAATGTTTGAGTAATCTTTAGTTTCGAACCTTGAAACGTGAATGCTTAATAAACTGAAAAATCGTATTTACACTTTCGTAGGTCAAGTACGATGTTATATTGTTCGGTTTCATCTCTTCATGCTGTATTGAATCTTGTGTTATCAGAGATGTCAAATACCAGAATAATAGTTTTTAGCTTCACGAGAAATAAAAATATTCACATATTCTGCAATGTTTGCATATTGTCTAGTGTCGAACCTAGAAAAGTGAAATATGTCAAAAACCTAAAAATCGTATCCGCATTTTCGTATGTTAAACAAAAAGTTTTATTGTTCGCTTTCATACTTTTATGCTATATTGAATCGTGTATTATCAAAAATATCAAATATGCGAATGACTGTTTTTAGCTTCACGAGAAGTAAAAATGATCACATGCTACGCAATGTTTGAGTAATTTTTAGTTTCGAACCTTGAAATGTGCATGCTTAATAATCTTAAAAATCGTATTTACACTTTCGTAGGTCCAGTACAAAGTTATATTGTTCGGTTTCATCTTTTCATGCTATATTGAATGGTGTATTATCGAAGTTGCCAAATATGAGAATAACAGTTTTTAGCATCGCTAGAAGTAAAAATGTTCACATACTACGCAATGTTTTGCATATTGTCTAGTGTCGAGAATAAAAAAGTGAATTTTGTCAAAAACCTAAAAATCGCATTCGCATTTTCGTATGTTCAACAAAAAGTTTTATTGCTTTATGTCTTCGTTTTTTTTACTATTGAATCGTGTCTTATCTAAGTTATGCTTAATAAACTGAAAAATCATATTTACACTTTCGTAGGTCAAGTACAATGTTATATTGTTCGGTTTCATCTTTTCATGCTATATTGAATGGTGTATTATCAGAGATGTCAAATACCAGAATAATAGTTTTTAGCTTCACGAGAAGTGAAAATATTCACATATTCTGCAATGTTTGCATATTGTCTAGTGTCGAACCTTAAAAAGTGAATTATGTCAAAAACCTAAAAATCGTATCCACATTTTCGTATGTTAAATAAAAAGTTTTATTGCTCGCTTTTATACTTTTATGCTATATTGAATGGTGTATTATCAAAAATATCAAATATGCGAATAACTGTTTTTAGCTTCACGAGAAGTAAAAATAATCACATACTAAGCAATGTTTGAGTAATGTTTAGTTTCGAACCTTGAAACATGCATGCTTAATAAACTGAAAAATCGTATTTACACTTTCGTAGGTCAAGTACGTAAGTAGTTATATTGTTCGGTTTCATCTTTGCATGCTATATTGAATGGTGTATTATCGAAGTTGCCAAATATGAGAATAACAGTTTTTAGCTTCGCGAGAAGTAAAAATGTTCACATATTATGCAATTTTTGCATATTGTCTAGTGTCGAACATAATGTGAATATTGTCAAAAACCTCAAAATCGTATCCGCATTTTCGTATGCTAAACAAAAGGTTTTATTGTTCGCTTTGATCATGTTATGCTATATTGAATCGTGTATTATCAAAAATATCAAATATGCGAATAACTGTTTTTAGCATCTCGAGAAGTAAAAATGATCACATACTAAGCAATGTTTGAGTAATCTTTAGTTTCGAACCTTGAAACGTGAATGCTTAATAAACTGAAAAATCGTATTTACACTTTCGTAGGTCAAGTACGAAGTTATATTGTTCGGTTTCATCTCTTCATGCTGTATTGAATCTTGTGTTATCAGAGATGTCAAATACCAGAATAATAGTTTTTAGCTTCACGAGAAGTGAAAATATTCACATATTCTGCAATGTTTGCATATTGTCTAGTGTCGAACCTAAAAAAGTGAAATATGTCAAAAACCTAAAAATCGTATCCGCATTTTCGTATGTTAAACAAAAAGTTTTATTGTTCGCTTTCATCCTTTTATGCTATATTGAATCGTGTATTATCAAAAATATCAAATATGCGAATAACTGTTTTTAGCATCACGAGAAGTAAAAATGATCACATACTACGCAATGTTTGAGTAATCTTTAGTTTCGAACCTTGAAACGTGAATGCTTAATAAACTGAAAAATCGTAATTACACTTTCGTAGGTTTAGTACGAAGTTATATTGTTCGGTTTCATCTCTTCAAGCTATATTGAATCTTATATTATCGAATATGTCAAATACCAGAATAACAGTTTTTAGCTTCAGGAGAAGTGAAAATATTCACATATTATGCAATGTTTTCATATTGTCTAGTGTCGAACCTACAAAAGTGAATTATGTCAAAAACCTCACAATCGTATCCGCATTTTCGTATGTTAAACAAAAAGTTTTATTGTTCGCTTTCATCCTTTTATGCTATATTGAATCGTGTATTATCAAAAATATCAAATATGCGAATAACTGTTTTTAGCTTCACAAGAAGTAAAAATGATCACATGCTACGCAATGTTTGAGTAATCTTTAGTTTCGAACCTTGAAACGTGCATGCTTAATAAACTGAAAAATCGTATTTACACTTTCGTAGGTTTAGTACGAAGTTATAGTGTATTATCGGAGTTGCCAAATATGAGAATAACAGTTTTTAGCATCACTAGAAGTAAAAATGTTCACATACTACGCAATGTTTGAGTAATGTCTAGAGTCGAACATAAAAAAGTGAATTTTGTCAAAAACCTAAAAATCGCATTCGCATTTTCGTATGTTCAACAAAAAGTTTTATTGCTTTATGTCTTCGTTTTTTTTACTATTGAATCGTGTCTTATCTAAGTTATGCTTAATAAACTGAAAAATCGTATTTACACTTTCGTAGGTCAAGTACAATGTTATATTGTTCGGTTTCATCTTTTCATGCTATATTGAATCGTGTATTATCAGAGATGTCAAATACCAGAATAATAGTTTTTAGCTTCACGAGAAGTGAAAATATTCACATATTATGCAATGTTTGCATATTGTCTAGTGTCGAACCTAAAAAAGTGAATTATGTCAAAAACCTGAAAATCGTATCCGCATTTTCGTATGTTAAACAAAAAGTTTTATTGTTCGCTTTCATCCTTTTATGCTATATTGAATCGTGTATTATCAAAAATATCAAATATGCGAATAACTGTTTTTAGCTTCACGAGAAGTAAAAATGATCACATGCTACGCAATGTTTGAGTAATTTTTAGTTTCGAACCTTGAAACGTGCATGCTTAATAATCTCAAAAATCGTAATTACACTTTCGTAGGTTTAGTACGAAGTTATAGTGTATTATCGAAGTTGCCAAATATGAGAATAACAGTTTTTAGCATCGCGAGAAGTAAAAATGATCACATACTACGCAATGTTTGAGTAATGTTTAGTTCGTGTAATCGTGTATTATCGAAAATGCCAAATATGAGAATAACAGTTTTTAGCTTCGCGAGAAGTAAAAATATTCACATATTCTACAATGTTTTCATATTATCTAGTGTCGAACCTAAATAAGTGAATTATGTCAAAAACCTAAAAATCGTATCCACATTTTCGTATGTTAAACAAAAAGTTTTATTGTTCGCTTTCATCCTTTTATGCTATATTGAATCGTGTATTATCAAAAATATCAAATATGCGAATAACTGTTTTTAGCTTCACGAGAAGTAAAAATCATCACATGCTACGCAATGTTATGCAATATTATGCATATTATGCTATGTTTTCATATTGTCTAGTGTCGAACCTAAAAAAGTGAAATATGTCAAAAACCTAAAAATCGTATCCGCATTTTCGTATATTAAACAAAAAGTTTTACTGTTCGCTTTGATCATTTTATGCTATATTGAATAGTGTATTATCAAAAATATCAAATATGCGAATAACTGTTTTTAGCATCTCGAGAAGTAAAAATGATCACATACTAAGCAATGTTTGAGTAATCTTTAGTTTCGAACCTTGAAACGTGAATGCTTAATAAACTGAAAAATCGTATTTACACTTTCGTAGGTCAAGTACGAAGTTATATTGTTCGGTTTCATCTCTTCATGCTGTATTGAATCGTGTATTATCAGATTATCATCATTCTGCAATGTTTGCATATTGTCTAGTGTCGAACCTAAAAAAGTGAAATATGTCAAAAACTAAAAATCGTATCCACATTTTCGTATGTTAAATAAAAAGTTTTATTGCTCGCTTTTATCCTTTTATGCTATATGGAATGGTGTATTATCAAAAATATCAAATATGCGAATAACTGTTTATAGCATCACGAGAAGTAAAAATGATCACATACTAAGCAATGTTTGAGTAATGTTTAGTCTCGAACCTTGAAACATGCATGCTTAATAAACTGAAAAATCATATTTACACTTTCGTAGGTCAAGTACGTAAGTAGTTATATTGTCCGGTTACATCTTTGCATGCTATATTGAATTGTGTATTATCGTAGTTGCCAAATATGAGAATAACAGTTTTTAGCTTCTCGAGAAGTAAAAATATTCACATACTATCCAATGTTTGCATATTTTCTAGTGTTGAACCTAAAAAAAAAAAAAAGTGTCAAAAACCTAAAAATCGTATCCACATTTTCGTATGTTAAATAAAAAGTTTTATTGTTAGCTTTCATCCATTTATGCTATATTGAATGGTGTATTATCAAAAATAACAAATATGCGAATAACTGTTATTAACTTCACGAGAAGTAAAAATGATCACATACTACGCAGTGTTTGAGTAATTTTTAGTTTCGAACCTTGAAACGTGAATGCTTAATAAACTGAAAAATAGTATTTACACTTTCGTAGGTCAAGTACGAAGTTATATTGTTCGGTTTCATCTCTTCATGCTATATTGAATCGTGTATTATCAGAGATGTCAAATACCAGAATAATAGTTTTTAGCTTCACGAGAAGTGAAAATATTCACATATTCTGCAATGTTTGCATATTGTCTAGTGTCGAACCTAAAAAAGTGAATTATGTCAAAAACCTAAAAATCGTATCCGCATTTTCGTATGTTAAACAAAAAGTTTTATTGTTCGCTTTCATCCTTTTATGCTATATTGAATCGTGTATTATCAAAAATATCAAATATGCAAATAAATGTTTTTAGCTTCACGAGAAGTAAAAATGATCACATGCTACGCAATTTTTGAGTAATTTTTAGTTTCGAACCTTGAAACGTGCATGCTTAATAATCTCAAAAATCGTAATTACACTTTCGTAGGTTTAGTACGAAGTTATAGTGTATTATCGAAGTTGCCAAATATGAGAATAACAGTTTTTAGCTTCACGAGAAGTGAAAATATTCACATATTATGCAATGTTTTCATATTGTCTAGTGTCGAACCTTAAAAAGTGAATTTTGTCAAAAACCTAAAAATCGCATTGGCATTTTCGTATGTTCAACAAAAAGTTTTATTGTTTTATGTCTTCCTTTTTTTCTCTATTGAATCGTGTCTTATCTAAGTTATGCTTAATAAACTGAAAAATCATATTTACACTTTCGTAGGTCAAGTACAATGTTATATTGTTCGGTTTCATCTTTGCATGCTATATTGAATGGTGTATTATCAGAGATGTCAAATACCAGAATAACAGTTTTTAGCTTCACGAGAAGTGAAAATATTTACTTATTCTGCAATGTTTGCATTTTGTCTAGTGTCGAACCTAAAAAAGTGAAATATGTCAAAAACCTTAAAATCGTATCCACATTTTCGTATCTTAAACAAAAAGTTTTATTGTTCTCTTTCATCCTTTTCTGATATATTGAATCTTGTTTTATCATAAATATCAAATATGCGAATAAATGTTTTTAGCTTCACGAGAAGTAAAAATGATCACATACTAAGCAATGTTTGAGTAATCTTTAGTTTCGAACCTTGAAACGTGAATGCTTAATAAACTGAAAAATCGTATTTACACTTTCGTAGGTCAAGTACGAAGTTATAGTGTTCGGTTTCAGCTCTTCATGCTATATTGAATCGTGTATTATCAGAGATGTCAAATACCAGAATAATAGTTTTTAGCTTCACGAGAAGTGAAAATATTCACATATTCTACAATGTTTGCATATTGTCTAGTGTCGAACCTAAAAAAGTGAAATATGTCAAAAACCTCAAAATCGTATCCACATTTTCGTATGTTAAACAAAAAGTTTTATCGTGTAATATCGTGTTGAATCGTGTATTATCAAAAATATCAAATATGCGAATAACTGTTTTTAGCTTCACGAGACGTAAAAATCATCACATGCTACGCAATGTTTGAGTAATTTTTAGTTTCGAACCTTGAAACGTGCATGCTTAATAAACTGAAAAATCGTATTTACACTTTCGTAGGTCAAGTACAAAGTTATATTGTTCGGTTTCATCTTTTCATGCTATATTGAATGGTGTATTATCGAAGTTGCCAAATATGAGAATAACAGTTTTTAGCATCACTAGAAGTAAAAATGTTCACATACTACGCAATGTTTGAGTAATGTTTAGTTCGTGTAATCGTGTATTATCGAAAATGCCAAATATGAGAATAACAGTTTTTAGCTTCGCGAGAAGTAAAAATATTCACATATTCTACAATGTTTTCATATTATCTAGTGTCGAACCTAAATAAGTGAATTATGTCAAAAACCTAAAAATCGTATCCACATTTTCGTATGTTAAACAAAAAGTTTTATTGTTCGCTTTCATCCTTTTATGCTATATTGAATAGTGTATTATCAAAAATATCAAATATGCGAATAACTGTTTTTAGCTTCACGAGAAGTAAAAATCATCACATGCTACGCAATGTTATGCAATATTATGCATATTATGCTATGTTTGCATATTGTCCAGTGTCGAAACTAAAAAAGTGAATTATGTCAAAAACCTAAAAATCGTATCCGCATTTTCGTATATTAAACAAAAAGTTTTACTGTTCGCTTTGATCATTTTATGCTATATTGAATCGTGTATTATCAAAAATATCAAATATGCGAATAACTGTTTATAGCATCACGAGAAGTAAAAATGATCACATACTAAGCAATGTTTGAGTAATGTTTAGTTTCGAACCTTGAAACGTGAATGCTTAATAAACTGAAAAATCGTATTTACACTTTCGTAGGTCAAGTACGAAGTTATATTGTTCGGTTTCATCTCTTCATGCTGTATTGAATCTTGTGTTATCAGAGATGTCAAATACCAGAATAATAGTTTTTAGCTTCACGAGAAGTGAAAATATTCACATATTCTGCAATGTTTGCATATTGTCTAGTGTCGAACCTAAAAAAGTGAAATATGTCAAAAACCTAAAAATCGTATCCGCATTTTCGTATGTTAAACAAAAAGTTTTATTGTTCGCTTTCATCCTTTTATGCTATATTGAATCGTGTATTATCAAAAATATCAAATATGCGAATAACTGTTTTTAGCTTCACGAGAAGTAAAAATGATCACATGCTACGCAATGTTTGAGTAATTTTTAGTTTCGAACCTTGAAACGTGCATGCTTAATAATCTCAAAAATCGTAATTACACTTTCGTAGGTTTAGTACGAAGTTATAGTGTATTATCGAAGTTGCCAAATATGAGAATAACAGTTTTTAGCTTCGCGAGAAGTAAAAATATTCACATATTCTACAATGTTTTCATATTATCTAGTGTCGAACCTAAATAAGTGAATTATGTCAAAAACCTAAAAATCGTATCCGCATTTTCGTATGCTAAACAAAAAGTTTTATTGTTCGCTTTCAACCTTTTATGCTATATTGGATCGTGTATTATCAAAAACATCAAATATGCGAATAACTGTTTTTAGCTTCACGAGCAGTAAAAATGATCACATGCTACGCAATGTTATGCAATATTATGCATATTATGCTATTTTTGTATATTGTCCAGTGTCGAAACTAAAAAAGTGAATTATGTCAAAAACCTAAAAATCGTATCCGCATTTTCGTATATTAAACAAAAAGTTTTACTGTTCGCTTTGATCATTTTATGCTATATTGAATAGTGTATTATCAAAAATATCAAATATGCGAATAACTGTTTTTAGCATCTCGAGAAGTAAAAATGATCACATACTAAGCAATGTTTGAGTAATCTTTAGTTTCGAACCTTGAAACGTGAATGCTTAATAAACTGAAAAATCGTATTTACACTTTCGTAGGTCAAGTACGAAGTTATATTGTTCGGTTTCATCTCTTCATGCTGTATTGAATCGTGTATTATCAGATTATCATCATTCTGCAATGTTTGCATATTGTCTAGTGTCGAACCTAAAAAAGTGAAATATGTCAAAAACCTAAAAATCGTATCCACATTTTCGTATGTTAAATAAAAAGTTTTATTGCTCGCTTTTATACTTTTATGCTATATTGAATGGTGTATTATCAAAAATATCAAATATGCGAATAACTGTTTATAGCATCACGAGAAGTAAAAATGATCACATACTAAGCAATGTTTGAGTAATGTTTAGTTTCGAACCTTGAAACATGCATGCTTAATAAACTGAAAAATCGTATTTACACTTTCGTAGGTCAAGTACGTAAGTAGTTATATTGTTCGCTTTCATCCTTTTATGCTATATTGAATGGTGTATTATCGAAGTTGCCAAATATGAGAATAACAGTTTTTAGCATCACTAGAAGTAAAAATGTTCACATACTACGCAATGTTTGAGTAATGTTTAGTTCGTGTAATCGTGTATTATCGAAAATGCCAAATATGAGAATAACAGTTTTTAGCTTCGCGAGAAGTAAAAATATTCACATATTCTACAATGTTTTCATATTATCTAGTGTCGAACCTAAATAAGTGAATTATGTCAAAAACCTAAAAATCGTATCCACATTTTCGTATGTTAAACAAAAAGTTTTATTGTTCGCTTTCATCCTTTTATGCTATATTGAATCGTGTATTATCAAAAATATCAAATATGCGAATAACTGTTTTTAGCTTCACGAGAAGTAAAAATGATCACATGCTACGCAATGTTATGCAATATTATGCATATTATGCTATTTTTGCATATTGTCCAGTGTCGAAACTAAAAAAGTGAATTATGTCAAAAACCTAAAAATCGTATCCGCATTTTCGTATATTAAACAAAAAGTTTTACTGTTCGCTTTGATCATTTTATGCTATATTGAATCGTGTATTATCAAAAATATCAAATATGCGAATAACTGTTTATAGCATCACGAGAAGTAAAAATGATCACATACTAAGCAATGTTTGAGTAATGTTTAGTTTCGAACCTTGAAACATGCATGCTTAATAAACTGAAAAATCGTATTTACACTTTCGTAGGTCAAGTACGTAAGTAGTTATATTGTTCGGTTTCATCTTTGCATGCTATATTGAATGGTGTATTATCGAAGTTGCCAAATATGAGAATAACAGTTTTTAGCATCACGAGAAGTGAAAATATTCACATATTATGCAATGTTTGCATATTATCTAGTGTCGAACCTAAAAAAATGAATTATGTCAAAAACCTAAAAATCGTATCCACATTTTCGTATGTTAAATAAAAAGTTTTATTGTTCGCTTTCATACTTTTATGCTATATTGAATGGTGTATTATCAAAAATATCAAATATGCGAATAACTGTTTTTAGCTTCACGAGAAGTAAAAATGATCACATACTAAGCAATGTTTGAGTAATCTTTAGTTTCGAACCTTGAAACGTGAATGCTTAATAAACTGAAAAATCGTATTTACACTTTCGTAGGTCAAGTACGAAGTTATATTGTTCGGTTTCATCTCTTCATGCTATATTGAATCGTGTATTATCAGATATGTCAAATACCATAATAATAGTTTTTAGCTTCACGAGAAATGAAAATATTCACATATTCTGCAATGTTTGCATATTGTCTAGTGTCGAACCTAAAAAAGTGAAATATGTCAAAAACCTAAAAATCGTATCCAGATTTTCGTATGTTAAACAAAAAGTTTTATTGTTCGCTTTGATCATGTTATGCTATATTGAATCGTGTATTATCAAAAATATCAAATATGCGAATAACTGTTTTTAGCATCTCGAGAAGTAAAAATGATCACATACCAAGCAATGTTTGAGTAATCTTTAGTTTCGAACCTTGAAACGTGAATGCTTAATAAACTGAAAAATCGTATTTACACTTTCGTAGGTCAAGTACGAAGTTATATTGTTCGGTTTCATCTCTTCATGCTGTATTGAATCTTGTGTTATCAGAGATGTCAAATACCAGAATAATAGTTTTTAGCTTCACGAGAAGTGAAAATATTCACATATTCTGCAATGTTTGCATATTGTCTAGTGTCGAACCTAAAAAAGTGAAATATGTCAAAAACCTCAAAATCGTATCCGCATTTTCGTATGTTAAATAAAAAGTTTTATTGTTCGCTTTCATCCTTTTATGCTATATTGAATCGTGTATTATCAAAAATATCAAATATGCTAATAAAAGTTTTTAGATTCACGAGAAGTAAAAATGATCACATACTAAGCAATGTTTGAGTAATTTTTAGTTTCGAACCTTGAAACGTGCATGCTTAATAATCTCAAAAATCGTAATTACACTTTCGTAGGTTTAGTACGAAGTTATAGTGTATTATCGAAGTTGCCAAATATGAGAATAACAGTTTTTAGCTTCGCGAGAATTAAAAATATTCACATATTATGCAATGTTTGCATATTATCTAGAGTCGAACCTAAAAAAATGAATTATGTCAAAAACCTAAAAATCGTATCCGCATTTTCGTATGTTAAACAAAAAGGTTTATTGTTCGCTTTCATCCTTTTATGCTATATTGAATCGTGTATTATCAAAAATATCAAACATGCGAATAACTGTTATTAGCTTCACGATAAGTAAAAATGATCACATGCTACGCAATGTTTCAGTAATTTTTAGTTTCGAACCTTGAAACATGCATGCTTAATAAACTGAAAAATCATATTTACACTTTGGTAGGTCAAGTACAATGTTATATTGTTCGGTTTCATCTTTGCATGCTATATTGAATGGTGTATTATCGAAGTTGCCAAATATGAGAATAACAGGTTTTAGCTTCGCGAGAAGTAAAAATGTTCACATATTATGCAATTTTTGCATATTGTCTAGTGTCGAACATAAAAAAGTGAAATATGTCAAAAACCTAAAAATCGTATCCACATTTTCGTATGTTAAACAAAAAGTTTTATTGTTCGCTTTCATCCTTTTATGCTATATTGAATCGTGTATTATCAAAAATATCAAATATGCGAATAACTGTTTTTAGCTTCACGAGAAGTAAAAATGATCACATACTACGCAGTGTTTGAGTAATCTTTAGTTTCGAACCTTGAAACGTGAATGCTTAATAAACTGAAAAATCGTAATTACACTTTCGTAGGTTTAGTACGAAGTTATATTGTTCGGTTTCATCTCTTCAAGCTATATTGAATCCTATATTATCGAATATGTCAAATACCAGAATAACAGTTTTTAGCTTCAGGAGAAGTGAAAATATTCACATATTATGCAATGTTTTCATATTGTCTAGTGTCGAACCTTAAAAAGTGAAATATGTCAAAAACCTAAAAATCGTATCCACATTTTCGTATGTTAAACAAAAATTTTTATTGTTCGCTTTCATCCTTTTATGCTATATTGAATCGTGTATTATCAAAAATATCAAATATGCGAATAACTGTTTTTAGCTTCACAAGAAGTAAAAATGATCACATGCTACGCAATGTTTGAGTAATTTTTAGTTTCGAACCTTGAAACGTGCATGCTTAATAATCTCAAAAATCGTAATTACACTTTCGTAGGTTTAGTACGAAGTTATAGTGTATTATCGAAGTTGCCAAATATGAGAATAACAGTTTTTAGCTTCACGAGAAGTGAAAATATTCACATATTATGCAATTTTTGCATATTGTCTAGTGTCGAACATAAAAAAGTGAATTTTGTCAAAGACCTAAAAATCGCATTGGCATTTTCGTATGTTCAACAAAAAGTTTTATTGTTTTATGTCTTCGTTTTTTTCTCTATTGAATCGTGTCTTATCTAAGTTATGCATAATAAACTAAAAATCATATTTACACTTTCGTAAGTCAAGTACAATGTTATATTGTTCGGTTTCATCTTTGCATGCTATATTGAATGGTGTATTATCAAAAATATCAAATATAAAAATAACAGTTTTTAGCTTCACGAGAAGTAAAAATATTTACTTATTCTGCAATGTTTGCATTTTGTCTAGTGTCGAACCTAAAAAAGTGAAATATGCTCAAAAACCTTCAAATGGTATCCACATTTTCGTATGTTAAACAAAAAGTTTTATTGTTCGCTTTCATCCTTTTATGCTATATTGAATCGTGTATTATTAAAAATATCAAATATGCGAATAAATGTTTTTAGCTTCACGAGAAGTAAAAATGATCACATACTAAGCAATGTTTGAGTAATCTTTAGTTTCGAACCTTGAAACGTGAATGCTTAATAAACTGAAAAATCGTATTTACACTTTCGTAGGTCAAGTACGAAGTTATATTGTTCGGTTTCATCTCTTCATGCTGTATTGAATCGTGTATTATAAGAGATGTCAAATACCCGAATAACAGTTTTTAGCTTCACGAGAATTGAAAATATTCACATATTCTGCAATGTTTGCATATTGTCTAGTGTCGAACCTAAAAAAGTGAAATATGTCAAAAACCTAAAAATCGTATCCACATTTTCGTATGTTAAACAAAAAGTTTTATCGTGTAATATCGTGTTGAATCGTGTATTATCAAAAATATCAAATATGCGAATAACTGTTTTTAGCATCTCGAGAAGTAAAAATGATCACATACTAAGCAATGTTTGAGTAATTTTTAGTTTCGAACCTTGAAACGTGCATGCTTAATAATCTCAAAAATCGTAATTACACTTTCGTAGGTTTAGTACGAAGTTATAGTGTATTATCGAAGTTGCCAAATATGAGAATAACAGTTTTTAGCATCACTAGAAGTAAAAATGTTCACATACTACGCAATGTTTGAGTAATGTTTAGTTTCGAATCTTGAAACATTCATGCTTAATAAACTGAAAAATCGTATTTACACTTTCGTAGGTCAAGTACAAAGTTATATTGTTCGGTTTCATCTTTTCATGCTATATTGAATGGTGTATTATCGAAGTTGCCAAATATGAGAATAACAGTTTTTAGCATCACTAGAAGTAAAAATGTTCACATACTACGCAATGTTTGAGTAATGTTTAGTTCGTGTAATCGTGTATTATCGAAAATGCCAAATATGAGAATAACAGTTTTTAGCTTCGCGAGAAGTAAAAATATTCACATATTCTACAATGTTTTCATATTATCTAGTGTCGAACCTAAATAAGTGAATTATGTCAAAAACCTAAAAATCGTATCCACATTTTCGTATGTTAAACAAAAAGTTTTATTGTTCGCTTTCATCCTTTTATGCTATATTGAATAGTGTATTATCAAAAATATCAAATATGCGAATAACTGTTTTTAGCATCTCGAGAAGTAAAAATGATCACATACTAAGCAATGTTTGAGTAATCTTTAGTTTCGAACCTTGAAACGTGAATGCTTAATAAACTGAAAAATCGTATTTACACTTTCGTAGGTCAAGTACGAAGTTATATTGTTCGGTTTCATCTCTTCATGCTGTATTGAATCTTGTGTTATCAGAGATGTCAAATACCAGAATAATAGTTTTTAGCTTCACGAGAAGTGAAAATGTTCACATACTAAGCAATGTTATGCAATATTATGCATATTATGCAATTTTTGCATATTGTCCAGTGTCGAAACTAAAAAAGTGAATTATGTCAAAAACCTAAAAATCGTATCCGCATTTTCGTATATTAAACAAAAAGTTTTACTGTTCGCTTTGATCATTTTATGCTATATTGAATCGTGTATTATCAAAAATATCAAATATGCGAATAACTGTTTATAGCATCACGAGAAGTAAAAATGATCACATACTAAGCAATGTTTGAGTAATGTTTAGTTTCGAACCTTGAAACGTGAATGCTTAATAAACTGAAAAATCGTATTTACACTTTCGTAGGTCAAGTACGAAGTTATATTGTTCGGTTTCATCTCTTCATGCTGTATTGAATCTTGTGTTATCAGAGATGTCAAATACCAGAATAATAGTTTTTAGCTTCACGAGAAGTGAAAATATTCACATATTCTGCAATGTTTGCATATTGTCTAGTGTCGAACCTAAAAAAGTGAAATATGTCAAAAACCTAAAAATCGTATCCGCATTTTCGTATGTTAAACAAAAAGTTTTATTGTTCGCTTTCATCCTTTTATGCTATATTGAATCGTGTATTATCAAAAATATCAAATATGCGAATAACTGTTTTTAGCTTCACGAGAAGTAAAAATGATCACATGCTACGCAATGTTTGAGTAATTTTTAGTTTCGAACCTTGAAACGTGCATGCTTAATAATCTCAAAAATCGTAATTACACTTTCGTAGGTTTAGTACGAAGTTATAGTGGATTATCGAAGTTGCCAAATATGAGAATAACAGTTTTTAGCTTCGCGAGAAGTAAAAATATTCACATATTCTACAATGTTTTCATATTATCTAGTGTCGAACCTAAATAAGTGAATTATGTCAAAAACCTAAAAATCGTATCCACATTTTCGTATGTTAAACAAAAAGGTTTATTGTTCGCTTTCATCCTTTTATGCTATATTGAATCGTGTATTTTCAAAAACATCAAATATGCGAATAACTGTTTTTAGCTTCACGAGCAGTAAAAATGATCACATGCTACGCAATGTTATGCAATATTATGCATATTATGCTATTTTTGTATATTGTCCAGTGTCGAAACTAAAAAAGTGAATTATGTCAAAAACCTAAAAATCGTATCCGCATTTTCGTTTGCAAAACAAAATGTTTTATTGTTCGCTTTGATCATTTTATGCTATATTGAATAGTGTATTATCAAAAATATCAAATATGCGAATAACTGTTTTTAGCATCTCGAGAAGTAAAAATGATCACATACTAAGCAATGTTTGAGTAATCTTTAGTTTCGAACCTTGAAACGTGAATGCTTAATAAACTGAAAAATCGTATTTACACTTTCGTAGGTCAAGTACGAAGTTATATTGTTCGGTTTCATCTCTTCATGCTGTATTGAATCGTGTATTATCAGATTATCATCATTCTGCAATGTTTGCATATTGTCTAGTGTCGAACCTAAAAAAGTGAAATATGTCAAAAACCTAAAAATCGTATCCACATTTTCGTATGTTAAATAAAAAGTTTTATTGCTCGCTTTTATCCTTTTATGCTATATTGAATGGTGTATTATCAAAAATATCAAATATGCGAATAACTGTTTATAGCATCACGAGAAGTAAAAATGATCACATACTAAGCAATGTTTGAGTAATGTTTAGTTTCGAACCTTGAAACATGCATGCTTAATAAACTGAAAAATCGTATTTACACTTTCGTAGGTCAAGTACGTAAGTAGTTATATTGTTCGGTTTCATCTTTTCATGCTATATTGAATGGTGTATTATCGAAGTTGCCAAATATGAGAATAACAGTTTTTAGCATCACTAGAAGTAAAAATGTTCACATACTACGCAATGTTTGAGTAATGTTTAGTTCGTGTAATCGTGTATTATCGAAAATGCCAAATATGAGAATAACAGTTTTTAGCTTCGCGAGAAGTAAAAATATTCACATATTCTACAATGTTTTCATATTATCTAGTGTCGAACCTAAATAAGTGAATTATGTCAAAAACCTAAAAATCGTATCCACATTTTCGTATGTTAAACAAAAAGTTTTATTGTTCGCTTTCATCCTTTTATGCTATATTGAATCGTGTATTATCAAAAATATCAAATATGCGAATAACTGTTTTTAGCTTCACGAGAAGTAAAAATGATCACATGCTACGCAATGTTATGCAATATTATGCATATTATGCAATTTTTGTATATTGTCCAGTGTCGAAACTAAAAAAGTGAATTATGTCAAAAACCTAAAAATCGTATCCGCATTTTCGTATATTAAACAAAAAGTTTTACTGTTCGCTTTGATCATTTTATGCTATATTGAATCGTGTATTATCAAAAATATCAAATATGCGAATAACTGTTTATAGCATCACGAGAAGTAAAAATGATCACATACTAAGCAATGTTTGAGTAATGTTTAGTTTCGAACCTTGAAACATGCATGCTTAATAAACTGAAAAATCGTATTTACACTTTCGTAGGTCAAGTACGTAAGTAGTTATATTGTTCGGTTTCATCTTTGCATGCTATATTGAATGGTGTATTATCGAAGTTGCCAAATATGAGAATAACAGTTTTTAGCATCACGAGAAGTAAAAATATTCACATATTATGCAATGTTTGCATATTATCTAGTGTCGAACCTAAAAAAATGAATTATGTCAAAAACCTAAAAATCGTATCCACATTTTCGTATGTTAAATAAAAAGTTTTATTGTTCGCTTTCATACTTTTATGCTATATTGAATGGTGTATTATCAAAAATATCAAATATGCGAATAACTGTTTTTAGCTTCACGAGAAGTAAAAATGATCACATACTAAGCAATGTTTGAGTAATCTTTAGTTTCGAACCTTGAAACGTGAATGCTTAATAAACTGAAAAATCGTATTTACACTTTCGTAGGTCAAGTACGAAGTTATATTGTTCGGTTTCATCTCTTCATGCTGTATTGAATCTTGTGTTATCAGAGATGTCAAATACCATAATAATAGTTTTTAGCTTCACGAGAAATGAAAATATTCACATATTCTGCAATTTTTGCATATTGTCTAGTGTCGAACCTAAAAAATTGAAATATGTCAAAAACCTAAAAATCGTATCCACATTTTCGTATGTTAAACAAAAAGTTTTATTGTTCGCTTTCATCCTTTTATGCTATATTGAATAGTGTATTATCAAAAATATCAAATATGCGAATAACTGTTTTTAGCATCTCGAGAAGTAAAAATGATCACATACCAAGCAATGTTTGAGTAATCTTTAGTTTCGAACCTTGAAACGTGAATGCTTAATAAACTGAAAAATCGTATTTACACTTTCGTAGGTCAAGTACGAAGTTATATTGTTCGGTTTCATCTCTTCATGCTGTATTGAATCTTGTGTTATCAGAGATGTCAAATACCAGAATAATAGTTTTTAGCTTCACGAGAAGTGAAAATATTCACATATTCTGCAATGTTTGCATATTGTCTAGTGTCGAACCTAAAAAAGTGAAATATGTCAAAAACCTCAAAATCGTATCCGCATTTTCGTATGTTAAATAAAAAGTTTTATTGTTCGCTTTCATCCTTTTATGCTATATTGAATGGTGTATTATCAAAAATATCAAATATGCGAATAACTGTTTTTAGCTTCACGAGAAGTAAAAATGATCACATGCTACGCAATGTTTGAGTAATTTTTAGTTTCGAACCTTGAAACGTGCATGCTTAATAATCTCAAAAATCGTAATTACACTTTCGTAGGTTTAGTACGAAGTTATAGTGTATTATCGAAGTTGCCAAATATGAGAATAACAGTTTTTAGCTTCGCGAGAATTAAAAATATTCACATATTATGCAATGTTTGCATATTATCTAGCGTAGAACCTAAAAAAGTGCATTGTGTCAAAAACCTAAAAATCGTATTCACATTTTCGTATGTTAAACAAAAAGGTTTATTGTTCGCTTTCATCCTTTTATGCTATATTGAATCGTGTATTTTCAAAAATATCAAATATGCGAATAACTGTTATTAGCTTCACGATAAGTAAAAATGATCACATGCTACGCAATGTTTCAGTAATTTTTAGTTTCGAACCTTGAAACATGCATGCTTAATAAACTGAAAAATCATATTTACACTTTCGTAAGTCAAGTACAATGTTATATTGTTCGGTTTCATCTTTGCATGCTATATTGAATGGTGTATTATCGAAGTTGCCAAATATGAGAATAACAGTTTTTAGCTTCGCGAGAAGTAAAAATGTTCACATATTATGCAATTTTTGCATATTGACTAGTGTCGAACATAAAAAAGTGAAATATGTCAAAAACCTAAAAATCGTATCCACATTTTCGTATGTTAAACAAAAAGTTTTATTGTTCGCTTTCATCCTTTTATGCTATATTGAATCGTGTATTATCAAAAATATCAAATATGCGAATAACTGTTTTTAGCTTCACGAGAAGTAAAAATGATCACATGCTACGCAATGTTTGAGTAATTTTTAGTTTCGAACCTTGAAACGTGCATGCTTAATAATCTCAAAAATCGTAATTACACTTTCGTAGGTCTAGTACGAAGTTATATTGTTCGGTTTCATCTCTTCAAGCTATATTGAATCCTATATTATCGAATATGTCAAATACCAGAATAACAGTTTTTAGCTTCACGAGAAGTGAAAATATTCACATATTATGCAATGTTTTCATATTGTCTAGTGTCGAACCTAAAAAAGTGAAATATGTCAAAAACCTCAAAATCGTATCCGCATTTTCGTATGTTAAATAAAAAGTTTTATTGTTCGCTTTCATCCTTTTATGCTATATTGAATCGTGTATTATCAAAAATATCAAATATGCGAATAACTGTTTTTAGCTTCACGAGAAGTAAAAATGATCACATGCTACGCAATGTTTGAGTAATTTTTAGTTTCGAACCTTGAAACGTGCATGCTTAATAATCTCAAAAATCGTAATTACACTTTCGTAGGTTTAGTACGAAGTTATAGTGTATTATCGAAGTTGCCAAATATGAGAATAACAGTTTTTAGCTTCACGAGAAGTGAAAATGTTCACATATTATGCAATTTTTGCATATTGTCTAGAGTCGAACATAAAAAAGTGAATTTTGTCAAAAACCTAAAAATCGCATTCGCATTTTCGTATGTTCAACAAAAAGTTTTATTGTTTTATGTCTTCGTTTTTTTCTCTATTGAATCGTGTCTTATCTAAGTTATGCTTAATAAACTGAAAAATCATATTTACACTTTCGTAGGTCAAGTACGAAGTTATATTGTTCGGTTTCATCTTTGCATGCTATATTGAATGGTGTATTATCAGAGATGTCAAATACCAGAATAATAGTTTTTAGCTTCACGAGAAGTGAAAATATTTACTTATTCTGCAATGTTTGCATTTTGTCTAGTGTCGAACCTAAAAAAGTGAAATATGTCAAAAACCTTCAAATGGTATCCACATTTTCGTATGTTAAACAAAAAGTTTTATTGTTCGCTTTCATCCTTTTATGCTATATTGAATCGTGTATTATTAAAAATATCAAATATGCGAATAAATGTTTTTAGCTTCACGAGAAGTAAAAATGATCACATACTAAGCAATGTTTGAGTAATCTTTAGTTTCGAACCTTGAAACGTGAATGCTTAATAAACTGAAAAATCGTATTTACACTTTCGTAGGTCAAGTACGAAGTTATATTGTTCGGTTTCATCTCTTCATGCTGTATAGAATCGTGTATTATCAGAGATGTCAAATACCAGAATAATAGTTTTTAGCTTCACGAGAATTGAAAATATTCACATATTCTGCAATGTTTGCATATTGTCTAGTGTCGAACCTAAAAAAGTGAAATATGTCAAAAACCTAAAAATCGTATCCACATTTTCGTATGTTAAACAAAAAGTTTTATCGTGTAATATCGTGTTGAATCGTGTATTATCAAAAATATCAAATATGCGAATAAATGTTTTTAGCATCTCGAGAAGTAAAAATGATCACATACTAAGCAATGATTGAGTAATCTTTAGTTTCGAACCTTGAAACGTGAATGCTTAATAAACTGAAAAATCGTATTTACACTTTCGTAGGTTTAGTACGAAGTTATAGTGTATTATCGAAGTTGCCAAATATGAGAATAACAGTTTTTAGCATCACTAGAAGTAAAAATGTTCACATACTACGCAATGTTTGAGTAATGTTTAGTTTCGAATCTTGAAACATTCATGCTTAATAAACTGAAAAATCGTATTTACACTTTCGTAGGTCAAGTACAAAGTTATATTGTTCGGTTTCATCTTTTCATGCTATATTGAATGGTGTATTATCGAAGTTGCCAAATATGAGAATAACAGTTTTTAGCATCACTAGAAGTAAAAATGTTCACATACTACGCAATGTTTGAGTAATGTTTAGTTCGTGTAATCGTGTATTATCAGAGATGTCAAATACCAGAATAACAGTTTTTAGCTTCACGAGAAGTGAAAATATTCACATATTCTGCAATGTTTTCATATTATCTAGTGTCGAACCTAAATAAGTGAATTATGTCAAAAACCTAAAAATCGTATCCACATTTTCGTATGTTAAACAAAAAGTTTTATTGTTCGCTTTCATCCTTTTATGCTATATTGAATCGTGTATTATCAAAAATATCAAATATGCGAATAAATGTTTTTAGCTTCACGAGAAGTAAAAATGATCACATGCTACGCAATGTTATGCAATATTATGCATATTATGCAATTTTTGCATATTGTCCAGTGTCGAAACTAAAAAAGTGAATTATGTCAAAAACCTAAAAATCGTATCCGCATTTTCGTATATTAAACAAAAAGTTTTACTGTTCGCTTTGATCATTTTATGCTATATTGAATCGTGTATTATCAAAAATATCAAATATGCGAATAACTGTTTATAGCATCACGAGAAGTAAAAATGATCACATACTAAGCAATGTTTGAGTAATGTTTAGTTTCGAACCTTGAAACATGCATGCTTAATAAACTGAAAAATCGTATTTACACTTTCGTAGGTCAAGTACGTAAGTAGTTATATTGTTCGGTTTCATCTTTGCATGCTATATTGAATGGTGTATTATCGAAGTTGCCAAATATGAGAATAACAGTTTTTAGCTTCACGAGAAGTGAAAATATTCACATATTATGCAACGTTTGCATATTGTCTAGTGTCGAACCTAAAAAAGTGAATTATGTCAAAAACCTAAAAATCGTATCCACATTTTCGTATGTTAAATAAAATGTTTTATTGTTGGCTTTCATCCTTTTATGCTTTACTGAATGGTGTATTATCAAAAATATCAAATATGCGAATAACTGTTTTTAGCTTCACGAGAAGTAAAAATGATCACATACTAAGCAATGTTTGAGTAATCTTTAGTTTCGAACCTTGAAACGTGAATGCTTAATAAACTGAAAAATCGTTTTACACTTTCGTAGGTCAAGTACGAAGTTATATTGTTCGGTTTCATCTCTTCATGCTGTATTGAATCTTGTGTTATCAGAGATGTCAAATACAGGATAATAGTTTTTAGCTTCTCGAGAAGTAAAAATGTTCACATATTATGCAATGTTTGCATATTGTCTAGTGTCGAACCTAAAAAAGTGAAAAATGTCAAAAACCTAAAAATCGTATCCACATTTTCGTATGTTAAACAAAAAGTTTTATTGTTCGCTTTCATCCTTTTATGCTATATTGAATCGTGTATTATCAAAAATATCAAATATGCGAATAACTGTTTTTAGCATCTCGAGAAGTAAAAATGATCACATACTAAGCAATGTTTGAGTAATCTTTAGTTTCGAACCTTGAAACGTGAATGCTTAATAAACTGAAAAATCGTATTTACACTTTCGTAGGTCAAGTACGAAGTTATATTGTTCGGTTTCATCTCTTCATGCTGTATTGAATCGTGTATTATCAGAGATGTCAAATACCAGAATAATAGTTTTTAGCTTCACGAGAAGTGAAAATATTCACATATTCTGCAATGTTTGCATATTGTCTAGTGTCGAACCTAAAAAAGTGAAATATGTCAAAAACCTAAAAATCGTATCCGCATTTTCGTATGTTAAACAAAAAGTTTTATTGTTCGCTTTCATCCTTTTATGCTATATTGAATAGTGTATTATCAAAAATATCAAATATGCGAATAACTGTTTTTAGCTTCACGAGAAGTAAAAATGATCACATGCTACGCAATGTTTGAGTAATTTTTAGTTTCGAACCTTGAAACGTGCATGCTTAATAATCTCAAAAATCGTAATTACACTTTCGTAGGTTTAGTACGAAGTTATAGTGTATTATCGAAGTTGCCAAATATGAGAATAACAGTTTTTAGCTTCACGAGAAGTAAAAATGTTCACATATTATGCAATTTTTGCATATTGTCTAGAGTCGAACATAAAAAAGTGAATTTTGTCAAAAACCTAAAAATCGCATTCGCATTTTCGTATGTTCAACATAAAGTTTTATTGCTTTATGTCTTCGTTTTTTTTACTATTGAATCGTGTCTTATCTAAGTTATGCTTAATAAACTGAAAAATCGTATTTACACTTTCGTAGGTCAAGTACGAAGTTATATTGTTCGGTTTCATCTCTTCATGCTATATTGAATGGTGTATTATCAGAGATGTCAAATACCAGAATAATAGTTTTTAGCTTCACGAGAAGTGAAAATATTCACTTATTATGCAATGTTTTCATATTGTCTAGTGTCGAACCTAAAAAAGTGAAATATGTCAAAAACCTAAAAATCGTATCCACATTTTCGTATGTTAAACAAAAAGTTTTATTGTTCGCTTTCATCCTTTTATGCTATATTCAAAATGCTATATTCTATATGCTATAATCAAAAATATCAAATATGCGAATAAATGTTTTTAGCTTCACGAGAAGTAAAAATGATCACATGCTACGCAATGTTATGCAATATTATGCATATTATGCTATGTTTGCATATTGTCCAGTGTCGAAACTAAAAAAGTGAATTATGTCAAAAACCTAAAAATCGTATCCGCATTTTCGTATATTAAACAAAAAGTTTTACTGTTCGCTTTGATCATTTTATGCTATATTGAATAGTGTATTATCAAAAATATCAAATATGCGAATAACTGTTTTTAGCATCTCGAGAAGTAAAAATGATCACATACTAAGCAATGTTTGAGTAATCTTTAGTATCGAACCTTGAAACGTGAATGCTTAATAAACTGAAAAATCGTATTTACACTTTCGTAGGTCAAGTACGAAGTTATATTGTTCGGTTTCATCTCTTCATGCTGTATTGAATCGTGTATTATCAGATTATCATCATTCTGCAATGTTTGCATATTGTCTAGTGTCGAACCTAAAAAAGTGAAATATGTCAAAAACCTAAAAATCGTATCCACATTTTCGTATGTTAAATAAAAAGTTTTATTGCTCGCTTTTATCCTTTTATGCTATATTGAATGGTGTATTATCAAAAATATCAAATATGCGAATAACTGTTTATAGCATCACGAGAAGTAAAAATGATCACATACTAAGCAATGTTTGAGTAATGTTTAGTCTCGAACCTTGAAACATGCATGCTTAATAAACTGAAAAATCATATTTACACTTTCGTAGGTCAAGTACGTAATGTTATATTGTTCAGTTTCATCTTTGCATGCTATATTGAATGGTGTATTATCGAAGTTGCCAAATATGAGAATAACAGATTTTAGCTTCGCGAGAAGTAAAAATATTGACATATTATGCAATGTTTGCATATTGTCTAGTGTCGAACCTAAAAAAGTGAAATATGTCAAAAACCTAAAAATCGTATCCACATTTTCGTATGTTAAACAAAAAGTTTTATTGTTCGCTTTCATCCTTTTATGCTATATTGAATCGTGTATTATTAAAAATATCAAATATGCGAATAACTGTTATTAGCTTCACGAGAAGTAAAAATGATCACATACTAAGCAATGTTTGAGTAATCTTTAGTTTCGAACCTTGAAACGTGAATGCTTAATAAACTGAAAAATCGTATTTACACTTTCGTAGGTCAAGTACGAAGTTATATTGTTCGGTTTCATCTCTTCATGCTGTATTGAATCTTGTGTTATCAGAGATGTCAAATACCAGAATAATAGTTTTTAGCTTCACGAGAATTGAAAATATTTACATATTCTGCAATGTTTGCATATTGTCTAGTGTCGAACCTAAAAAAGTGAAATATGTCAAAAACCTAAAAATCGTATCCACATTTTCGTATGTTAAACAAAAAGTTTTATCGTGTAATATCGTGTTGAATCGTGTATTATCAAAAATATCAAATATGCGAATAACTGTTTTTAGCATCTCGAGAAGTAAAAATGATCACATACTAAGCAATGTTTGAGTAATTTTTAGTTTCGAACCTTGAAATGTGCATGCTTAATAATCTTAAAAATCGTAATTACACTTTCGTAGGTTTAGTACGAAGTTATAGTGTATTATCGAAGTTGCCAAATATGAGAATAACAGTTTTTAGCATCACTAGAAGTAAAAATGTTCACATAATACGCAATGTTTGAGTAATGTTTAGTTCGTGTAATCGTGTATTATATAAAATGAAAAATATGAGAATAACAGTTTTTAGCTTCGCGAGAAGTGAAAATATTCACATATTATGCAATGTTTTCATATTGTCTAGTGTCTAACCTTAAATAGTGAATTATGTCAAAAACCTAAAAATCGTATCCGCATTTTCGTATATTAAACAAAAAGTTTTTCTGTTCGCTTTGATCATTTTATGCTATATTGAATAGTGTATTATCAAAAATATCAAATATGCGAATAACTGTTTTTAGAATCACGAGAAGTAAAAATGATCACATACTACGCAATGTTTGAGTAATGTTTAGTTTCGAACCTTGAAACGTGAATGCTTAATAAACTGAAAAATCGTATTTACACTTTCGTAGGTCAAGTACGAAGTTATATTGTTCGGTTTCATCTCTTCATGCTGTATTGAATCGTGTATTATCAGATTATCATCATTCTGCAATGTTTGCATATTGTCTAGTGTCGAACCTAAAAAAGTGAAATATGTCAAAAACCTAAAAATCGTATCCACATTTTCGTATGTTAAACAAAAAGTTTTATTGTTCGCTTTCATCCTTTTATGCTATATTGAATCGTGTATTATTAAAAATATCAAATATGCGAATAAATGTTTTTAGCTTCACGAGAAGTAAAAATGATCACATACTAAGCAATGTTTGAGTAATCTTTAGTTTCGAACCTTGAAACGTGAATGCTTAATAAACTGAAAAATCGTATTTACACTTTCGTAGGTCAAGTACGAAGTTATATTGTTCGGTTTCATCTCTTCATGCTATATTGAATCGTGTATTATCAGAGATGTCAAATACCAGAATAATAGTTTTTAGCTTCACGAGAAGTGAAATTATTTACACATTCTGCAATGTTTGCATATTGTCTAGTGTCGAACCTAAAAAAGTGAAATATGTCAAAAACCTAAAAATCGTATCCACATTTTCGTATGTTAAACAAAAAGTTTTATCGTGTAATATCGTGTTGAATCGTGTATTATCAAAAATATCAAATATGCGAATAACTGTTTATAGAATCACGAGAAGTAAAAATGATCACATACTAAGCAATGTTTGAGTAATTTTTAGTTTCGAACCTTGAAACGTGCATGCTTAATAATCTCAAAAATCGTAATTACACTTTCGTAGGTTTAGTACGAAGTTATAGTGTATTATCGAAGTTGCCAAATATGAGAATAACAGTTTTTAGCATCACTAGAAGTAAAAATGTTCACATAATACGCAATGTTTGAGTAATGTTTAGTTCGTGTAATCGTGTATTAGCGAAAATGCCGAATATGAGAATAACAGTTTTTAGCTTCACGAGAAGTGAAAATATTCACATATTATGCAATGTTTTCATATTGTCTAGTGTCTAACCTTAAATAGTGAATTATGTCAAAAACCTAAAAATCGTATCCGCATTTTCGTATATTAAACAAAAAGTTTTATTGTTCGCTTTGATCATTTTATGCTATATTGAATAGTGTATTATCAAAAATATCAAATATGCGAATAACTGTTTATAGAATCACGAGAAGTAAAAATGATCACATACTAAGCAATGTTTGAGTAATGTTTAGTTTCGAACCTTGAAACATGCATGCTTAATAAACTGAAAAATCGTATTTACACTTTCGTAGGTCAAGTACAAAGTTATATTGTTCGGTTTCATCTGTTCATGCTATATTGAATGGTGTATTATCGAAGTTGCCAAATATGAGGATAACAGTTTTTAGCATCACTAGAAGTAAAAATGTTCACATAATACGCAATGTTTGAGTAATGTTTAGTTCGTGTAATCGTGTATTAGCGAAAATGCCGAATATGAGAATAATAGTTTTTAGCTTCTCGAGAAGTAAAAATGATCACATACTAAGCAATGTTTGAGTAATCTTTAGTTTCGAACCTTGAAACGTGAATGCTTAATAAACTGAAAAATCGTATTTACACTTTCGTAGGTCAAGTACGAAGTTATATTGTTCGGTTTCATCTCTTCATGCTGTATTGAATCGTGTATTATCAGATTATCATCATTCTGCAATGTTTGCATATTGTCTAGTGTCGAACCTAAAAAAGTGAAATATGTCAAAAACCTAAAAATCGTATCCACATTTTCGTATGTTAAATAAAAAGTTTTATTGCTCGCTTTTATCCTTTTATGCTATATGGAATGGTGTATTATCAAAAATATCAAATATGCGAATAACTGTTTATAGCATCACGAGAAGTAAAAATGATCACATACTAAGCAATGTTTAGGTATTGTTTAGTTTCGAACCTTGAAACATGCATGCTTAATAAACTGAAAAATCGTATTTACACTTTCGTAGGTCAAGTACGTAAGTAGTTATATTGTTCGGTTTCATCTTTGCATGCTATATTGAATGGTGTATTATCGAAGTTGCCAAATATGAGAATAACAGATTTTAGCTTCGCGAGAAGTAAAAATATTCACATATTATGCAATGTTTGCATATTATCTAGTGTCGAACCTAAAAAAATGAATTATGTCAAAAACCTAAAAATCGTATCCACATTTTCGTATGTTAAATAAAAAGTTTTATTGTTCGCTTTCATACTTTTATGCTATATTGAATGGTGTATTATCAAAAATATCAAATATGCGAATAACTGTTATTAACTTCACGAGAAGTAAAAATGATCACATACTACGCAGTGTTTGAGTAATTTTTAGTTTCGAACCTTGAAACGTGAATGCTTAATAAACTGAAAAATAGTATTTACACTTTCGTAGGTCAAGTACGAAGTTATATTGTTCGGTTTCATCTCTTCATGCTATATTGAATCGTGTATTATCAGAGATGTCAAATACCAGAATAATAGTTTTTAGCTTCACGAGAAGTGAAAATATTCACATATTCTGCAATGTTTGCATATTGTCTAGTGTCGAACCTAAAAAAGTGAAATATGTCAAAAACCTAAAAATCGTATCCGCATTTTCGTATGTTAAACAAAAAGTTTTATTGTTCGCTTTCATCCTTTTATGCTATATTGAATCGTGTATTATCAAAAATATCAAATATGCGAATAACTGTTTTTAGCTTCACGAGAAGTAAAAATGATCACATGCTACGCAATGTTTGAGTAATTTTTAGTTTCGAACCTTGAAACGTGCATGCTTAATAATCTCAAAAATCGTAATTACACTTTCGTAGGTTTAGTACGAAGTTATAGTGTATTATCGAAGTTGCCAAATATGAGAATAACAGTTTTTAGCTTCACGAGAAGTGAAAATATTCACATATTATGCAATGTTTTCATATTGTCTAGTGTCGAACATAAAAAAGTGAATTTTGTCAAAAACCTAAAAATCGCATTCGCATTTTCGTATGTTCAACAAAAAGTTTTATTGTTTTATGTCTTCGTTTTTTTCTCTATTGAATCGTGTCTTATCTAAGTTATGCTTAATAAACTGAAAAATCATATTTACACTTTCGTAGGTCAAGTACAATGTTATATTGTTCGGTTTCATCTTTGCATGCTATATTGAATGGTGTATTATCAGAGATGTCAAATACCAGAATAACAGTTTTTAGCTTCACGAGAAGTGAAAATATTTACTTATTCTGCAATGTTTGCATTTTGTCTAGTGTCGAACCTAAAAAAGTGAAATATGTCAAAAACCTTAAAATCGTATCCACATTTTCGTATGTTAAACAAAAAGTTTTATTGTTCGCTTTCATCCTTTTATGCTATATTGAATCGTGTATTATTAAAAATATCAAATATGCGAATAAATGTTTTTAGCTTCACGAGAAGTAAAAATGATCACATACTAAGCAATGTTTGAGTAATCTTTAGTTTCGAACCTTGAAACGTGAATGCTTAATAAACTGAAAAATCGTTTTACACTTTCGTAGGTCAAGTACGAAGTTATATTGTTCGGTTTCATCTCTTCATGCTGTATAGAATCGTGTATTATCAGAGATGTCAAATACCATAATAATAGTTTTTAGCTTCACGAGAAATGAAAATATTCACATATTCTGCAATGTTTGCATATTGTCTAGTGTCGAACCTAAAAAAGTGAAATATGTCAAAAACCTAAAAATCGTATCCACATTTTCGTATGTTAAACAAAAAGTTTTATCGTGTAATATCGTGTTGAATCGTGTATTATCAAAAATATCAAATATGCGAATAACTGTTTTTAGCATCACCAGAAGTAAAAATGATCACATACTAAGCAATGTTTGAGTAATTTTTAGTTTCGAACCTTGAAACGTGCATGCTTAATAATCTCAAAAATCGTAATTACACTTTCGTAGGTTTAGTACGAAGTTATAGTGTATTATCGAAGTTGCCAAATATGAGAATAACAGTTTTTAGCATCACTAGAAGTAAAAATGTTCACATACTACGCAATGTTTGAGTAATGTTTAGTTTCGAATCTTGAAACATTCATGCTTAATAAACTGAAAAATCGTATTTACACTTTCGTAGGTCAAGTACAAAGTTATATTGTTCGGTTTCATCTTTTCATGCTATATTGAATGGTGTATTATCGAAGTTGCCAAATATGAGAATAACAGTTTTTAGCATCACTAGAAGTAAAAATGTTCACATACTACGCAATGTTTGAGTAATGTTTAGTTCGTGTAATCGTGTATTATCGAAAATGCCAAATATGAGAATAACAGTTTTTAGCTTCGCGAGAAGTAAAAATATTCACATATTCTACAATGTTTTCATATTATCTAGTGTCGAACCTAAATAAGTGAATTATGTCAAAAACCTAAAAATCGTATCCACATTTTCGTATGTTAAACAAAAAGTTTTATTGTTCGCTTTCATCCTTTTATGCTATATTGAATCGTGTATTATCAAAAATATCAAATATGCGAATAACTGTTTTTAGCTTCACGAGAAGTAAAAATCATCACATGCTACGCAATGTTATGCAATATTATGCATATTATGCAATTTTTGTATATTGTCCAGTGTCGAAACTAAAAAAGTGAATTATGTCAAAAACCTAAAAATCGTATCCGCATTTTCGTATATTAAACAAAAAGTTTTACTGTTCGCTTTGATCATTTTATGCTATATTGAATAGTGTATTATCAAAAATATCAAATATGCGAATAACTGTTTTTAGCATCTCGAGAAGTAAAAATGATCACATACTAAGCAATGTTTGAGTAATCTTTAGTTTCGAACCTTGAAACGTGCATGCTTAATAATCTTAAAAATCGTATTTACACTTTCGTAGGTCAAGTACGAAGTTATATTGTTCGGTTTCATCTCTTCATGCTGTATTGAATCTTGTGTTATCAGAGATGTCAAATACCAGAATAATAGTTTTTAGCTTCACGAGAAGTGAAAATATTCACATATTCTGCAATGCTTGCATATTGTCTAGTGTCGAACCTAAAAAAGTGAAATATGTCAAAAACCTAAAAATCGTATCCACATTTTCGTATGTTAAACAAAAAGTTTTATTGTTCGCTTACATCCTTTTATGCTATATTGAATGGTGTATTATCAAAAATATCAAATATGCGAAAAACTGTATTAGCTTCACGAGAAGTAAAAATGATCACATACTAAGCAATGTTTGAGTAATGTTTAGTTTCGAACCTTGAAACATGCATGCTTAATAAACTGAAAAATCGTATTTACACTTTCGTAGGTCAAGTACGTAAGTAGTTATATTGTTCGGTTTCATCTTTGCATGCTATATTGAATGGTGTATTATCGAAGTTGCCAAATATGAGAATAACAGTTTTTAGCTTCGCGAGAAGCAAAAATATTCACATATTATGCAATGTTTGCATATTATCTAGTGTCGAACCTAAAAAAATGAATTATGTCAAAAACCTAAAAATCGTATCCACATTTTCGTATGTTAAATAAAAAGTTTTATTGCTCGCTTTTATACTTTTATGCTATATTGAATGGTGTATTATCAAAAATATCAAATATGCGAATAACTGTTTTTAGCTTCACGAGAAGTAAAAATGATCACATACTAAGCAATGTTTGAGTAATCTTTAGTTTCGAACCTTGAAACGTGAATGCTTAATAAACTGAAAAATCGTATTTACACTTTCGTAGGTCAAGTACGAAGTTATATTGTTCGGTTTCATCTCTTCATGCTGTATTGAATCGTGTATTATCAGAGATGTCAAATTCCATAATAATAGTTTTTAGCTTCACGAGATATGAAAATATTCACATATTCTGCAATGTTTGCATATTGTCTAGTGTCGAACCTAAAAAAGTGAAATATGTCAAAAACCTAAAAATCGTATCCACGTTTTCGTATGTTAAACAAAAAGTTTTATTGTTCGCTTTGATCATGTTATGCTATATTGAATCGTGTATTATCAAAAATATCAAATATGCGAATAACTGTTTTTAGCATCTCGAGAAGTAAAAATGATCACATACTAAGCAATGTTTGAGTAATCTTTAGTTTCGAACCTTGAAACGTGAATGCTTAATAAACTGAAAAATCGTATTTAAACTATCGTAGGTCAAGTACGAAGTTATATTGTTCGGTTTCATCTCTTCATGCTGTATTGAGTCGTGTATTATCAGAGATGTCAAATACCAGAATAACAGTTTTTAGCTTCACGAGAAGTGAAAATATTCACATATTATGCAATGTTTTCATATTGTCTAGTGTCGAACCTAAAAAAGTGAAATATGTCAAAAACCTAAAAATCGTATCCACATTTTCGTATGTTAAACAAAAAGTTTTATTGTTCGCTTTCATCCTTTTATGCTATATTGAATCGTGTATTATCAAAAATATCAAATATGCGAATAACTGTTTTTAGCTTCACAAGAAGTAAAAATGATCACATGCTACGCAATGTTATGCAATATTATGCATATTATGCTATGTTTGCATATTGTCCAGTGTCGAAACTAAAAAAGTGAATTATGTCAAAAACCTAAAAATCGTATCCGCATTTTCGTATATTAAACAAAAAGTTTTACTGTTCGCTTTGATCATTTTATGCTATATTGAATAGTGTATTATCAAAAATATCAAATATGCGAATAACTGTTTTTAGCATCTCGAGAAGTAAAAATGATCACATACTAAGCAATGTTTGAGTAATCTTTAGTTTCGAACCTTGAAACGTGAATGCTTAATAAACTGAAAAATCGTATTTACACTTTCGTAGGTCAAGTACGAAGTTATATTGTTCGGTTTCATCTCTTCATGCTGTATTGAATCGTGTATTATCAGATTATCATCATTCTGCAATGTTTGCATATTGTCTAGTGTCGAACCTAAAAAAGTGAAATATGTCAAAAACCTAAAAATCGTATCCACATTTTCGTATGTTAAATAAAAAGTTTTATTGCTCGCTTTCATCATTTTATGCTATATTGAATCGTGTATTATCAAAAATATCAAATATGCGAATAACTGTTTTTAGCATCACGGGAAGTAAAAATGTTCACATACTACGCAATGTTTGAGTAATGTTTAGTTCGTGTAATCGTGTATTATCAGAGATGTCAAATACCAGAATAACAGTTTTTAGCTTCACGAGAAGTGAAAATATTCACATAGTATACAATGTTTTCATATTATCTAGTGTCGAACCTAAATAAGTGAATTATGTCAAAAACCTAAAAATCGTATCCACATTTTCGTATGTTAAACAAAAAGTTTTATTGTTCGCTTTCATCCTTTTATGCTATATTGAATCGTGTATTATCAAAAATATCAAATATGCGAATAAATGTTTTTAGCTTCACGAGAAGTAAAAATGATCACATGCTACGCAATGTTATGCAATATTATGCATATTATGCAATTTTTGCATATTGTCCAGTGTCGAAACTAAAAAAGTGAATTATGTCAAAAACCTAAAAATCGTATCCGCATTTTCGTATATTAAACAAAAAGTTTTACTGTTCGCTTTGATCATTTTATGCTATATTGAATAGTGTATTATCAAAAATATCAAATATGCGAATAACTGTTTTTAGCATCTCGAGAAGTAAAAATGATCACATACTAAGCAATGTTTGAGTAATGTTTAGTTTCGAACCTTGAAACGTGCATGCTTAATAAACTGAAAAATCGTATTTACACTTTCGTAGGTCAAGTACGTAAGTAGTTATATTGTTCGGTTTCATCTTTGCATGCTATATTGAATGGTGTATTATCGAAGTTGCCAAATATGAGAATAACAGTTTTTAGCTTCGCGAGAAGCAAAAATATTCACATATTATGCAATTTTTTCATATTGACTAGTGTCGAACCTTAAAAAGTGAATTATGTCAAAAACCTAAAAATCGTATCCACATTTTCGTATGTTAAATAAAAAGTTTTATTGTTGGCTTTCATCCTTTTATGCTATATTGAATGGTGTATTATCAAAAATATCAAATATGCGAAAAACTGTATTAGCTTCACGAGAAGTAAAAATGATCACATACTAAGCAATGTTTGAGTAATCTTTAGTTTCGAACCTTGAAACGTGAATGCTTAATAAACTGAAAAATCGTATTTACACTTTCGTAGGTCAAGTACGAAGTTATATTGTTCGGTTTCATCTCTTCATGCTGTATTGAATCTTGTGTTATCAGAGATGTCAAATACCAGAATAATAGTTTTTAGCTTCACGAGAAGTGAAAATATTCACATATTATGCAATGTTTTCATATTGTCTAGTGTCTAACCTTAAATAGTGAATTATGTCAAAAACCTAAAAATCGTATCCAGATTTTCGTATGTTAAACAAAAAGTTTTATTGTTCGCTTTGATCATGTTATGCTATATTGAATCGTGTATTATCAAAAATATCAAATATGCGAATAACTGTTTTTAGCATCTCGAGAAGTAAAAATGATCACATACTAAGCAATGTTTGAGTAATCTTTAGTTTCGAACCTTGAAACGTGAATGCTTAATAAACTGAAAAATCGTATTTACACTTTCGTAGGTCAAGTACGAAGTTATATTGTTCGGTTTCATCTCTTCATGCTGTATTGAATCTTGTGTTATCAGAGATGTCAAATACCAGAATAATAGTTTTTAGCTTCACGAGAAGTGAAAATATTCACATATTATGCAATGTTTGCATATTGTCTAGTGTCGAACCTAAAAAAGTGAAATATGTCAAAAACCTAAAAATCGTATCCACATTTTCGTATGTTAAACAAAAAGTTTTATTGTTCGCTTTCATCCTTTTATGCTATATTGAATCGTGTATTATCAAAAATATCAAATATGCGAATAAATGTTTTTAGCTTCACGAGAAGTAAAAATGATCACATGCTACGCAATGTTATGCAATATTATGCATATTATGCTATTTTTGTATATTGTCCAGTGTCGAAACTAAACAAGTGAATTATGTCAAAAACCTAAAAATCGTATCCGCATTTTCGTATATTAAACAAAAAGTTTTACTGTTCGCTTTGATCATTTTATGCTATATTGAATAGTGTATTATCAAAAATATCAAATATGCGAATAACTGTTTTTAGCATCTCGAGAAGTAAAAATGATCACATACTAAGCAATGTTTGAGTAATCTTTAGTTTCGAACCTTGAAACGTGAATGCTTAATAAACTGAAAAATCGTATTTACACTTTCGTAGGTCAAGTACGAAGTTATATTGTTCGGTTTCATCTCTTCATGCTGTATTGAATCGTGTATTATCAGAGATGTCAAATACCAGAATAACAGTTTTTAGCTTCACGAGAAGTGAAAATATTCACATAATCTGCAATGTTTGCATATTGTCTAGTGTCGAACCTAAAAAAGTGAAATATGTCAAAAACCTAAAAATCGTATCCACATTTTCGTATGTTAAATAAAAAGTTTTATTGCTCGCTTTTATACTTTTATGCTATATTGAATGGTGTATTATCAAAAATATCAAATATGCGAATAACTGTTTATAGCATCACGAGAAGTAAAAATGATCACATACTAAGCAATGTTTGAGTAATGTTTAGTTTCGAACCTTGAAACATGCATGCTTAATAAACTGAAAAATCGTATTTACACTTTCGTAGGTCAAGTACGTAAGTAGTTATATTGTTCGGTTTCATCTTTGCATGCTATATTGAATGGTGTATTATCGAAGTTGCCAAATATGAGAATAACAGATTTTAGCTTCGCGAGAAGTAAAAATATTCACATATTATGCAATGTTTGCATATTATCTAGTGTCGAACCTAAAAAAATGAATTATGTCAAAAACCTAAAAATCGTATCCACATTTTCGTATGTTAAATAAAAAGTTTTATTGTTCGCTTTCATCCTTTTATGCTATATTGAATCGTGTATTATTAAAAATATCAAATATGCGAATAAATGTTTTTAGCTTCACGAGAAGTAAAAATGATCACATACTAAGCAATGTTTGAGTAATCTTTAGTTTCGAACCTTGAAACGTGAATGCTTAATAAACTGAAAAATCGTATTTACACTTTCGTAGGTCAAGTACGAAGTTATATTGTTCGGTTTCATCTCTTCATGCTGTATTGAATCTTGTGTTATCAGAGATGTCAAATACCAGAATAACAGTTTTTAGCTTCACGAGAAGTGAAAATATTCACATATTATGCAATGTTTTCATATTGTCTAGTGTCGAACCTAAAAAAGTGAAATATGTCAAAAACCTAAAAATCGTATCCACATTTTCGTATGTTAAACAAAAAGTTTTATTGTTCGCTTTCATCCTTTTATGCTATATTGAATCGTGTATTATCAAAAATATCAAATATGCGAATAACTGTTTTTAGCTTCACGAGAAGTAAAAATGATCACATGCTACGCAATGTTATGCAATATTATGCATATTATGCAATTTTTGCATATTGTCCAGTGTCGAAACTAAAAAAGTGAATTATGTCAAAAACCTAAAAATCGTATCCGCATTTTCGTATATTAAACAAAAAGTTTTACTGTTCGCTTTGATCATTTTATGCTATATTGAATAGTGTATTATCAAAAATATCAAATATGCGAATAACTGTTTTTAGCATCTCGAGAAGTAAAAATGATCACATGCTACGCAATTTTTGAGTAATTTTTAGTTTCGAAACTTGAAACGCGCATGCTTAATAATCTTAAAAATCGTATTTACACTTTCGTAGGTCAAGTACGAAGTTATATTGTTCGGTTTCATCTCTTCAAGCTATATTGAATCCTATATTATCGAATATGTCAAATACCAGAATAACAGTTTTTAGCTTCACGAGAAGTGAAAATAATCAGATATTATGCAATGTTTGCATATTGTCTAGTGTCGAACCTAAAAAAGTGAAATATGTCAAAACCTGAAAATCGTATCCACATTTTCGTATGTTAAACAAAAAGTTTTATTGTTCGCTTTCATCCTTTTATGCTATATTGAATCGTGTATTATCAAAAATATCAAATATGCGAATAACTGTTTTTAGCTTCACGAGAAGTAAAAATGATCACATGCTACGCAATGTTTGAGTAATTTTTAGTTTCGAACCTTGAAACGTGCATGCTTAATAATCTCAAAAATCGTAATTACACTTTCGTAGGTTTAGTACGAAGTTATAGTGTATTCTCGAAGTTGCCAAATATGAGAATAACAGTTTTTAGCTTCGTGAAAGTAAAAATGTTCACATATTATGCAATTTTTGCATATTGTCTAGAGTCGAACATAAAAAAGTGAATTTTGTCAAAAACCTAAAAATCGCATTCGCATTTTCGTATGTTCAACAAAAAGTTTTATTGTTTTATGTCTTCGTTTTTTTACTATTGAATAGTGTCTTATATAATTTATGATTAATAAACTGAAAAATCATATTTACACTTTCGTAGGTCAAGTACAATGTTATATTGTTCCGTTTTTTATCTTTGCATGCTATATTGAATGGTGTATTATCAGAGATGTCAAATACCAGAATAACAGTTTTTAGCTTCACGAGAAGTGAAAATATTCACATAATCTGCAATGTTTGCATATTGTCTAGTGTCGAACCTAAAAAAGTGAAATATGTCAAAAACCTAAAAATCGTATCCACATTTTCGTATGTTAAACAAAAAGTTTTATTGTTCGCTTTCATCCTTTTATGCTATATTGAATGGTGTATTATCAAAAATATCAAATATGCGAATAACTGTTTATAGCATCACGAGAAGTAAAAATGATCACATACTAAGCAATGTTTGAGTAATCTTTAGTTTCGAACCTTGAAACGTGAATGCTTAATAAACTGAAAAATCGTATTTACACTTTCGTAGGTCAAGTACGAAGTTATATTGTTCGGTTTCATCTCTTCATGCTGTATTGAATCGTGTATTATCAAAGTTGTATTATGTATTATCAGATAGTTTTTAGCTTCACGAGAAGTGAAAATATTCACATATTATGCAATGTTTGCATATTGTCTAGTGTCGAACCTAAAAAAGTGAATTATGTCAAAAACCTAAAAATCGTATCCAGATTTTCGTATGTTAAACAAAAAGTTTTATTGTTCGCTTTGATCATGTTATGCTATATTGAATCGTGTATTATCAAAAATATCAAATATGCGAATAACTGTTTTTAGCATCTCGAGAAGTAAAAATGATCACATACCAAGCAATGTTTGAGTAATCTTTAGTTTCGAACCTTGAAACGTGAATGCTTAATAAACTGAAAAATCGTATTTACACTTTCGTAGGTCAAGTACGAAGTTATATTGTTCGGTTTCATCTCTTCATGCTGTATTGAATCTTGTGTTATCAGAGATGTCAAATACCAGAATAATAGTTTTTAGCTTCACGAGAAGTGAAAATATTCACATATTCTGCAATGTTTGCATATTGTCTAGTGTCGAACCTAAAAAAGTGAAATATGTCAAAAACCTCAAAATCGTATCCGCATTTTCGTATGTTAAATAAAAAGTTTTATTGTTCGCTTTCATCCTTGTATGCTATATTGAATCGTGTATTATCAAAAATATCAAATATGCGAATAACTGTTTTTAGCTTCACGAGAAGTAAAAATGATCACATGCTACGCAATGTTTGAGTAATTTTTAGTTTCGAACCTTGAAACGTGCATGCTTAATAATCTTAAAAATCGTAATTACACTTTCGTAGGTGTAGTAAGAAGTAATATTGTTCGTTTTCATCTTTTCATGCTATATTGAATTGTGGCTTATCGATGTAGCCAAAAATGAGAAAAACAGTTTTAAGCTTCGCGAGAAGTAAAAATATACACATATTATGCAATGTTTGCATATTATCTAGAGTCGAACCTAAAAAACTGACTTCTGTCAAAAACCTCAAAAACGAATCCGCATTTTCGTATGTTAAACACAAAGTTTTATTGTTCGCTTTCATCCTTTTATGCTATATTGAATCGTGTATTATCAAAAATATCAAATATGCGAATAACTGTTATTAGCTTCACGATAAGTAAAAATGATCACATACTAAGCAATGTTTGAGTAATTTTAAGTTTCGAACCTTGAAACATGCATGCTTAATAAACTGAAAAATCATATTTACACTTTCGTAGGTCAAGTACAATGTTATATTGTTCGGTTTCATCTTTGCATGCTATATTGAATGGTGTATTATCGAAGTTGCCAAATATGAGAATAACAGTTTTTAGCTTCGCGAGAAGTAAAAATGTTCACATATTATGCAATTTTTGCATATTGACTAGTGTCGAACCTTAAAAAGTGAAATATGTCAAAAACCTAAAAATCGTATCCACATTTTCGTATGTTAAACAAAAAGTTTTATTGTTCGCTTTCATCCTTTTATGCTATATTGAATCGTGTATTATCAAAAATATCAAATATGCGAATAACTGTTTTTAGCATCACGAGAAGTAAAAATGATCACATACTACGCAATGTTTGAGTAATTTTTAGTTTCGAACCTTGAAACGTGAATGCTTAATAAACTGAAAAATCGTATTTACACTTTCGTAGGTTTAGTACGAAGTTATATTGTTCGGTTTCATCTCTTCAAGCTATATTGAATCCTATATTATCGAAGATGTCAAATACCAGAATAACAGTTTTTAGCTTCACGAGAAGTGAAAATATTCACATATTATGCAATGTTTGCATATTGTCTAGTGTCGAACCTAAAAAAGTGAAATATGTCAAAAACCTAAAAATCGTATCCGCATTTTCGTATGTTAAACAAAAAGTTTTATTGTTCGCTTTCATCATTTTATGCTATATTGAATCGTTAATTATCTAAAATATCAAATATGCGAATGACTGTTTTTAGCATCACGAGAAGTAAAAATGATCACATGCTACGCAATGTTTCAGTAATGTTTAGTTTCGAACTTTGAAACATGCATGCTTAATAAACTGAAAAATCTTATTTACACTTTAGTAGTTAAATTACAATTTTATATTGTTCGGTTTCATCTTTTCATGCTATATTGAATGGTGTATTATCAGAGATGTCAAATACCAGAATAACAGTTTTTAGCTTCACGAGAAGTGAAAATATTCACATAATCTGCAATGTTTGCATATTGTCTAGTGTCGAACCTAAAAAAGTGAAATATGTCAAAAACCTAAAAATCGTATCCACATTTTCGTATGTTAAACAAAAAGTTTTATTGTTCGCTTTCATCCTTTTATGCTATATTGAATCGTGTATTATCAAAAATATCAAATATGCGAATAACTGTATTTAGCTTCACAAGAAGTAAAAATGATCACATGCTACGCAATGTTTGAGTAATTTTTAGTTTCGAACTTTGAAACATGCAAGCTTAATAAACTGAAAAATCGTATTTACACTTTCGTAGGTCAAGTACAAAGTTATATTGTTCGGTTTCATCTTTTCATGCTATATTGAATGGTGTATTATCGAAGTTGCCAAATATGAGAATAACAGTTTTTAGCATCACTAGAAGTAAAAATGTTCACATACTACGCAATGTTTGAGTAATGTTTAGTTCGTGTAATCGTGTATTATCGAAAATGCCAAATATGAGAATAACAGTTTTTAGCTTCGCGAGAAGTAAAAATATTCACATATTCTACAATGTTTTCATATTATCTAGTGTCGAACCTAAATAAGTGAATTATGTCAAAAACCTAAAAATCGTATCCACACTTTCGTATGATAAATAAAAAGTTTTATTGTTCGCTTTCATCCATTTATGCTATATTGAATGGTGTATTATCAAAAATATCAAATATGCGAATAACTGTTTTTAGCTTCACAAGAAGTAAAAATGATCACATGCTACGCAATGTTTGAGTAATCTTTAGTTTCGAACCTTGAAACGTGAATGCTTAATAAACTGAAAAATCGTATTTACACTTTCGTAGGTTTAGTACGAAGTTATATTGTTCGGTTTCATCTCTTCAAGCTATATTGAATCCTATATTATCGAAGATGTCAAATACCAGAATAACAGTTTTTAGCTACAGGAGAAGTGAAAATAATCAGATATTATGCAATGTTTGCATATTGTCTAGTGTCGAACCTAAAAAAGTGAAATATGTCAAAAACCTCAAAATCGTATCCGCATTTTCGTATGTTAAATAAAAAGTTTTATTGTTCGCTTTCATCCTTTTATGCTATATTGAATGGTGTATTATCAAAAATATCAAATATGCGAATAACTGTTTTTAGCTTCACGAGAAGTAAAAATCATCACATGCTACGCAATGTTTGAGTAATTTTTAGTTTCGAACCTTGAAACGTGCATGCTTAATAATCTCAAAAATCGTAATTACACTTTCGTAGGTTTAGTACGAAGTTATAGTGTATTATCGAAGTTGCCAAATATGAGAATAACAGTTTTTAGCTTCACGAGAAGTGAAAATATTCACATATTATGCAATGTTTTCATATTGTCTAGAGTCGAACATAAAAAAGTGAATTTTGTCAAAAACCTAAAAATCGCATTAGCATTTTCGTATGTTCAAGAAAAAGTTTTATTGCTTTATGTCTTCGTTTTTTTTACTATTGAATCGTGTCTTATCTATGTTATGCTTAATACACTGAAAAATCATATTTACACTTTCGTAGGTCAAGTACAATGTTATATTGTTCGGTTTCATCTTTACATGCTATATTGAATGGTGTATTATCAGAGATGTCAAATACCAGAATAATAGTTTTTAGCTTCACGAGAAGTGAAAATATTCACATATTATGCAATGTTTGCATATTATCTAGTGTCGAACCTAAAAAAGTGAAATATGTCAAAAACCTAAAAATCGTATCCACATTTTCGTATGTTAAACAAAAAGTTTTATTGTTCGCTTTCATCCTTTTATGCTATATTGAATCGTGTATTATTAAAAATATCAAATATGCGAATAAATGTTTTTAGCTTCACGAGAAGTAAAAATGATCACATACTAAGCAATGTTTGAGTAATCTTTAGTTTCGAACCTTGAAACGTGAATGCTTAATAAACTGAAAAATCGTATTTACACTTTCGTAGGTCAAGTACGAAGTTATATTGTTCGGTTTCATATCTTCATGCTGAATTGAATCGTGTATTATCAGAGATGTATTATGTATTATCAGATAGTTTTTAGCTTCACGAGAAATGAAAATATTCACAAATTCTGCAATGTTTGCATATTGTCTAGTGTCGAACATAAAAAAGTGAAATATGTCAAAAACATAAAAATCGCATTCGCATTTTCGTATGTTAAACAAAAAGTTTTATTGTTCGCTTTCATCCTTTTATGCTATATTGAATAGTGTATTATAAAAAATATCAAATATGCGAATAACTGTTTTTAGCATCTCGAGAAGTAAAAATGATCACATACTAAGCAATGTTTGAGTAATCTTTAGTTTCGAACCTTGAAACGTGAATGCTTAATAAACTGAAAAATCGTATTTACACTTTCGTAGGTCAAGTACGATGTTATATTGTTCGGTTTCATCTCTTCATGCTGTATTGAATCTTGTGTTATCAGAGATGTCAAATACCAGAATAATAGTTTTTAGCTTCACGAGAAGTGAAAATATTCACATATTCTGCAATGCTTGCATATTGTCTAGTGTCGAACCTAAAAAAGTGAAATATGTCAAAAACCTAAAAATCGTATCCGCATTTTCGTATGATAAACAAAAAGATTTAATGTTTGCTTTCATACTTTTCTGCTATATTGAATCTTGTATTATCAAAAATATCAAATATGCGAATGACTGTTTTTAGCTTCACGAGAAGTAAAAATGATCACATGCTACGCAATGTTTGAGTAATTTTTAGTTTCGAACCTTGAAATGTGCATGCTTAATAATCTTAAAAATCGTAATTACACTTTCGTAGGTTTAGTACGAAGTATATTAGTGTATTATCGAAGTTGCCAAATATGAGAATAACAGTTTTTAGCTTAGCGAGAAGTTTAAATAATCACATATTATGCAATGTTTGCATATTATCTAGAGTCGAACCAAAAAAGAGAATTATGTCAAAAACCTAAAAATCGTATCCGCATTTTCGTATGTTAAACAAAAAGTTTTATTGTTCGCTTTCATCCTTTTATGCTATATTGAATCGTGTATTATCAATAATATCAAATATGCGAATAAATGTTTTTAGCTTCACGAGAAGTAAAAATGATCACATACTACGCAATGTTTGAGTAATTTTTAGTTTCGAACCTTGAAACGTGAATGCTTAATAAACTGAAAAATCGTAATTACACTTTCGTAGGTTTAGTACGAAGTTATATTGTTCGGTTTCATCTCTTCAAGCTATATTAAATCCTATATTATCGAAGTTGTCAAATACAAGAATAACAGTTTTTAGCTACAGGAGAAGTGAAAATATTCAGATATTATGCAATGTTTGCATATTGTCTAGTGTCGAACCTAAAAAAGTGAAATATGTCAAAAACCTAAAAATCGTATCCGCATTTTCGTATGTTAAACAAAAAGTTTTATTGTTCGCTTTCATCCTTGTATGCTATATTGAATCGTGTATTATCAAAAATATCAAATATGCGAATGACTGTTTTTAGCTTCACGAGAAGTAAAAATGATCACATGCTACGCAATGTTTGAGTAATTATTAGTTCCGAACCTTGAAACGTGCATGCTTCATAATCTTACACATCGTAATTACACTTTCGTAGGTTTAGTACGAAGTTATATTGTTCGGTTTCATCTCTTCAAGCTATATTGAATCCTGTATTATCGAAGTTGCCAAATATGAGAATAACAGTTTTTAGCGTCGCGAGAAGTAAAAATATTCACATATTCTGCAATGTTTGCATATTATGTAGTGTCGAACCTAAAAAAATGAATTATGTCAAAAACCTAAAAATCGTATCCGCATTTTCGTATGTTAAACAAAAAGTTTTATTGTTCGCTTTCATCCTTTTATGCTATATTGAATCGTGTATTATCAAAAATATCAAATATGCGAATAACTGTTATTAGCTTCACGATAAGTAAAAATGATCACATGCTACGCAATGTTTCAGTAATTTTTAGTTTCGAACCTTGAAACATGCATGCTTAATAAACTGAAAAATCATATTTACACTTTGGTAGGTCAAGTACAATGTTATATTGTTCGGTTTCATCTTTGCATGCTATATTGAATGGTGTATTATCGAAGTTGCCAAATATGAGAATAACAGGTTTTAGCTTCGCGAGAAGTAAAAATGTTCACATATTATGCAATTTTTGCATATTGTCTAGTGTCGAACCTAAAAAAGTGAAATATGTCAAAAACCTAAAAATCGTATCCACATTTTCGTATGTTAAACAAAAAGTTTTATTGTTCGCTTTCATCCTTTTATGCTATATTGAATCGTGTATTATCAAAAATATCAAATATGCGAATAACTGTTATTAGCTTCACGAGAAGTAAAAATGATCACATACTAAGCAATGTTTGAGTAATCTTTATTTTCGAACCTTGAAACGTGAATGCTTAATAAACTGAAAAATCGTATTTACACTTTCGTAGGTCAAGTACGAAGTTATATTGTTCGGTTTCATCTCTTCATGCTGTATTGAATCGTGTATTATCGAAATTGCCAAATGTGAGAATAACAGTTTTTAGCATCACGAGAAGTAAAATATGTTCACATACTACGCAATGTTTGCATATTGTCTAGTGTCGAACCTAAAAAAGTGAAATATGTCAAAAACCTAAAAATCGTATCCGCATTTTCGTATGTTAAACAAAAAGTTTTATTGTTCGCTTTCATCCTTTTATGCTATATTGAATCGTGTATTATTAAAAATATCAAATATGCGAATAACTGTTTTTAGCATCACGAGAAGTAAAAATGATCACATACTAAGCAATGTTTGAGTAATCTTTAGTTTCGAACCTTGAAACGTGAATGCTTAATAAACTGAAAAATCGTATTTACACTTTCGTAGGTCAAGTACGAAGTTATATTGTTCGGTTTCATCTCTTCATGCTGTATTGAATGTTGTGTTATCAGAGATGTATTATGTATTATCAGATAGTTTTTAGCTTCACGAGAAATGAAAATATTCACATATTCTGCAATGTTTGCATATTGTCTAGTGTCGAACCTAAAAAAGTGAAATATGTAAAAAATCTAAAAATCGTAACAGCAGATTCGGATGTTTAACAAAATGTTTTATTGTTCGCTTTCAACATTTTATGCTATATTGAATCGTGTATTATCAAAAATATCAAATATGCGAATAACTGTTTTTAGCATCTCGAGAAGTAAAAATGATCACATACTAAGCAATGTTTGAGTAATCTTTAGTTTCGAACCTTGAAACGTGAATGCTTAATAAACTGAAAAATCGTATTTACACTTTCGTAGGTCAAGTACGAAGTTATATTGTTCGGTTTCATCTCTTCATGCTGTATTGAATCTTGTGTTATCAGAGATGTCAAATACCAGAATAATAGTTTTTAGCTTCACGAGAAGTGAAAATATTCACATATTATGCAACGTTTGCATATTGTCTAGTGTCGAACCTAAAAAAGTGAAATATGTCAAAAACCTAAAAATCGTATCCGCATTTTCGTATGATAAACAAAAAGTTTTATTGTTCGCTTTCATCCTTGTATGCCATATTGAATCGTGTATTATCAAAAATATCAAATATGCGAATAAATGTTTTTAGCTTCACGAGAAGTAAAAATGATCACATGCTACGCAATGTTTGAGTAATGTTTAGTTTCGAAACTTGAAACGCGCATGCTTAATAATCTTAAAAATCGTAATTACACTTTCGCAGGTTTAGAACGAAGTATTATTGTTCGGTTTCTACATTTTATGCTATATTTAATTGTGTATTATCTAAGTTGCCAAATATGAGAATAACAGTTTTTAGCTTCGCGAGAAGTAAAAATTTTCACATATTATGCAATGTTTGCATATTATCTAGTGTCGAACCTGAAAAAGTGAATTATGTCAAAAACCTCAAAATCGTATCCGCATTTTCGTATGTTAAACAAAAAGTTTTATTGTTCGCTTTCATCCTTTTATGCTATATTGAATCGTGTATTATCAAAAATATCAAATATGCGAATAACTGTTTTTAGCATCACGAGAAGTAAAAATGATCACATACTACGCAATGTTTGAGTAATTTTTAGTTTCGAACCTTGAAACGTGAATGCTTAATAAACTGAAAAATCGTATTTACACTTTCGTAGGTTTAGTACGAAGTTATATTGTTCGGTTTCATCTCTTCAAGCTATATTGAATCCTCTATTATCGAAGATGTCAAATACCAGAATAACAGTTTTTAGCTTCAGGAGAAGTAAAAATATTCACATATTATGCCATGTTTGCATATTGTCTAGTGTCCAACCTAAAAAAGTGAAATTTGTCAAAAACCTAAAAACCATATCCGCATTTTCGTATGTTCAACAAAAAGTTTTATTGTTTGCTGTCTTCGTTTTTTTCTCTATTGAATCGTATATTATCTAAAATATCAAATATGCGAATAACTGTTTTAGCATCACGAGAAGTAAAAATGATCACATACTACGCAATGTTTGAGTAATGTTTAGTTTCGAACATTGAATCATGAATGCTTAATAAACTGAAAAATCGTATTTACACTTTCGTAGGTCAAGTACGAAGTTATATTGTTCGGTTTCATCTCTTCATGCTATATTGAATCGTGTATTATCAGAGATGTCAAATACTAGAATAATAGTTTTTAGCTTCACGAGAAATGAATATATTCACATATTCTGCAATGTTTGCATATTGTCTAGTGTCGAACCTAAAAAGGGAAATATGTCAAAAACCTAAAAATCGTATCCACATTTTCGTATGTTAAACAAAAAGTTTTATTGTTCTCTTTCATCCTTTGTTGCTATATTGAATCGTGTATTTTCAAAAATATCAAAAATGCGAATAACTGTTATTAGCATCACGAGAAGTAAAAATGTTCACATACTACGCAATGTTTGAGTAATGTTTAGTTTCGAACCTTGAAACGTGAATTCTTAATAAACTGAAAAATCGTATTTACACTTTCGTAGGTCAAGTACGAAGTTATATTGTTCGGTTTCATCTCTTCATGCTATATTGAATCGTGTATTATCAGAGATGTCAAATACCAGAATAACAGTTTTTAGCTTCACGAGAAGTGAAAATATTCACATATTCTGCAATGTTTGCATATTGTCTAGTGTCGAACCTAAAAAAGTGAAATATGTCAAAAACCTAAAAATCGTATCCGCATTTTCGTATGTTAAACAAAAAGTTTTATTGTTCGCTTTCATACTTTTATGCTATATTGAATCGTGTATTATCAAAAATATGAAAAATGCGAATAACTGTTTTTAGAATCACGAGAAGTAAAAATGATCACATACTAAGCAATGTTTGAGTAATGTTTAGTTTCGAACCTTGAAACGTGAATTCTTAATAAACTGAAAAATCGTATTTACACTTTCGTAGGTCAAGTACGAAGTTATATTGTTCGGTTTCATCTCTTCATGCTATATTGAATCGTGTATTATAAGAGATGTCAAATACCAGAATAACAGTTTTTAGCTTCACGAGAAGTGAAAATATTCACATATTCTGCAATGTTTGCATATTGTCTAGTGTCGAACCTAAAAAAGTGAAATATGTCAAAAACCTAAAAATCGTATCCGCATTTTCGTATGTTCAACAAAAAGTTTTATTGTTTGCTGTCTTCGTTTTTTTCTATATTGAATCGTTAATTATCTAAAATATCAAATATGCGAATAACTGTTTTTAGCATCACGAGAAGTAAAAATGATCACATACTACGCAATGTTTGAGTAATGTTTAGTTTCGAACCTTGAAACGTGAATTCTTAATAAACTGAAAAATCGTATTTACACTTTCGTAGGTTAAGCACGAAGTTATATTGTTCCGTTTTATATCTTCAAGCTATATTGAATCGTGTATTATCAGAGATGTCAAATACCAGAATAACAGTTTTTAGCTTCACGAGAAGTGAAAATATTCACATATTCTGCAATGTTTGCATATTGTCTAGTGTCGAACCTAAAAAAGTGAAATATGTCAAAAACCTAAAAATCGTATCCGCATTTTCGTATGTTAAACAAAAAGTTTTATTGTTCGCTTTCATCATTTTATGCTATATTGAATCGTTAATTATCTAAAATATCAAATATGCGAATGACTGTTTTTAGCATCACGAGAAGTAAAAATGATCACATACTACGCAATGTTTGAGTAATGTTTAGTTTCGAACCTTGAAACGTGCATGCTTAATAATCTTAAAAATCGTATTTACACTTTTGTAGGTTAAGCACGAAGTAGTATTGTTCGGTTTCATCTTTTCATGCTATATTGAATGGTGTATTATCGAAGTTGCCAAATATGAGAATAACAGTTTTTAGCATCACGAGAAGTAAAAATGTTCACATACTACGCAATGTTTGAGTAATGTTTAGTTTCGAACCTTGAAACGTGAATGCTTAATAAACTGAAAAATCGTATTTACACTTTCGTAGGTCAAGTACGAAGTTATATTGTTCGGTTTCATCTCTTCATGCTATATTGAATCGTGTATTATCAGAGATGTCAAATACCAGAATAACAGTTTTTAGCTTCACGAGAAGTGAAAATATTCACATATTCTGCAATGTTTGCATATTGTCTAGTGTCGAACCTAAAAAAGTGAAATATGTCAAAAACCTAAAAATCGTATCCGCATTTTCGTATGTTAAACAAAAAGTTTTATTGTTCGCTTTCATCCTTTTATGCTATATTGAATGGTGTATTATCAAAAATATCAAATATGCGAATAACTGTTTATAGCATCACGAGAAGTAAAAATGATCACATACTAAGCAATGTTTGAGTAATGTTTAGTTTCGAACCTTGAAACATGCATGCTTAATAAACTGAAAAATCGTATTTACACTTTCGTAGGTTAAGCACGTAAGTAGTTATATTGTTCGGTTTCATCTTTGCATGCTATATTGAATGGTGTATTATCGAAGTTGCCAAATATGAGAATAACAGTTTTTAGCTTCGCGAGAAGCAAAAATATTCACATATTATACAATGTTTTCATATTATCTAGTGTCGAACCTAAAAAAGTGAATTATGTCAAAAACCTAAAAATCGTATCCGCATTTTCGTATGATAAATAAAAAGTTTTATTGTTGGCTTTCATCCTTTAATGCTAATGCTTTTATGCTTTTATTGAATGTTGTATTATCTAAGATGTCAAATATGAGAATAACAGTTTTTAGCTTCACGAGAAGTAAAAATGATCACATGCTACGCAATTTTTGAGTAATTTTTAGTTTCGAAACTTGAAACGTGCATTCTTAATAAACTGAAAAATCGTATTTACACTTTCGTAGGTCAGGTACGAAGTTATATTGTTGGGTGTCATCTCTTCATGCTATATTGAATCGTGTATTATCAGAGATGTCAAATACCAGAATAACAGTTTTTAGCTTCACGAGAAGTGAAAATATTCACATAATCTGCAATGTTTGCATATTGTCTAGTGTCGAACCTAAAAAAGTGAAATATGTCAAAAACCTAAAAATCGTATCCACATTTTCGTATGTTAAACAAAAAGTTTTATTGTTCGCTTTCATCCTTTTATGCTATATTGAATCGTGTATTATCAAAAATATCAAATATGCGAATAACTGTTTTTAGCTTCACGAGAAGTAAAAATGATCACATGCTACGCAATGTTTGAGTAATTTTTAGTTTCGAACCTTGAAACGTGCATGCTTAATAATCTTAAAAATCGTATTTACACTTTCGTAGGTTTAGTACGAAGTTATATTGTTCGGTTTCATCTCTTCAAGCTATATTGAATTGTGTATTATCGAAGTTGCCAAATATGAGAATAACAGTTTTTAGCATCACGAGAAGTAAAAATGATCACATACTAAGCAATGTTTGAGTAATGTTTAGTTTCGAACCTTGAAACGTGAATGCTTAATAAACTGAAAAATCGTATTTACACTTTCGTAGGTCAAGTACGAAGTTATATTGTTCGGTTTCATCTCTTCATGCTGTATTGAATCGTGTATTATCAGATTATCATCATTCTGCAATGTTTGCATATTGTCTAGTGTCGAACCTAAAAAAGTGAAATATGTCAAAAACCTCAAAATCGTATCCGCATTTTCGTATGTTAAATAAAAAGTTTTATTGTTCGCTTTCATCCTTTTATGCTATATTGAATGGTGTATTATCAAAAATATCAAATATGCGAATAACTGTTTATAGCATCACGAGAAGTAAAAATGATCACATACTAAGCAATGTTTGAGTAATGTTTAGTTTCGAACCTTGAAACATGCATGCTTAATAAACTGAAAAATCGTATTTACACTTTCGTAGGTCAAGTACGTAAGTAGTTATATTGTTCGGTTTCATCTTTGCATGCTATATTGAATGGTGTATTATCGAAGTTGCCAAATATGAGAATAACAGTTTTTAGCTTCGCGAGAAGCAAAAATATTCACATATTATACAATGTTTTCATATTATCTAGTGTCGAACCTAAAAAAGTGAATTATGTCAAAAACCTAAAAATCGTATCCGCATTTTCGTATGTTAAACAAAAAGTTTTATTGTTCGCTTTCATCATTTTATGCTATATTGAATCGTGTATTATCAAAAATATCAAATATGCGAATAACTGTTTTTAGCATCACGAGAAGTAAAAATGATCACATACTACGCAATGTTTGAGTAATGTTTAGTTTCGAACCTTGAAACGTGAATGCTTAATAAACTGAAAAATCGTATTTACACTTTCGTAGGTCAAGTACGAAGTTATATTGTTCGGTTTCATCTCTTCATGCTATATTGAATCGTGTATTATCAGAGATGTCAAATACCAGAATAACAGTTTTTAGCTTCACGAGAAGTGAAAATATTCACATATTCTGCAATGTTTGCATATTGTCTAGTGTCGAACCTAAAAAAGTGAATTATGTCAAAAACCTAAAAATCGTATCCGCATTTTCGTATGTTAAACAAAAAGTTTTATTGTTCGCTTTCATCCTTTTATGCTATATTGAATCGTGTATTATCAAAAATATCAAATATGCGAATAACTGTTTTTAGCATCACGAGAAGTAAAAATGATCACATACTACGCAATGTTTGAGTAATGTTTAGTTTCGAACCTTGAAACGTGCATGCTTAATAAACTGAAAAATCGTATTTACACTTTCGTAGGTCAAGTACAAAGTTATATTGTTCGGTTTCATCTTTTCATGCTATATTGAATGGTGTATTATCGAAGTTGCCAAATATGAGACTACCAGTGTTTAGCATCACGAGAAGTAAAAATGTTCACATACTACGCAATGTTTGAGTATTGTCTAGTTTCGAACCTTGAAACATGAATGCTGTAATAAACCTAAAAATCGTATTTACACTTTCGTAGGTTAAGTACAAAGTTTTATTGTTCGATTTCATCTTTTCATGCTATATTGAATGGTGTATTATCGAAAATGCCAAATATGAGAATAACTGTTTTTAGCATCACGAGAAGTAAAAATGTTCACATACTACGCAATGTTGGAGTAATGTTTAATTTCGTACCTTGAAACGTGCATGCTTAATAAACTGAAAAATCGTATTTACACTTTCGTAGGTTAAGCACGAAGTAATATTGTTCGGTTTCATCTTTTCAAGCTATATTGAATCCTGTATTATCGAAGTTGCCAAATATGAGAATAACAGTTTTTAGCTTCACGAGAAGTGAAAATATTCACATATTATGCAATGTTTGCATATTGTCTAGTGTCGAACCTAAAAAAGTGAATTATGTCAAAAACCTAAAAATCGTATCCGCATTTTCGTATGTTAAACAAAAAGTTTTATTGTTCGCTTTCATCCTTTTATGCTATATTGAATCGTGTATTATCAAAAATATCAAATATGCGAATAACTGTTTTTAGCATCACGAGAAGTAAAAATGATCACATACTACGCAATGTTTGAGTAATTTTTAGTTTCGAACCTTGAAACGTGCATGCTTAATAAACTGAAAAATCGTATTTACACTTTCGTAGGTCAAGTACGAAGTTATATTGTTCGGTTTCATCTCTTCATGCTGTATTGAATCGTGTATTATCAGATTATCATCATTCTGCAATGTTTGCATATTGTCTAGTGTCGAACCTAAAAAAGTGAATTATGTCAAAAACCTAAAAATCGTATCCGCATTTTCGTATGTTAAACAAAAAGTTTTATTGTTCGCTTTCATCAGTTTATGCTATATTGAATCGTGTATTATCTAAAATATCGAATATGCGAATAACTGTTTTTAGCATCACGAGAAGTAAAAATGATCACATACTACGCAATGTTTGAGTAATTTTTAGTTTCGAACCTTGAAACGTGCATGCTTAATAAACTTAAAAATCGTATTTACACTTTCGTAGGTTTAGTACGAAGTTATATTGTTCGGTTTCATCTCTTCAAGCTATATTGAATCCTGTATTATCGAAGATGTCAAATACCAGAATAACAGTTTTTAGCTTCACGAGAAGTGAAAATATTCACATATTATGCAATGTTTGCATATTGTCTAGTGTCGAACCTTAAAAAGTGAATTATGTCAAAAACCTAAAAATCGTATCCGCATTTTCGTATGTTAAACAAAAAGTTTTATTGTTCGCTTTCATCCTTTTATGCTATATTGAATCGTGTATTATCAAAAATATCAAATATGCGAATAACTGTTTTTAGCATCACGAGAAGTAAAAATGATCACATACTACGCAATGTTTGAGTAATGTTTAGTTTCGAACCTTGAAACGTGCATGCTTAATAAACTGAAAAATCGTATTTACACTTTCGTAGGTCAAGTACGAAGTTATATTGTTCGGTTTCATCTTTTCATGCTATATTGAATGGTGTATTATCGAAGTTGCCAAATATGAGAATAACAGTTTTTAGCATCACGAGAAGTAAAAATGTTCACATACTACGCAATGTTTGAGTAATCTTTAGTTTCGAACCTTGAAACGTGAATGCTTAATAAACTGAAAAATCGTATTTACACTTTCGTAGGTCAAGTACGAAGTTATATTGTTCGGTTTCATCTCTTCATGCTGTATTGAATCGTGTATTATCAGATTATCATCATTCTGCAATGTTTGCATATTGTCTAGTGTCGAACCTACAAAAGTGAATTATGTCAAAAACCTAAAAATCGTATCCGCATTTTCGTATGTTAAATAAAAAGTTTTATTGTTCGCTTTCATCCTTTTATGCTATATTGAATCGTGTATTATCAAAAATATCAAATATGCGAATAACTGTTTTTAGCATCACGAGAAGTAAAAATGATCACATACTAAGCAATGTTTGAGTAATGTTTAGTTTCGAACCTTGAAACGTGCATGCTTAATAAACTGAAAAATCGTATTTACACTTTCGTAGGACAAGTACAATGTTATATTGTTCGGTTTCATCTTTTCATGCTATATTGAATGGTGTATTATCGAAGTTGCCAAATATGAGAATAACAGTTTTTAGCTTCGCGAGAAGTAAAAATATTCACACATTATGCAATGTTTGCATATTATCTAGTGTTGAACCTAAAAAAGTGAATTGTGTCAAAAACCTAAAAATCGTATCCGCATTTTCGTATGTTAAATAAAAAGTTTTATTGTTCGCTTTCATCCTTTTATGCTATATTGAATGGTGTATTATCAAAAATATCAAATATGCGAATAACTGTTTTTAGCATCACGAGAAGTAAAAATGTTCACATACTACGCAATGTTTGAGTAATGTTTAGTTTCGAACCTTGAAACGTGAATGCTTAATAAACTGAAAAATCGTATTTACACTTTCGTAGGTCAAGTACGAAGTTATATTGTTCGGTTTCATCTCTTCATGCTATATTGAATCGTGTATTATCAGAGATGTCAAATACCAGAATAACAGTTTTTAGCTTCACGAGAAGTGAAAATATTCACATATTCTGCAATGTTTGCATATTGTCTAGTGTCTAACCTTAAATAGTTAATTATGTCAAAAACCTAAAAATCGTATCCGCATTTTCGTATGTTAAACAAAAAGTTTTATTGTTCGCTTTCATCCTTTTATGCTATATTGAATCGTGTATTATCAAAAATATCAAATATGCGAATAACTGTTTTTAGCATCACGAGAAGTAAAAATGATCACATACTACGCAATGTTTGAGTAATGTTTAGTTTCGAACCTTGAAACGTGCATGCTTAATAAACTGAAAAATCGTATTTACACTTTCGTAGGTTAAGTACGAAGTTATATTGTTCGGTTTCATCTTTTCATGCTATATTGAATTGTGTATTATCGGAGTTGCCAAATATGAGAATAACAGTTTTTAGCATCACTAGAAGTAAAAATGTTCACATACTACGCAATGTTTGCATATAGTCTAGTGTCGAACCTTAAAAAGTGAATTATGTCAAAAACCTAAAAATCGTATCCGCATTTTCGTATGCTAAACAAAAAGTTTTATTGTTCGCTTTCAACCTTTTATGCTATATTGAATCGTGTATTATCAAAAATATCAAATATGCGAATAACTGTTTTTAGCATCACGAGAAGTAAAAATGTTCACATACTACGCAATGTTTGAGTAATGTTTAGTTTCGAACCTTGAAACGTGCATGCTTAATAAACTGAAAAATCGTATTTACACTTTCGTAGGTTAAGCACGAAGTAATATTGTTCGGTTTTTCCTTTTCATGCTATACTGAATTGTGTATTATCGAAGTTGCCAAATATGCGAATAACTGTTTTTAGCATCACGAAAAGTGAAAATATTCACATATTCTGCAATGTTTGCATATTGTCTAGTGTCGAACCTAAAAAAGTGAATTATGTTAAAAACCTAAAAATCGTATCCGCATTTTCGTATGTTAAACAAAAAGTTTTATTGTTCGCTTTCATACTTTTATGCTATATTGAATCGTGTATTATCAAAAATATCAAATATGCGAATAACTGTTTTTAGCATCACGAGAAGTAAAAATGATCTCATGCTACGCAATGTTTGAGTAATTTTTAGTTTCGAACCTTGAAACGTGCATGCTTAATTATCTTAAAAATCGTATTTACACTTTCGTAGGTTAAGCACGAAGTAGTATTGTTCGGTTTCTCCTTTCATGCTATATTGAATTGTGTATTATCGAAGTTGCCAAATATGAGAATAACAATTTTTAGCTTCACGAGATGTAAAAATATTCACATATTATGCAATGTTTGCATATTGTCTAGTGTCGAACCTAAAAAAGTGAATTGTGTCAAAAACCTAAAAATCGTATCCACATTTTCGTATGTTAAATAAAAAGTTTTATTGTTCGCTTTCATACTTTTATGCTATATTGAATCGTGTATTATCAAAAATATCAAATATGCGAATAACTGTTTTTAGCATCACGAGAAGTTAAAATGTTCACATACTACGCAATGTTTGAGTAATGTTTAGTTTCGAACCTTGAAACGTGAATGCTTAATAAACTGAAAAATCGTATTTACACTTTCGTAGGTCAAGTACGAAGTTATATTGTTCGGTTTCATTACTTCATGCTATATTCAATCGTGTATTATCAGAGATGTCAAATACCAGAATAACAGTTTTTAGCTTCACGAGAAGTGAAAATATTCACATATTATGCAAAGTTTGCATATTTTCTAGTGTCGAACCTACAAAAGTGAATTATGTCAAAAACCTAAAAATCGTATCCGCATTTTCGTATGTTAAACAAAAAGTTTTATTGTTCGCTTTCATCGTTTTATGCTATATTGAATCGTGTATTATCAAAAATATCAAATATGCGAATAACTGTTTTTAGCATCACGAGAAGTAAAAATGATCACATGGTACGCAATGTTTGAGTAATTTTTAGTTTCGAACCTTGAAACGTGCATGCTTAATAATCTTAAAAATCGTATTTACACTTTTGTAGGATTAGTACGAAGTTATATTATTCGGTTTCATCTCTTCAAGCTATATTGAATCCTGTATTATCGAAGATGTCAAATACCAGAATAACAGTTTTTAGCTTCACGAGAAGTGAAAATATTCACATATTATGCAATGTTTGCATATTGTCTAGTGTCGAACCTTAAAAAGTGAATTATGTCAAAAACCTAAAAATCGTATCCGCATTTTCGTATGCTAAACAAAAAGTTTTATTGTTCGCTTTCATACTTTTGTGCTATATTGAATAGTGTATTATCAAAAATATCAAATATACGAATAACTGTTTTTAGCATCACGAGAAGTAAAAATGTTCACATACTACGCAATGTTTGAGTAATGTTTAGTTTCGTACCTTGAAACGTGCATGCTTAGTAAACTGAAAAATCGTATTTACACTTTCGTAGGTTCAAGTACAAAGTTATATTGTTCGGTTTCATCGTTTCATGCTATATTGAATGGTGTATTATCGAAGTTGCCAAATATGAGAATAACAATTTTTAGCTTCACGAGAAGTAAAAATATTCACATATTATGCAATGTTTGCATATTGTCTAGTGTCGAACCTAAAAAAGTGAATTATGTCAAAAACCTAAAAATCGTATCCGCATTTTCGTATGTTAAACAAAAAGTTTTATTGTTCGCTTTCATCCTTTTATGCTATATTGAATCGTGTATTATCAAAAATATCAAATATGCGAATAACTGTTTTTAGCATCACGAAAAGTAAAAATGATCACATACTACGCAATGTTTGAGTAATGTTTAGTTTCGAACCTTGAAACGTGCATGCTTAATAATCTTAAAAATCGTATTTACACTTTCGTAGGTTTAGTACGAAGTTATATTGTTCGGTTTCATCTCTTCAAGCTATATTGAATCCTGTATTATCGAAGTTGCCAAATATGAGAATAACAGTTTTTAGCTTCACGAGAAGTGAAAATATTCACATATTATGCAATGTTTGCATATTGTCTAGTGTCGAACCTAAAAAAGTGAATTATGTCAAAAACCTAAAAATCGTATCCGCATTTTCGTATGTTAAATAAAAAGTTTTATTGTTCGCTTTCATCCTTTTATGCTATATTGAATGGTGTATTATCAAAAATATCAAATATGCGAATAACTGTTTTTAGCATCACGAGAAGTAAAAATGATCACATACTAAGCAATGTTTGAGTAATGTTTAGTTTCGAACCTTGAAACATGCATGCTTAATAAACTGAAAAATCGTATTTACACTTTCGTAGGTCAAGTACGTAAGTAGTTATATTGTTCGGTTTCATCTTTTCATGCTATATTGAATGGTGTATTATCAAAAATATCAAATATGCGAATAACTGATTTCGCATCACGAGAAGTAAAAATATTCACATATTATGCAATGTTTGCATATTATCTAGTGTCGAACCTGAAAAAGTGAATTTAGTCAAAAACCTAAAAATCGTATTCGCATTTTCGTATGTTAAATAAAAAGTTTTATTGTTCGCTTTCATCCTTTTATGCTATATTGAATGGTGTATTATCATAAATATCAAATATGCGAATAACTGTTTTTAGCATCACGAGAAGTAAAAATGTTCACATACTACGCAATGTTTGAGTAATGTTTAGTTTCGAACCTTGAAACGTGAATGCTTAATAAACTGAAAAATCGTATTTACACTTTCGTAGGTCAAGTACGAAGTTATATTGTTCGGTTTCATCTCTTCATGCTATATTGAATCGTGTATTATCAGAGATGTCAAATACCAGAATAACAGTTTTTAGCTTCACGAGAAGTGAAAATATTCACATATTCTGCAATGTTTGCATATTGTCTAGTGTCGAACCTAAAAAAGTGAATTATGTCAAAAACCTAAAAATCGTATCCACATTTTCGTATGTTAAACAAAAAGTTTTATTGTTCGCTTTCATCCTTTTATGCTATATTGAATCGTGTATTATCAAAAATATCAAATATGCGAATAACTGTTTTTAGCATCACGAGAAGTAAAAATGATCACATGCTACGCAATGTTTGAGTAATTTTTAGTTTCGAACCTTGAAACGTGCATGCTTAATAATCTTAAAAATCGTATTTACACTTTCGTAGGTTTAGTACGAAGTTATATTGTTCGGTTTCATCTCTTCAAGCTATATTGAATCCTGTATTATCGAAGATGTCAAATACCAGAATAACAGTTTTTAGCTTCACGAGAAGTGAAAATATTCACATATTATGCAATGTTTGCATATTGTCTAGTGTCGAACCTTAAAAAGTGAATTATGTCAAAAACCTAAAAATCGTATCCGCATTTTCGTATGCTAAACAAAAAGTTTTATTGTTCGCTTTCATCCTTTTATGCTATATTGAATAGTGTATTATCAAAAACATCAAATATGCGAATAACTGTTTTTAGCATCACGAGAAGTAAAAAGGTTCACATACTACGCAATGTTTGAGTAATCTTTAGTTTCGAACCTTGAAACATGCAAGCTTAATAAACTGAAAAATCGTATTTACACTTTCGTAGGTCAAGTACAAAGTAATATTGTTCGGTTTCATCTTTTCATGCTATATTGAATGGTGTATTATCGAAGTTGCCAAATATGAGAATAACAGTTTTTAGCATCACGAGAAGTAAAAATGTTCACATACTACGCAATGTTTGCATATTGTCTAGTGTCGAACCTAAAAAAGTGAATTATGTCAAAAACCTAAAAATCGTATTCGCATTTTCGTATGTTAAACAAGAAGTTTTATTGTTCGCTTTCATCCTTTTATGCTATATTGAATCGTGTATTATCAAAAATATCAAATATACGAATAACTGTTTTTAGCATCACGAGAAGTAAAAATGTTCACATACTACGCAATGTTTGAGTAATGTTTAGTTTCGAACCTTGAAACGTGCATGCTTAATAAACTGAAAAATCGTATTTACACTTTCGTAGGTTAAATACGAAGTTATATTGTTCGGTTTCATCTTTTCATGCTATATTGAATTGTGTATTATCGAAGTTGCCAAATATGCGAATAACTGTTTTTAGCTTCACGAGAAGTGAAAATATTCACATATTATGCAATGTTTGCATATTGTCTAGTGTCGAACCTAAAAAAGTGAATTATGTCAAAAACCTAAAAATCGTATCCGCATTTTCGTATGTTAAACAAAAAGTTTTATTGTTCGCTTTCATCCTTTTATGCTATATTGAATCGTGTATTATCAAAAATATCAAATATGCGAATAACTGTTTTTAGCATCACGAGAAGTAAAAATGATCACATACTACGCAATGTTTGAGTAATGTTTAGTTTCGAACCTTGAAACGTGCATGCTTAATAATCTTAAAAATCGTATTTACACTTTCGTAGGTTAAGTACGAAGTTATATTGTTCGGTTTCATCTCTTCAAGCTATATTGAATCCTGTATTATCGAAGATGTCAAATACCAGAATAACAGTTTTTAGCTTCACGAGAAGTGAAAATATTCACATATTATGCAATGTTTGCATATTGTCTAGTGTCGAACCTAAAAAAGTGAATTATGTCAAAAACCTAAAAATCGTATCCACATTTTCGTATGTTAAACAAAAAGTTTTATTGTTCGCTTTCATCCTTTTATGCTATATTGAATCGTGTATTATCAAAAATATCAAATATGCGAATAACTGTTTTTAGCATCACGAGAAGTAAAAATGATCACATACTAAGCAATGTTTGAGTAATGTTTAGTTTCGAACCTTGAAACGTGAATTCTTAATAAACTGAAAAATCGTATTTACACTTTCGTAGGTCAAGTACGAAGTTATATTGTTCGGTTTCATCTCTTCATGCTATATTGAATCGTGTATTATCAGAGATGTCAAATACCAGAATAACAGTTTTTAGCTTCACGAGAAGTGAAAATATTCACATATTCTGCAATGTTTGCATATTGTCTAGTGTCGAACCTAAAAAAGTGAATTATGTCAAAAACCTAAAAATCGTATCCGCATTTTCGTATGTTAAACAAAAAGTTTTATTGTTCGCTTTCATCCTTTTATGCTATATTGAATCGTGTATTATCAAAAATATCAAATATGCGAATAAATGTTTTTAGCTTCACGAGAAGTAAAAATGATCACATGCTACGCAATTTTTGAGTAATTTTTAGTTTCGAACCTTGAAACGTGCATGCTTAATAATCTCAAAAATCGTAATTACACTTTCGTAGGTTTAGTACGAAGTTATAGTGTATTATCGAAGTTGCCAAATATGAGAATAACAGTTTTTAGCATCACTAGAAGTAAAAATGTTCACATACTACGCAATGTTTGAGTAATGTTTAGTTTCGAATCTTGAAACATTCATGCTTAATAAACTGAAAAATCGTATTTACACTTTCGTAGGTCAAGTACAAAGTTATATTGTTCGGTTTCATCTTTTCATGCTATATTGAATGGTGTATTATCGAAGTTTCCAAATATGAGAATAACAGTTTTTAGCATCACGAGAAGTAAAAATGTTCACATACTACGCAATGTTTGAGTAATGTTTAGTTCGTGTAATCGTGTATTATCGAATATGTCAAATACCAGAATAACAGTTTTTAGCTTCGCGAGAAGCAAAAATATTCACATATTATACAATGTTTTCATATTATCTAGTGTCGAACCTAAAAAAGTGAATTATGTCAAAAACCTAAAAATCGTATCCGCATTTTCGTATGTTAAACAAAAAGTTTTATTGTTCGCTTTCATCATTTTATGCTATATTGAATCGTGTATTATCAAAAATATCAAATATGCGAATAACTGTTTATAGCATCACGAGAAGTAAAAATGATTAATTTTTAGTTTCGAACCTTGAAACGTGAATGCTTAATAAACTGAAAAATCGTATTTACACTTTCGTAGGTTAAGTACGAAGTTATATTGTTCGGTTTCATCTCTTCATGCTATATTGAATCGTGTATTATCGAAGTTGCCAAATATGCGAATAACAGTTTTTAGCTTCACGAGAAGTGAAAATATTCACATATTCTGCAATGTTTGCATATTGTCTAGTGTCGAACCTAAAAAAGTGAATTATGTCAAAAACCTAAAAATCGTATCCGCATTTTCGTATGTTAAACAAAAAGTTTTATTGTTCGCTTTCATCCTTTTATGCTATATTGAATCGTGTATTATCAAAAATATCAAATATGCGAATAACTGTTTTTAGCATCACGAGAAGTAAAAATGATCACATGCTACGCAATGTTTGAGTAATTTTTAGTTTCGAACCTTGAAACGTGCATGCTTAATAATCTTAAAAATCGTAATTACACTTTCGTAGGTTTAGTACGAAGTTATATTGTTCGGTTTCATCTCTTCAAGCTATATTAAATCCTATATTATCGAAGTTGTCAAATACCAGAATAACAGTTTTTAGCTTCACGAGAAGTGAAAATATTCACATATTATGCAATGTTTGCATATTGTCTAGTGTCGAACCTAAAAAAGTGAATTATGTCAAAAACCTAAAAATCGTATCCGCATTTTCGTATGTTAAACAAAAAGTTTTATTGTTCGCTTTCATCCTTTTATGCTATATTGAATCGTGTATTATCAAAAATATCAAATATGCGAATAACTGTTTTTAGCATCACGAGAAGTAAAAATGTTCACATACTAAGCAATGTTTGAGTAATGTTTAGTTTCGAACCTTGAAACGTGCATGCTTAATAAACTTAAAAATCGTATTTAAACTTTCGTAGGTTAAGCACGAAGTAATATTGTTCGGTTTCTCCTTTTCATGCTATATTGAATTGTGTATTATCGAAGTTGCCAAATATGAGAATAACAGTTTTTAGCTTCGCGAGAAGTAAAAATATTCACATATTATGCAATGTTTGCATATTATCTAGTGTCGAACCTAAAAAAGTGAATTATGTCAAAAACCTAAAAATCGTATCCGCATTTTCGTATGTTAAACAAAAAGTTTTATTGTTCGCTTTCATCCTTTTATGCTATATTGAATCGTGTATTATCAAAAATATCAAATATGCGAATAACTGTTTTTAGCTTCACGAGAAGTAAAAATGATCACATGCTACGCAATGTTTGAGTAATTTTTAGTTTCGAACCTTGAAACGTGCATGCTTAATAATCTTAAAAATCGTAATTACACTTTCGTAGGTTTAGTACGAAGTTATATTGTTCGGTTTCATCTCTTCAAGCTATATTAAATCCTATATTATCGAAGTTGTCAAATACCAGAATAACAGTTTTTAGCTTCACGAGAAGTGAAAATATTCACATATTATGCAATGTTTTCATATTGTCTAGTGTCGAACCTAAATAAGTGAATTATGTCAAAAACCTAAAAATCGTATCCACATTTTCGTATGTTAAATAAAAAGTTTTATTGTTCGCTTTCATCCTTTTATGCTATATTGAATGGTGTATTATCAAAAATATCAAATATGCGAATAACTGTTTATAGCATCACGAGAAGTAAAAATGATCACATACTAAGCAATGTTTGAGTAATGTTTAGTTTCGAACCTTGAAACATGCATGCTTAATAAACTGAAAAATCGTATTTACACTTTCGTAGGTCAAGTACGTAAGTAGTTATATTGTTCGGTTTCATCTTTGCATGCTATATTGAATGGTGTATTATCGAAGTTGCCAAATATGAGAATAACAGTTTTTAGCTTCGCGAGAAGCAAAAATATTCACATATTATACAATGTTTTCATATTATCTAGTGTCGAACCTAAAAAAGTGAATTATGTCAAAAACCTAAAAATCGTATCCGCATTTTCGTATGTTAAACAAAAAGTTTTATTGTTGGCTTTCATCCTTTTATGCTAATGCTTTTATGCTTTTATTGAATGGTGTATTATCAAAAATATCAAATATGCGAATAACTGTTTTTAGCATCACGAGAAGTAAAAATGTTCACATACTACGCAATGTTTGAGTAATGTTTAGTTTCGAACCTTGAAACGTGAATGCTTAATAAACTGAAAAATCGTATTTACACTTTCGTAGGTCAAGTACGAAGTTATATTGTTCGGTTTCATCTCTTCATGCTATATTGAATCGTGTATTATCAGAGATGTCAAATACCAGAATAACAGTTTTTAGCTTCACGAGAAGTGAAAATATTCACATATTCTGCAATGTTTGCATATTGTCTAGTGTCGAACCTAAAAAAGTGAATTATGTCAAAAACCTAAAAATCGTATCCGCATTTTCGTATGTTAAACAAAAAGTTTTATTGTTCGCTTTCATCCTTTTATGCTATATTGAATCGTGTATTATCAAAAATATCAAATATGCGAATAACTGTTTTTAGCATCACGAGAAGTAAAAATGATCACATGCTACGCAATGTTTGAGTAATTTTTAGTTTCGAACCTTGAAACGTGCATGCTTAATAATCTTAAAAATCGTAATTACACTTTCGTAGGTTTAGTACGAAGTTATATTGTTCGGTTTCATCTCTTCAAGCTATATTGAATCGTGTATTATCGAAGATGTCAAATACCAGAATAACAGTTTTTAGCTTCACGAGAAGTGAAAATATTCACATATTATGCAATGTTTGCATATTGTCTAGTGTCGAACCTTAAAAAGTGAATTATGTCAAAAACCTAAAAATCGTATCCGCATTTTCGTATGTTAAACAAAAAGTTTTATTGTTCGCTTTCATCCTTTTATGCTATATTGAATGGTGTATTATCGAAGTTGCCAAATATGAGAATAACAGTTTTTAGCATCACTAGAAGTAAAAATGTTCACATACTACGCAATGTTTGAGTAATGTTTAGTTTCGAATCTTGAAACATTCATGCTTAATAAACTGAAAAATCGTATTTACACTTTCGTAGGTCAAGTACAAAGTTATATTGTTCGGTTTCATCTTTTCATGCTATATTGAATGGTGTATTATCGAAGTTGCCAAATATGAGAATAACAGTTTTTAGCATCACTAGAAGTAAAAATGTTCACATACTACGCAATGTTTGAGTAATGTTTAGTTTCGTACCTTGAAACGTGCATGCTTAGTAAACTGAAAAATCGTATTTACTCTTTCGTAGGTTAAGCACGAAGTAATATTGTTCGGTTTCTCCTTTTCATGCTATATTGAATTGTGTATTATCGAAAATGCCAAATATGAGAATAACAGTTTTTAGCTTCACGAGAAGTGAAAATATTCACATATTATGCAATGTTTGCATATTGTCTAGTGTCGAACCTAAAAAAGTGAATTATGTCAAAAACCTAAAAATCGTATCCGCATTTTCGTATGTTAAACAAAAAGTTTTATTGTTCGCTTTCATCCTTTTATGCTATATTGAATCGTGTATTATCAAAAATATCAAATATGCGAATAACTGTTTATAGCATCACGAGAAGTAAAAATGATCACATACTACGCAATGTTTGAGTAATGTTTAGTTTCGAACCTTGAAACGTGAATGCTTAATAAACTGAAAAATCGTATTTACACTTTCGTAGGTCAAGTACGAAGTTATATTGTTCGGTTTCATCTCTTCATGCTATATTGAATCGTGTATTATCAGAGATGTCAAATACCAGAATAACAGTTTTTAGCTTCACGAGAAGTGAAAATATTCACATATTCTGCAATTTTTGCATATTGTCTAGTGTCGAACCTAAAAAAGTGAATTATGTCAAAAACCTAAAAATCGTATCCGCATTTTCGTATGTTAAACAAAAAGTTTTATTGTTCGCTTTCATCAGTTTATGCTATATTGAATCGTGTATTATCAAAAATATCAAATATGCGAATAACTGTTTTTAGCATCACGAGAAGTAAAAATGATCACATACTACGCAATGTTTGAGTAATTTTTAGTTTCGAACCTTGAAACGTGCATGCTTAATAATCTTAAAAATCGTATTTACACTTTCGTAGGTTTAGTACGAAGTTATATTGTTCGGTTTCATCTCTTCAAGCTATATTGAATCCTGTATTATCGAAGATGTCAAATACCAGAATAACAGTTTTTAGCTTCACGAGAAGTGAAAATATTCACATATTATGCAATGTTTGCATATTGTCTAGTGTCGAACCTAAAAAAGTGAATTATGTCAAAAACCTAAAAATCGTATCCGCATTTTCGTATGTTAAACAAAAAGTTTTATTGTTCGCTTTCATCATTTTATGCTATATTGAATCGTGTATTATCAAAAATATCAAATATGCGAATAACTGTTTTTAGCATCACGAGAAGTAAAAATGATCACATACTAAGCAATGTTTGAGTAATGTTTAGTTTCGAACCTTGAAACGTGCATGCTTAATAAACTGAAAAATCGTATTTACACTTTCGTAGGTCAAGTACGAAGTTATATTGTTCGGTTTCATCTTTTCATGCTATATTGAATGGTGTATTATCGAAGCTGCCACATATGAGAATAACAGTTTTTAGCATCACGAGAATTGAAAATATTCACATATTATGCAATGTTTGCATATTGTCTAGTGTCGAACCTAAAAAAGTGAATTATGTCAAAAACCTAAAAATCGTATCCGCATTTTCGTATGTTAAACAAAAAGTTTTATTGTTCGCTTTCATCCTTTTATGCTATATTGAATCGTGTATTATCAAAAATATCAAATATGCGAATAACTGTTTTTAGCATCACGAGAAGTAAAAATGATCACATACTACGCAATGTTTGAGTAATGTTTAGTTTCGAACCTTGAAACGTGCATGCTTAATAAACTGAAAAATCGTATTTACACTTTCGTAGGTCAAGTACGAAGTAATATTGTTCGGTTTCTCCTTTTCATGCTATATTGAATTGTGTATTATCGAAGTTGCCAAATATGAGAATAACAGTTTTTAGCTTCGCGAGAAGTAAAAATATTCACATATTATGCAATTTTTGCATATTATCTAGTGTCGAACCTAAAAAAGTGAATTATGTCAAAAACCTAAAAATCGTATCCACATTTTCGTATGTTAAATAAAAAGTTTTATTGTTCGCTTTCATCCTTTTATGCTATATTGAATGGTGTATTATCAAAAATATCAAATATGCGAATAACTGTTTTTAGCATCACGAGAAGTAAAAATGTTCACATACTACGCAATGTTTGAGTAATGTTTAGTTTCGAACCTTGAAACGTGCATGCTTAATAATCTTAAAAATCGTATTTACACTTTCGTAGGTTTAGTACGAAGTTATATTGTTCGGTTTCATCTCTTCAAGCTATATTGAATCCTGTATTATCGAAGATGTCAAATACCAGAATAACAGTTTTTAGCTTCACGAGAAGTGAAAATATTCACATATTATGCAATGTTTGCATATTGTCTAGTGTCGAACCTAAAAAAGTGAATTATGTCAAAAACCTAAAAATCGTATCCGCATTTTCGTATGTTAAATAAAAAGTTTTATTGTTCGCTTTCATCCTTTTATGCTATATTGAATGGTGTATTATCAAAAATATCAAATATGCGAATAACTGTTTTTAGCATCACGAGAAGTAAAAATGATCACATACTAAGCAATGTTTGAGTAATGTTTAGTTTCGAACCTTGAAACGTGCATGCTTAATAAACTGAAAAATCGTATTTACACTTTCGTAGGTCAAGTACGAAGTTATATTGTTCGGTTTCATCTTTTCATGCTATATTGAATGGTGTATTATCGAAGTTGCCAAATATGAGAATAACAGTTTTTAGCTTCGCGAGAAGTAAAAATATTCACATATTATACAATGTTTTCATATTATCTAGTGTCGAACCTAAAAAAGTGAATTATGTCAAAAACCTAAAAATCGTATCCACATTTTCGTATGTTAAGTAAAAAGTTTTATTGTTCGCTTTCATCCTTTTATGCTATATTGAATCGTGTATTATCAAAAATATCAAATATGCGAATAACTGTTTTTAGCATCACGAGAAGTAAAAATGTTCACATACTACGCAATGTTTGAGTAATGTTTAGTTTCGAACCTTGAAACGTGCATGCTTAATAAACTGAAAAATCGTATTTACACTTTCGTAGGTTAAGCACGAAGTAATATTGTTCGGTTTCATCGTTTCATGCTATATTGAATGGTGTATTATCGAAGTTGCCAAATATGAGAATAACAGTTTTTAGCTTCACGAGAAGTGAAAATATTCACATATTCTGCAATGTTTGCATATTGTCTAGTGTCGAACCTAAAAAAGTGAATTATGTCAAAAACCTAAAAATCGTATCCACATTTTCGTATGTTAAACAAAAAGTTTTATTGTTCGCTTTCATCCTTTTATGCTATATTGAATCGTGTATTATCAAAAATATCAAATATGCGAATAACTGTTTTTAGCATCACGAGAAGTAAAAATGATCTCATGCTACGCAATGTTTGAGTAATTTTTAGTTTCGAACCTTGAAACGTGCATGCTTAATAATCTTAAAAATCGTATTTACACTTTCGTAGGTTAAGCACGAAGTAGTATTGTTCGGTTTCTCCTTTTCATGCTATATTGAATTGTGTATTATCGAAGTTGCCAAATATGAGAATAACAATTTTTAGCTTCACGAGAAGTGAAAATATTCACATACTATGCAATGTTTGCATATTTTCTAGTGTTGAACCTAAAAAAGTGAATTGTGTCAAAAACCTAAAAATCGTATCCACATTTTCGTATGTTAAATAAAAAGTTTTATTGTTCGCTTTCATCCATTTATGCTATATTGAATGGTGTATTATCAAAAATATCAAATATGCGAATAACTGTTTTTAGCATCACGAGAAGTAAAAATGATCACATACTACGCAATGTTTGAGTAATGTTTAGTTTCGAACCTTGAAACGTGAATGCTTAATAAACTGAAAAATCGTATTTACACTTTCGTAGGTCAAGTACGAAGTTATATTGTTCGGTTTCATCTCTTCATGCTATATTGAATCGTGTATTATCAGAGATGTCAAATACCAGAATAACAGTTTTTAGCTTCACGAGAAGTGAAAATATTCACATATTCTGCAATGTTTGCATATTGTCTAGTGTCGAACCTAAAAAAGTGAATTATGTCAAAAACCTAAAAATCGTATCCGCATTTTCGTATGTTAAACAAAAAGTTTTATTGTTCGCTTTCATCGTTTTATGCTATATTGAATCGTGTATTATCAAAAATATCAAATATGCGAATAACTGTTTTTAGCATCACGAGAAGTAAAAATGATCACATACTAAGCAATGTTTGAGTAATGTTTCGTTTCGAAACTTGAAACGTGCATGCTTAATAAACTGAAAAATCGTATTTACACTTTCGTAGGTTTAGTACGAAGTTATAGTGTATTATCGAAGTTGCCAAATATGAGAATAACAGTTTTTAGCATCACTAGAAGTAAAAATGTTCACATACTACGCAATGTTTTAGTGATGTTATTTTTCAAACCTTGAAACGTGCATGCTTAATAAACTGAAAAATCGTATTCGCATTTTCGTATGTTAAACAAGAAGTTTTATTGTTCGCTTTCATCTTTTCATACTATATCGAATCGTGTATCATCAAAAATATCAAATATGCGAATAACTGTATTTAGCTTCACAAGAAGTAAAAATGATCACATGGTACGCAATGTTTGAGTAATTTTTAGTTTCGAACCTTGAAACGTGCATGCTTAATAATCTTAAAAATCGTATTTACACTTTTGTAGGATTAGTACGAAGTTATATTATTCGGTTTCATCTCTTCAAGCTATATTGAATCCTGTATTATCGAAGATGTCAAATACCAGAATAACAGTTTTTAGCTTCACGAGAAGTGAAAATATTCACATATTATGCAATGTTTGCATATTGTCTAGTGTCGAACCTTAAAAAGTGAATTATGTCAAAAACCTAAAAATCGTATCCGCATTTTCGTATGCTAAACAAAAAGTTTTATTGTTCGCTTTCATACTTTTGTGCTATATTGAATAGTGTATTATCAAAAATATCAAATATACGAATAACTGTTTTTAGCATCTCGAGAAGTAAAAATGATCACATACTACGCAATGTTTGAGTAATGTTCATTTTCGAACTTTGAAACATGCAAGCTTAATAAACTGAAAAATCGTATTTACACTTTCGTAGGTCAAGTACAAAGTAATATTGTTCGGTTTCATCTTTTCATGCTATATTGAATGGTGTATTATCGAAGTTGCCAAATATGAGAATAACAGTTTTTAGCATCACGAGAAGTAAAAATGTTCACATACTACGCAATGTTTGCATATTGTCTAGTGTCGAACCTATAAAAGTGAATTTTGTCAAAAACCTAAAAATCGTATTCGCATTTTCGTATGTTAAACAAGAATTTTTATTGTTCGCTTTCATCCTTTTATGCTATATTGAATCGTGTACTATCAAAAATATCAAATATACGAATAACTGTTTTTAGCATCACGAGAAGTAAAAATGTTCACATACTACGCAATGTTTGAGTAATGTTTAGTTTCGTACCTTGAAACGTGCATGCTTAGTAAACTGAAAAATCGTATTTACTCTTTCGTAGGTTAAGCACGAAGTAATATTGTTCGGTTTTTCCTTTTCATGCTATATTGAATTGTGTATTATCGAAGTTGCCAAATATGAGAATAACAGATTTTAGCTTCGCGAGAAGTAAAAATATTCACATATTATGCAATGTTTGCATATTATCTAGTGTCGAACCTAAAAAAGTGAATTATGTCAAAAACCTAAAAATCGTATCCGCATTTTCGTATGTTAAATAAAAAGTTTTATTGTTCGCTTTCATCCTTTTATGCTATATTGAATGGTGTATTATCAAAAATATCAAATATGCGAATAACTGTTTTTAGCATCACGAGAAGTAAAAATGTTCACATACTACGCAATGTTTGAGTAATGTTTAGTTTCGAACCTTGAAACGTGAATGCTTAATAAACTGAAAAATCGTATTTACACTTTCGTAGGTCAAGTACGAAGTTATATTGTTCGGTTTCATTACTTCATGCTATATTCAATCGTGTATTATCAGAGATGTCAAATACCAGAATAACAGTTTTTAGCTTCACGAGAAGTGAAAATATTCACATATTCTGCAATGTTTGCATATTGTCTAGTGTCGAACCTAAAAAAGTGAATTATGTCAAAAACCTAAAAATCGTATCCGCATTTTCGTATGTTAAACAAAAAGTTTTATTGTTCGCTTTCATCCTTTTATGCTATATTGAATCGTGTATTATCAAAAATATCAAATATGCGAATAACTGTTTTTAGCTTCACGAGAAGTAAAAATGATCACATGCTACGCAATGTTTGAGTAATTTTTAGTTTCGAACCTTGAAACGTGCATGCTTAATAATCTTAAAAATCGTAATTACACTTTCGTAGGTTTAGTACGAAGTTATATTGTTCGGTTTCATCTCTTCAAGCTATATTGAATCCTATATTATCGAATATGTCAAATACCAGAATAACAGTTTTTAGCTTCACGAGAAGTGAAAATATTCACATATTATGCAATGTTTTCATATTGTCTAGTGTCGAACCTAAAAAAGTGAATTATGTCAAAAACCTAAAAATCGTATCCGCATTTTCGTATGTTAAACAAAAAGTTTTATTGTTCGCTTTCATCATTTTATGCTATATTGAATCGTGTATTATCAAAAATATCAAATATGCGAATAACTGTTTTTAGCATCACGAGAAGTAAAAATGTTCACATACTACGCAATGTTTGAGTAATGTTTAGTTTCGAACCTTGAAAACTCCAATCTAAAAAATAAGAAAAATCGTATATACACTTTCGTAGGTTAAGCACGAAGTAGTATTTTTCGGTTTCATCCTTTTCATGCTATATTGAATTGTGTATTATCGAAGTTGCCAAATATGAGAATAACAGTTTTCAGCTTCACGAGAAATGAAAATATTCACATATTATGCAATGTTTGCATATTGTCTAGTGTCGAACCTAAAAAAGTGAATTATGTCAAAAACCTAAAAATCGTATCCGCATTTTCGTATGTTAAACAAAAAGTTTTATTGTTCGCTTTCATCCTTTTATGCTATATTGAATCGTGTATTATCAAAAATATCAAATATGCGAATAACTGTTTTTAGCATCACGAGAAGTAAAAATGATCACATACTACGCAATGTTTGAGTAATGTTTAGTTTCGAACCTTGAAACGTGCATGCTTAATAAACTGAAAAATCGTATTTACACTTTTGTAGGTTAAGCACGTCGTTATATTGTTCGGTTTCATCTTTTCATGCTATATTGAATTGTGTATTATCGAAGATGCCAAATATGAGAATAACAGATTTTAGCTTCGCGAGAAGTAAAAATATTCACATATTATGCAATGTTTGCATATTATCTAGTGTCGAACCTAAAAAAATGAATTATGTCAAAAACCTAAAAATCGTATCCACATTTTCGTATGTTAAATAAAAAGTTTTATTGTTCGCTTTCATACTTTTATGCTAATGCTTTTATGCTTTTATTGAATGGTGTATTATCAAAAATATCAAATATGCGAATAACAGTTTTTAGCATCACTGGAAGTAAAAATGTTCACATACTACGCAATGTTTGAGTAATGTTTAGTTTCGAACCTTGAAACGTGAATGCTTAATAAACTGAAAAATCGTATTTACACTTTCGTAGGTCAAGTACGAAGTTATATTGTTGGGTGTCATCTCTTCATGCTATATTGAATCGTGTATTATCAGAGATGTCAAATACCAGAATAACAGTTTTTAGCTTCACGAGAAGTGAAAATATTCACATATTATGCAATGTTTGCATATTATCTAGTGTCGAACCTAAATAAGTGAATTATGTCAAAAACCTAAAAATCGTATCCACATTTTCGTATGTTAAACAAAAAGTTTTATTGTTCGCTTTCATCCTTTTATGCTATATTGAATCGTGTATTATCAAAAATATCAAATATGCGAATAACTGTATTTAGCTTCACAAGAAGTAAAAATGATCACATGCTACGCAATGTTTGAGTAATTTTTAGTTTCGAACCTTGAAACGTGCATGCTTAATAATCTTAAAAATCGTAATTACACTTTCGTAGGTTTAGTACGAAGTTATATTGTTCGGTTTCATCTCTTCAAGCTATATTGAATCCTATATTATCGAATATGTCAAATACCAGAATAACAGTTTTTAGCTTCACGAGAAGTGAAAATATTCACATATTATGCAATGTTTTCATATTGTCTAGTGTCGAACCTTAAAAAGTGAAATATGTCAAAAACCTAAAAATCGTATCCACATTTTCGTATGTTAAACAAAAAGTTTTATTGTTCGCTTTCATCCTTTTATGCTATATTGAATCGTGTATTATCAAAAATATCAAATATGCGAATAACTGTTTTTAGCTTCACGAGAAGTAAAAATGATCACATACTAAGCAATGTTTGAGTAATGTTTAGTCTCGAACCTTGAAACATGCATGCTTAATAAACTGAAAAATCGTATTTACACTTTCGTAGGTCAAGTACGAAGTTATATTGTTCGGTTTCATCTCTTGAAGCTTTATTGAATCTTTTATTATCGATGTTGGCAAATAGCAGTATAACAGTTTTTAGCTTCACGAGAAATGAAAATATTCACATATTATGCAATGTTTGCATATTGTCTAGTGTCGAACATAAAAAAGTGAATTATGTCAAAAACCTAAAAATCGTATCCGCATTTTCGTATGTTAAACAAAAAGTTTTATTGTTCGCTTTCATCCTTTTATGCTAATGCTTTTATGCTTTTATTGAATGGTGTATTATCAAAAATATCAAATATGAGAATAACAGTTTTTAGCATCACTGAGAAGTAAAAATGTTCACATACTACGCAATGTTTGAGTAATGTTTAGTTTCGAACCTTGAAACGTGAATGCTTAATAACTGAAAAATCGTATTTACACTTTCGTAGGTCAGGTACGAAGTTATATTGTTCGGTTTCATCTCTTCATGCTATATTGAATCGTGTATTATCAGAGATGTCAAATATGCGAATAACAGTTTTTAGCTTCACGAGAAGTGAAAATATTCACATATTCTGCAATGTTTGCATATTATCTAGTGTAGAACCTAAAAAAGTGAATTATGTCAAAAACCTAAAAATCGTATCCACATTTTCGTATGTTAAACAAAAAGTTTTATTGTTCGCTTTCATCCTTTTATGCTATATTGAATCGTGTATTATCAAAAATATCAAATATGCGAATAACTGTTTTTAGCATCACGAGAAGTAAAAATGATCACATGCTACGCAATTTTTGAGTAATTTTTAGTTTCGAAACTTGAAACGCGCATGCTTAATAATCTTAAAAATCGTATTTACACTTTCGTAGGTTTAGTACGAAGTTATATTGTTCGGTTTCATCTCTTCAAGCTATATTAAATCCTATATTATCGAAGTTGTCAAATACCAGAATAACAGTTTTTAGCTTCACGAGAAGTGAAAATATTCACATATTATGCAATGTTTTCATATTGTCTAGTGTCGAACCTAAAAAAGTGAAATATGTCAAAAACCTAAAAATCGTATCCACATTTTCGTATGTTAAACAAAAAGTTTTATTGTTCGCTTTCATCCTTTTATGCTATATTGAATCGTGTATTATCAAAAATATCAAATATGCGAATAACTGTTTTTAGCATCACGAGAAGTAAAAATGATCACATACTACGCAATGTTTGAGTAATCTTTAGTTTCGAACCTTGAAACGTGAATGCTTAATAAACTGAAAAATCGTATTTACACTTTCGTAGGTCAAGTACGAAGTTATATTGTTCGGTTTCATCTCTTCATGCTATATTGAATCGTGTATTATCAGAGATGTCAAATACCAGAATAACAGTTTTTAGCTTCACGAGAAGTGAAAATATTCACATATTCTGCAATGTTTGCATATTGTCTAGTGTCGAACCTAAAAAAGTGAATTATGTCAAAAACCTAAAAATCGTATCCGCATTTTCGTATGTTAAACAAAAAGTTTTATTGTTCGCTTTCATACTTTTATGCTATATTGAATCGTGTATTATCAAAAATATCAAATATGCGAATAACTGTTTTTAGCATCACGAGAAGTAAAAATGATCACATGCAACGCAATGTTTGAGTAATTTTTAGTTTCGAACCTTGAAACGTGCATGCTTAATAATCTTAAAAATCGTATTTACACTTTCGTAGGTTTAGTACGAAGTTATATTGTTCGGTTTCTCCTTTTCATGCTATATTGAATTGTGTATTATCGAAGTTGCCAAATATGAGAATAACTGTTTTTAGCATCACGAGAAGTAAAAATGTTCACATACTATGCAATGTTTGAGTAATGTTTAGTTTCGAACCTTGAAACATGCATGCTTAATAAACTGAAAAATCGTATTTACACTTTCGTAGGTCAAGTACAAAGTTATATTGTTCGGTTTCATCTTTTCATGCTATATTGAATGGTGTATTATCGAAGTTGCCAAATATGAGAATAACAGTTTTTAGCATCACTAGAAGTAAAAATGTTCACATACTACGCAATGTTTGAGTAATGTTCAGTTTCGAACCTTGAAACGTGACTGCTTAATAAACTGAAAAATCTTATTTACACATTCGTAGGTCAAGTACGAAGTTATATTGTTCGGTTTTTCCTTTTCATGCTATATTGAATTGTGTATTATCGAAGATGCCAAATATGAGAATAACAGTTTTTAGCTTCACGAGAAGTGAAAATATTCACATATTATGCAATGTTTGCATATTATCTAGTGTCGAACCTAAATAAGTGAATTATGTCAAAAACCTAAAAATCGTATCCACATTTTCGTATGTTAAACAAAAAGTTTTATTGTTCGCTTTCATCCTTTTATGCTATATTGAATCGTGTATTATCAAAAATATCAAATATGCGAATAACTGTTTTTAGCATCTCGAGAAGTAAAAATGATCAATGTTTGAGTAATGTTTAGTTTCGAACCTTGAAACGTGAATGCTTAATAAACTGAAAAATCGTATTTACACTTTCGTAGGTTAAGTACGAAGTTATATTGTTCGGTTTCATCTTTTCATGCTATATTGAATCGTGTATTATCGAAGTTGCCAAATATGCGAATAACTGTTTTTAGCATCACGAAAAGTGAAAATATTCACATATTCTGCAATGTTTGCATATTGTCTAGTGTCGAACCTAAAAAAGTGAATTATGTCAAAAACCTAAAAATCGTATCCGCATTTTCGTATGTTAAACAAAAAGTTTTATTGTTCGCTTTCATCCTTTTATGCTATATTGAATCGTGTATTATCAAAAATATCAAATATGCGAATAACTGTCTTTAGCATCACGAGAAGTAAAAATGATCACATGCTACGCAATGTTTGAGTAATTTTTAGTTTCGAACCTTGAAACGTGCATGCTTAATAATCTTAAAAATCGTATTTACACTTTCGTAGGTTTAGTACGAAGTTATATTGTTCGGTTTCATCTCTTCAAGCTATATTGAATCCTGTATTATCGAAGATGTCAAATACCAGAATAACAGTTTTTAGCTTCACGAGAAGTGAAAATATTCACATATTATGCAATGTTTGCATATTGTCTAGTGTCGAACCTAAAAAAGTGAATTATGTCAAAAACCTAAAAATCGTATCCGCATTTTCGTATGTTAAACAAAAAGTTTTATTGTTCGCTTTCATCATTTTATGCTATATTGAATCGTGTATTATCAAAAATATCAAATATGCGAATAACTGTTTTTAGCATCACGAGAAGTAAAAATGTTCACATACTACGCAATGGTTGAGTAATGTTTAGTTTCGAACCTTGAAACATCCATGCTTAATAATCTTAAAAATCGTAATTACACTTTCGTGGGTTTAGTACGAAGTTATATTGTTCGGTTTCTCCTTTTCATGCTATATTGAATGGTGTATTATCGAAGTTGCCAAATATGAGAATAACAGTTTTTAGCTTCGCGAGAAGTAAAAATATTCACATATTATGCAATGTTTGCATATTATCTAGATTCTAACCTTAAAAAGTGAATTATGTCAAAAACCTAAAAATCGTATCCGCATTTTCGTATGTTAAACAAAAAGTTTTATTGTTCGCTTTCATCCTTTTATGCTATATTGAATCGTGTATTATCAAAAATATCAAATATGCGAATAACTGTTTTTAGCATCACGAGAAGTAAAAATGATCACATACTAAGCAATGTTTGAGTAATGTTTAGTTTCGAACCTTGAAACATGCATGCTTAATAAACTGAAAAATCATATTTACACTTTCGTAGGTCAAGTACGAAGTAGTTATATTGTTCGGTTTCATCTTTTCATGCTATATTGAATTGTGTATTATCGAAGTTGCCAAATATGAGAATAACAGATTTTAGCTTCGCGAGAAGTAAAAATATTCACATATTATGCAATGTTTGCATATTATCTAGTGTCGAACCTAAAAAAATGAATTATGTCAAAAACCTAAAAATCGTATCCACATTTTCGTATGTTAAATAAAAAGTTTTATTGTTCGCTTTCATACTTTTATGCTAATGCTTTTATGCTTTTATTGAATGGTGTATTATCAAAAATATCAAATATGAGAATAACAGTTTTTAGCATCACTGGAAGTAAAAATGTTCACATACTACGCAATGTTTGAGTAATGTTTAGTTTCGAACCTTGAAACGTGAATGCTTAATAAACTGAAAAATCGTATTTACACTTTCGTAGGTCAAGTACGAAGTTATATTGTTCGGTTTCATCTCTTCATGCTATATTGAATCGTGTATTATCAGAGATGTCAAATACCAGAATAACAGTTTTTAGCTTCACGAGAAGTGAAAATATTCACATAATCTGCAATGTTTGCATATTGTCTAGTGTCGAACCTAAAAAAGTGAAATATGTCAAAAACCTAAAAATCGTATCCACATTTTCGTATGTTAAACAAAAAGTTTTATTGTTCGCTTTCATCCTTTTATGCTATATTGAATCGTGTATTATCAAAAATATCAAATATGCGAATAACTGTATTTAGCTTCACAAGAAGTAAAAATGATCACATGCTACGCAATGTTTGAGTAATTTTTAGTTTCGAACCTTGAAACGTGCATGCTTAATAATCTTAAAAATCGTAATTACACTTTCGTAGGTTTAGTACGAAGTTATATTGTTCGGTTTCATCTCTTCAAGCTATATTGAATCCTATATTATCGAATATGTCAAATACCAGAATAACAGTTTTTAGCTTCGCGAGAAGCAAAAATATTCACATATTATACAATGTTTTCATATTATCTAGTGTCGAACCTAAAAAAGTGAATTATGTCAAAAACCTAAAAATCGTATCCACATTTTCGTATGTTAAACAAAAAGTTTTATTGTTCGCTTTCATCCTTTTATGCTATATTGAATCGTGTATTATCAAAAATATCAAATATGCGAATAACTGTTTTTAGCATCACGAGAAGTAAAAATGATCACATACTAAGCAATGTTTGAGTAATGTTTAGTTTCGAACCTTGAAACGTGCATGCTTAATAAACTGAAAAATCGTATTTACACTTTCGTAGGTCAAGTACGAAGTTATATTGTTCGGTTTCATCTCTTCATGCTATATTGAATCGTGTATTATCAGAGATGTCAAATACCAGAATAACAGTTTTTAGCTTCACGAGAAGTGAAAATATTCACATATTCTGCAATGTTTGCATATTGTCTAGTGTCGAACCTAAAAAAGTGAAATATGTCAAAAACCTAAAAATCGTATCCGCATTTTCGTATGTTAAACAAAAAGTTTTATTGTTCGCTTTCATCCTTTTATGCTAATGCTTTTATGCTTTTATTGAATGGTGTATTATCAAAAATATCAAATATGCGAATAACTGTGTTTAGCATCACGTTAAGTAAAAATGTTCACATACTACGCAATGTTTGAGTAATGTTTAGTTTCGAACCTTGAGACGTGAATGCTTAATAAACTGAAAAATCGTATTTACACTTTCGTAGGTCAGGTACGAAGTTATATTGTTCGGTTTCATCTCTTCATGCTATATTGAATCGTGTATTATCAGAGATGTCAAATACCAGAATAACAGTTTTTAGCTTCACGAGAAGTGAAAATATTCACATATTCTGCAATGTTTGCATATTGTCTAGTGTCGAACCTAAAAAAGTGAAATATGTCAAAAACCTAAAAATCGTATCCACATTTTCGTATGTTAAACAAAAAGTTTTATTGTTCGCTTTCATCCTTTTATGCTATATTGAATCGTGTATTATCAAAAATATCAAATATGCGAATAACTGTTTTTAGCATCACGAGAAGTAAAAATGATCACATGCTACGCAATGTTTGAGTAATTTTTAGTTTCGAACCTTGAAACGTGCATGCTTAATAATCTTAAAAATCGTATTTACACTTTCGTAGGTTTAGTACGAAGTTATATTGTTCGGTTTCATCTCTTCATGCTATATTGAATCCTATATTATCGAAGTATGTCAAATACCAGAATAACAGTTTTTAGCTTCACGAGAAGTGAAAATATTCACATATTATGCAATGTTTGCATATTATCTAGTGTCGAACCTAAAAAAGTGAAATATGTCAAAAACCTAAAAATCGTATCCACATTTTCGTATGTTAAACAAAAAGTTTTATTGTTCGCTTTCATCCTTTTATGCTATATTGAATCGTGTATTATCAAAAATATCAAATATGCGAATAACTGTTTTTAGCATCACGAGAAGTAAAAATGTTCACATACTAAGCAATGTTTGAGTAATGTTTAGTTTCGAACCTTGAAACGTGAATGCTTAATAAACTGAAAAATCGTATTTACACTTTCGTAGGTCAAGTACGAAGTTATATTGTTCGGTTTCATCTCTTCATGCTATATTGAATCGTGTATTATCAGAGATGTCAAATACCAGAATAACAGTTTTTAGCTTCACGAGAAGTGAAAATATTCACATATTCTGCAATGTTTGCATATTGTCTAGTGTCGAACCTAAAAAAGTGAAATATGTCAAAAACCTAAAAATCGTATCCGCATTTTCGTATGTTAAACAAAAAGTTTTATTGTTCGCTTTCATCCTTTTATGCTATATTGAATCGTGTATTATCAAAAATATCAAATATGCGAATAACTGTTTTTAGCTTCACGAGAAGTAAAAATCATCACATGCTACGCAATGTTTGAGTAATTTTTAGTTTCGAACCTTGAAACGTGCATGCTTAATAATCTCAAAAATCGTAATTACACTTTCGTAGGTTTAGTACGAAGTTATAGTGGATTATCGAAGTTGCCAAATATGAGAATAACAGTTTTTAGCATCACTAGAAGTAAAAATGTTCACATACTACGCAATGTTTGAGTAATGTTTAGTTTCGAATCTTGAAACATTCATGCTTAATAAACTGAAAAATCGTATTTACACTTTCGTAGGTCAAGTACAAAGTTATATTGTTCGGTTTCATCTTTTCATGTTATATTGAATGGTGTATTATCGAAGTTGCCAAATATGAGAATAACAGTTTTTAGCATCACTAGAAGTAAAAATGTTCACATACTACGCAATGTTTGAGTAATGTTTAGTTCGTGTAATCGTGTATTATCGAAAATGCCAAATATGAGAATAACAGGTTTTAGCTTCGCGAGAAGTAAAAATGTTCACATATTATGCAATTTTTGCATATTGACTAGTGTCGAACCTTAAAAAGTGAATTATGTCAAAAACCTAAAAATCGTATCCACATTTTCGTATGTTAAATAAAAAGTTTTATTGTTCGCTTTCATCCTTTTATGCTATATTGAATAGTGTATTATCAAAAATATCAAATATGCGAATAACTGTTTTTAGCATCTCGAGAAGTAAAAATGATCACATACTAAGCAATGTTTGAGTAATGTTCAGTTTCGAACCTTGAAACGTGACTGCTTAATAAACTGAAAAATCTTATTTACACTTTCGTAGGTCAAGTACGTAAGTAGTTATATTGTTCGGTTTCATCTTTGCATGCTATATTGAATGGTGTATTATCGAAGTTGCCAAATATGAGAATAAGAGTTTTTAGCTTCACGAGAAGTGAAAATATTCACATATTATGCAATGTTTGCATATTGTCTAGTGTCGAACCTAAAAAAGTGAATTATGTCAAAAACCTAAAAATCGTATCCGCATTTTCGTATGTTAAACAAAAAGTTTTATTGTTCGCTTTCATCCTTTTATGCTATATTGAATGGTGTATTATCAAAAATATCAAATATGCGAATAACTGTTTTTAGCATCACTAGAAGTAAAAATGTTCACATACTACGCAATGTTTGAGTAATGTTTAGTTTCGAACCTTGAAACGTGAATGCTTAATAAACTGAAAAATCGTATTTACACTTTCGTAGGTCAGGTACGAAGTTATATTGTTCGGTTTCATCTCTTCATGCTATATTGAATCGTGTATTATCAGAGATGTCAAATACCAGAATAACAGTTTTTAGCTTCACGAGAAGTGAAAATATTCACATATTCTGCAATGTTTGCATATTGTCTAGTGTCGAACCTAAAAAAGTGAATTATGTCAAAAACCTAAAAATCGTATCCACATTTTCGTATGTTAAACAAAAAGTTTTATTGTTCGCTTTCATCCTTTTATGCTATATTGAATCGTGTATTATCAAAAATATCAAATATGCGAATAACTGTTTATAGCATCACGAGAAGTAAAAATGATCACATACTAAGCAATGTTTGAGTAATCTTTAGTTTCGAACCTTGAAACGTGAATGCTTAATAAACTGAAAAATCGTATTTACACTTTCGTAGGTCAAGTACGAAGTTATATTGTTCGGTTTCATCTCTTCATGCTGTATTGAATCTTGTGTTATCAGAGATGTCAAATACCAGAATAATAGTTTTTAGCTTCACGAGAAGTGAAAATATTCACATATTCTGCAATGTTTGCATATTGTCTAGTGTCGAACCTAAAAAAGTGAATTATGTCAAAAACCTAAAAATCGTATCCACATTTTCGTATGTTAAACAAAAAGTTTTATTGTTCGCTTTCATCCTTTTATGCTATATTGAATCGTGTATTATCAAAAATATCAAATATGCGAATAACTGTATTTAGCTTCACAAGAAGTAAAAATGATCACATGCTACGCAATGTTTGAGTAATTTTTAGTTTCGAACCTTGAAACGTGCATGCTTAATAATCTTAAAAATCGTAATTACACTTTCGTAGGTTTAGTACGAAGTTATATTGTTCGGTTTCATCTTTTCATGCTATATTGAATGGTGTATTATCGAAGTTGCCAAATATGAGAATAACAGTTTTTAGCATCACTAGAAGTAAAAATGTTCACATACTACGCAATGTTTGAGTAATGTTTAGTTTCGAATCTTGAAACATTCATGCTTAATAAACTGAAAAATCGTATTTACACTTTCGTAGGTCAAGTACAAAGTTATATTGTTCGGTTTCATCTTTTCATGCTATATTGAATGGTGTATTATCGAAGTTGCCAAATATGAGAATAACAGTTTTTAGCATCACTAGAAGTAAAAATGTTCACATACTACGCAATGTTTGAGTAATGTTTAGTTTTGAACCTTGAAACGTGCATGCTCAATAAACTGAAAATCGTATTTACACTTTCGTAGGTTAAGCACGAAGTAATATTGTTCGGTTTTTCCTTTTCATGCTATATTGAATGGTGTATTATCGAAAATGCCAAATATGAGAATAACAGTTTTTAGCTTCGCGAGAAGTAAAAATATTCACATATTCTACAATGTTTTCATATTATCTAGTGTCGAACCTAAATAAGTGAATTATGTCAAAAACCTAAAAATCGTATCCACATTTTCGTATGTTAAACAAAAAGTTTTATTGTTCGCTTTCATCCTTTTATGCTATATTGAATAGTGTATTATCAAAAATATCAAATATGCGAATAACTGTTTTTAGCATCTCGAGAAGTAAAAATGATCACATACTAAGCAATGTTTGAGTAATCTTTAGTTTCGAACCTTGAAACGTGAATGCTTAATAAACTGAAAAATCGTATTTACACTTTCGTAGGTCAAGTACGAAGTTATATTGTTCGGTTTCATCTCTTCATGCTGTATTGAATCTTGTGTTATCGAAGTTGCCAAATATGCGAATAACATTTTAAGCATCACGAGAAGTGAAAATATTCACATATTATGCAACGTTTGCATATTGTCTAGTGTCGAACCTAAAAAAGTGAATTATGTCAAAAACCTGAAAATCGTATCCGCATTTTCGTATGTTAAATAAAAAGTTTTATTGCTCGCTTTTATACTTTTATGCTATATTGAATGGTGTATTATCAAAAATATCAAATATGCGAATAACTGTTTATAGCATATCGAGAAGTAAAAATGATCACATACTAAGCAATGTTTGAGTAATGTTTAGTTTCGAACCTTGAAACATGCATGCTTAATAAACTGAAAAATCGTATTTACACTTTCGTAGGTCAAGTACGTAAGTAGTTATATTGTTCGGTTTCATCTTTGCATGCTATATTGAATGGTGTATTATCGAAGTTGCCAAATATGAGAATAACAGTTTTTAGCTTCGCGAGAAGTAAAAATATTCACATATTATACAATGTTTTCATATTATCTAGTGTCGAACCTAAAAAAGTGAATTATGTCAAAAACCTAAAAATCGTATCCGCATTTTCGTATGTTAAACAAAAAGTTTTATTGTTCGCTTTCATCATTTTATGCTATATTGAATCGTGTATTATCAAAAATATCAAATATGCGAATAACTGTATTTAGCTTCACAAGAAGTAAAAATGATCACATGCTACGCAATGTTTGAGTAATTTTTAGTTTCGAACCTTGAAACGTGCATGCTTAATAATCTTAAAAATCGTAATTACACTTTCGTAGGTCTAGTACGAAGTTATATTGTTCGGTTTCATCTCTTCAAGCTATATTGAATCCTATATTATCGAATATGTCAAATACCAGAATAACAGTTTTTAGCTTCACGAGAAGTGAAAATATTCACATATTATGCAACGTTTGCATAACTAAAAAAGTGAAATATGTCAAAAACCTAAAAATCGTATCCACATTTTCGTATGTTAAACAAAAAGTTTTATTGTTCGCTTTCATCCTTTTATGCTATATTGAATCGTGTATTATCAAAAATATCAAATATGCGAATAACGGTACTTAGCTTCACGAGAAGTAAAAATGATCACATACTAAGCAATGTTTGAGTAATCTTTAGTTTCGAACCTTGAAACGTGAATGCTTAATAAACTGAAAAATCGTATTTACACTTTCGTAGGTCAAGTACGAAGTTATATTGTTCGGTTTCATCTCTTCATGCTGTATTGAATCTTGTGTTATCAGAGATGTCAAATACCAGAATAATAGTTTTTAGCTTCACGAGAAGTGAAAATATTCACATATTCTACAATGTTTGCATATTGTCTAGTGTCGAACCTAAAAAAGTGAAATATGTCAAAAACCTCAAAATCGTATCCGCATTTTCGTATGTTAAACAAAAAAGTTTTATTGTTCGCTTTCATCCTTTTATGCTATATTGAATCGTGTATTATCAAAAATATCAAATATGCGAATAACTGTTTTTAGCTTCACGAGAAGTAAAAATGATCACATGCTACGCAATGTTTGAGTAATTTTTAGTTTCGAACCTTGAAACGTGCATGCTTAATAATCTCAAAAATCGTAATTACACTTTCGTAGGTTTAGTACGAAGTTATAGTGTATTATCGAAGTTGCCAAATATGAGAATAACAGTTTTTAGCATCACTAGAAGTAAAAATGTTCACATACTACGCAATGTTTGAGTAATGTTTAGTTTCGAATCTTGAAACATTCATGCTTAATAAACTGAAAAATCGTATTTACACTTTCGTAGGTCAAGTACAAAGTTATATTGTTCGGTTTCATCTTTTCATGCTATATTGAATGGTGTATTATCGAAGTTGCCAAATATGAGAATAACAGTTTTTAGCATCACTAGAAGTAAAAATGTTCACATACTACGCAATGTTTGAGTAATGTTTAGTTCGTGTAATCGTGTATTATCGAAAATGCCAAATATGAGAATAACAGTTTTTAGCTTCGCGAGAAGTAAAAATATTCACATATTCTACAATGTTTTCATATTATCTAGTGTCGAACCTAAATAAGTGAATTATGTCAAAAACCTAAAAATCGTATCCACATTTTCGTATGTTAAACAAAAAGTTTTATTGTTCGCTTTCATCCTTTTATGCTATATTGAATCGTGTATTATCAAAAATATCAAATATGCGAATAACTGTTTTTAGCATCTCGAGAAGTAAAAATGATCACATACTAAGCAATGATTGAGTAATCTTTAGTTTCGAACCTTGAAACGTGAATGCTTAATAAACTGAAAAATCGTATTTACACTTTCGTAGGTCAAGTACAATGTTATATTGTTCGGTTTCATCTTTGCATGCTATATTGAATGGTGTATTATCGAAGTTGCCAAATATGAGAATAACAGATTTTAGCTTCGCGAGAAGTAAAAATATTCACATATTATGCAATGTTTGCATATTATCTAGTGTCGAACCTAAAAAAATGAATTATGTCAAAAACCTAAAAATCGTATCCACATTTTCGTATGTTAAATAAAAAGTTTTATTGTTCGCTTTCATACTTTTATGCTAATGCTTTTATGCTTTTATTGAATGGTGTATTATCAAAAATATCAAATATGAGAATAACAGTTTTTAGCATCACTAGAAGTAAAAATGTTCACATACTACGCAATGTTTGAGTAATGTTTAGTTTCGAACCTTGACACGTGAATGCTTAATAAACTGAAAAATCGTATTTACACTTTCGTAGGTCAGGTACGAAGTTATATTGTTCGGTTTCATCTCTTCATGCTATATTGAATCGTGTATTATCAGAGATGTCAAATACCAGAATAACAGTTTTTAGCTTCACGAGAAGTGAAAATATTCACATATTCTGCAATGTTTGCATATTGTCTAGTGTCGAACCTAAAAAAGTGAAATATGTCAAAAACCTAAAAATCGTATCCACATTTTCGTATGTTAAATAAAAAGTTTTATTGCTCGCTTTTATCCTTTTATGCTATATTGAATGGTGTATTATCAAAAATATCAAATATGCGAATAACTGTTTTTAGCATCTCGAGAAGTAAAAATGATCACATACTAAGCAATGTTTGAGTAATCTTTAGTTTCGAACCTTGAAACGTGAATGCTTAATAAACTGAAAAATCGTATTTACACTTTCGTAGGTCAAGTACGAAGTTATATTGTTCGGTTTCATCTCTTCAAGCTATATTGAATCCTGTATTATCGAAGATGTCAAATACCAGAATAACAGTTTTTAGCTTCACGAGAAGTGAAAATATTCACATATTCTGCAATGTTTGCATATTGTCTAGTGTCGAACCTAAAAAAGTGAATTATGTCAAAAACCTAAAAATCGTATCCACATTTTCGTATGTTAAACAAAAAGTTTTATTGTTCGCTTTCATCCTTTTTTGCTATATTGAATCGTGTATTTTCAAAAATATCATATATGCGAATGACTGTTTTTCGCATCACGAGAAGTAAAAATGATCACATGCTACGCAATGTTTGTGTAATGCTTATTTTGGAAACTTGAAACGTGCATGCTTAATAAACTGAAAAATCGTATTTACACTTTCGTAGGTTTAGTACGAAGTTATAGTGTATTATCGAAGTTGCCAAATATGAGAATAACAGTTTTTAGCATCACTAGAAGTAAAAATGTTCACATACTACGCAATGTTTGAGTAATGTTTAGTTTCGAATCTTGAAACATTCATGCTTAATAAACTGAAAAATCGTATTTACACTTTCGTAGGTCAAGTACAAAGTTATATTGTTCGGTTTCATCTTTTCATGCTATATTGAATGGTGTATTATCGAAGTTGCCAAATATGAGAATAACAGTTTTTAGCATCACTAGAAGTAAAAATGTTCACATACTACGCAATGTTTGAGTAATGTTTAGTTCGTGTAATCGTGTATTATCGAAAATGCCAAATATGAGAATAACAGTTTTTAGCTTCGCGAGAAGTAAAAATATTCACATATTCTACAATGTTTTCATATTATCTAGTGTCGAACCTAAATAAGTGAATTATGTCAAAAACCTAAAAATCGTATCCACATTTTCGTATGTTAAACAAAAAGTTTTATTGTTCGCTTTCATCCTTTTATGCTATATTGAATCGTGTATTATCAAAAATATCAAATATGCGAATAACTGTTTTTAGCATCTCGAGAAGTAAAAATGATCACATACTAAGCAATGTTTGAGTAATCTTTAGTTTCGAACCTTGAAACGTGAATGCTTAATAAACTGAAAAATCGTATTTACACTTTCGTAGGTCAAGTACGAAGTTATATTGTTCGGTTTCATCTCTTCATGCTGTATTGAATCGTGTATTATCAGATTATCATCATTCTGCAATGTTTGCATATTGTCTAGTGTCGAACCTAAAAAAGTGAAATATGTCAAAAACCTAAAAATCGTATCCACATTTTCGTATGTTAAACAAAAAGTTTTATTGTTCGCTTTTATCATTTTATGCTATATTGAATCGTGTATTATCAAAAATATCAAATATGCGAATAACTGTTTTTAGCATCTCGAGAAGTAAAAATGATCACATACTAAGCAATGTTTGAGTAATCTTTAGTTTCGAACCTTGAAACGTGAATGCTTAATAAACTGAAAAATCGTATTTACACTTTCGTAGGTCAAGTACGAAGTTATATTGTTCGGTTTCATCTCTTCATGCTGTATTGAATCGTGTATTATCAGATTATCATCATTCTGCAATGTTTGCATATTGTCTAGTGTCGAACCTAAAAAAGTGAATTATGTCAAAAACCTAAAAATCGTATCCACATTTTCGTATGTTAAATAAAAAGTTTTATTGCTCGCTTTTATACTTTTATGCTATATTGAATGGTGTATTATCAAAAATATCAAATATGCGAATAACTGTTTATAGCATCACGAGAAGTAAAAATGATCACATACTAAGCAATGTTTGAGTAATGTTTAGTCTCGAACCTTGAAACATGCATGCTTAATAAACTGAAAAATCGTATTTACACTTTCGTAGGTCAAGTACAATGTTATATTGTTCGGTTTCATCTTTGCATGCTATATTGAATGGTGTATTATCGAAGTTGCCAAATATGAGAATAACAGATTTTAGCTTCGCGAGAAGTAAAAATATTCACATATTATGCAATGTTTGCATATTATCTAGTGTCGAACCTAAAAAAATGAATTATGTCAAAAACCTAAAAATCGTATCCACATTTTCGTATGTTAAATAAAAAGTTTTATTGTTCGCTTTCATACTTTTATGCTATATTGAATGGTGTATTATCAAAAATATCAAATATGAGAATAACAGTTTTTAGCATCACTAGAAGTAAAAATGTTCACATACTACGCAATGTTTGAGTAATGTTTAGTTTCGAACCTTGACACGTGAATGCTTAATAAACTGAAAAATCGTATTTACACTTTCGTAGGTCAGGTACGAAGTTATATTGTTCGATTTCATCTCTTCATGCTATATTGAATCGTGTATTATCAGAGATGTCAAATACCAGAATAACAGTTTTTAGCTTCACGAGAAGTGAAAATATTCAACATATTCTGCAATGTTTGCATATTGTCTAGTGTCGAACCTGAAAAGGGAAATATGTCAAAAACCTAAAAATCGTATCCACATTTTCGTATGTTAAACAAAAAGTTTTATTGTTCGCTTTCATCCTTTTATGCTATATTGAATAGTGTATTATCAAAAATATCAAATATGCGAATAACTGTTTTTAGCATCTCGAGAAGTAAAAATGATCACATACTAAGCAATGTTTGAGTAATCTTTAGTTTCGAACCTTGAAACGTGAATGCTTAATAAACTGAAAAATCGTATTTACACTTTCGTAGGTCAAGTACGAAGTTATATTGTTCGGTTTCATCTCTTCATGCTGTATTGAATCGTGTATTATCAGATTATCATCATTCTGCAATGTTTGCATATTGTCTAGTGTCGAACCTAAAAAAGTGAAATATGTCAAAAACCTAAAAATCGTATCCACATTTTCGTATGTTAAATAAAAAGTTTTATTGCTCGCTTTTATACTTTTATGCTATATTGAATGGTGTATTATCAAAAATATCAAATATGCGAATAACTGTTTTTAGCATCTCGAGAAGTAAAAATGATCACATACTAAGCAATGTTTGAGTAATCTTTAGTTTCGAACCTTGAAACGTGAATGCTTAATAAACTGAAAAATCGTATTTACACTTTCGTAGGTCAAGTACGAAGTTATATTGTTCGGTTTCATCTCTTCATGCTGTATTGAATCGTGTATTATCAGATTATCATCATTCTGCAATGTTTGCATATTGTCTAGTGTCGAACCTAAAAAAGTGAAATATGTCAAAAACCTAAAAATCGTATCCACATTTTCGTATGTTAAATAAAAAGTTTTATTGCTCGCTTTTATCCTTTTATGCTATATTGAATGGTGTATTATCAAAAATATCAAATATGCGAATAACTGTTTATAGCATCACGAGAAGTAAAAATGATCACATACTAAGCAATGTTTGAGTAATGTTTAGTCTCGAACCTTGAAACATGCATGCTTAATAAACTGAAAAATCGTATTTACACTTTCGTAGGTCAAGTACGTAAGTAGTTATATTGTTCGGTTTCATCTTTGCATGCTATATTGAATGGTGTATTATCGAAGTTGCCAAATATGAGAATAACAGATTTTAGCTTCGCGAGAAGTAAAAATATTCACATATTATGCAATGTTTGCATATTATCTAGTGTCGAACCTAAAAAAATGAATTATGTCAAAAACCTAAAAATCGTATCCACATTTTCGTATGTTAAATAAAAAGTTTTATTGTTCGCTTTCATACTTTTATGCTATATTGAATGGTGTATTATCAAAAATATCAAATATGAGAATAACAGTTTTTAGCATCACTAGAAGTAAAAATGTTCACATACTACGCAATGTTTGAGTAATGTTTAGTTTCGAACCTTGACACGTGAATGCTTAATAAACTGAAAAATCGTATTTACACTTTCGTAGGTCAGGTACGAAGTTATATTGTTCGGTTTTATCTCTTCATGCTATATTGAATCGTGTATTATCAGAGATGTCAAATACCAGAATAACAGTTTTTAGCTTCACGAGAAGTGAAAATATTCACATATTATGCAATGTTTTCATATTGTCTAGTGTCGAACCTTAAAAAGTGAAATATGTCAAAAACCTAAAAATCGTATCCACATTTTCGTATGTTAAACAAAAAGTTTTATTGTTCGCTTTCATCCTTTTATGCTATATTGAATCGTGTATTATCAAAAATATCAAATATGCGAATAACTGTATTTAGCTTCACAAGAAGTAAAAATGATCACATGCTACGCAATGTTTGAGTAATTTTTAGTTTCGAACCTTGAAACGTGCATGCTTAATAATCTTAAAAATCGTAATTACACTTTCGTAGGTTTAGTACGAAGTTATATTGTTCGGTTTCATCTCTTCAAGCTATATTGAATCCTATATTATCGAATATGTCAAATACCAGAATAACAGTTTTTAGCTTCACGAGAAGTGAAAATATTCACATATTATGCAATGTTTTCATATTGTCTAGTGTCGAACCTAAAAAAGTGAATTATGTCAAAAACCTAAAAATCGTATCCACATTTTCGTATGTTAAATAAAAAGTTTTATTGTTCGCTTTCATCCTTTTATGCTAATGCTTTTATGCTTTTATTGAATGGTGTATTATCAAAAATATCAAATATGAGAATAACAGTTTTTAGCATCACTAGAAGTAAAAATGTTCACATACTACGCAATGTTTGAGTAATGTTTAGTTTCGAACCTTGACACGTGAATGCTTAATAAACTGAAAAATCGTATTTACACTTTCGTAGGTCAGGTACGAAGTTATATTGTTCGGTTTCATCTCTTCATGCTATATTGAATCGTGTATTATCAGAGATGTCAAATACCAGAATAACAGTTTTTAGCTTCACGAGAAGTGAAAATATTCACATATTCTGCAATGTTTGCATATTGTCTAGTGTCGAACCTTAAAAAGTGAAATATGTCAAAAACCTAAAAATCGTATCCACATTTTCGTATGTTAAACAAAAAGTTTTATTGTTCGCTTTCATCCTTTTATGCTATATTGAATCGTGTATTATCAAAAATATCAAATATGCGAATAACTGTATTTAGCTTCACAAGAAGTAAAAATGATCACATGCTACGCAATGTTTGAGTAATTTTTAGTTTCGAACCTTGAAACGTGCATGCTTAATAATCTTAAAAATCGTAATTACACTTTCGTAGGTTTAGTACGAAGTTATATTGTTCGGTTTCATCTCTTCAAGCTATATTGAATCCTATATTATCGAATATGTCAAATACCAGAATAATAGTTTTTAGCTTCACGAGAAGTGAAAATATTCACATATTATGCAATGTTTGCATATTGTCTAGTGTCGAACCTAAAAAAGTGAATTATGTCAAAAACCTGAAAATCGTATCCGCATTTTCGTATGTTAAACAAAAAGTTTTATTGTTCGCTTTGATCATTTTATGCTATATTGAATCGTGTATTATCAAAATTATCAAATATGCGAATAACTGTTTATAGCATCACGAGAAGTAAAAATGATCACATACTAAGCAATGTTTGAGTAATGTTTAGTTTCGAACCTTGAAACATGCATGCTTAATAAACTGAAAAATCGTATTTACACTTTCGTAGGTCAAGTACGTAAGTAGTTATATTGTTCGGTTTCATCTTTGCATGCTATATTGAATGGTGTATTATCGAAGTTGCCAAATATGAGAATAACAGTTTTTAGCTTCGCGAGAAGTAAAAATATTCACATATTATGCAATGTTTTCATATTGTCTAGTGTCGAACCTTAAAAAGTGAATTATGTCAAAAACCTAAAAATCGTATCCACATTTTCGTATGTTAAATAAAAAGTTTTATTGCTCGCTTTTATACTTTTATGCTATATTGAATGGTGTATTATCAAAAATATCAAATATGCGAATAACTGTTTATAGCATCACGAGAAGTAAAAATGATCACATACTAAGCAATGTTTGAGTAATGTTTAGTTTCGAACCTTGATACATGCATGCTTAATAAACTGAAAAATCGTATTTACACTTTCGTAGGTCAAGTACGAAGTTATATTGTTCGGTTTCATCTCTTCATGCTGTATTGAATCTTGTGTTATCAGAGATGTCAAATACCAGAATAATAGTTTTTAGCTTCACGAGAAGTGAAAATATTCACATATTATGCAATGTTTGCATATTATCTAGTGTCGAACCTAAATAAGTGAAATATGTCAAAAACCTTAAAATCGTATCCGCATTTTCGTATGTTAAACAAAAAATTTTATTGTTCGCTTTTATCCTTTTATGCTATATTGAATCGTGTATTATCAAAAATATCAAATATGCGAATGACTGTTTTTAGCTTCACGAGAAGTAAAAATGATCACATGCTACGCAATGTTTGAGTAATTTTTAGTTTCGAACCTTGAAATGTGCATGCTTAATAATCTTCAAAATCGTAATTACACTTTCGTAGGTTTAGTACGAAGTTATAGTGTATTGTCGAAGTTGCCAAATATGAGAATAACAGTTTATAGCTTCGCGAGAAGTAAAAATATTCACATATTATGCAATGTTTGCATATTATCTAGAGTCGAACCTTAAAAAGTGAATTATGTCAAAAACCTAAAAATCGTATCCACATTTTCGTATGTTAAATAAAAAGTTTTATTGCTTTATGTCTTCGTTTTTTTTACTATTGAATCGTGTCTTATCTATGTTATGCTTAATAAACTGAAAAATCGTATTTACACTTTCGTGTATATTCATATATTCATATTGTTCGGTTTCATCTTTGCATGCTATATTGAATGGTGTATTATCGAAGTTGCCAAGTACCAGAATAACAGTTTTTAGCTTCACGAGAAGTGAAAATATTCACATATTCTGCAATGTTTGCATATTATCTAGAGTCGAACCTAAAAAAATGAATTATGTCAAAAACCTAAAAATCGTATCCGCATTTTCGTATGTTCAACAAAAAGTTTTATTGTTTTATGTCTTCGTTTTTTTCTCTATTGAATCGTGTCTTATCTAAGTTATGCTTAATAAACTGAAAAATCATATTTACACTTTCGTGTATATTCATATATTCATATTGTTCCGTTTCATCTTTGCATGCTATATTGAATGGTGTATTATCAGAGATGTCAAATACCAGAATAATAGTTTTTAGCTTCACGAGAAGTGAAAATATTCACATATTATGCAATGTTTGCATATTATCTAGCGTAGAACCTAAAAAAGTGCATTGTGTCAAAAACCTAAAAATCGTATTCACATTTTCGTATGTTAAACAAAAAGGTTTATTGTTCGCTTTCATCCTTTTATGCTATATTGAATCGTGTATTTTCAAAAATATCAAATATGCGAATAACTGTTTATAGCATCACGAGAAGTAAAAATGATCACATACTAAGCAATGTTTGAGTAATGTTTAGTTTCGAACCTTGAAACATGCATGCTTAATAAACTGAAAAATCATATTGACACTTTCGTAGGTCAAGTACAATGTTATTATTGTTCGGTTTCATCTTTGCATGCTATATTGAATGGTGTATTATCGAAGTTGCCAAATATGAGAATAACAGGTTTTAGCTTCGCGAGAAGTAAAAATGTTCACATATTATGCAATTTTTGCATACTGTCTAGTGTCGAACCTATAAAGTGAATTTTGTCAAAAACCTCAAAATCGTATCCGCATTTTCGTATGCTAAACAAAAGGTTTTATTGTTCGCTTTCAACATTTTATGCTATACTGAATCGTGTATTATCAAAAATATCAAATATGCGAATAAATGTTTTTAGCATCTCGAGAAGTAAAAATGATCACATACTAAGCAATGATTGAGTAATCTTTAGTTTCGAACCTTGAAACGTGAATGCTTAATAAACTCAAAAATCGTAATTACACTTTCGTAGTTTTAGTACGAAGTTATAGTGTATTATCGAAGTTGCCAAATATGAGAATAACAGTTTTTAGCTTCACGAGACATATTATGCATATTATGCAATTTTTGCATATTGACTAGTGTCGAACCTTAAAAAGTGAATTATGTCAAAAACCTAAAAATCGTATCCACATTTTCGTATGTTAAATAAAAAGTTTTATTGCTTTATGTCTTCGTTTTTTTTACTATTGAATCGTGTCTTATCTATGTTATGCTTAATAAACTGAAAAATCATATTTACACTTTCGTGTATATTCATATATTCATATTGTTCGGTTTCATCTTTGCATGCTATATTGAATGGTGTATTATCGAAGTTGCCAAATATGAGAATAACAGTTTTTAGCTTCACGAGAAGTGAAAATGATCACATACTAAGCAATGTTTGAGTAATGTTTAGGTTCGAACCTTGAAATGTGCATGCTTAATAAACTGAAAAATCGTATTTACACTTTTTTTAGTACGAAGTTATAGTGTATTATCGAAGTTGCCAAATATGAGAATAAGTTTTTAGCTTCGCAAGAAGTAAAAATATTCACATATTATGCAATGTTTGCATATTATCTAGTGTCTAACCTAAAAAAGTGAAATAAGTCAAAAACATAAAAATCGTATCCACATTTTCGTATGTTAAATAAAAAGTTTCATTGCTCGCTTTTATCCTTTTATGCTATATTGAATGGTGTATTATCAAAAATATCAAATATGCGAATAACTGTTTTTAGAATCAAGAGAAGTAAAAATGATCACATACTAAGCAATGTTTGAGTAATGTTTAGTTTCGAACCTTGAAACATGCATGCTTAATAAACTGAAAAATCATATTTACACTTTCGTAAGTCAAGTACAATGTTATATTGTTCGGTTTCATCTTTGCATGCTATATTGAATGGTGTATTATCGAAGTTGCCAAATATGAGAATAACAGTTTTTAGCTTCACGAGAAGTGAAAATATTCACATATTATGCAATGTTTTTATATTGTCTAGTGTCGAACCTTAAAAAGTGAATTATGTCAAAAACCTAAAAATCGTATCCACATTTTCGTATGTTAAATAAAAAGTTTTATTGCTCGCTTTTATACTTTTATGCTATATTGAATGGTGTATTATCAAAAATATCAAATATGCGAATAACTGTTTATAGCATCACGAGAAGTAAAAATGATCACATACTAAGCAATGTTTGAGTAATGTTTAGTTTCGAACCTTGAAACATGCATGCTTAATAAACTGAAAAATCATATTTACACTTTCGTAGGTCAAGTACAATGTTATATTGTTCGGTTTCATCTTTGCATGCTATATTGAATCGTGTATTATCAAAAATATCAAATATGCGAATAACTGTTTTTAGCATCTCGAGAAGTAAAAATGATCACATACTAAGCAATGTTTGAGTAATCTTTAGTTTCGAACCTTGAAACGTGAATGCTTAATAAACTGAAAAATCATATTTACACTTTCGTAGGTCAAGTACAATGTTATATTGTTCGGTTTCATCTTTGCATGCTATATTGAATGGTGTATTATCGAAGTTGCCAAATACCAGAATAACAGTTTTTAGCTTCACGAGAAGTGAAAATATTCACATATTCTGCAATGTTTTCATATTATCTAGTGTCGAACCTAAAAAAGTGAATTATGTCAAAAACCTAAAAATCGTATCCGCATTTTCGTATGTTAAACAAAAAGTTTTATTGTTCGCTTTCATCCTTTTATGCTATATTGAATCGTGTATTATCAAAAATATCAAATATGCGAATAACTGTTTTTAGCTTCACGAGAAGTAAAAATGATCACATGCTACGCAATGTTTGAGTAATTTTTAGTTTCGAACCTTGAAACGTGCATGCTTAATAATCTTAAAAATCGTAATTACACTTTCGTAGGTTTAGTACGAAGTTATATTGTTCGGTTTCATCTCTTCAAGCTATATTGAATCGTGTATTATCAGAGATGTCAAATACCAGAATAACAGTTTTTAGCTTCACGAGAAGTGAAAATATTCACATATTATGCAATGTTTTCATATTGTCTAGTGTCGAACCTTAAAAAGTGAAATATGTCAAAAACCTAAAAATCGTATCCACATTTTCGTATGTTAAACAAAAAGTTTTATTGTTCGCTTTCATCCTTTTATGCTATATTGAATCGTGTATTATCAAAAATATCAAATATGCGAATAACTGTTTTTAGCTTCACGAGAAGTAAAAATGATCACATGCTACGCAATGTTTGAGTAATTTTTAGTTTCGAACCTTGAAACGTGCATGCTTAATAATCTCAAAAATCGTAATTACACTTTCGTAGGTTTAGTACGAAGTTATAGTGTATTATCGAAGTTGCCAAATATGAGAATAACAGTTTTTAGCATCACTAGATGTAAAAATATTGACATATTATGCAATGTTTGCATATTGTCTAGTGTCGAACCTAAAAAAGTGAAATATGTCAAAAACCTAAAAATCGTATCCACATTTTCGTATGTTAAATAAAAAGTTTTATTGCTCGCTTTTATCCTTTTATGCTATATTGAATGGTGTATTATCAAAAATATCAAATATGCGAATAACTGTTTATAGCATCACGAGAAGTAAAAATGATCACATACTAAGCAATGTTTGAGTAATGTTTAGTTTCGAACCTTGAAACATGCATGCTTAATAAACTGAAAAATCATATTTACACTTTCGTAGGTCAAGTACAATGTTATATTGTTCGGTTTCATCTTTGCATGCTATATTGAATGGTGTATTATCGAAGTTGCCAAATATGAGAATAACAGTTTTTAGCTTCGCGAGAAGTAAAAATGTTCACATATTATGCAATTTTTGCATATTGACTAGTGTCGAACCTTAAAGTGAATTTTCTCAAGAACCTAAAAATCGCATTCGCATTTTCGTATGTTCAACAAAAAGTTTTATTGTTTTATGTCTTCGTTTTTTCTCTATTGAAGCGTGTATTATCGAAGTTATGCTTAATAAACTGAAAAATCATATTTACACTTTCGTAGGTCAAGTACAATGTTATATTGTTCGGTTTCATCTTTGCATGCTATATTGAATGGTGTATTATCGAAGTTGCCAAATATGAGAATAACAGTTTTTAGCTTCGCGAGAAGTAAAAATGTTCACATATTATGCAATGTTTGTTATTGTCTAGTGTCGAACCTATAACGTGAATTTTGTCAAAAACCTCAAAATCGTATCCGCATTTTCGTATGCTAAACAACAGGTTTTATTGTTCGCTTTCAACATTTTATGCTATATTGAATCGTGTATTATCAAAAATATCAAATATACGAATAACTGTTTTTAGCATCACGAGAAGTAAAAATGGTCACATACTAAGCAATGTTTGAGTAATCTTTAGTTTCGAACCTTGAAACGTGAATGCTTAATAATCTCAAAAATCGTAATTACACTTTCGTAGGTTTAGTACGAAGTTATAGTGTATTATCGAAGTTGCCAAATATGAGAATAACAGTTTTTAGCTTCGCGAGAAGTAAAAATATTCACATATTCTACAATGTTTTCATATTATCTAGTGTCGAACCTAAATAAGTGAATTATGTCAAAAACCTAAAAATCGTATCCACATTTTCGTATGTTCAACAAAAAGTTTTATTGGTTTATGTCTTCGTTTTTTTTTATATTGAATCGTGTCTTATCTATGTTATGCTTAATAAACTGAAAAATCGTATTAACACTTTCGTGTATATTCATATATTCATATTGTTCGGTTTCATCTTTGAATGCTATATTGAATGGTGTATTATCAGAGATGTCAAGTACCAGAATAACAGTTTTTAGCTTCACGAGAAGTGAAAATATTCACATATTATGCAATGTTTGCATATTGTCTAGTGTCGAACCTAAAAAAGTGAAATATGTCAAAAACCTAAAAATCGTATCCACATTTTCGTATGTTAAACAAAAAGTTTTATTGTTCGCTTTCATCCTTTTATGCTATATTGAATCGTGTATTATCAAAAATATCAAATATGCGAATAAATGTTTTTAGCTTCACGAGAAGTAAAAATGATCACATGCTACGCAATGTTTGAGTAATTTTTAGTTTCGAACCTTGAAACGTGCATGCTTAATAATCTCAAAAATCGTAATTACACTTTCGTAGGTTTAGTACGAAGTTATATTGTTCCGTTTCATCTCTTCAAGCTATATTAAATCCTATATTATCGAAGTTGTCAAATACCAGAATAACAGTTTTTAGCTTCACGAGAAGTGAAAATATTCACATATTATGCAATGTTTTCATATTGTCTAGTGTCTAACCTTAAATAGTGAATTATGTCAAAAACCTAAAAATCGTATCCGCATTTTCGTATGTTAAATAAAAAGTTTTATTGCTCGCTTTTATACTTTTATGCTATATTGAATGGTGTATTATCAAAAATATCAAATATGCGAATAACTGTTTATAGCATCTCGAGAAGTAAAAATGATCACATACTAAGCAATGTTTGAGTAATGTTTAGTTTCGAACCTTGAAACATGCATGCTTAATACACTGAAAAATCATATTTACACTTTGGTAGGTCAAGTACAATGTTATATTGTTCGGTTTCATCTCTTCAAGCTATATTGAATCCTATATTATCGGAGATGTCAAATACCAGAATGACAGTTTTTAGCTTCACGACAAGTGGAAATATTCACATATTATGCAATGTTTGCATATTATCTAGTGTCGAACCTGAAAAAGTGAAAAAGGTCAAAAACCTAAAAATCGTATCCACATTTTCGTATGTTAAATAAAAAGTTTCATTGCTCGCTTTCCTCCTTTTATGCTATATTGAATAGTGTATTATCAAAAATATCAAATATGCGAATAACTGTAAATATAATCACGAGAAGTAAAAATGATCACATACTAAGCAATGTTTGAGTAATTTTAAGTTTCGAACCTTGAAACATGCATGCTTAATAAACTGAAAAATCGTATTTACACTTTCGTAGGTCAAGTACGAAGTTATATTGTTCGGTTTCATCTCTTCATGCTGTATTGAATCTTGTGTTATCAGAGATGTCAAATACCAGAATAATAGTTTTTAGCTTCACGAGAAGTGAAAATATTCACATATTATGCTATGTTTGCATATTGTCCAGTGTCGAAACTAAAAAAGTGAATTATGTCAAAAACCTAAAAATCGTATCCGCATTTTCGTATGTTAAACAAAAAGTTTTATTGTTCGCTTTCATCAGTTTATGCTATATTGAATCGTGTATTATCTAAAATATCGAATATGCGAATAACTGTTTTTAGAATCACGAGAAGTAAAAATGATCACATACTACGCAATGTTTGAGTAATTTTTAGTTTCGAACGTTGAAACGTGCATGCTTAATAATCTTGAAAATCGTATTTACACTTTCGTAGGTTTAGTACGAAGTTATATTGTTCGGTTTCATCTCTTCAAGCTATATTGAATCGTGTATTATCAGAGATGTCAAATACCAGAATAATAGTTTTTAGCTTCACGAGAAGTGAAAATATTCACATATTATGCAATGTTTGCATATTGTCTAGTGACGAACTTAAAAAAGTGAATTATGTCAAAAACCTAAAAATCGAATCCTCATTTTCGTATGTTAAACAAAAAGTTTTATTGTTCGCTTTCATACTTTTATGCTATATTGAATCGTGTATTATCAAAAATATGAAATATGCGAATTACTGTTTTTAGCTTCACGAGAAGTAAAAATGATCACATGCTACGCAATGTTTGAGTAATGTTTAGTTTCGAACCTTGAAACGTGCATGCTTAATAAACTGAAAAATCGTATTTACACTTTCGTAGGTTTAGTACGAAGTTATATTGTTCGGTTTCATATCTTCAAGCTATATTGAATCGTGTATTATCGAAGATGTCAGATACCAGAATAACAGTTTTTACCTTCACGAGAAGTGAAAATATTCACATATTCTGCAATGTTTGCATATTGTCTAGTGTCGAACCTATAAAGTGAATTTTGTCAAAAACCTAAAAATCGCATTCGCATTTTCGTATGTTCAAGAAAAAGTTTTATTGCTTTATGGCTTCGTTTTTTTTACTATTGAATCGTGTATTATCTATGTTATGCTTAATAAACTGAAAAATCATATTTACACTTTCGTAGGTCAAGTACAAAGTTATATTGTTCGGTTTCATCGTTTCATGCTATATTGAATGGTGTATTATCGAAGTTGCCAAATATGAGAATAACAGTTTTTAGCTTCACGAGAAGTGAAAATATTCACATATTCTGCAATGTTTGCATATTATCTAGTGTCGAACCTTAAAAAGTGAATTATGTCAAAAACCTAAAAATCGTATCCACATTTTCGTATGTTAAATAAAAAGTTTTATTGCTTTATGTCTTCGTTTTTTTTACTATTGAATCGTGTCTTATCTATGTTATGCTTAATAAACTGAAAAATCGTATTTACACTTTCGTGTATATTCATATATTCATATTGTTCGGTTTCATCTTTTCATGCTATATTGAATGGTGTATTATCAGAGATGTCAAATACCAGAATAATAGTTTTTAGCTTCACGAGAAGTAAAAATATTCACATATTATGCAATTTTTGCATATTGTCCAGTGTCGAAACTAAAAAAGTGAATTATGTCAAAAACCTAAAAATCGTATCCGCATTTTCGTATGTTAAACAAAAAGTTTTATTGTTCGCTTTCATCCTTTTATGCTATATTGAATCGTGTATTATCAAAAATATCAAATATGCGAATAACTGTTTTTAGCTTCACGAGAAGTAAAAATGATCACATGCTACGCAATGTTTGAGTAATTTTTAGTTTCGAACCTTGAAACGTGCATGCTTAATAATCTCAAAAATCGTAATTACACTTTCGTAGGTTTAGTACGAAGTTATATTGTTCGGTTTCATCTCTTCAAGCTATATTGAATCGTGTATTATCAGAGATGTCAAATACCAGTATAATAGTTTTTAGCTTCACGAGAAGTGAAAATATTCACATAATCTGCAATGTTTGCATATTGTCTAGTGTCGAACCTTAAAAAGTGAAATATGTCAAAAACCTAAAAATCGTATCCACATTTTCGTATGTTAAACAAAAAGTTTTATTGTTCGCTTTCATCCTTTTATGCTATATTGAATCGTGTATTATCAAAAATATCAAATATGCGAATAACTGTTTATAGCATCACGAGAAGTAAAAATGATCACATACTAAGCAATGTTTGATTAATGTTTAGTTTCGAACCTTGAAACATGCATGCTTAATAAACTGAAAAATCATATTGACACTTTCGTAGGTCAAGTACAATGTTATATTGTTCGGTTTCATCTTTGCATGCTATATTGAATGGTGTATTATCGAAGTTGCCAAATATGAGAATAACAGTTTTTAGCTTCGCGAGAAGTAAAAATGTTCACATATTATGCAATTTTTGCATATTGTCTAGTGTCGAACCTATAAAGTGAATTTTGTCAAAACCTAAAAATCGCATTCGCATTTTCGTATGTTCAACAAAAAGTTTTATTGTTTTATGTCTTCGTTTTTTTCTCTATTGAATCGTGTCTTATCTAAGTTATGCTTAATAAACTGAAAAATCATATTTACACTTTCGTAGGTCAAGTACAATGTTATATTGTTCGGTTTCATCTTTGCATGCTATATTGAATGGTGTATTATCGAAGTTGCCAAATATGAGAATAACAGTTTTTAGCTTCGCGAGAAGTAAAAATGTTCACATATTATGCAATTTTTGCTTATTGTCTAGTGTCGAATCTATAACGTGAATTTTGTCAAAAACCTCAAAATCGTATCCGCATATTCGTATGCTAAACAAAAGGTTTTATTGTTCTCTTTCAACATTTTATGCTATATTGAATCGTGTATTATCAAAAATATCAAATATGCGAATAAATGTTTTTAGCATCTCGAGAAGTAAAAATGATCACATACTAAGCAATGATTGAGTAATCTTTAGTTTCGAACCTTGAAACGTGAATGCTTAATAAACTCAAAAATCGTAATTACACTTTCGTAGGTTTAGTACGAAGTTATAGTGTATTATCGAAGTTGCCAAATATGAGAATAACAGTTTTTAGCTTCGCGAGACATATTATGCATATTATGCAATGTTTGCATATTATCTAGAGTCGAACCTTAAAAAGTGAATTATGTCAAAAACCTAAAAATCGTATCCACATTTTCGTATGTTAAATAAAAAGTTTTATTGCTTTATGTCTTCGTTTTTTTTACTATTGAATCGTGTCTTATCTATGTTATGCTTAATAAACTGAAAAATCATATTTACACTTTCGTGTATATTCATATATTCATATTGTTCGGTTTCATCTTTGCATGCTATATTGAATGGTGTATTATCGAAGTTGCCAAATATGAGAATAACAGTTTTTAGCTTCACGAGAAGTAAAAATGTTCACATACTAAGCAATGTTTGAGTAATGTTTAGTTTCGAACCTTGAAACGTGCATGCTTAATAAACTGAAAAATCGTATTTACACTTTTTTTAGTACGAAGTTATAGTGTATTATCGAAGTTGCCAAATATGAGAATAAGTTTTTAGCTTCGCAAGAAGTAAAAATATTCACATATTATGCAATGTTTGCATATTATCTAGTGTCTAACCTAAAAAAGTGAAAAAGGTCAAAAACCTAAAAATCGTATCCACATTTTCGTATGTTAAATAAAAAGTTTCATTGCTCGCTTTTATCCTTTTATGCTATATTGAATGGTGTATTATCAAAAATATCAAATATGCGAATAACTGTTTTTAGAATCAAGAGAAGTAAAAATGATCACATACTAAGCAATGATTGAGTAATCTTTAGTTTCGAACCTTGATACATGCATGCTTAATAAACTGAAAAATCGTATTTACACTTTCGTAGGTCAAGTACGAAGTTATATTGTTCGGTTTCATCTCTTCATGCTGTATTGAATCTTGTGTTATCAGAGATGTCAAATACCAGAATAATAGTTTTTAGCTTCACGAGAAGTGAAAATATTCACATATTATGCTATGTTTGCATATTGTCCAGTGTCGAAACTAAAAAAGTGAATTATGTCAAAAACCTAAAAATCGTATCCGCATTTTCGTATGTTAAACAAAAAGTTTTATTGTTCGCTTTCATCATTTTATGCTATATTGAATGGTGTATTATCAAAAATATCAAATATGCGAATAACTGTTTATAGCATCACGAGAAGTAAAAATGATCACATACTAAGCAATGTTTGAGTAATGTTTAGTTTCGAACCTTGAAACATGCATGCTTAATAAACTGAAAAATCGTATTTACACTTTCGTAGGTCAAGTACGTAAGTAGTTATATTGTTCGGTTTCATCTTTGCATGCTATATTGAATGGTGTATTATCGAAGTTGCCAAATATGAGAATAACAGTTTTTAGCTTCACGAGAAGTGAAAATATTCACATATTATGCAATGTTTTCATATTGTCTAGTGTCGAACCTTAAAAAGTGAATTATGTCAAAAACCTAAAAATCGTATCCACATTTTCGTATGTTAAATAAAAAGTTTTATTGCTCGCTTTTATACTTTTATGCTATATTGAATGGTGTATTATCAAAAATATCAAATATGCGAATAACTGTTTATAGCATCACGAGAAGTAAAAATGATCACATACTAAGCAATGTTTGAGTAATGTTTAGTTTCGAACCTTGAAACATGCATGCTTAATAAACTGAAAAATCATATTTACACTTTCGTAGGTCAAGTACAATGTTATATTGTTCGGTTTCATCTTTGCATGCTATATTGAATCGTGTATTATCAAAAATATCAAATATGCGAATAACTGTTTTTAGCATCTCGAGAAGTAAAAATGATCACATACTAAGCAATGTTTGAGTAATCTTTAGTTTCGAACCTTGAAACGTGAATGCTTAATAAACTGAAAAATCGTATTTACACTTTCGTAGGTCAAGTACGAAGTTATATTGTTCGGTTTCATCTCTTCATGCTATATTGAATCGTGTATTATCAGAGATGTCAAATACCAGAATAATAGTTTTTAGCTTCACGAGAAGTGAAAATATTCACATATTCTGCAATGTTTGCATATTGTCTAGTGTCGAACCTAAAAAAGTGAAATATGTCAAAAACCTAAAAATCGTATCCACATTTTCGTATGTTAAACAAAAAGTTTTATTGTTCGCTTTCATCCTTTTATGCTATATTGAATCGTGTATTATCAAAAATATCAAATATGCGAATAAATGTTTTTAGCTTCACGAGAAGTAAAAATGATCACATGCTACGCAATGTTTGAGTAATTTTAGTTTCGAACCTTGAAACGTGCATGCTTAATAATCTTAAAAATCGTATTTACACTTTCGTATGTTTAGTACGAAGTTATATTGTTCGGTTTCATCTCTTCATGCTATATTGAATCGTGTATTATCAGAGATGTCAAATACCAGAATAACAGTTTTTAGCTTCACGAGAAGTGAAAATATTCACATAATCTGCAATGTTTGCATATTGTCTAGTGTCGAACCTAAAAAAGTGAAATATGTCAAAAACCTAAAAATCGTATCCACATTTTCGTATGTTAAACAAAAAGTTTTATTGTTCGCTTTCATCCTTTTATGCTATATTGAATCGTGTATTATCAAAAATATCAAATATGCGAATAAATGTTTTTAGCTTCACGAGAAGTAAAAATGATCACATGCTACGCAATTTTTGAGTAATTTTTAGTTTCGAAACTTGAAACGTGCATGCTTAATAAACTGAAAAATCGTATTTACACTTTCGTAGGTTTAGTACGAAGTTATAGTGTATTCTCGAAGTTGCCAAATATGAGAATAAGTTTTTAGCTTCGCAAGAAGTAAAAATATTCACATATTATGCAATGTTTGCATATTATCTAGTGTCGAACCTAAAAAAGTGAATTATGTCAAAAACCTAACAAACGTATCCACATTTTCGTATGTTAAATAAAAAGTTTTATTGCTCGCTTTTATCCTTTTATGCTATATTGAATGGTGTATTATCAAAAATATCAAATATGCGAATAACTGTTTATAGCATCACGAGAAGTAAAAATGATCACATACTAAGCAATGTTTGAGTAATGTTTAGTTTCGAACCTTGAAACATGCATGCTTAATAAACTGAAAAATCATATTTACACTTTCGTAGGTCAAGTACAATGTTATATTGTTCGGTTTCATCTTTGCATGCTATATTGAATGGTGTATTATCGAAGTTGCCAAATATGAGAATAACAGTTTTTAGCTTCGCGAGAAGTAAAAATGTTCACATATTATGCAATTTTTGCATATTGACTAGTGTCGAACCTATAAAGTGAATTTTGTCAAAACCTAAAAATCGCATTCGCATTTTCGTATGTTCAACAAAAAGTTTTATTGTTTTATGTCTTCGTTTTTTCTCTATTGAAGCGTGTCTTATCTAAGTTATGCTTAATAAACTGAAAAATCATATTTACACTTTCGTAGGTCAAGTACAATGTTATATTGTTCGGTTTCATCTTTGCATGCTATATTGAATGGTGTATTATCGAAGTTGCCAAATATGAGAATAACAGTTTTTAGCTTCGCGAGAAGTAAAAATGTTCACATATTATGCAATTTTTGCATATTGTCTAGTGTCGAACCTATAACGTGAATTTTGTCAAAAACCTCAAAATCGTATCCGCATTTTCGTATGCTAAACAACAGGTTTTATTGTTCGCTTTGATCATTTTATGCTATATTGAATCGTGTATTATCAAACATATCAAATATGCGAATAACTGTTTTTAGCATCTCGAGAAGTAGAAATGATCACATACTAAGCAATGTTTGAGTAATCTTTAGTTTCGAACCTTGAAATGTGCATGCTTAATAATCTCAAAAATCGTAATAACACTTTCGTAGGTTTAGTACGAAGTTATAGTGGATTATCGAAGTTGCCAAATATGAGAATAACAGTTTTTAGCTTCGCGAGAAGTAAAAATATTCACATATTCTACAATGTTTTCATATTATCTAGTGTCGAACGTAAATAAGTGAATTATGTCAAAAACCTAAAAATCGTATCCACATTTTCGTATGTTAAACAAAAAGTTTTATTGTTTTATGTCTTCGTTTTTTTCTCTATTGAATCGTGTCTTATCTAAGTTATGCTTAATAAACTGAAAAATCATATTTACACTTTCGTGTATATTCATATATTCATATTGTTCGGTTTCATCTTTGAATGCTATATTGAATGGTGTATTATCAGAGATGTCAAGTACCAGAATAACAGTTTTTAGCTTCACGAGAAGTGAAAATATTCACATAATCTGCAATGTTTGCATATTGTCTAGTGTCGAACCTAAAAAAGTGAAATATGTCAAAAACCTAAAAATCGTATCCACATTTTCGTATGTTAAACAAAAAGTTTTATTGTTCGCTTTCATCCTTTTATGCTATATTGAATCGTGTATTATCAAAAATATCAAATATGCGAATAACTGTTTTTAGCTTCACGAGAAGTAAAAATGATCACATGCTACGCAATGTTTGAGTAATTTTTAGTTTCGAACCTTGAAACGTGCATGCTTAATAATCTCAAAAATCGTAATTACACTTTCGTAGGTTTAGTACGAAGTTATATTGTTCGGTTTCATCTCTTCAAGCTATATTGAATCCTATATTATCGAATATGTCAAATACCAGAATAACAGTTTTTAGCTTCACGAGAAGTGAAAATATTCACATATTATGCAATGTTTTCATATTGTCTAGTGTCGAACCTTAAAAAGTGAAATATGTCAAAAACCTCAAAATCGTATCCGCATTTTCGTATGTTAAATAAAAAGTTTTATTGTTCGCTTTCAACCTTTTATGCTATATTGAATGGTGTATTATCAAAAATATCAAATATGCGAAAAACTGTATTAGCTTCACGAGAAGTAAAAATGATCACATACTAAGCAATGTTTGAGTAATGTTTAGTTTCGAACCTTGAAACATGCATGCTTAATAAACTGAAAAATCATATTTACACTTTGGTAGTTCAAGTACAATGTTATATTGTTCGGTTTCATCTTTGCATGCTATATTGAATGGTGTATTATCGAAGTTGCCAAATATGAGAATAACAGTTTTTAGCTTCGCGAGAAGTAAAAATGTTCACATATTATGCAATTTTTGCATATTGACTAGTGTCGAACCTTAAAAAGAGAATTATGTCAAAAACCTAAAAATCGTATCCGCATTTTCGTATGTTAAACAAAAAGTTTTATTGTTCGCTTTCATCCTTTTATGCTATATTGAATCGTGTATTATCTAAAATATCGAATATGCGAATAACTGTTTTTAGAATCACGAGAAGTAAAAATGATCACATACTACGCAATGTTTGAGTAATTTTTAGTTTCGAACGTTGAAACGTGCATGCTTAATAATCTTGAAAATCGTATTTACACTTTCGTAGGTTTAGTACGAAGTTATATTGTTCGGTTTCATCTCTTCATGCTATATTGAATCGTGTATTATCAGAGATGTCAAATACCAGAATAATAGTTTTTAGCTTCACGAGAAGTGAAAATATTCACATATTCTACAATGTTTGCATATTGTCTAGTGTCGAACCTAAAAAAGTGAAATATGTCAAAAACCTCAAAATCGTATCCGCATTTTCGTATGTTAAACAAAAAATTTTATTGTTCGCTTTCATCCTTTTATGCTATATTGAATCGTGTATTATCAAAAATATCAAATATGCGAATATCTGTTTTTAGCTTCACGAGAAGTAAAAATGATAACATGCTACGCAATGTTTGAGTAATGTTTAGTTTCGAACCTTGAAACGTGCATGCTTAATAAACTGAAAAATCGTATTTACACTTTCGTAGGTTTAGTACGAAGTTATATTGTTCGGTTTCATCACCTTATGCTATATTGAATCGTGTATTATCAGAGATGTCAAATACCAGAATAATAGTTTTTAGCTTCACGAGAAGTGAAAATATTCACATATTCTGCAATGTTTTCATATTGTCTAGTGTCGAACCTATAAAGTGAATTTTGTCAAAAACCTAAAAATCGCATTCGCATTTTCGTATGTTCAACATAAAGTTTTATTGCTTTATGTCTTCGTTTTTTTTACTATTGAATCGTGTCTTATCTAAGTTATGCTTAATAAACTGAAAAATCATATTTACACTTTCGTAAGTCAAGTACAATGTTATATTGTTCGGTTTCATCTTTGCATGCTATATTGAATGGTGTATTATCGAAGTTGCCAAATATGAGAATAACAGTTTTTAGCTTCACGAGAAGTGAAAATATTCACATATTATGCAATGTTTTCATATTGTCTAGTGTCGAACCTTAAAAAGTGAATTATGTCAAAAACCTAAAAATCGTATCCGCATTTTCGTATGTTCAATAAAAAGTTTTATTGCTTTATGTCTTCGTTTTTTTTACTATTGAATCGTGTCTTATCTATGTTATGCTTAATAAACTGAAAAATCATATTTACACTTTCGTGTATATTCATATATTCATATTGTTCGGTTTCATCTTTGCATGCTATATTGAATGGTGTATTATCAGAGATGTCAAATACCAGAATAATAGTTTTTAGCTTCACGAGAAGTGAAAATATTCACATATTATGCAATGTTTTTATATTGTCCAGTGTCGAACCTTAAAAAGTGAATTATGTCAAAAACCTAAAAATCGTATCCGCATTTTCGTATGTTAAACAAAAAGTTTTATTGTTCGCATTCATCCTTTTATGCTATATTGAATCGTGTATTATCAAAAATATCAAATATGCGAATAACTGTTTTTAGCTTCACGAGAAGTAAAAATGATCACATGCTACGCAATGTTTGAGTAATTTTTAGTTTCGAACCTTGAAACGTGCATGCTTAATAATCTTAAAAATCGTAATTACACTTTCGTAGGTTTAGTACGAAGTTATATTGTTCGGTTTCATCTCTTCATGCTATATTGAATCGTGTATTATCAGAGATGTCAAATACCAGAATAATAGTTTTTAGCTTCACGAGAAGTGAAAATATTCACATATTCTGCAATGTTTGCATATTGTCTAGTGTCGAACCTAAAAAAGTGAAATATGTCAAAAACCTAAAAATCGTATCCGCATTTTCGTATGTTAAACAAAAAGTTTTATTGTTCGCTTTCATCCTTTTATGCTATATTGAATCGTGTATTATCAAAAATATCAAATATGCGAATAACTGTTTATAGCATCACGAGAAGTAAAAATGATCACATACTAAGCAATGTTTGAGTAATGTTTAGTTTCGAACCTTGAAACATGCATGCTTAATAAACTGAAAAATCATATTTACACTTTCGTAAGTCAAGTACAATGTTATATTGTTCGGTTTCATCTTTGCATGCTATATTGAATGGTGTATTATCGAAGTTGCCAAATATGAGAATAACAGGTTTTAGCTTCGCGAGAAGTAAAAATGTTCACATATTATGCAATTTTTGCATATTGACTAGTGTCGAACCTTAAAGTGAATTTTGTCAAAAACCTCAAAATCGTATCCGCATTTTCGTATGCTAAACAAAAGGTTTTATTGTTCGCTTTCAACATTTTATGCTATACTGAATCGTGTATTATCAAAAATATCAAATATGCGAATAAATGTTTTTAGCATCTCGAGAAGTAAAAATGATCACATACTAAGCAATGATTGAGTAATCTTTAGTTTCGAACCTTGAAACGTGAATGCTTAATAAACTCAAAAATCGTAATTACACTTTCGTAGGTTTAGTACGAAGTTATAGTGTATTATCGAAGTTGCCAAATATGAGAATAACAGGTTTTAGCTTCGCGAGACATATTATGCATATTATGCAATGTTTGCATATTATCTAGAGTCGAACCTAAAAAAATGAATTATGTCAAAAACCTAAAAATCGTATCCGCATTTTCGTATGTTCAACAAAAAGTTTTATTGTTTTATGTCTTCGTTTTTTTCTCTATTGAATCGTGTCTTATCTAAGTTATGCTTAATAAACTGAAAAATCATATTTACACTTTCGTGTATATTCATATATTCATATTGTTCGGTTTCATCTTTGCATGCTATATTGAATGGTGTATTATCGAAGTTGCCAAATATGAGAATAACAGTTTTTAGCTTCACGAGAAGTGAAAATGATCACATACTAAGCAATGTTTGAGTAATGTTTAGGTTCGAACCTTGAAATGTGCATGCTTAATAAACTGAAAAATCGTATTTACACTTTTTTTAGTACGAAGTTATAGTGTATTATCGAAGTTGCCAAATATGAGAATAAGTTTTTAGCTTCGCAAGAAGTAAAAATATTCACATATTATGCAATGTTTGCATATTATCTAGTGTCTAACCTAAAAAGTGAAAAAGGTCAAAAACCTAAAAATCGTATCCACATTTTCGTATGTTAAATAAAAAGTTTTATTGCTCGCTTTTATACTTTTATGCTATATTGAATGGTGTATTATCAAAAATATCAAATATGCGAATAACTGATTAAACAATCAAGAGAAGAAAAAAGGATAAAATACGAAGCAATGTTTGAGTAATGTTTAGTTTCGAACCTTGATACATGCATGCTTAATAAACTGAAAAATCGTATTTACACTTTCGTAGGTCAAGTACGAAGTTATATTGTTCGGTTTCATCTCTTCATGCTGTATTGAATCTTGTGTTATCAGAGATGTCAAATACCAGAATAATAGTTTTTAGCTTCACGAGAAGTGAAAATATTCACATATTATGCAACGTTTGCATATTGTCTAGTGTCGAACCTAAAAAAGTGAATTATGTCAAAAACCTCAAAATCGTATCCGCATTTTCGTATGTTAAATAAAAAGTTTTATTGTTCGCTTTCATCCTTTTATGCTATATTGAATGGTGTATTATCAAAAATATCAAATATGCGAATAACTGTTTATAGCATCACGAGAAGTAAAAATGATCACATACTAAGCAATGTTTGAGTAATGTTTAGTTTCGAACCTTGAAACATGCATGCTTAATAAACTGAAAAATCGTATTTACACTTTCGTAGGTCAAGTACGTAAGTAGTTATATTGTTCGGTTTCATCTTTGCATGCTATATTGAATGGTGTATTATCGAAGTTGCCAAATATGAGAATAACAGTTTTTAGCTTCACGAGAAGTGAAAATATTCACATATTATGCAATGTTTTCATATTGTCTAGTGTCGAACCTTAAAAAGTGAATTATGTCAAAAACCTAAAAATCGTATCCACATTTTCGTATGTTAAATAAAAAGTTTTATTGCTCGCTTTTATACTTTTATGCTATATTGAATGGTGTATTATCAAAAATATCAAATATGCGAATAACTGTTTATAGCATCACGAGAAGTAAAAATGATCACATACTAAGCAATGTTTGAGTAATGTTTAGTTTCGAACCTTGAAACATGCATGCTTAATAAACTGAAAAATCATATTTACACTTTCGTAGGTCAAGTACAATGTTATATTGTTCGGTTTCATCTTTGCATGCTATATTGAATCGTGTATTATCAAAAATATCAAATATGCGAATAACTGTTTTTAGCTTCACGAGAAGTAAAAATGATCACATACTAAGCAATGTTTGAGTAATCTTTAGTTTCGAACCTTGAAACGTGAATGCTTAATAAACTGAAAAATCGTATTTACACTTTCGTAGGTCAAGTACGAAGTTATATTGTTCGGTTTCATCTCTTCATGCTATATTGAATCGTGTATTATCAGAGATGTCAAATACCAGAATAATAGTTTTTAGCTTCACGAGAAGTGAAAATATTCACATATTATGCAATGTTTTCATATTGTCTAGTGTCGAACCTAAAAAAGTGAAATATGTCAAAAACCTAAAAATCGTATCCACATTTTCGTATGTTAAACAAAAAGTTTTATTGTTCGCTTTCATCCTTTTATGCTATATTGAATCGTGTATTATCAAAAATATCAAATATGCGAATAACTGTTTTTAGCTTCACGAGAAGTAAAAATGATCACATGCTACGCAATGTTTGAGTAATTTTTAGTTTCGAACCTTGAAACGTGCATGCTTAATAATCTTAAAAATCGTAATTACACTTTCGTAGGTTTAGTACGAAGTTATATTGTTCGGTTTCATCTCTTCATGCTATATTGAATCGTGTATTATCAGAGATGTCAAATACCAGAATAACAGTTTTTAGCTTCACGAGAAGTGAAAATATTCACATAATCTGCAATGTTTGCATATTGTCTAGTGTCGAACCTAAAAAAGTGAAATATGTCAAAAACCTAAAAATCGTATCCACATTTTCGTATGTTAAACAAAAAGTTTTATTGTTCGCTTTCATCCTTTTATGCTATATTGAATCGTGTATTATCAAAAATATCAAATATGCGAATAACTGTTTTTAGCTTCACGAGAAGTAAAAATGATCACATGCTACGCAATGTTTGAGTAATTTTTAGTTTCGAACCTTGAAACGTGCATGCTTAATAAACTGAAAAATCGTATTTACACTTTCGTAGGACAAGTACAAAGTTATAGTGTATTATCGAAGTTGCCAAATATGAGAATAACAGTTTTTAGCTTCGCGAGAAGTAAAAATATTGACATATTATGCAATGTTTGCATATTGTCTAGTGTCGAACCTAAAAAAGTGAAATATGTCAAAAACCTAAAAATCGTATCCACATTTTCGTATGTTAAATAAAAAGTTTTATTGCTCGCTTTTATCCTTTTATGCTATATTGAATGGTGTATTATCAAAAATATCAAATATGCGAATAACTGTTTATAGCATCACGAGAAGTAAAAATGATCACATACTAAGCAATGTTTGAGTAATGTTTAGTTTCGAACCTTGAAACATGCATGCTTAATAAACTGAAAAATCATATTTACACTTTCGTAGGTCAAGTACAATGTTATATTGTTCGGTTTCATCTTTGCATGCTATATTGAATGGTGTATTATCGAAGTTGCCAAATATGAGAATAACAGTTTTTAGCTTCGCGAGAAGTAAAAATGTTCACATATTATGCAATTTTTGCATATTGACTAGTGTCGAACCTATAAAGTGAATTTTGTCAAAACCTAAAAATCGCATTCGCATTTTCGTATGTTCAACAAAAAGTTTTATTGTTTTATGTCTTCGTTTTTTCTCTATTGAATCGTGTCTTATCTAAGTTATGCTTAATAAACTGAAAAATCATATTTACACTTTCGTAGGTCAAGTACAATGTTATATTGTTCGGTTTCATCTTTGCATGCTATATTGAATGGTGTATTATCGAAGTTGCCAAATATGAGAATAACAGTTTTTAGCTTCGCGAGAAGTAAAAATGTTCACATATTATGCAATTTTTGCATATTGACTAGTGTCGAACCTATAACGTGAATTTTGTCAAAAACCTCAAAATCGTATCCGCATTTTCGTATGCTAAACAAAAGGTTTTATTGTTCGCTTTGATCATTTTATGCTATATTGAATCGTGTATTATCAAAAATATCAAATATGCGAATAACTGTTTTTAGCATCTCGAGAAGTAAAAATGATCACATACTAAGCAATGTTTGAGTAATCTTTAGTTTCGAACCTTGAAACGTGAATGCTTAATAATCTCAAAAATCGTAATTACACTTTCGTAGGTTTAGTACGAAGTTATAGTGGATTATCGAAGTTGCCAAATATGAGAATAACAGTTTTTAGCTTCGCGAGAAGTAAAAATATTCACATATTATACAATGTTTTCATATTATCTAGTGTCGAACCTTAAAAAGTGAAATATGTCAAAAACCTAAAAATCGTATCCACATTTTCGTATGTTAAATAAAAAGTTTTATTGCTTTATGTCTTCGTTTTTTTTACTATTGAATCGTGTCTTATCTATGTTATGCTTAATAAACTGAAAAATCGTATTAACACTTTCGTGTATATTCATATATTCATATTGTTCGGTTTCATCTTTGAATGCTATATTGAATGGTGTATTATCAGAGATGTCAAATACCAGAATAACAGTTTTTAGCTTCACGAGAAGTGAAAATATTCACATATTATGCAATGTTTGCATATTGTCTAGTGTCGAACCTAAAAAAGTGAAATATGTCAAAAACCTAAAAATCGTATCCACATTTTCGTATGTTAAACAAAAAGTTTTATTGTTCGCTTTCATCCTTTTATGCTATATTGAATCGTGTATTATCAAAAATATCAAATATGCGAATAAATGTTTTTAGCTTCACGAGAAGTAAAAATGATCACATGCTACGCAATGTTTGAGTAATTTTTAGTTTCGAACCTTGAAACGTGAATGCTTAATAAACTGAAAAATCGTAATTACACTTTCGTAGGTTTAGTACGAAGTTATATTGTTCGGTTTCATCTCTTCAAGCTATATTAAATCCTATATTATCGAAGTTGTCAAATACCAGAATAACAGTTTTTAGCTTCACGAGAAGTGAAAATATTCACATATTATGCAATGTTTTCATATTGTCTAGTGTCTAACCTTAAATAGTGAATTATGTCAAAAACCTAAAAATCGTATCCAGATTATCGTATGTTAAATAAAAAGTTTTATTGCTCTCTTTTATCCTTTTATGCTATATTGAATGGTGTATTATCAAAAATATCAAATATGCGAATAACTGTTTATAGCATCACGAGAAGTAAAAAGATCACATACTAAGCAATGTTTGAGTAATGTTTAGTTTCGAACCTTGAAACATGCATGCTTAATAAACTGAAAAATCATATGTACACTTTCGTAGGTCAAGTACAATGTTATATTGTTCGGTTTCATCTTATTGAATGGTGTATTATCGAAGATGCCAAATATTAGAATAACAGTTTTTAGCTTCACGAGAAGTGAAAATATTCACATATTATGCAATGTTTTCATATTGTCTAGTGTCGAACCTAAAAAAGTGAAATATGTCAAAAACCTAAAAATCGTATCCACATTTTCGTATGTTAAACAAAAAGTTTTATTGTTCGCTTTCATCCTTTTATCTATATTGAATAGGGTATTATCTAAAATATCAAATATGCGAATAAATGTTTTTAGAATCACGAGAAGTAAAAATGATCACATACTAAGCAATGTTTGAGTAATGTTTCGTTTCGAAACTTGAAACGTGCATGCTTAATAAACTGAAAAATCGTATTTACACTTTCGTAGGTTTAGTACGAAGTTATAGTGTATTATCGAAGTTGCCAAATATGAGAATAAGTTTTTAGCTTCGCAAGAAGTAAAAATATTCACATATTATGCAATGTTTGCATATTATCTAGTGTCGAACCTAAAAAAGTGAAAAAGGTCAAAAACCTAAAAATCGTATCCACATTTTCGTATGTTAAATAAAAAGTTTCATTGCTCGCTTTTATCCTTTTATGCTATATTGAATGGTGTATTATCAAAAATATTAAATATGCGAATAACTGTTTTTAGAATCACGAGAAGTAAAAATGATCACATACTAAGCAATGTTTGAGTAATTTTTAGTTTCGAACCTTGATACATGCATGCTTAATAAACTGAAAAATCGTATTTACACTTTCGTAGGTCAAGTACGAAGTTATATTGTTCGGTTTCATCTCTTCATGCTGTATTGAATCTTGTGTTATCAGAGATGTCAAATACCAGAATAATAGTTTTTAGCTTCACGAGAAGTGAAAATATTCACATATTATGCAATGTTTGCATATTGTCTAGTGTCGAAACAAAAAAAGTGAATTATGTCAAAAACCTAAAAATCGTATCCGCATTTTCGTATGTTAAACAAAAAGTTTTATTGTTCGCTTTCATCAGTTTATGCTATATTGAATCGTGTATTATCTAAAATATCGAATATGCGAATAACTGTTTTTAGCTTCACGAGAAGTAAAAATGATCACATGCTACGCAATGTTTGAGTAATTTTTAGTTTCGAACCTTGAAACGTGCATGCTTAATAATCTTAAAAATCGTAATTACACTTTCGTAGGTTTAGTACGAAGTTATATTGTTCGGTTTCATCTCTTCAAGCTATATTGAATCGTGTATTATCAGAGATGTCAAATACCAGAATAACAGTTTTTAGCTTCACGAGAAGTGAAAATATTCACATATTCTGCAATGTTTGCATATTGTCTAGTGTCGAACCTAAAAAAGTGAAATATGTCAAAAACCTAAAAATCGTATCCACATTTTCGTATGTTAAACAAAAAGTTTTATTGTTCGCTTTCATCCTTTTATGCTATATTGAATCGTGTATTATCAAAAATATCAAATATGCGAATAACTGTTTTTAGCTTCACGAGAAGTAAAAATGATCACATGCTACGCAATGTTTGAGTAATTTTTAGTTTCGAACCTTGAAACGTGCATGCTTAATAAACTGAAAAATCGTATTTACACTTTCGTAGGTTTAGTACGAAGTTATAGTGTATTATCGAAGTTGCCAAATATGAGAATAACAGTTTTTAGCTTCGCAAGAAGTATGCAATGTTTGCATATTATCTAGTGTCGAACCTAAAAAAGTGAAATATGTCAAAAACCTAAAAATCGTATCCACATTTTCGTATGTTAAATAAAAAGTTTTATTGCTCGCTTTTATCCTTTTATGCTATATTGAATGGTGTATTATCAAAAATATCAAATATGCGAATAACTGTTTATAGCATCACGAGAAGTAAAAATGATCACATACTAAGCAATGTTTGAGTAATGTTTAGTTTCGAACCTTGAAACATGCATGCTTAATAAACTGAAAAATCATATTGACACTTTCGTAGGTCAAGTACAATGTTATATTGTTCGGTTTCATCTTTGCATGCTATATTGAATGGTGTATTATCGAAGTTGCCAAATATGAGAATAACAGATTTTAGCTTCGCGAGAAGTAAAAATGTTCACATATTATGCAATTTTTGCATATTGTCTAGTGTCGAACCTATAAAGTGAATTTTGTCAAAACCTAAAAATCGCATTCGCATTTTCGTATGTTCAACAAAAAGTTTTATTGTTTTATGTCTTCGTTTTTTTCTCTATTGAATCGTGTCTTATCTAAGTTATGCTTAATAAACTGAAAAATCATATTTACACTTTCGTAGGTCAAGTACAATGTTATATTGTTCGGTTTCATCTTTGCATGCTATATTGAATGGTGTATTATCGAAGTTGCCAAATATGAGAATAACAGTTTTTAGCTTCGCGAGAAGTAAAAATGTTCACATATTATGCAATGTTTGTTATTGTCTAGTGTCGAACCTATAACGTGAATTTTGTCAAAAACCTCAAAATCGTATCCGCATTTTCGTATGCTAAACAACAGGTTTTATTGTTCGCTTTGATCATTTTATGCTATATTGAATCGTGTATTATCAAAAATATCAAATATGCGAATAACTGTTTTTAGCATCTCGAGAAGTAAAAATGATCACATACTAAGCAATGTTTGAGTAATCTTTAGTTTCGAACCTTGAAACGTGAATGCTTAATAATCTTAAAAATCGTAATTACACTTTCGTAGGTGTAGTACGAAGTTATAGTGCATTATCGAAGTTGCCAAATATGAGAATAACAGTTTTTAGCTTCGCGAGACATGTTATGCATATTATGCAATGTTTGCATATTATCTAGAGTCGAACCTTAAAAAGTGAATTATGTCAAAAACCTAAAAATCGTATCCACATTTTCGTATGTTAAATAAAAAGTTTTATTGCTTTATGTCTTCGTTTTTTTTACTATTGAATCGTGTCTTATCTATGTTATGCTTAATAAACTGAAAAATCGTATTAACACTTTCGTGTATATTCATATATTCATATTGTTCGGTTTCATCTTTGCATGCTATATTGAATGGTGTATTAACGAAGATGTCAAATACCAGAATAACAGTTTTTAGCTTCACGAGAAGTGAAAATATTCACATAATCTGCAATGTTTGCATATTGTCTAGTGTCGAACCTAAAAAAGTGAAATATGTCAAAAACTAAAAATCGTATCCACATTTTCGTATGTTAAATAAAAAGTTTTATTGCTCGCTTTTATCCTTTTATGCTATATGGAATGGTGTATTATCAAAAATATCAAATATGCGAATAACTGTTTATAGCATCACGAGAAGTAAAAATGATCACATACTAAGCAATGTTTGAGTAATGTTTAGTCTCGAACCTTGAAACATGCATGCTTAATAAACTGAAAAATCATATTTACACTTTCGTAGGTCAAGTACAATGTTATATTGTTCAGTTTCATCTTTGCATGCTATATTGAATGGTGTATTATCGAAGTTGCCATATATGAGAATAACAGTTTTTAGCTTCGCGAGAAGTAAAAATGTTCACATATTATGCAATTTTTGCATATTGACTAGTGTCGAACCTTAAAAAGTGAATTATGTCAAAAACCTAAAAATCGTATCCACATTTTCGTATGTTAAATAAAAAGTTTTATTGCTCGCTTTTATACTTTTATGCTATATTGAATGGTGTATTATCAAAAATATCAAATATGCGAATAACTGTTTATAGCATCACGAGAAGTAAAAATGATCACATACTAAGCAATGTTTGAGTAATGTTTAGTTTCGAACCTTGAAACATGCATGCTTAATAAACTGAAAAATCGTATTTACACTTTCGTAGGTCAAGTACGTAAGTAGTTATATTGTTCGGTTTCATCTTTGCATGCTATATTGAATAGTGTATTATCAAAAATATCAAATATGCGAATAACTGTTTTTAGCATCTCGAGAAGTAAAAATGATCACATACTAAGCAATGTTTGAGTAATCTTTAGTTTCGAACCTTGAAACGTGAATGCTTAATAAACTGAAAAATCGTATTTACACTTTCGTAGGTCAAGTACGAAGTTATATTGTTCGGTTTCATCTCTTCATGCTGTATTGAATCGTGTATTATCAGAGATGTCAAGTACCAGAATAACAGTTTTTAGCTTCTCGAGAAGTGAAAATATTCACATATTCTGCAATTTTTGCATATTGTCTAGTGTCTAACCTTAAATAGTGAATTATTTCAAAAACCTAACAAACGTATCCACATTTTCGTATGTTAAATAAAAAGTTTTATTGCTCGCTTTTATCCTTTTATGCTATATTGAATGGTGTATTATCAAAAATATCAAATATGCGAATAACTGTTTATAGCATCACGAGAAGTAAAAATGATCACATACTAAGCAATGTTTGAGTAATGTTTAGTTTCGAACCTTGAAACATGCATGCTTAATAAACTGAAAAATCATATTTACACTTTCGTAGGTCAAGTACAATGTTATATTGTTCGGTTTCATCTTTGCATGCTATATTGAATGGTGTATTATCGAAGTTGCCAAATATGAGAATAACAGGTTTTAGCTTCGCGAGAAGTAAAAATGTTCACATATTATGCAATTTTTGCATATTGACTAGTGTCGAACCTTAAAAAGTGAATTATGTCAAAAACCTAAAAATCGTATCCACATTTTCGTATGTTAAATAAAAAGTTTTATTGCTCGCTTTTATACTTTTATGCTATATTGAATGGTGTATTATCAAAAATATCAAATATGCGAATAACTGTTTATAGCATCACGAGAAGTAAAAATGATCACATACTAAGCAATGTTTGAGTAATGTTTAGTTTCGAACCTTGAAACATGCATGCTTAATAAACTGAAAAATCGTATTTACACTTTCGTAGGTCAAGTACGTAAGTAGTTATATTGTTCGGTTTCATCTTTGCATGCTATATTGAATGGTGTATTATCGAAGTTGCCAAATATGAGAATAACAGTTTTTAGCTTCGCGAGAAGTAAAAATGTTCACATATTATGCAATTTTTGCATATTGTCTAGAGTCGAACATAAAAAAGTGAATTTTGTCAAAAACCTAAAAATCGCATTCGCATTTTCGTATGTTCAACAAAAAGTTTTATTGCTTTATGTCTTCGTTTTTTTTACTATTGAATCGTGTCTTATCTAAGTTATGCTTAATAAACTGAAAAATCGTATTTACACTTTCGTAGGTCAAGTACGAAGTTATATTGTTCGGTTTCATCTCTTCATGCTGTATTGAATCTTGTGTTATCAGAGATGTCAAATACCAGAATAATAGTTTTTAGCTTCACGAGAAGTAAAAATATTCACATATTATGCAATTTTTGCATATTGTCTAGTGTCGAACCTTAAAAAGTGAAATATGTCAAAAACCTAAAAATCGTATCCACATTTTCGTATGTTAAACAAAAAGTTTTATTGTTCGCTTTCATCCTTTTATGCTATATTGAATCGTGTATTATCAAAAATATCAAATATGCGAATAACTGTTTTTAGCTTCACGAGAAGTAAAAATGATCACATGCTACGCAATGTTTGAGTAATTTTTAGTTTCGAACCTTGAAACGTGCATGCTTAATAATCTTAAAAATCGTAATTACACTTTCGTAGGTTTAGTACGAAGTTATATTGTTCGGTTTCATCTCTTCAAGCTATATTGAATCGTGTATTATCAGAGATGTCAAATACCAGAATAATAGTTTTTAGCTTCACGAGAAGTGAAAATATACCCATATTCTGCAACGTTTGCATATTGTCTAGTGTCGAACCTAAAAAAGTGAATTATGTCAAAAACCTAAAAATCGTATCAACATTTTCGTATGTTAAACAAAAAGTTTTATTGTTCGGTTTCATCACTTCATGCTATATTGAATCGTGTATTATCAAAAATATCAAATATGCGAATAACTGTTTTTAGCTTCACGAGAAGTAAAAATCATCACATGCTACGCAATGTTTGAGTAATTTTTAGTTTCGAACCTTGAAACGTGCATGCTTAATAAACTGAAAAATCGTATTTACATTTTCGTAGGTTTAGTACGAAGTTATAGTGTATTATCGAAGTTGCCAAATATGAGAATAAGTTTTTAGCTTCGCAAGAAGTAAAAATATTCACATATTATGCAATGTTTGCATATTGTCTAGTGTCGAACCTAAAAAAGTGAAATATTGCAAAAACCTAAAAATCGTATCCACATTTTCGTATGTTAAACAAAAAGTTTTATTGTTCGCTTTCATCCTTTTATGCTATATTGAATCGTGTATTATCAAAAATATCAAATATGCGAATAACTGTTTTTAGCTTCACGAGAAGTAAAAATGATCACATGCTACGCAATGTTTGAGTAATTTTTAGTTTCGAACCTTGAAACGTGCATGCTTAATAAACTGAAAAATCGTATTTACACTTTCGTAGGTTTAGTACGAAGTTATAGTGTATTATCGAAGTTGCCAAATATGAGAATAAGTTTTTAGCTTCGCAAGAAGTAAAAATATTCACATATTATGCAATGTTTGCATATTGTCTAGTGTCGAACCTAAAAAAGTGAAATATGTCAAAAACCTAAAAATCGTATCCACATTTTCGTATGTTAAACAAGAAGTTTCATTGTTCGCTTTCATCCTTTTATGCTATATTGAATCGTGTATTATCAAAAATATCAAATATGCGAATAAATGTTTTTAGCTTCACGAGAAGTAAAAATGATCACATGCTACGCAATTTTTGAGTAATTTTTAGTTTCGAAACTTGAAACGTGCATGCTTAATAAACTGAAAAATCGTATTTACACTTTCGTAGGTCACGTACGAAGTTATATTGTTCGGTGTCATCTCTTCATGCTGTATTGAATCTTGTGTTATCAGAGATGTCAAATACCAGAATAATAGTTTTTAGCGTCACGAGAAGTGAAAATATTCACATATTATGCAATTTTTGCATATTGTCCAGTGTCGAACCTAAAAAAGTGAAATATGTCAAAAACCTAAAAATCGTATCCACATTTTCGTATGTTAAATAAAAAGTTTTATTGCTCGCTTTTATCCTTTTATGCTATATTGAATGGTGTATTATCAAAAATATCAAATATGCGAATAACTGTTTATAGCATCACGAGAAGTAAAAATGATCACATACTAAGCAATGTTTGAGTAATTTTTAGTTTCGAACCTTGAAACGTGCATGCTTAATAAACTGAAAAATCGTATTTACACTTTCGTAGGTTTAGTACGAAGTTATATTGTTCGGTTTCATCTCTTCATGCTGTATTGAATCTTGTGTTATCAGAGATGTCAAATACCAGAATAATAGTTTTTAGCTTCACGAGAAGTGAAAATATTCACATATTATCAATTTTTGCATATTGTCTAGTGTCGAACCTAAAAAAGTGAAATATGTCAAAAACCTAAAAATCGTATCCACATTTTCGTATGTTAAACAAAAAGGTTTATTGTTCGCTTTTATCCTTTTATGCTATATTGAATGGTGTATTATCAAAAATATCAAATATGCGAATAACTGTTTTTAGAATCACGAGAAGTAAAAATGATCACATACTAAGCAATGTTTGAGTAATGTTTAGTTTCGAAGCTTGAAACGTGCATGCTTAATAAACTGAAAAATCGTATTTACACTTTCGTAGGTCAAGTACAAAGTTATATTGTTCGGTTTCATCTTTTCATGCTATATTGAATGGTGTATTATCGAAGTTGCCAAATATGAGAATAACAGTTTTTAGCATCACTAGAAGTAAAAATGTTCACATACTACGCAATGTTTGAGTAATGTTTAGTTTCGAACCTTGAAACGTGACTGCTTAATAAACTGAAAAATCTTATTTACACATTCGTAGGTCAAGTACGAAGTTATATTGTTCGGTTTTATCTCTTCATGCTTTATTGAATCGTGTATTATCAGATATGTCAAATACCAGAATAAAAGTTTTTAGCTTCACGAGAAGTGAAAATATTCACATATTATGCAATTTTTGCATATTGTCTAGTGTCGAACCTAAAAAAGTGAAATATGTCAAAAACCTAAAAATCGTATCCACATTTTCGTATGTTAAATAAAAAGTTTTATTGCACGCTTTTATCCTTTTATGCTATATTGAATGGTGTATTATCAAAAATATCAAATATGCGAATAACTGTTTTTAGAATCACGAGAAGTAAAAATGATCACATACTACGCAATGTTTGAGTAATGTTTAGTTTCGAACCTTGAAACGTGAATGCTTAATAAACTGAAAAATCGTATTTACACTTTCGTAGGTCAAGTACGAAGTTATATTGTTCGGTTTCATCTTTTTATGCTATATTGAATCGTGTATTATCAAAAATATCAAATATGCGAATAACTGTTTATAGCATCACGAGAAGTAAAAATGATCACATACTAAGCAATGTTTGAGTAATTTTTAGTTTCGAACCTTGAAACGTGCATGCTTAAGAATCTTAAAAATCGTTATTACACTTTCGTAGGTTTAGTACGAAGTTATATTGTTCGGTTTCATCTCTTCATGCTGTATTGAATCTTGTGTTATCAGAGATGTCAAATACCAGAATAACAGTTTTTAGCTTCACGAGAAGTGAAAATATTCACATATTATGCAATGTTTTCATATTGTCTAGTGTCTAACCTTAAATAGTGAAATATGTCAAAAACCTAAAAATCGTATCCACATTTTCGTATGTTAAACAAAAAGGTTTATTGTTCGCTTTTTATCCTTTTATGCTATATTGAATGGTGTATTATCTAAAATATCGAATATGCGAATAACTGTTTTTAGAATCACGAGAAGTAAAAATGATCACATACTACGCAATGTTTGAGTAATGTTTAGTTTCGAACCTGGACACATGCATGCTTAATTAACTGAAAAATCGTATTTACACTTTCGTAGGTCAAGTACAAAGTTTTATTGTTCTCTTTCATCCTTTTATGCTATATTGAATAGTGTATTATCTAAAATATCGAATAACTGTTTTTAGCATCTCGAGAAGTAAAAATGATCACATACTAAGCAATGTTTGAGTAATCGTTATTTTCGATCCTTGAAATGTGCATGCTTAATAATCTTAAAAATCGTAATTACACTTTCGTAGGTTTAGTACGAAGTTATAGTGCATTATCGAAGTTGCCAAATATGAGAATAACAGTTTTTAGCTTCGCGAGACATATTATGCATATTATGCAATGTTTGCATATTATCTAGAGTCGAACCTAAAAAAATGAATTATGTCAAAAACCTAAAAATCGTATCCGCATTTTCGTATGTTCAACAAAAAGTTTTATTGTTTTATGTCTTCGTTTTTTTCTCTATTGAATCGTGTCTTATCTAAGTTATGCTTAATAAACTGAAAAATCATATTTACACTTTCGTGTATATTCATATATTCATATTGTTCGGTTTCATCTTTGCATGCTATATTGAATGGTGTATTATCAGAGATGTCAAGTACCAGAATAACAGTTTTTAGCTTCACGAGAAGTAAAAATATTCACATATTCTGCAATGTTTGCATATTGTCTAGTGTCGAACCGAAAAAAGTGAAATATGTCAAAAACCTAAAAATCGTATCCACATTTTCGTATGTTAAACAAAAAGTTTTATTGTTCGCTTTCATCCTTTTATGCTATATTGAATCGTGTATTATCAAAAATATCAAATATGCGAATAACTGTTATTAGCTTCACGAGAAGTAAAAATGATCACATACTAAGCAATGATTGAGTAATCTTTAGTTTCGAACCTTGAAACGTGAATGCTTAATAAACTCAAAAATCGTAATTACACTTTCGTAGGTTTAGTACGAAGTTATAGTGTATTATCGAAGTTGCCAAATATGAGAATAAGTTTTTAGCTTCGCTAGAAGTAAAAATATTCACATATTATGCAATGTTTGCATATTGTCTAGTGTCGAACCTAAAAAAGTGAAATATGTCAAAAACCTAAAAATCGTATCCACATTTTCGTATGTTAAACAAAAAGTTTTATTGTTCGCTTTCATCCTTTTATGCTATATTGAATCGTGTATTATCAAAAATATCAAATATGCGAATAACTGTTTTTAGCTTCACGAGAAGTAAAAATGATCACATGCTACGCAATGTTTGAGTAATTTTTAGTTTCGAACCTTGAAACGTGCATGCTTAATAAACTGAAAAATCGTATTTACACTTTCGTAGGTTTAGTACGAAGTTATAGTGTATTATCGAAGTTGCCAAATATGAGAATAAGTTTTTAGCTTCGCAAGAAGTAAAAATATTCACATATTATGCAATGTTTGCATATTGTCTAGTGTCGAACCTAAAAAAGTGAAATATGTCAAAAACCTAAAAATCGTATCCGCATTTTCGTATGTTAAACAAAAAGTTTTATTGTTCGCTTTCATCAGTTTATGCTATATTGAATCGTGTATTATCTAAAATATCGAATATGCGAATAACTGTTTTTAGAATCACGAGAAGTAAAAATGATCACATACTACGCAATGTTTGAGTAATGTTTAGTTTCGAACCTTGAAACGTGAATTCTTAATAAACTGAAAAATCGTATTTACACTTTCGTAGGTCAAGTACGAAGTTATATTGTTCGGTTTCATCTCTTCATGCTATATTGAATCGTGTATTATCAGAGATGTCAAATACCAGAATAACAGTTTTTAGCTTCACGAGAAGTGAAAATATTCACATATTCTGCAATGTTTGCATATTGTCTAGTGTCTAACCTTAAATAGTTAATTATGTCAAAAACCTAAAAATCGTATCCGCATTTTCGTATGTTAAACAAAAAGTTTTATTGATCGCTTTTATACTTTTATGCTATATTGAATGGTCTATTATCAAAAATATCAAATATGCGAATAACTGTTTATAGCATCACGAGAAGTAAAAATGATCACATACTAAGCAATGTTTGAGTAATCTTTAGTTTCGAACCTTGAAACGTGAATGCTTAATAAACTGAAAAATCATATTTACACTTTCGTAGGTCAAGTACAATGTTATATTGAATGGTGTATTATCGAAGTTGCCATATATGAGAATAACAGTTTTTAGCTTCGCGAGAAGTAAAAATATTCACATATTATGCAATTTTTGCATATTGACTAGTGTCGAACCTTAAAAAGTGAATTATGTCAAAAACCTAAAAATCGTATCCACATTTTCGTATGTTAAATAAAAAGTTTTATTGCTCGCTTTTATACTTTTATGCTATATTGAATGGTGTATTATCAAAAATATCAAATATGCGAATAACTGTTTATAGCATCACGAGAAGTAAAAATGATCACATACTAAGCAATGTTTGAGTAATGTTTAGTTTCGAACCTTGAAACATGCATGCTTAATAAACTGAAAAATCGTATTTACACTTTCGTAGGTCAAGTACGTAAGTAGTTATATTGTTCGGTTTCATCTTTGCATGCTATATTGAATGGTGTATTATCAAAAATATCAAATATGCGAATAACTGTTTTTAGCATCTCGAGAAGTAAAAATGATCACATACTAAGCAATGTTTGAGTAATCTTTAGTTTCGAACCTTGAAACGTGAATGCTTAATAAACTGAAAAATCGTATTTACACTTTCGTAGGTCAAGTACGAAGTTATATTGTTCGGTTTCATCTCTTCATGCTGTATTGAATCGTGTATTATCAGAGATGTCAAATACCAGAATAACAGTTTTTAGCTTCACGAGAAGTGAAAATATTCACATATTCTGCAATGTTTGCATATTGTCTAGTGTCTAACCTTAAATAGTTAATTATGTCAAAAACCTAAAAATTGTATACGCATTTTCGTATGTTAAACAAAAAGTTTTATTGCTCTCTTTTATCCTTTTATGCTATATTGAATGGTGTATTATCAAAAATATCAAATATGCGAATAACTGTTTATAGCATCACGAGAAGTAAAATGATCACATACTAAGCAATGTTTGAGTAATGTTTAGTTTCGAACCTTGAAACATGCATGCTTAATAAACTGAAAAATCATATTTACACTTTCGTAGGTCAAGTACAATGTTATATTGTTCGGTTTCATCTTTGCATGCTATATTGAATGGTGTATTATCGAAGTTGCCAAATATGAGAATAACAGGTTTTAGCTTCGCGAGAAGTAAAAATGTTCACATATTATGCAATTTTTGCATATTGACTAGTGTCGAACCTTAAAAAGTGAATTATGTCAAAAACCTAAAAATCGTATCCACATTTTCGTATGTTAAATAAAAAGTTTTATTGCTCGCTTTTATACTTTTATGCTATATTGAATGGTGTATTATCAAAAATATCAAATATGCGAATAACTGTTTATAGCATCACGAGAAGTAAAAATGATCACATACTAAGCAATGTTTGAGTAATGTTTAGTTTCGAACCTTGAAACATGCATAATAAACTGAAAAATCGTATTTACACTTTCGTAGGTCAAGTACGTAAGTAGTTATATTGTTCGGTTTCATCTTTGCATGCTATATTGAATGGTGTATTATCGAAGTTGCCAAATATGAGAATAACAGTTTTTAGCTTCGCGAGAAGTAAAAATGTTCACATATTATGCAATTTTTGCATATTGTCTAGAGTCGAACATAAAAAAGTGAATTTTGTCAAAAACCTAAAAATCGCATTCGCATTTTCGTATGTTCAACATAAAGTTTTATTGCTTTATGTCTTCGTTTTTTTTACTATTGAATCGTGTCTTATCTAAGTTATGCTTAATAAACTGAAAAATCGTATTTACACTTTCGTAGGTCAAGTACGAAGTTATATTGTTCGGTTTCATCTCTTCATGCTGTATTGAATCTTGTGTTATCAGAGATGTCAAATACCAGAATAATAGTTTTTAGCTTCACGAGAAGTGAAAATATTCACATATTATGCAATGTTTGCATATTGTCTAGTGTCGAACCTAAAAAAGTGAAATATGTCAAAAACCTAAAAATCGTATCCACATTTTCGTATGTTAAACAAAAAGTTTTATTGTTCGCTTTCATCCTTTTATGCTATATTGAATCGTGTATTATCAAAAATATCAAATATGCGAATAACTGTTTTTAGCTTCACGAGAAGTAAAAATGATCACATGCTACGCAATGTTTGAGTAATTTTTAGTTTCGAACCTTGAAACGTGCATGCTTAATAAACTGAAAAATCGTATTTACACTTTCGTAGGTCAAGTACGAAGTTATATTGTTCGGTTTCATCTCTTCATGCTGTATTGAATCTTGTGTTATCAGAGATGTCAAATACCAGAATAATAGTTTTTAGCTTCACGAGAAGTGAAAATATTCACATATTATGCTATGTTTGCATATTGTCCAGTGTCGAAACTAAAAAAGTGAATTATGTCAAAAACCTAAAAATCGTATCCGCATTTTCGTATGTTAAACAAAAAGTTTTATTGTTCGCTTTCATCCTTTTATGCTATATTGAATCGTGTATTATCAAAAATATCAAATATGCGAATAACTGTTTTTAGCTTCACGAGAAGTAAAAATGATCACATGCTACGCAATGTTTGAGTAATTTTTAGTTTCGAACCTTGAAACGTGCATGCTTAATAATCTTAAAAATCGTAATTACACTTTCGTAGGTTTAGTACGAAGTTATATTGTTCGGTTTCATCTCTTCATGCTATATTGAATCGTGTATTATCAGAGATGTCAAATACCAGAATAACAGTTTTTAGCTTCACGAGAAGTGAAAATATTCACATATTCTGCAATGTTTTCATATTGTCTAGTGTCGAACCTAAAAAAGTGAAAAATATGTCAAAAACCTAAAAATCGTATCCACATTTTCGTATGTTAAACAAAAAGTTTTATTGTTCGCTTTCATCCTTTTATGCTATATTGAATCGTGTATTATCAAAAATATCAAATATGCGAATAACTGTTTTTAGCTTCACGAGAAGTAAAAATGATCACATGCTACGAATTTTTTGAGTATTTTTTAGTTTCGAACCTTGAAACGTGCATGCTTAATAAACTGAAAAATCGTATTTACACTTTCGTAGGTTTAGTACGAAGTTATAGTGTATTATCGAAGTTGCCAAATATGAGAATAAGTTTTTAGCTTCGCAAGAAGTAAAAATATTCACATATTATGCAATGTTTGCATATTGTCTAGTGTCGAACCTAAAAAAGTGAAATATGTCAAAAACCTAAAAATCGTATCCACATTTTCGTATGTTAAACAAAAAGTTTTATTGTTCGCTTTCATCCTTTTATGCTATATTGAATCGTGTATTATCAAAAATATCAAATATGCGAATAACTGTTTTTAGCTTCACGAGAAGTAAAAATGATCACATGCTACGCAATGTTTGAGTAATTTTTAGTTTCGAACCTTGAAACGTGCATGCTTAATAAACTGAAAAATCGTATTTACACTTTCGTAGGTTTAGTACGAAGTTATAGTGTATTATCGAAGTTGCCAAATATGAGAATAAGTTTTTAGCTTCGCAAGAATTAAAAATATTCACATATTATGCAATGTTTTCATATTGTCTAGTGTCGAACCTAAAAAAGTGAAATATGTCAAAAACCTAAAAATCGTATCCACATTTTCGTATGTTAAACAAAAAGTTTTATTGTTCGCTTTCATCCTTTTATGCTATATTGAATCGTGTATTATCAAAAATATCAAATATGCGAATAACTGTTTTTAGCTTCACGAGAAGTAAAAATGATCACATGCTACGCAATTTTTGAGTAATTTTTAGTTTCGAAACTTGAAACGTGCATGCTTAATAAACTGAAAAATCGTATTTACACTTTCGTAGGTCAGGTACGAAGTTATATTGTTGGGTGTCATCTCTTCATGCTATATTGAATCTTGTGTTATCAGAGATGTCAAATACCAGAATAATAGTTTTTAGCGTCACGAGAAGTGAAAATATTCACATATTATGCAATTTTTTCATATTGTCCAGTGTCGAACCTAAAAAAGTGAAATATGTCAAAAACCTAAAAATCGTATCAACATTTTCGTATGTTAAACAAAAAGGTTTACTGTTCGCTTTCATCCTTTTATGCTATATTGAATAGTGTATTATCAAAAATATCAAATATGCGATTAACTGTTTATAGCATCACGAGAAGTAAAAATGATAACATACTATGCAATATTTGAGTAATGTTTAGTTTCGAACCTTGAAACGTGCATGCTTAATAAACTGAAAAATCGTATTTACACTTTCGTAGGTTTAGTACGAAGTTATATTGTTCGGTTTCATCTATTCATGCTCTATTGAATCTTGTGTTATCAGAGATGTCAAATACCAGAATAATAGTTTTTAGCTTCACGAGAAGTGAAAATATTCACATATTATGCTATGTTTGCATATTGTCTAGTGTCGAACCTAAAAAAGTGAATTATGTCAAAAACCTAAAAATCGTATCCACATTTTCGTATGTTAAACAAAAAGTTTTATTGTTCGCTTTTATCCTTTTATGCTATATTGAATGGTGTATTATCAAAAATATCAAATATGCGAATAACTGTTTTTAGAATCACGAGAAGTAAAAATGATCACATGCTACGCAATGTTTGAGTAATTTTTAGTTTCGAACCTTGAAACGTGCATGCTTAATAAACTGAAAAATCGTATTTACACTTTCGTAGGTCAAGTACAAAGTTATATTGTTCGGTTTCATCTTTTCATGCTATATTGAATGGTGTATTATCGAAGTTGCCAAATATGAGAATAACAGTTTTTAGCATCACTAGAAGTAAAAATGTTCACATACTACGCAATGTTTGAGTAATGTTTAGTTTCGAACCTTGACACGTGAATGCTTAATAAACTGAAAAATCGTATTTACACTTTCGTAGGTCAAGTACGAAGTTATATTGTTCGGTTTCATCTCTTCATGCTGTATTGAATCTTGTGTTATCAGAGATGTCAAATACCAGAATAATAGTTTTTAGCTTCACGAGAAGTGAAAATATTCACATATTATGCAATGTTTGCATATTGTCTAGTGTCGAACCTAAATAAGTGAATTATGTCAAAAACCTAAAAATCGTATCCACATTTTCGTATGTTAAACAAAAAGTTTTATTGTTCGCTTTCATCCTTTTATGCTATATTGAATCGTGTATTATCAAAAATATCAAATATGCGAATAACTGTTTTTAGCTTCACGAGAAGTAAAAATGATCACATGCTACGCAATGTTTGAGTAATTTTTAGTTTCGAACCTTGAAACGTGCATGCTTAATAATCTCAAAAATCGTAATTACACTTTCGTAGGTTTAGTACGAAGTTATATTGTTCGGTTTCATCTCTTCAAGCTATATTGAATCGTGTATTATCAGAGATGTCAAATACCAGAATAATAGTTTTTAGCTTCACGAGAAGTGAAAATATTCACATATTCTGCAATGTTTGCATATTGTCTAGTGTCGAACCTAAAAAAGTGAAATATGTCAAAAACCTCAAAATCGTATCCGCATTTTCGTATGTTAAATAAAAAGTTTTATTGTTCGCTTTCAGCCATTTACGCTATATTGAATCGTGTATTATCAAAAATATCAAATATGCGAATAACTGTTTTTAGCTTCACGAGAAGTAAAAATCATCACATGCTACGCAATGTTTGAGTAATTTTTAGTTTCGAACCTTGAAACGTGCATGCTTAATAAACTGAAAAATCGTATTTACACTTTCGTAGGTTTAGTACGAAGTTATAGTGTATTATCGAAGTTGCCAAATATGAGAATAATAGTTTTTAGCTTCACGAGAAGTGAAAATATTCACATATTCTGCAATGCTTGCATATTGTCTAGTGTCGAACCTAAAAAAGTGAAATATGTCAAAAACCTCAAAATCGTATCCGCATTTTCGTATGTTAAATAAAAAGTTTTATTGCTCGCTTTTATACTTTTATGCTATATTGAATGGTGTATTATCAAAAATATCAAATATGCGAATAACTGTTTATAGCATCACGAGAAGTAAAAATGATCACATACTAAGCAATGTTTGAGTAATGTTTAGTTTCGAACCTTGAAACATGCTTAATAAACTGAAAAATCGTATTTACACTTTCGTAGGTCAAGTACGTAAGTAGTTATATTGTTCGGTTTCATCTTTGCATGCTATATTGAATGGTGTATTATCGAAGTTGCCAAATATGAGAATAACAGTTTTTAGCTTCGCGAGAAGTAAAAATGTTCACATATTATGCAATTTTTGCATATTGTCTAGAGTCGAACATAAAAAAGTGAATTTTGTCAAAAACCTAAAAATCGCATTCGCATTTTCGTATGTTCAACAAAAAGTTTTATTGCTTTATGTCTTCGTTTTTTTTACTATTGAATCGTGTCTTATCTAAGTTATGCTTAATAAACTGAAAAATCGTATTTACACTTTCGTAGGTCAAGTACGAAGTTATATTGTTCGGTTTCATCTCTTCATGCTGTATTGAATCTTGTGTTATCAGAGATGTCAAATACCAGAATAATAGTTTTTAGCTTCACGAGAAGTGAAAATATTCACATATTATGCAATGTTTGCATATTGTCTAGTGTCGAACCTAAAAAAGTGAATTATGTCAAAAACCTAAAAATCGTATCCACATTTTCGTATGTTAAACAAAAAGTTTTATTGTTCGCTTTCATCCTTTTATGCTATATTGAATCGCGTATTATCAAAAATATCAAATATGCGAATAACTGTTTTTAGCTTCACGAGAAGTAAAAATGATCACATGCTACGCAATGTTTGAGTAATTTTTAGTTTCGAACCTTGAAACGTGCATGCTTAATAAACTGAAAAATCGTATTTACACTTTCGTAGGTCAAGTACGAAGTTATATTGTTCGGTTTCATCTCTTCATGCTGTATTGAATCTTGTGTTATCAGAGATGTCAAATACCAGAATAATAGTTTTTAGCTTCACGAGAAGTGAAAATATTCACATATTATGCAATGTTTGCATATTGTCCAGTGTCGAAACTAAAAAAGTGAATTATGTCAAAAACCTAAAAATCGTATCCGCATTTTCGTATGTTAAACAAAAAGTTTTATTGTTCGCTTTCATCCTTTTATGCTATATTGAATCGTGTATTATCAAAAATATCAAATATGCGAATAACTGTTTTTAGCTTCACGAGAAGTAAAAATGATCACATGCTACGCAATGTTTGAGTAATTTTTAGTTTCGAACCTTGAAACGTGCATGCTTAATAATCTCAAAAATCGTAATTACACTTTCGTAGGTTTAGTACGAAGTTATATTGTTCGGTTTCATCTCTTCATGCTATATTGAATCGTGTATTATCAGAGATGTCAAATACCAGAATAATAGTTTTTAGCTTCACGAGAAGTGAAAATATTCACATATTCTGCAATGTTTGCATATTGTCTAGTGTCGAACCTAAAAAAGTGAAATATGTCAAAAACCTAAAAATCGTATCCACATTTTCGTATGTTAAACAAAAAGTTTTATTGTTCGCTTTCATCCTTTTATGCTATATTGAATCGTGTATTATCAAAAATATCAAATATGCGAATAACTGTTTTTAGCTTCACGAGAAGTAAAAATGATCACATGCTACGAAATGTTTGAGTAATTTTTAGTTTCGAACCTTGAAACGTGCATGCTTAATAATCTCAAAAATCGTAATTACACTTTCGTAGGTTTAGTACGAAGTTATAGTGTATTATCGAAGTTGCCAAATATGAGAATAAGTTTTTAGCTTCGCTAGAAGTGAAAATATTCACATATTATGCAATGTTTTCATATTGTCTAGTGTCGAACCTTAAAAAGTGAAATATGTCAAAAACCTAAAAATCGTATCCACATTTTCGTATGTTAAACAAAAAGTTTTATTGTTCGCTTTCATCCTTTTATGCTATATTGAATCGTGTATTATCAAAAATATCAAATATGCGAATAACTGTTTTTAGCTTCACGAGAAGTAAAAATGATCACATGCTACGCAATGTTTGAGTAATTTTTAGTTTCGAACCTTGAAACGTGCATGCTTAATAAACTGAAAAATCGTATTTACACTTTCGTAGGTTTAGTACGAAGTTATAGTGTATTATCGAAGTTGCCAAATATGAGAATAAGTTTTTAGCTTCACTAGAAGTGAAAATATTCACATAATATGCAATGTTTGCATATTGTCTAGTGTCGAACATAAAAAAGTGAAATATGTCAAAAACCTAAAAATCGTATCCACATTTTCGTATGTTAAACAAAAAGTTTTATTGTTCGCTTTCATCCTTTTATGCTATATTGAATCGTGTATTATCAAAAATATCAAATATGCGAATAAATGTTTTTAGCTTCACGAGAAGTAAAAATGATCACATGCTACGCAATTTTTGAGTAATTTTTAGTTTCGAAACTTGAAACGTGCATTCTTAATAAACTGAAAAATCGTATTTACACTTTCGTAGGTCAGGTACGAAGTTATATTGTTGGGTGTCATCTCTTCATGCTATATTGAATCGTGTATTATCAGAGATGTCAAATACCAGAATAACAGTTTTTAGCTTCACGAGAAGTGAAAATATTCACATATTATGCAATGTTTTCATATTGTCTAGTGTCGAACCTAAAAAAGTGAAATATGACAAAAACCTAAAAATCGTATCAACATTTTCGTATGTTCAACAAAAAGTTTTATTGCTCGCTTTTATCCTTTTATGCTATATTGAATGGTGTATTATCAAAAATATCAAATATGCGAATAACTGTTTATAGCATCACGAGAAGTAAAAATGATCACATACTAAGCAATGTTTGAGTAATGTTTAGTTTCGAACCTTGAAACGTGCATGCTTAATAAACTGAAAAATCGTATTTACACTTTTGTAGGTTTAGTACGAAGTTATATTGTTCGGTTTCATCTCTTCATGCTCTATTGAATCTTGTGTTATCAGAGATGTCAAATACCAGAATAATAGTTTTTAGCTTCACGAGAAGTGAAAATATTCACATATTATGCTATGTTTGCATATTGTCTAGTGTCGAACCTAAAAAAGTGAATTATGTCAAAAACCTAAAAATCGTATCCACATTTTCGTATGTTAAACAAAAAGGTTTATTGTTCGCTTTTATCCTTTTATGCTATATTGAATAGTGTATTATCAAAAATATCAAATATGCGAATAACTGTTTTTAGAATCACGAGAAGTAAAAATGATCACATACTAAGCAATGTTTGAGTAATGTTTAGTTTCGAAACTTGAAACGTGCATGCTTAATAAACTGAAAAATCGTATTTACACTTTCGTAGGTCAAGTACAAAGTTATATTGTTCGGTTTCATCTTTTCATGCTATATTGAATGGTGTATTATCGAAGTTGCCAAATATGAGAATAACAGTTTTTAGCATCACTAGAAGTAAAAATGTTCACATACTACGCAATGTTTGAGTAATGTTTAGTTTCGAACCTTGACACGTGAATGCTTAATAAACTGAAAAATCGTATTTACACTTTCGTAGGTCAAGTACGAAGTTATATTGTTCGGTTTCATCTCTTCATGCTGTATTGAATCTTGTGTTATCAGAGATGTCAAATACCAGAATAATAGTTTTTAGCTTCACGAGAAGTGAAAATATTCACATATTATGCAATGTTTGCATATTATCTAGTGTCGAAACTAAAAAATTGAATTTTGTCAAAAACCTAAAAATCGTATCCGCATTTTCGTATGTTAAACAAAAAGTTTTATTGTTCGCTTTGATCATTTTATGCTATATTGAATCGTGTATTATCAAAAATATCAAATATGCGAATAACTGTTTTTAGCTTCACGAGAAGTAAAAATGATCACATGCTACGCAATGTTTGAGTAATTTTTAGTTTCGAACCTTGAAACGTGCATGCTTAATAATCTTAAAAATCGTAATTACACTTTCGTAGGTTTAGTACGAAGTTATATTGTTCGGTTTCATCTCTTCAAGCTATATTGAATCGTGTATTATCAGAGATGTCAAATACCAGAATAACAGTTTTTAGCTTCACGAGAAGTGAAAATATTCACATATTCTGCAATGTTTGCATATTGTCTAGTGTCGAACCTAAAAAAGTGAAAAATATGTCAAAAACCTAAAAATCGTATCCACATTATCGTATGTTAAAAAAAAATATTTATTGTTCGCTTTCATCCTTTTATGCTATATTGAATCGCGTATTATCAAAAATATCAAATATGCGAATAACTGTTTTTAGCTTCACGAGAAGTAAAAATGATCACATGCTACGCAATGTTTGAGTAATTTTTAGTTTCGAACCTTGAAACGTGCATGCTTAATAATCTCAAAAATCGTATTTACACTTTCGTAGGTTTAGTACGAAGTTATAGTGTATTATCGAAGTTGCCAAATATGAGAATAAGTTTTTAGCTTCGCAAGATGTAAAAATATTCACATATTATGCAATGTTTGCATATTGTCTAGTGTCGAACCTTAAAAAGTGAAATATGTCAAAAACCTAAAAATCGTATCCACATTTTCGTATGTTAAACAAAAAGTTTTATTGTTCGCTTTCATCCTTTTATGCTATATTGAATCGTGTATTATCAAAAATATCAAATATGCGAATAACTGTTTTTAGCTTCACGAGAAGTAAAAATGATCACATGCTACGCAATGTTTGAGTAATTTTTAGTTTCGAACCTTGAAACGTGCATGCTTAATAAACTGAAAAATCGTATTTACACTTTCGTAGGTTTAGTACGAAGTTATAGTGTATTATCGAAGTTGCCAAATATGAGAATAAGTTTTTAGCTTCGCAAGAAGTGAAAATATTCACATATTATGCAATGTTTTCATATTGTCTAGTGTCGAACCTAAAAAAGTGAAATATGTCAAAAACCTAAAAATCGTATCCACATTTTCGTATGTTAAACAAAAAGTTTTATTGTTCGCTTTCATCCTTTTATGCTATATTGAATCGTGTATTATCAAAAATATCAAATATGCGAATAAATGTTTTTAGCTTCACGAGAAGTAAAAATGATCACATGCTACGCAATTTTTGAGTAATTTTTAGTTTCGAAACTTGAAACGTGCATGCTTAATAAACTGAAAAATCGTATTTACACTTTCGTAGGTCAGGTACGAAGTTATATTGTTCGGTGTCATCTCTTCATGCTATATTGAATCGTGTATTATCAGAGATGTCAAATACCAGAATAACAGTTTTTAGCTTCACGAGAAGTGAAAATATTCACATAATCTGCAATGTTTGCATATTGTCTAGTGTCGAACCTAAAAAAGTGAAATATGTCAAAAACCTAAAAATCGTATCCACATTTTCGTATGTTAAATAAAAAGTTTTATTGCTCGCTTTTATCCTTTTATGCTATATTGAATGGTGTATTATCAAAAATATCAAATATGCGAATAACTGTTTATAGCATCACGAGAAGTAAAAATGATCACATACTAAGCAATGTTTGAGTAATGTTTAGTTTCGAACCTTGAAACGTGCATGCTTAATAAACTGAAAAATCGTATTTACACTTTCGTAGGTTTAGTACGAAGTTATATTGTTCGGTTTCATCTCTTCATGCTGTATTGAATCTTGTGTTATCAGAGATGTCAAATACCAGAATAATAGTTTTTAGCTTCACGAGAAGTGAAAATATTCACATATTATGCTATGTTTGCATATTGTCTAGTGTCGAACCTAAAAAAGTGAAATATGTCAAAAACCTAAAAATCGTATCCACATTTTCGTATGTTAAACAAAAAGGTTTATTGTTCGCTTTTATCCTTTTATGCTATATTGAATGGTGTATTATCTAAAATATCAAATATGCGAATAAATGTTTTTAGAATCACGAGAAGTAAAAATGATCACATACTAAGCAATGTTTGAGTAATGTTTAGTTTCGAAACTTGAAACGTGCATGCTTAATAAACTGAAAAATCGTATTTACACTTTCGTAGGTCAAGTACAAAGTTATATTGTTCGGTTTCATCTTTTCATGCTATATTGAATGGTGTATTATCGAAGTTGCCAAATATGAGAATAACAGTTTTTAGCATCACTAGAAGTAAAAATGTTCACATACTACGCAATGTTTGAGTAATGTTTAGTTTCGAACCTTGACACGTGATTGCTTAATAAACTGAAAAATCGTATTTACACTTTCGTAGGTCAAGTACGAAGTTATATTGTTCGGTTTCATCTCTTCATGCTATATTGAATCGTGTATTATCAGAGATGTCAAATATGAGAATAACAGTTTTTAGCTTCGCGAGAAGTAAAAATGTTCACATATTATGCAATTTTTGCATATTGTCCAGTGTCGAACCTAAAAAAGTGAATTGTGTCAAAAACCTAAAAATCGTATCCGCATTTTCGTATGTTAAACAAAAAGGTTTATTGTTCGCTTTTATCCTTTTATGCTATATTGAATGGTGTATTATCAAAAATATCAAATATGCGAATAACTGTTTTTAGAATCACGAGAAGTAAAAATGATCACATACTACGCAATGTTTGAGTAATGTTTAGTTTCGAACCTTGACACATGAATGCTTAATAAACTGAAAAATCGTATTTACACTTTCGTAGGTCAAGTACAAAGTTTTATTGTTCGGTTTCATCTTTTTATGCTATACTGAATCGTGTATTATCAAAAATATCAAATTTGCGAATAACTGTTTTTAGCATCTCGAGAAGTAAAAATGATCACATACTAAGCAATGTTTGAGTAATCTTTAGTTTCGAACCTTGAAATGTGCATGCTTAATAATCTTAAAAATCGTAATTACACTTTCGTAGGTTTAGTACGAAGTTATAGTGCATTATCGAAGTTGCCAAATATGAGAATAACAGTTTTTAGCTTCGCGAGACATATTATGCATATTATGCAATGTTTGCATATTATCTAGAGTCGAACCTAAAAAAATGAATTATGTCAAAAACCTAAAAATCGTATCCACATTTTCGTATGTTCAACAAAAAGTTTTATTGCTTTATGTCTTCGTTTTTTTTACTCTTGAATCGTGTCTTATCTATGTTATGCTTAATAAACTGAAAAATCGTATTAACACTTTCGTGTATATTCATATATTCATATTGTTCGGTTTCATCTTTGCATGCTATATTGAATGGTGTATTATCAGAGATGTCAAGTACCAGAATAACAGTTTTTAGCTTCACGAGAAGTGAAAATATTCACATATTCTGCAATGTTTGCATATTGTCTAGTGTCGAACCTAAAAAAGTGAAATATGTCAAAAACCTAAAAATCGTATCCACATTTTCGTATGTTAAACAAAAAGTTTTATTGTTCGCTTTCATCCTTTTATGCTATATTGAATCGTGTATTATCAAAAATATCAAATATGCGAATAACTGTTATTAGCTTCACGAGAAGTAAAAATGATCACATACTAAGCAATGATTGAGTAATCTTTAGTTTCGAACCTTGAAACGTGAATGCTTAATAAACTCAAAAATCGTAATTACACTTTCGTAGGTTTAGTACGAAGTTATAGTGTATTATCGAAGTTGCCAAATATGAGAATAACAGTTTTTAGCTTCGCGAGAAGTAAAAATATTCACATATTATGCAATGTTTGCATATTGTCTAGTGTCGAACCTAAAAAAGTGAAATATGTCAAAAACCTAAAAATCGTATCCACATTTTCGTATGTTAAACAAAAAGTTTTATTGTTCGCTTTCATCCTTTTATGCTATATTGAATCGTGTATTATCAAAAATATCAAATATGCGAATAACTGTTTTTAGCTTCACGAGAAGTAAAAATGATCACATGCTACGCAATGTTTGAGTAATTTTTAGTTTCGAACCTTGAAACGTGCATGCTTAATAAACTGAAAAATCGTATTTACACTTTCGTAGGTTTAGTACGAAGTTATAGTGTATTATCGAAGTTGCCAAATATGAGAATAACAGTTTTTAGCTTCGCGAGAAGTAAAAATGTTCACATATTATGCAATTTTTGCATATTGACTAGTGTCGAACCTAAAAAAGTGAAATATGTCAAAAACCTAAAAATCGTATCCACATTTTCGTATGTTAAACAAAAAGTTTTATTGTTCGCTTTCATCAGTTTATGCTATATTGAATCGTGTATTATCTAAAATATCGAATATGCGAATAACTGTTTTTAGAATCACGAGAAGTAAAAATGATCACATACTACGCAATGTTTGAGTAATCTTTAGTTTCGAACCTTGAAACGTGAATGCTTAATAAACTGAAAAATCGTATTTACACTTTCGTAGGTCAAGTACGAAGTTATATTGTTCGGTTTCATCTCTTCATGCTGTATTGAATCGTGTATTATCAGAGATGTCAAATACCAGAATAACAGTTTTTAGCTTCACGAGAAGTGAAAATATTCACATATTCTGCAATGTTTGCATATTGTCTAGTGTCTAACCTTAAATAGTTAATTATGTCAAAAACCTAAAAATCGTATACGCATTTTCGTATGTTAAACAAAAAGTTTTATTGCTCGCTTTTATACTTTTATGCTATATTGAATGGTCTATTATCAAAAATATCAAATATGCGAATAACTGTTTATAGCATCACGAGAAGTAAAAAGATCACATACTAAGCAATGTTTGAGTAATGTTTAGTTTCGAACCTTGAAACATGCATGCTTAATAAACTGAAAAATCATATTTACACTTTCGTAGGTCAAGTACAATGTTATATTGTTCGGTTTCATCTTTGCATGCTATATTGAATGGTGTATTATCGAAGTTGCCAAATATGAGAATAACAGTTTTTAGCTTCGCGAGAAGTAAAAATGTTCACATATTATGCAATTTTTGCATATTGACTAGTGTCGAACCTTAAAAAGTGAATTATGTCAAAAACCTAAAAATCGTATCCACATTTTCGTATGTTAAATAAAAAGTTTTATTGCTCGCTTTTATACTTTTATGCTATATTGAATGGTGTATTATCAAAAATATCAAATATGCGAATAACTGTTTATAGCATCACGAGAAGTAAAAATGATCACATACTAAGCAATGTTTGAGTAATGTTTAGTTTCGAACCTTGAAACATGCATGCTTAATAAACTGAAAAATCGTATTTACACTTTCGTAGGTCAAGTACGTAAGTAGTTATATTGTTCGGTTTCATCTTTGCATGCTATATTGAATCGTGTATTATCAAAAATATCAAATATGCGAATAACTGTTTTTAGCATCTCGAGAAGTAAAAATGATCACATACTAAGCAATGTTTGAGTAATCTTTAGTTTCGAACCTTGAAACGTGAATGCTTAATAAACTGAAAAATCGTATTTACACTTTCGTAGGTCAAGTACGAAGTTATATTGTTCGGTTTCATCTCTTCATGCTGTATTGAATCGTGTATTATCAGAGATGTCAAATACCAGAATAACAGTTTTTAGCTTCACGAGAAGTGAAAATATTCACATATTCTGCAATGTTTGCATATTGTCTAGTGTCTAACCTTAAATAGTTAATTATGTCAAAAACCTAAAAATCGTATCCGCATTTTCGTATGTTAAATAAAAAGTTTTATTGTTCGCTTTTATCCTTTTATGCTATATTGAATGGTGTATTATCAAAAATATCAAATATACGAATAACTGTTTATAGCATCACGAGAAGTAAAAATGATCACATACTAAGCAATGTTTGAGTAATGTTTAGTTTCGAACCTTGAAACATGCATGCTTAATACACTGAAAAATCATATTTACACTTTGGTAGGTCAAGTACAATGTTATATTGTTCGGTTTCATCTTTGCATGCTATATTGAATGGTGTATTATCGAAGTTGCCAAATATGAGAATAACAGGTTTTAGCTTCGCGAGAAGTAAAAATGTTCACATATTATGCAATTTTTGCATATTGACTAGTGTCGAACCTTAAAAAGTGAATTATGTCAAAAACCTAAAAATCGTATCCACATTTTCGTATGTTAAATAAAAAGTTTTATTGCTCGCTTTTATACTTTTATGCTATATTGAATGGTGTATTATCAAAAATATCAAATATGCGAATAACTGTTTTTAGCTTCACGAGAAGTAAAAATGATCACATGCTACGCAATGTTTGAGTAATCTTTAGTTTCGAACCTTGAAACGTGAATGCTTAATAAACTGAAAAATCGTATTTACACTTTCGTAGGTCAAGTACGAAGTTATATTGTTCGGTTTCATCTCTTCATGCTGTATTGAATCTTGTGTTATCAGAGATGTCAAATACCAGAATAATAGTTTTTAGCTTCACGAGAAGTGAAAATATTCACATATTATGCAATGTTTGCATATTGTCTAGTGTCGAACCTAAAAAAGTGAATTATGTCAAAAACCTAAAAATCGTATCCACATTTTCGTATGTTAAACAAAAAGTTTTATTGTTCGCTTTCATCCTTTTATGCTATATTGAATCGCGTATTATCAAAAATATCAAATATGCGAATAACTGTTTTTAGCTTCACGAGAAGTAAAAATGATCACATGCTACGCAATGTTTGAGTAATTTTTAGTTTCGAACCTTGAAACGTGCATGCTTAATAAACTGAAAAATCGTATTTACACTTTCGTAGGTTTAGTACGAAGTTATAGTGTATTATCGAAGTTGCCAAATATGAGAATAACAGGTTTTAGCTTCACGAGAAGTAAAAATATTCACATATTATGCAATGTTTTCATATTGTCTAGTGTCGAACCTAAAAAAGTGAAATATGTCAAAAACCTAAAAATCGTATCCACATTTTCGTATGTTAAACAAAAAGTTTTATTGTTCGCTTTCATCCTTTTATGCTATATTGAATCGTGTATTATCAAAAATATCAAATATGCGAATAAATGTTTTTAGCTTCACGAGAAGTAAAAATGATCACATGCTACGCAATTTTTGAGTAATTTTTAGTTTCGAAACTTGAAACGTGCATGCTTAATAAACTGAAAAATCGTATTTACACTTTCGTAGGTCAGGTACGAAGTTATATTGTTCGGTGTCATCTCTTCATGCTGTATTGAATCTTGTGTTATCAGAGATGTCAAATACCAGAATAATAGTTTTTAGCTTCACGAGAAGTGAAAATATTCACATATTATGCTATGTTTGCATATTGTCTAGTGTCGAACCTAAAAAAGTGAATTATGTCAAAAACCTGAAAATCGTATCCGCATTTTCGTATGTTAAACAAAAAGTTTTATTGCTCGCTTTTATCCTTTTATGCTATATTGAATGGTGTATTATCAAAAATATCAAATATGCGAATAACTGTTTATAGCATCACGAGAAGTAAAAATGATCACATACTAAGCAATGTTTGAGTAATCTTTAGTTTCGAACCTTGAAACGTGAATGCTTAATAAACTGAAAAATCATATTTACACTTTCGTAGGTCAAGTACAATGTTATATTGTTCGGTTTCATCTCTTCATGCTATATTGAATCGTGTATTATCAGAGATGTCAAATACCAGAATAACAGTTTTTAGCTTCACGAGAAGTGAAAATATTCACATAATCTGCAATGTTTGCATATTGTCTAGTGTCGAACCTAAAAAAGTGAAATATGTCAAAAACCTAAAAATCGTATCCACATTTTCGTATGTTAAATAAAAAGTTTTATTGCTCGCTTTTATACTTTTATGCTATATTGAATGGTGTATTATCAAAAATATCAAATATGCGAATAACTGTTTATAGCATCACGAGAAGTAAAAATGATCACATACTAAGCAATGTTTGAGTAATCTTTAGTTTCGAACCTTGAAACGTGAATGCTTAATAAACTGAAAAATCATATTTACACTTTCGTAGGTCAAGTACAATGTTATATTGTTCGGTTTCATCTTTGCATGCTATATTGAATGGTGTATTATCGAAGTTGCCAAATATGAGAATAACAGTTTTTAGCTTCGCGAGAAGTAAAAATGTTCACATATTATGCAATTTTTGCATATTGACTAGTGTCGAACCTTAAAAAGTGAATTATGTCAAAAACCTAAAAATCGTATCCACATTTTCGTATGTTAAATAAAAAGTTTTATTGCTCGCTTTTATACTTTTATGCTATATTGAATGGTGTATTATCAAAAATATCAAATATGCGAATAACTGTTTATAGCATCACGAGAAGTAAAAATGATCACATACTAAGCAATGTTTGAGTAATGTTTAGTTTCGAACCTTGAAACATGCATGCTTAATAAACTGAAAAATCATATTTACACTTTCGTAGGTCAAGTACAATGTTATATTGTTCGGTTTCATCTTTTCATGCTATATTGAATGGTGTATTATCAGAGATGTCAAATACCAGAATAATAGTTTTTAGCTTCACGAGAAGTGAAAATATTCACATATTCTGCAATGTTTGCATATTGTCTAGTGTCTAACCTTAAATAGTTAATTATGTCAAAAACCTAAAAATCGTATCCGCATTTTCGTATGTTAAACAAAAAGTTTTATTGCTCGCTTTTATACTTTTATACTATATTGAATGGTGTATTATCAAAAATATCAAATATGCGAATAACTGTTTATAGCATCACGAGAAGTAAAAATGATCACATACTAAGCAATGTTTGAGTAATGTTTAGTTTCGAACCTTGAAACATGCATGCTTAATAAACTGAAAAATCATATTTACACTTTCGTAAGTCAAGTACAATGTTATATTGTTCGGTTTCATCTTTGCATGCTATATTGAATGGTGTATTATCGAAGTTGCCATATATGAGAATAACAGTTTTTAGCTTCGCGAGAAGTAAAAATGTTCACATATTATGCAATTTTTGCATATTGACTAGTGTCGAACCTTAAAAAGTGAATTATGTCAAAAACCTAAAAATCGTATCCACATTTTCGTATGTTAAATAAAAAGTTTTATTGCTCGCTTTTATACTTTTATGCTATATTGAATGGTGTATTATCAAAAATATCAAATATGCGAATAACTGTTTATAGCATCACGAGAAGTAAAAATGATCACATACTAAGCAATGTTTGAGTAATGTTTAGTTTCGAACCTTGAAACATGCATGCTTAATAAACTGAAAAATCGTATTTACACTTTCGTAGGTCAAGTACGTAAGTAGTTATATTGTTCGGTTTCATCTTTGCATGCTATATTGAATGGTGTATTATCAAAAATATCAAATATGCGAATAACTGTTTTTAGCATCTCGAGAAGTAAAAATGATCACATACTAAGCAATGTTTGAGTAATCTTTAGTTTCGAACCTTGAAACGTGAATGCTTAATAAACTGAAAAATCGTATTTACACTTTCGTAGGTCAAGTACGAAGTTATATTGTTCGGTTTCATCTCTTCATGCTATATTGAATCGTGTATTATCAGAGATGTCAAATACCAGAATAATAGTTTTTAGCTTCACGAGAAGTGAAAATATTCACATATTCTGCAATGTTTGCATATTGTCTAGTGTCTAACCTTAAATAGTTAATTATGTCAAAAACCTAAAAATCGTATCCGCATTTTCGTATGTTAAACAAAAAGTTTTATTGCTCGCTTTTATCCTTTTATGCTATATTGAATGGTGTATTATCAAAAATATCAAATATGCGAATAACTGTTTATAGCATCACGAGAAGTAAAAATGATCACATACTAAGCAATGTTTGAGTAATGTTTAGTTTCGAACCTTGAAACATGCATGCTTAATAAACTGAAAAATCATATTTACACTTTCGTAAGTCAAGTACAATGTTATATTGTTCGGTTTCATCTTTGCATGCTATATTGAATGGTGTATTATCGAAGTTGCCAAATATGAGAATAACAGGTTTTAGCTTCGCGAGAAGTAAAAATGTTCACATATTATGCAATTTTTGCATATTGACTAGTGTCGAACCTTAAAAAGTGAATTATGTCAAAAACCTAAAAATCGTATCCACATTTTCGTATGTTAAATAAAAAGTTTTATTGCTCGCTTTTATACTTTTATGCTATATTGAATGGTGTATTATCAAAAATATCAAATATGCGAATAACTGTTTATAGCATCACGAGAAGTAAAAATGATCACATACTAAGCAATGTTTGAGTAATGTTTAGTTTCGAACCTTGAAACATGCATAATAAACTGAAAAATCGTATTTACACTTTCGTAGGTCAAGTACGAAGTTATATTGTTCGGTTTCATCTCTTCATGCTGTATTGAATCTTGTGTTATCAGAGATGTCAAATACCAGAATAATAGTTTTTAGCTTCACGAGAAGTAAAAATATTCACATATTATGCAATTTTTGCATATTGTCCAGTGTCGAAACTAAAAAAGTGAATTATGTCAAAAACCTAAAAATCGCATTCGCATTTTCGTATGTTCAACAAAAAGTTTTATTGCTCGCTTTTATACTTTTATGCTATATTGAATGGTGTATTATCAAAAATATCAAATATGCGAATAACTGTTTATAGCATCACGAGAAGTAAAAATGATCACATACTAAGCAATGTTTGAGTAATGTTTAGTTTCGAACCTTGAAACGTGAATGCTTAATAAACTGAAAAATCGTATTTACACTTTCGTAGGTCAAGTACGAAGTTATATTGTTCGGTTTCATCTCTTCATGCTCTATTGAATCTTGTGTTATCAGAGATGTCAAATACCAGAATAATAGTTTTTAGCTTCACGAGAAGTGAAAATATTCACATATTATGCTATGTTTGCATATTGTCTAGTGTCGAACCTAAAAAAGTGAATTATGTCAAAAACCTAAAAATCGTATCCACATTTTCGTATGTTAAACAAAAAGTTTTATTGTTCGCTTTCATCCTTTTATGCTATATTGAATAGTGTATTATCAAAAATATCAAATATGCGAATAACTGTTTTTAGAATCACGAGAAGTAAAAATGATCACATACTAAGCAATGTTTGAGTAATGTTTAGTTTCGAAACTTGAAACGTGCATGCTTAATAAACTGAAAAATCGTATTTACACTTTCGTAGGTCAAGTACAAAGTTATATTGTTCGGTTTCATCTTTTCATGCTATATTGAATGGTGTATTATCGAAGTTGCCAAATATGAGAATAACAGTTTTTAGCATCACTAGAAGTAAAAATGTTCACATACTACGCAATGTTTGAGTAATGTTTAGTTTCGAACCTTGAAACGTGACTGCTTAATAAACTGAAAAATCTTATTTACACATTCGTAGGTCAAGTACGAAGTTATATTGTTCGGTTTTATCTCTTCATGCTTTATTGAATCGTGTATTATCAGATATGTCAAATACCAGAATAACAGTTTTTAGCTTCACGAGAAGTGAAAATATTCACATATTATGCAATGTTTTCATATTGTCTAGTGTCGAACCTAAAAAAGTGAATTTTGTCAAAAACCTAAAAATCGTATCCACATTTTCGTATGTTAAATAAAAAGTTTTATTGCACGCTTTTATCCTTTTATGCTATATTGAATGGTGTATTATCAAAAATATCAAATATGCGAATAACTGTTTTTAGAATCACGAAAAGTAAAAATGATCACATACTACGCAATGTTTGAGTAATGTTTAGTTTCGAACCTTGACACGTGAATGCTTAATAAACTGAAAAATCGTATTTACACTTTCGTAGGTCAAGTACAAAGTTATATTGTTCGGTTTCATCTTTTTATGCTATATTGAATCGTGTATTATCAAAAATATCAAATATGCGAATAACTGTTTATAGCATCACGAGAAGTAAAAATGATCACATACTAAGCAATGTTTGAGTAATTTTAAGTTTCGAACCTTGAAACGTGCATGCTTAAGAATCTTAAAAATCGTTATTACACTTTCGTAGGTTTAGTACGAAGTTATATTGTTCGGTTTCATCTCTTCATGCTGTATTGAATCTTGTGTTATCAGAGATGTCAAATATCAGAATAATAGTGTTTAGCTTCACGAGAAGTGAAAATATTCACATATTATGCAATTTTTGCATATTGTCCAGTGTCGAACCTAAAAAAGTGAATTGTGTCAAAAACCTAAAAATCGTATCCGCATTTTCGTATGTTAAACAAAAAGGTTTATTGTTCGCTTTTATCCTTTTATGCTATATTGAATGGTGTATTATCAAAAATATCAAATATGCGAATAACTGTTTTTAGAATCACGAGAAGTAAAAATGATCACATACTACGCAATGTTTGAGTAATGTTTAGTTTCGAACCTTGACACATGAATGCTTAATAAACTGAAAAATCGTATTTACACTTTCGTAGGTCAAGTACAAAGTTTTATTGTTCGGTTTCATCTTTTTATGCTATACTGAATCGTGTATTATCAAAAATATCAAATTTGCGAATAACTGTTTTTAGCATCTCGAGAAGTAAAAATGATCACATACTAAGCAATGTTTGAGTAATCTTTAGTTTCGAACCTTGAAATGTGCATGCTTAATAATCTTAAAAATCGTAATTACACTTTCGTAGGTTTAGTACGAAGTTATAGTGCATTATCGAAGTTGCCAAATATGAGAATAACAGTTTTTAGCTTCGCGAGACATATTATGCATATTATGCAATGTTTGCATATTATCTAGAGTCGAACCTTAAAAAGTGAATTATGTCAAAAACCTAAAAATCGTATCCACATTTTCGTATGTTAAATAAAAAGTTTTATTGCTTTATGTCTTCGTTTTTTTTACTATTGAATCGTGTCTTATCTATGTTATGCTTAATAAACTGAAAAATCATATTTACACTTTCGTGTATATTCATATATTCATATTGTTCGGTTTCATCTTTGCATGCTATATTGAATGGTGTATTATCAGAGATGTCAAGTACCAGAATAACAGTTTTTAGCTTCACGAGAAGTGAAAATATTCACATATTATGCAATGTTTTCATATTGTCTAGTGTCGAACCTAAAAAAGTGAAATATGTCAAAAACCTAAAAATCGTATCCACATTTTCGTATGTTAAACAAAAAGTTTTATTGTTCGCTTTCATCCTTTTATGCTATATTGAATCGTGTATTATCAAAAATATCAAATATGCGAATAACTGTTATTAGCTTCACGAGAAGTAAAAATGATCACATACTACGCAATGTTTGAGTAATTTTTTGTTTAGAACCTTGTGTCGTGAATGATTAATAAAACTAAAAATCGTAATTACACTTTCGTAGGTTTAGTACGAAGTTATAGTGTATTATCGAAGTTGCCAAATATGAGAATAAGTTTTTAGCTTCGCAAGAAGTAAAAATATTCACATATTATGCAATGTTTTCATATTGTCTAGTGTCGAACCTAAAAAAGTGAAATATGTCAAAAACCTAAAAATCGTATCCACATTTTCGTATGTTAAACAAAAAGTTTTATTGTTCGCTTTCATCCTTTTATGCTATATTGAATCGTGTATTATCAAAAATATCAAATATGCGAATAACTGTTTTTAGCTTCACGAGAAGTAAAAATGATCACATGCTACGCAATGTTTGAGTAATTTTTAGTTTCGAACCTTGAAACGTGCATGCTTAATAAACTGAAAAATCGTATTTACACTTTCGTAGGTTTAGTACGAAGTTATAGTGTATTATCGAAGTTGCCAAATATGAGAATAAGTTTTTAGCTTCGCAAGAAGTAAAAATATTCACATATTATGCAATGTTTGCATATTGTCTAGTGTCGAACGTTAAAATGTGAAATATGTCAAAAACCTAAAAATCGTATCCGCATTTTCGTATGTTAAACAAAAAGTTTTATTGTTCGCTTTCATCAGTTTATGCTATATTGAATCGTGTATTATCTAAAATATCGAATATGCGAATAACTGTTTTTAGAATCACGAGAAGTAAAAATGATCACATACTACGCAATGTTTGAGTAATTTTTAGTTTCGAACCTTGAAACGTGAATGCTTAATAAACTGAAAAATCGTATTTACACTTTCGTAGGTCAAGTACGAAGTTATATTGTTCGGTTTCATCTCTTCATGCTTTATTGAATCGTGTATTATCAGAGATGTCAAATACCAGAATAACAGTTTTTAGCTTCACGAGAAGTGAAAATATTCACATATTATGCAATGTTTTCATATTGTCTAGTGTCTAACCTTAAATAGTGAATTATTTCAAAAACCTAAAAATCGTATCCAGATTATCGTATGTTAAACAAAAAGTTTTATTGCTCGCTTTTATACTTTTATGCTATATTGAATGGTGTATTATCAAAAATATCAAATATGCGAATAACTGTTTATAGCATCACGAGAAGTAAAAATGATCACATACTAAGCAATGTTTGAGTAATGTTTAGTTTCGAACCTTGAAACATGCATGCTTAATAAACTGAAAAATCATATTTACACTTTCGTAGGTCAAGTACAATGTTATATTGTTCGGTTTCATCTTTGCATGCTATATTGAATGGTGTATTATCGAAGTTGCCATATATGAGAATAACAGTTTTTAGCTTCGCGAGAAGTAAAAATGTTCACATATTATGCAATTTTTGCATATTGACTAGTGTCGAACCTTAAAAAGTGAATTATGTCAAAAACCTAAAAATCGTATCCACATTTTCGTATGTTAAATAAAAAGTTTTATTGCTCGCTTTTATACTTTTATGCTATATTGAATGGTGTATTATCAAAAATATCAAATATGCGAATAACTGTTTATAGCATCACGAGAAGTAAAAATGATCACATACTAAGCAATGTTTGAGTAATGTTTAGTTTCGAACCTTGAAACATGCATGCTTAATAAACTGAAAAATCGTATTTACACTTTCGTAGGTCAAGTACGTAAGTAGTTATATTGTTCGGTTTCATCTTTGCATGCTATATTGAATAGTGTATTAGCAAAAATATCAAATATGCGAATAACTGTTTTTAGCATCTCGAGAAGTAAAAATGATCACATACTAAGCAATGTTTGAGTAATCTTTAGTTTCGAACCTTGAAACGTGAATGCTTAATAAACTGAAAAATCGTATTTACACTTTCGTAGGTCAAGTACGAAGTTATATTGTTCGGTTTTATCTCTTCATGCTTTATTGAATCGTGTATTATCAGATATGTCAAATACCAGAATAACAGTTTTTAGCTTCACGAGAAGTGAAAATATTCACATATTATGCAATGTTTTCATATTGTCTAGTGTCTAACCTTAAATAGTGAATTATGTCAAAAACCTAAAAATCGTATCCAGATTTTCGTATGTTAAACAAAAAGTTTTATTGTTCGCTTTGATCATGTTATGCTATATTGAATCGTGTATTATCAAAAATATCAAATATGCGAATAACTGTTTATAGCATCACGAGAAGTAAAAAGATCACATACTAAGCAATGTTTGAGTAATGTTTAGTTTCGAACCTTTGAAACATGCATGCTTAATAAACTGAAAAATCATATTTACACTTTCGTAGGTCAAGTACAATGTTATATTGTTCGGTTTCATCTTTGCCAAATCGTATTATCGAAGTTGCCAAATATGAGAATAACAGGTTTTAGCTTCGCGAGAAGTAAAAATGTTCACATATTATGCAATTTTTGCATATTGACTAGTGTCGAACCTTAAAAAGTGAATTATGTCAAAAACCTAAAAATCGTATCCACATTTTCGTATGTTAAATAAAAAGTTTTATTGCTCGCTTTTATACTTTTATGCTATATTGAATGGTGTATTATCAAAAATATCAAATATGCGAATAACTGTTTATAGCATCACGAGAAGTAAAAATGATCACATACTAAGCAATGTTTTAGTAATCTTTAGTTTCTAACCTTGAAACATGCATAATAAACTGAAAAATCGTATTTACACTTTCGTAGGTCAAGTACGTAAGTAGTTATATTGTTCGGTTTCATCTTTGCATGCTATATTGAATGGTGTATTATCGAAGTTGCCAAATATGAGAATAACAGTTTTTAGCTTCGCGAGAAGTAAAAATGTTCACATATTATGCAATTTTTGCATATTGTCTAGAGTCGAACATAAAAAAGTGAATTTTGTCAAAAACCTAAAAATCGCATTCGCATTTTCGTATGTTCAAGAAAAAGTTTTATTGCTTTATGTCTTCGTTTTTTTTACTATTGAATCGTGTCTTATCTAAGTTATGCTTAATAAACTGAAAAATCGTATTTACACTTTCGTAGGTCAAGTACGAAGTTATATTGTTCGGTTTCATCTCTTCATGCTGTATTGAATCTTGTGTTATCAGAGATGTCAAATACCAGAATAATAGTTTTTAGCTTCACGAGAAGTGAAAATATTCACATATTCTGCAATTTTTGCATATTGTCTAGTGTCGAACCTAAAAAAGTGAATTATGTCAAAAACCTAAAAATCGTATCCGCATTTTCGTATGTTAAACAAAAAGTTTTATTGTTCGCTTTGATCATTTTATGCTATATTGAATCGTGTATTATCAAAAATATCAAATATGCGAATAACTGTTTTTAGCATCTCGAGAAGTAAAAATGATCACATACTAAGCAATGTTTGAGTAATCTTTAGTTTCGAACCTTGAAACGTGAATGCTTAATAAACTGAAAAATCGTATTTACACTTTCGTAGGTTTAGTACGAAGTTATATTGTTCGGTTTCATCTCTTCATGCTATATTGAATCGTGTATTATCAGAGATGTCAAATACCAGAATAATAGTTTTTAGCTTCACGAGAAGTGAAAATATTCACATATTATGCAATGTTTGCATATTGTCTAGTGTCGAACCTAAAAAAGTGAAATATGTCAAAAACCTAAAAATCGTATCCACATTTTCGTATGTTAAACAAAAAGTTTTATTGTTCGCTTTCATCCTTTTATGCTATATTGAATCGTGTATTATCAAAAATATCAAATATGCGAATAACTGTTTTTAGCTTCACGAGAAGTAAAAATGATCACATGCTACGCAATGTTTGAGTAATTTTTAGTTTCGAACCTTGAAACGTGCATGCTTAATAATCTCAAAAATCGTAATTACACTTTCGTAAGTCAAGTACGAAGTTATAGTGTATTACCGAAGTTGCCAAATATGAGAATAAGTTTTTAGCTTCGCAAGAAGTAAAAATATTCACATATTATGCAACGTTTGCATATTATCTAGTGTCGAACCTAAAAAAGTGAAAAAGGTCAAAAACCTAAAAATCGTATCCACATTTTCGTATGTTAAATAAAAAGTTTTATTGCTCGCTTTTATACTTTTATGCTATATTGAATGGTGTATTATCAAAAATATCAAATATGCGAATAACTGTTTATAGCATCACGAGAAGTAAAAATGATCACATACTAAGCAATGTTTGAGTAATGTTTAGTTTCGAACCTTGATACATGCATGCTTAATAAACTGAAAAATCGTATTTACACTTTCGTAGGTCAAGTACGAAGTTATATTGTTCGGTTTCATCTCTTCATGCTGTATTGAATCTTGTGTTATCAGAGATGTCAAATACCAGAATAATAGTTTTTAGCTTCACGAGAAGTGAAAATATTCACATATTATGCTATGTTTGCATATTGTCCAGTGTCGAAACTAAAAAAGTGAATTATGTCAAAAACCTAAAAATCGTATCCTCATTTTCGTATGTTAAACAAAAAGTTTTATTGTTCGCTTTTATCCTTTTATGCTATATTGAATGGTGTATTATCAAAAATATCAAATATGCGAATAACTGTTTATAGAATCACGAGAAGTAAAAATGATCACATACTAAGCAATGTTTGAGTAATTTTTAGTTTCGAACCTTGAAACGTGCATGCTTAATAATCTCAAAAATCGTAATTACACTTTCGTAGGTTTAGTACGAAGTTATATTGTTCGGTTTCATCTCTTCATGCTGTATTGAATCTTGTGTTATCAGAGATGTCAAATACCAGAATAACAGTTTTTAGCTTCACGAGAAGTGAAAATATTCACATATTATGCAATGTTTTCATATTGTCTAGTGTCGAACCTTAAAAAGTGAAATATGTCAAAAACCTAAAAATCGTATCCACATTTTCGTATGTTAAACAAAAAGTTTTATTGTTCGCTTTCATCCTTTTATGCTATATTGAATCGTGTATTTTCAAAAATATCAAATATGCGAATAACTGTTTTTCGCATCACGAGAAGTAAAAATTTTCACATACTAAGCAATGTTTGAGTAATGTTTAGTTTCGAACCTTGATACATGCATGCTTAATAAACTGAAAAATCGTATTTACACTTTCGTAGGTCAAGTACGAAGTTATATTGTTCGGTTTCATCTCTTCATGCTGTATTGAATCTTGTGTTATCAGAGATGTCAAATACCAGAATAATAGTTTTTAGCTTCACGAGAAGTGAAAATATTCACATATTATGCAATGTTTGCATATTGTCTAGTGTCGAACCTAAAAAAGTGAATTATGTCAAAAACCTAAAAATCGTATCCACATTTTCGTATGTTAAACAAAATGTTTATTGTTCGCTTTTATCTTTTCATGCTTTATTGAATTGTGTATTATCAAAAAAATCAAATATGCGAATAACTGTTTTTAGAATCACGAGAAGTAAAAATGATCACATACTAAGCAATGTTTGAGTAATGTTTAGTTTCGAACCTTGAAACGTGCATGCTTAATAAACTGAAACATCGTATTTACACTTTCGTAGGTTTAGTACGAAGTTATATTGTTCGGTTTCATCTTTTCATGCTATATTGAATTGTGTATTATCGAAGTTGCCAAATATGAGAATAACAGTTTTTAGCATCACTCGAAGTAAAAATGTTCACACACTACGCAATGTTTGAGTAATGTTTAGTTTCGAACCTTGAAATGTGAATGCTTAATAAACTGAAAAATCGTATTTACACTTTCGTAGGTCAAGTACAAAGTTATATTGTTCGGTTTCATCTTTTCATGCTATATTGAATGGTGTATTATCAGAGATGTCAAATACCAGAATAATAGTTTTTAGCTTCACGAGAAGTGAAAATATTCACATATTCTGCAATGTTTGCATATTGTCTAGTGTCTAACCTTAAATAGTTAATTATGTCAAAAACCTAAAAATCGTATCCGCATTTTCGTATGTTAAACAAAAAGTTTTATTGTTCGCTTTCATCCTTTTATGCTATATTGAATCGTGTATTATCAAAAATATCAAATATGCGAATAACTGTTTATAGCATCACGAGAAGTAAAAATGATCACATACTAAGCAATGTTTGAGTAATGTTTAGTTTCGAACCTTGAAACATACATGCTTAATAAACTGAAAAATCATATTTACACTTTCGTAGGTCAAGTACGAAGTTATATTGTTCGGTTTCATCTCTTCATGCTGTATTGAATCTTGTGTTATCAGAGATGTCAAATACCAGAATAATAGTTTTTAGCTTCACGAGAAGTGAAAATATTCACATATTATGCTATGTTTGCATATTGTCCAGTGTCGAAACTAAAAAAGTGAATTATGTCAAAAACCTAAAAATCGTATCCACATTTTCGTATGTTAAATAAAAAGTTTTATTGCTCGCTTTTATCCTTTTATGCTATATTGAATGGTGTATTATCAAAAATATCAAATATGCGAATAACTGTTTATAGCATCACGAGAAGTAAAAATGATCACATACTAAGCAATGTTTGAGTAATTTTTAGTTTCGAACCTTGAAACGTGCATGCTTAATAATCTCAAAAATCGTAATTACACTTTCGTAGGTTTAGTACGAAGTTATATTGTTCGGTTTCATCTCTTCATGCTGTATTGAATCTTGTGTTATCAGAGATGTCAAATACCAGAATAACAGTTTTTAGCTTCACGAGAAGTGAAAATATTCACATATTCTGCAATGTTTGCATATTGTCTAGTGTCGAACCTAAAAAAGTGAAATATGTCAAAAACCTAAAAATCGTATCCACATTTTCGTATGTTAAACAAAAAGTTTTATTGTTCGCTTTCATCCTTTTATGCTATATTGAATCGTGTATTATCAAAAATATCAAATATGCGAATAACTGTTTTTAGCATCACGAGAAGTAAAAATTTTCACATACTAAGCAATGTTTGAGTAATGTTTAGTTTCGAACCTTGATACATGCATGCTTAATAAACTGAAAAATCGTATTTACACTTTCGTAGGTCAAGTACGAAGTTATATTGTTCGGTTTCATCTCTTCATGCTGTATTGAATCTTGTGTTATCAGAGATGTCAAATACCAGAATAATAGTTTTTAGCTTCACGAGAAGTGAAAATATTCACATATTATGCAATGTTTGCATATTGTCTAGTGTCGAACCTAAAAAAGTGAATTATGTCAAAAACCTAAAAATCGTATCCACATTTTCGTATGTTAAACAAAATGTTTATTGTTCGCTTTTATCTTTTCATGCTTTATTGAATTGTGTATTATCAAAAAAATCAAATATGCGAATAACTGTTTTTAGCATCACGAGAAGTAAAAATGTTCACATACTACGCAATATTTGAGTAATGTTTAGTTTCGAACCTTGAAACGTGCATGCTTAATAAACTGAAACATCGTAATTTACACTTTCGTAGGTTTAGTACGAAGTTATATTGTTCGGTTTCATCTTTTCATGCTATACTGAATTGTGTATTATCGAAGTTGCCAAATATGAGAATAACAGTTTTTAGCATCACTAGAAGTAAAAATGTTCACATACTAGGCAATGTTTGAGTAATGTTTAGTTTCGAACCTTGACACGTGATTGCTTAATAAACTGAAAAATCGTATTTACACTTTCGTAGGTCAAGTACAAAGTTATATTGTTCGGTTTCATCTTTTCATGCTATATTGAATGGTGTATTATCAGAGATGTCAAATACCAGAATAATAGTTTTTAGCTTCACGAGAAGTGAAAATATTCACATATTCTGCAATGTTTGCATATTGTCTAGTGTCTAACCTTAAATAGTTAATTATGTCAAAAACCTAAAAATCGTATCCGCATTTTCGTATGTTAAACAAAAAGTTTTATTGTTCGCTTTCATCCTTTTATGCTATATTGAATCGTGTATTATCAAAAATATCAAATATGCGAATAACTGTTTATAGCATCACGAGAAGTAAAAATGATCACATACTAAGCAATGTTTGAGTAATGTTTAGTTTCGAACCTTGAAACATGCATGCTTAATAAACTGAAAAATCGTATTTACACTTTCGTAGGTCAAGTACGAAGTTATATTGTTCGGTTTCATCTCTTCATGCTGTATTGAATCTTGTGTTATCAGAGATGTCAAATACCAGAATAATAGTTTTTAGCTTCACGAGAAGTGAAAATATTCACATATTATGCTATGTTTGCATATTGTCCAGTGTCGAAACTAAAAAAGTGAATTATGTCAAAAACCTAAAAATCGTATTCGCATTTTCGTATGTTAAACAAAAAGTTTTATTGCTCGCTTTTATACTTTTATGCTATATTGAATGGTGTATTATCAAAAATATCAAATATGCGAATAACTGTTTATAGCATCACGAGAAGTAAAAATGATCACATACTAAGCAATGTTTGAGTAATTTTTAGTTTCGAACCTTGAAACGTGCATGCTTAATAATCTCAAAAATCGTAATTACACTTTCGTAGGTTTAGTACGAAGTTATATTGTTCGGTTTCATCTCTTCATGCTGTATTGAATCTTGTGTTATCAGAGATGTCAAATACCAGAATAACAGTTTTTAGCTTCACGAGAAGTGAAAATATTCACATATTATGCAATGTTTTCATATTGTCTAGTGTCGAACCTAAAAAAGTGAAATATGTCAAAAACCTAAAAATCGTATCCACATTTTCGTATGTTAAACAAAAAGGTTTATTGTTCGCTTTCATCCTTTTATGCTATATTGAATCGTGTATTTTCAAAAATATCAAATATGCGAATAACTGTTTTTCGCATCACGAGAAGTAAAAATGTTCACATACTAAGCAATGTTTGAGTAATCTTTAGTTTCGAAACTTGAAACGTGCATGCTTAATAAACTGAAAAATCGTATTTACACTTTCGTAGGTTTAGTACGAAGTTATAGTGTATTATCGAAGTTGCCAAATATGAGAATAACAGTTTTTAGCTTCGCAAGAAGTAAAAATATTCACATATCATGCAATGTTTGCATATTGTCTAGTGTCGAACCTAAAAAAGTGAAATATGTCAAAAACCTAAAAATCGTATCCACATTTTCGTATGTTAAACAAAAAGTTTTATTGTTCGCTTTCATCCTTTTATGCTATATTGAATCGTGTATTATCAAAAATATCAAATATGCGAATAAATGTTTTTAGCTTCACGAGAAGTAAAAATGATCACATGCTACGCAATTTTTGAGTAATTTTTAGTTTCGAAACTTGAAACGTGCATGCTTAATAAACTGAAAAATCGTATTTACACTTTCGTAGGTCAGGTACGAAGTTATATTGTTCGGTGTCATCTCTTCATGCTGTATTGAATCTTGTGTTATCAGAGATGTCAAATACCAGAATAATAGTTTTTAGCGTCACGAGAAGTGAAAATATTCACATAATCTGCAATGTTTGCATATTGTCTAGTGTCGAACCTAAAAAAGTGAAATATGTCAAAAACCTAAAAATCGTATCCACATTTTCGTATGTTAAATAAAAAGTTTTATTGCTCGCTTTTATCCTTTTATGCTATATTGAATGGTGTATTATCAAAAATATCAAATATGCGAATAACTGTTTTTAGAATCACGAGAAGTAAAAATGATCACATACTAAGCAATGTTTGAGTAATGTTTAGTTTCGAAACTTGAAACGTGCATGCTTAATAAACTGAAAAATCGTATTTACACTTTCGTAGGTCAAGTACAAAGTTATATTGTTCGGTTTCATCTTTTCATGTTATATTGAATGGTGTATTATCGAAGTTGCCAAATATGAGAATAACAGTTTTTAGCATCACTAGAAGTAAAAATGTTCACATACTACGCAATGTTTGAGTAATGTTTAGTTTCGAACCTTGACACGTGAATGCTTAATAAACTGAAAAATCGTATTTACACTTTCGTAGGTCAAGTACGAAGTTATTTTGTTCGGTTTCATCTCTTCATGCTATATTGAATCGTGTATTATCAGAGATGTCAAATACCAGAATAACAGTTTTTAGCTTCACGAGAAGTGAAAATATTCACATATTATGCAATGTTTTCGTATTGTCTAGTGTCGAACCTAAAAAAGTGAAATATGTCAAAAACCTCAAAATCGTATCCGCATTTTCGTATGTTAAATAAAAAGTTTTATTGTTCGCTTTCATCCTTTTATGCTATATTGAATGGTGTATTATCAAAAATATCAAATATACGAATAACTGTTTATAGAATCACGAGAAGTAAAAATGATCACATACTAAGCAATGTTTGAGTAATGTTTAGTTTCGAGCCTTGAAACGTGCATGCTTAATAAACTGAAAAATCGTATTTACACTTTCGTAGGTTTAGTACGAAGTTATATTGTTCGGTTTCATATCTTCAAGCTATATTGAATCGTGTATTATCAAAAATATCAAATATGCGAATAACTGTTTTTAGCATCACGAGAAGTAAAAATCATCACATACTACGCAATGTTTGAGTAATTTTTAGTTTCGAACCTTGAAACGTGCATGCTTAAGAATCTTAAAAATCGTTATTACACTTTCGTAGGTTTAGTACGAAGTTATATTGTTCGGTTTCATCTCTTCATGCTGTATTGAATCTTGTGTTATCAGAGATGTCAAATATCAGAATAATAGTGTTTAGCTTCACGAGAAGTGAAAATATTCACATATTATGCAATTTTTGCATATTGTCCAGTGTCGAACCTAAAAAAGTGAATTGTGTCAAAAACCTAAAAATCGTATCCGCATTTTCGTATGTTAAATAAAAAGTTTTATTGTTCGCTTTCATCCTTTTATGCTATATTGAATGGTGTATTATCAAAAATATCAAATATGCGAATAACTGTTTTTAGAATCACGAGAAGTAAAAATGATCACATACTACGCAATGTTTGAGTAATGTTTAGTTTCGAACCTTGACACATGAATGCTTAATAAACTGAAAAATCGTATTTACACTTTCGTAGGTCAAGTACAAAGTTTTATTGTTCGGTTTCATCTTTTTATGCTATACTGAATCGTGTATTATCAAAAATATCAAATTTGCGAATAACTGTTTTTAGCATCTCGAGAAGTAAAAATGATCACATACTAAGCAATGTTTGAGTAATTTTTAGTTTCGAACCTTGAAACGTGCATGCTTAATAATCTCAAAAATCGTAATTACACTTTCGTAGGTTTAGTACGAAGTTATAGTGTATTATCGAAGTTGCCAAATATGAGAATAACAGTTTTTAGCTTCGCGAGAAGTAAAAATATTCACATATTCTACAATGTTTTCATATTATCTAGTGTCGAACCTAAATAAGTGAAATATGTCAAAAACCTAAAAATCGTATCCACATTTTCGTATGTTAAACAAAAAGTTTTATTGTTCGCTTTCATCCTTTTATGCTATATTGAATCGTGTATTATCAAAAATATCAAATATGCGAATAACTGTTTTTAGCTTCACGAGAAGTAAAAATCATCACATGCTACGCAATGTTTGAGTAATTTTTAGTTTCGAACCTTGAAACGTGCATGCTTAATAAACTGAAAAATCGTATTTACACTTTCGTAGGTCAGGTACGAAGTTATATTGTTCGGTGTCATCTCTTCATGCTATATTGAATCTTGTGTTATCAGAGATGTCAAATACCAGAATAATAGTTTTTAGCGTCACGAGAAGTGAAAATATTCACATATTATGCAATTTTTGCATATTGTCTAGTGTCGAACCTAAAAAAGTGAAATATGTCAAAAACCTAAAAATCGTATCCACATTTTCGTATGTTAAATAAAAAGTTTTATTGCTCGCTTTTATCCTTTTATGCTATATTGAATGGTGTATTATCAAAAATATCAAATATGCGAATAACTGTTTTTAGAATCACGAAAAGTAGAAATGATCACATACTAAGCAATGTTTGAGTAATGTCTAGTTTCGAAACTTGAAACGTGCATGCTTAATAAACTGAAAAATCGTATTTACACTTTCGTAGGTCAAGTACAAAGTTATATTGTTCGGTTTCATCTTTTCATGCTATATTGAATGGTGTATTATCGAAGTTGCCAAATATGAGAATAACAGTTTTTAGCATCACTAGAAGTAAAAATGTTCACATACTACGCAATGTTTGAGTAATGTTTAGTTTCGAACCTTGAAACGTGAATGCTTAATAAACTGAAAAATCGTATTTACACTTTCGTAGGTCAAGTACGAAGTTATTTTGTTCGGTTTCATCTCTTCATGCTATATTGAATCGTGTATTATCAGAGATGTCAAATACCAGAATAATAGTTTTTAGCTTCACGAGAAGTGAAAATATTCACATATTATGCAATGTTTGCATATTGTCTAGTGTCGAACCTAAAAAAGTGAAATATGTCAAAAACCTAAAAATCGTATCCGCATTTTCTAATGTTAAACAAAAAGGTTTAATGTTCGCTTTCATCCTTTTATGCTATATTGAATGGTGTATTATCAAAAATATCAAATATACGAATAACTGTTTATAGAATCACGAGAAGTAAAAATGATCACATACTAAGCAATGTTTGAGTAATGTTTAGTTTCGAGCCTTGAAACATGCATGCTTAATAAACTGAAAAATCGTATTTACACTTTCGTAGGTTTAGTACGAAGTTATATTGTTCGGTTTCATATCTTCAAGCTATATTGAATCGTGTATTATCAAAAATATCAAATATGCGAATAACTGTTTTTAGCATCACGAGAAGTAAAAATGTTCACATACTAAGCAATGTTTGAGTAATGTTTAGTTTCGAACCTTGAAACGTGCATGCTTAAGAATCTTAAAAATCGTTATTACACTTTCGTAGGTTTAGTACGAAGTTATATTGTTCGGTTTCATCTCTTCATGCTGTATTGAATCTTGTGTTATCAGAGATGTCAAATATCAGAATAATAGTGTTTAGCTTCACGAGAAGTGAAAATATTCACATATTATGCAATTTTTGCATATTGTCCAGTGTCGAACCTAAAAAAGTGAATTGTGTCAAAAACCTAAAAATCGTATCCGCATTTTCGTATGTTAAACAAAAAGGTTTATTGCTCGCTTTTATTCTTTTATGCTATATTGACTGTTGTATTATCAAAAATATCAAATATGCGAATAACTGTTTTTAGAATCACGAGAAGTAAAAATGATCACATACTACGCAATGTTTGAGTAATGTTTAGTTTCGAACCTTGACACATGAATGCTTAATTAACTGAAAAATCGTATTTACACTTTCGTAGGTCAAGTACAAAGTTTTATTGTTCTCTTTCATCCTTTTATGCTATATTGAATAGTGTATTATCTAAAATATCGAATAACTGTTTTTAGAATCGCGAGAAGTAAAAATGATCACATACTAAGCAATGTTTGAGTAATGTTTAGTTTCGAACCTTGAAATGTGCATGCTTAATAATCTTAAAAATCGTAATTACACTTTCGTAGGTTTAGTACGAAGTTATAGTGCATTATCGAAGTTGCCAAATATGAGAATAACAGTTTTTAGCTTCGCGAGACATATTATGCATATTATGCAATGTTTGCATATTATCTAGAGTCGAACCTAAAAAAGTGAAATATGTCAAAAACCTAAAAATCGTATCCACATTTTCGTATGTTAAATAAAAAGTTTTATTGCTTTATGTCTTCGTTTTTTTTACTATTGAATCGTGTCTTATCTATGTTATGCTTAATAAACTGAAAAATCGTATTAACACTTTCGTGTATATTCATATATTCATATTGTTCGGTTTCATCTTTGCATGCTATATTGAATGGTGTATTATCAGAGATGTCAAATACCAGAATAACAGTTTTTAGCTTCACGAGAAGTGAAAATATTCACATAATCTGCAATGTTTGCATATTGTCTAGTGTCGAACCTAAAAAAGTGAAATATGTCAAAAACCTAAAAATCGTATCCACATTTTCGTATGTTAAATAAAAAGTTTTATTGCTCGCTTTTATACTTTTATGCTATATTGAATGGTGTATTATCAAAAATATCAAATATGCGAATAACTGTTTATAGCATCACGAGAAGTAAAAATGATCACATACTAAGCAATGTTTGAGTAATGTTTAGTTTCGAACCTTGAAACATGCATGCTTAATAAACTGAAAAATCGTATTTACACTTTCGTATGTTTAGTAAGAAGTTATATTGTTCGGTTTCATCTCTTCATGCTGTATTGAATCTTGTGTTATCAGAGATGTCAAATACCAGAATAATAGTTTTTAGCTTCACGAGAAGTGAAAATATTCACATATTATGCTATGTTTGCATATTGTCTAGTGTCGAACCTAAAAAAGTGAATTATGTCAAAAACCTGAAAATCGTATCCACATTTTCGTATGTTAAACAAAAAGTTTTATTGTTCGCTTTTATCCTTTTATGCTATATTGAATGGTGTATTATCAAAAATATCAAATATGCGAATAACTGTTTTTAGAATCACGAGAAGTAAAAATGATCACATACTACGTAATGTTTGAGTAATGTTTAGTTTCGAACCTTGACACGTGAATGCTTAATAAACTGAAAAATCGTATTTACACTTTCGTAGGTCAAGTACAAAGTTTTATTGTTCGCTTTGATCATTTTATGCTATATTGAATCGTGTATTATCAAAATTATCAAATATGCGAATAACTGTTTATAGCATCACGAGAAGTAAAAATGATCACATACTAAGCAATGTTTGAGTAATCTTTAGTTTCGAACCTTGAAACGTGAATGCTTAATAATCTTAAAAATCGTTATTACACTTTCGTAGGTTAAGTACGAAGTTATATTGTTCGGTTTCATCTCTTCATGCTGTATTGAATCTTGTGTTATCAGAGATGTCAAATACCAGAATAATAGTTTTTAGCTTCACGAGAAGTAAAAATATTCACATATTATGCAATTTTTGCATATTGTCCAGTGTCGAACATAAAAAAGTGAATTTTGTCAAAAACCTAAAAATCGCATTCGCATTTTCGTATGTTCAACAAAAAGTTTTATTGTTCGCTTTGATCATTTTATGCTATATTGAATCGTGTATTATCAAAAATATCAAATATGCGAATAACTGTTTTTAGCATCTCGAGAAGTAAAAATGATCACATACTAAGCAATGTTTGAGTAATCTTTAGTTTCGAACCTTGAAACGTGAATGCTTAATAAACTGAAAAATCGTATTTACACTTTCGTAGGTCAAGTACGAAGTTATATTGTTCGGTTTCATCTCTTCATGCTATATTGAATCGTGTATTATCAGAGATGTCAAATACCAGAATAACAGTTTTTAGCTTCACGAGAAGTGAAAATATTCACATATTCTGCAATGTTTGCATATTGTCTAGTGTCGAACCTAAAAAAGTGAAATATGTCAAAAACCTAAAAATCGTATCCACATTTTCGTATGTTAAACAAAAAGTTTTATTGTTCGCTTTCATCCTTTTATGCTATATTGAATCGTGTATTATCAAAAATATCAAATATGCGAATAAATGTTTTTAGCTTCACGAGAAGTAAAAATGATCACATGCTACGCAATTTTTGAGTAATTTTTAGTTTCGAACCTTGAAACGTGCTTGCTTAATAATCTTTAAACTCGTATTTACACTTTCGTAGGTCAAGTACGAAGTTATATTGTTCGGTTTCATCTCTTCAAACTATATTAAATCGTGTATTATCAGAGATGTCAAATACTAGAATAATAGTTTTTAGCTTCACGAGAAGTGAAAATATTCACATATTATGCAATTTTTGCATATTGTCTAGTGTCGAACCTAAAAAAGTGAATTATGTCAAAAACCGAAAAATCGTATCCGCATTTTCGTATGTTAAACAAAAAGTTTTATTGTTCGCTTTCATCCTTTTATGCTATATTGAATGGTGTATTATCAAAAATATCAAATATGCGAATAACTGTTTATAGAATCACGAGAAGTAAAAATGATCACATACTAAGCAATGTTTGAGTAATGTTTCGTTTCGAAACTTGAAACGTGCATGCTTAATAAACTGAAAAATCGTATTTACACTTTCGTAGGTCAAGTACAAAGTTATATTGTTCGGTTTCATCTTTTCATGCTATATTGAATGGTGTATTATCGAAGTTGCCAAATATGAGAATAACAGTTTTTAGCATCACTAGAAGTAAAAATGTTCACATACTACGCAATGTTTGAGTAATGTTTAGTTTCGAACCTTGAGACGTGAATGCTTAATAAACTGAAAAATCGTATTTACACTTTCGTAGGCCAAGTACGAAGTTATATTGTTCGGTTTCATCTCTTCAAGCTATATTGAATCGTGTATTATCGAAGATGTCAAATACCAGAATAATAGTTTTTAGCTTCAGGAGAAGTGAAAATATTCACATATTATGCAATTTTTGCATATTGTCTAGTGTCGAACCTAAAAAAGTGAAATATGTCAAAAACCTAAAAATCGTATCCAAATTTTCTTATTTTAAACAAAAAGTTTTATTGTTCACTTTAATCCTTTTATTCTATATTGAATCTTGTATTATCAAAAATATCAAATATTCGAATAACTGTTTTTAGAATCACGAGAAGTAAAAATGATCACATACTACGTAATGTTTGAGTAATGTTTAGTTTCGAACCATGAAACGTGCATGCTTAATAAACTGAAAAATCGTATTTACACTTTCGTAGGTCAAGTACAATGTTATATTGTTCGGTTTCATCTTTGCATGCTATATTGAATCGTGTATTATCAAAAATATCAAATATGCGAATAACTGTTTTTAGCTTCACGAGAAGTAAAAATGATCACATGCTACGCAATGTTTGAGTAATTTTTAGTTTCGAACCTTGAAACGTGCATGCTTAATAATCTTTAAACTCGTAATTACACTTTCGTAGGTCAAGTACGAAGTTATATTGTTCGGTTTCATCTCTTCAAACTATATTAAATCGTGTATTATCAGAGATGTCAAATACTAGAATAATAGTTTTTAGCTTCACGAGAAGTGAAAATATTCACATATTATGCAATTTTTGCATATTGTCTAGTGTCGAACCTAAAAAAGTGAATTATGTCAAAAACCGAAAAATCGTATCCACATTTTCGTATGTTAAATAAAAAGTTTTATTGCTCGCTTTTATACTTTTATGCTATATTGAATGGTGTATTATCAAAAATATCAAATATGCGAATAACTGTTTTTAGCATCTCGAGAAGTAAAAATGATCACATACTAAGCAATGTTTGAGTAATCTTTAGTTTCGAACCTTGAAACGTGAATGCTTAATAAACTGAAAAATCGTATTTACACTTTCGTAGGTCAAGTACAAAGTTATATTGTTCGGTTTCATCTTTTCATGCTATATTGAATGGTGTATTATCAGAGATGTCAAATACCAGAATAATAGTTTTTAGCTTCACGAGAAGTGAAAATATTCACATATTATGCAATGTTTGCATATTGTCTAGTGTCGAACCTAAAAAAGTGAATTATGTCAAAAACCTGAAAATCGTATCCGCATTTTCGTATGTTAAACAAAAAGTTTTATTGTTCGCTTTGATCATTTTATGCTATATTGAATCGTGTATTATCAAAATTATCAAATATGCGAATAACTGTTTATAGCATCACGAGAAGTAAAAATGATCACATACTAAGCAATGTTTGAGTAATCTTTAGTTTCGAACCTTGAAACGTGAATGCTTAATAAACTGAAAAATCATATTTACACTTTCGTAGGTTTAGTACGAAGTTATAGTGTATTATCGAAGTTGCCAAATATGAGAATAACAGTTTTTAGCTTCACGAGAAGTAAAAATATTCACATATTATGCATATTATCTAGTGTCGAACCTAAAAAAGTGAAATATGTCAAAAACCTCAAAATCGTATCCACATTTTCGTATGTTAAATAAAAAGTTTCATTGCTCGCTTTTATCCTTTTATATATTTTATTATAATAATGGTGTATTATCAAAAATATCAAATATGCGAATAACTGTTTATTGCATTACGAGAAGTAAAAATGATCACTTACTAAGCATTTTTTGAGTATTGTTTAGTTTCGAACCTTGAAACATGCATGCTTAATAAACTGAAAAATCGTATTTAAACTTTCGTAGGTAAAGTACGAAGTTATATTGTTCGGTTTCATCTCTTCATGCTGAATTGAATATTCTGTTATCAGAGATGTCAAATACCAGAATAACAGTTTTTGGCTTCACGAGAAGTGAAAATATTCACATATTCTGCAATGTTTGCATATTGTCTAGTGTCGAACCTAAAAAAGTGAAATATGTCAAAAACCTAAAAATCGTATCCACATTTTCGTATGTTAAACAAAAAGTTTTATTGTTCGCTTTCATCTATTCATGGTATATTGAATCGTGTATTATCAAAAATATCAAATATGCGAATAACTGTTTTTAGCATCACGAGAAGTAAAAATGTTCACATACTACGCAATGTTTGAGTAATGTTTAGTTTCGAACCTTGAAACATGCATGCTTAATAAACTGAAAAATCGTATTTACACTTTCGTAGGTCAAGTACAAAGTTATATTGTTCGGTTTCATCTTTTCATGCTATATTGAATGGTGTATTATCGAAGTTGCCAAATATGAGAATAACAGTTTTTAGCATCACTAGAAGTAAAAATGTTCACATACTACGCAATGTTTGAGTAATGTTTAGTTTCGAACCTTGACACGTGAATGCTTAATAAACTGAAAAATCGTATTTACACTTTCGTAGGTCAAGTACGAAGTTATATTGTTCGGTTTCATCTCTTCATGCTATATTGAATCGTGTATTATCAGAGATGTCAAATACCAGAATAACAGTTTTTAGCTTCACGAGAAGTGAAAATATTCACATATTCTGCAATGTTTGCATATTATCAAGTGTCGATCCTAAAAAAGTGAATTTTGTCAAAAACCTAAAAATCGTATTCGCATTTTCGTATTTTAAACAAAAAGTTTTATTGTTTGATTTCATCCTATTATGCTATATTGAATCGTGTATCATCAAAAATATCAAATATGCGAATAACTGTTTTTAGCTTCACGAGAAGTAAAAATGATCAAATGCTACGCAATGTTTGAGTAATTTTTAGTTTCGAACCTTGAAACGTGCATGCTTAATAATCTTAAAAATCGTAATTACACTTTCGTAGGTTTAGTACGAAGTTATATTGTTCGGTTTCATCTCTTCATGCTGTATTGAATCTTGTGTTATCAGAGATGTCAAATACCAGAATAATATTTTTTAGCTTAACGAGAATTGAAAATATTAACATATTATGCAATTTTTTCATATTGTCCAGTGTCGAACCTAAAAAAGTGAATTGTGTCAAAAACGTAAAAATCGTATCCGCATTTTCGTATGTTAAACAAAAAGTTTTATTGTTCGCTTTGATCATTTTATGCTATATTGAATCGTGTATTATCAAAATTATCAAATATGCGAATAACAGTTTTTAGCATCTCGAGAAGTAAAAATGATCACATACTAAGCAATGTTTGAGTAATCTTTAGTTTCGAACCTTGAAACGTGAATGCTTAATAAACTGAAAAATCGTATTTACACTTTCGTATGTTAAGTAAAAAGTTTTATTGTTCGCTTTCATCCTTTTATGCTATATTGAATCGTGTATTATCAAAAATATCAAATATGCGAATAACTGTTTTTAGCTTCACGAGAAGTAAAAATGATCACATGCTACGCAATTTTTGAGTAATTTTTAGTTTCGAACCTTGAAACGTGCATGCTTAATAATCTTAAAAATCGTAATTACACTTTCGTAGGTTTAGTACGAAGTTATATTGTTCGGTTTCATCTCTTCAAGCTATATTAAATCCTATATTATCGAAGTTGTCAAATACCAGAATAACAGTTTTTAGCTTCACGAGAAGTGAAAATATTCACATATTATGCAATGTTTTTATATTGTCCAGTGTCGAACCTTAAAAAGTGAATTATGTCAAAAACCTAACAAACGTATCCACATTTTCGTATGTTAAATAAAAAGTTTTATTGCTCGCTTTTATCCTTTTATGCTATATTGAATGGTGTATTATCAAAAATATCAAATATGCGAATAACTGTTTATAGCATCACGAGAAGTAAAAATGATCACATACTAAGCAATGTTTGAGTAATTTTAAGTTTCGAACCTTGAAACATGCATGCTAAATAAACTGAAAAATCATATTTACACTTTCGTAGGTCAAGTACAATGTTATATTGTTCGGTTTCATCTCTTCATGCTGTATTGAATCTTGTGTTATCAGAGATGTCAAATACCAGAATAATAGTTTTTAGCTTCACGAGAAGTGAAAATATTCACATATTATGCTATGTTTGCATATTGTCCAGTGTCGAAACTAAAAAAGTGAATTATGTCAAAAACCTGAAAATCGTATCCGCATTTTCGTATGCTAAACAACAGGTTTTATTGTTCGCTTTCAACATTTTATGCTATATTGAATCGTGTATTATCAAAAATATCAAATATACGAATAACTGTTTTTAGCAACACGAGAAGTAAAAATGTTCACATACTACGCAATGTTTGAGTAATGTTTAGTTTCGATCCTTGAAACGTGCATGCTTAATAAACTGAAAAATCGTATTTACACTTTCGTGGGTTAAGCACGAAGTAGTATTGTTCGGTTTCTCCTTTTCATGCTATATTGAATGGTGTATTATCGAAGTTGCCAAATATGAGAATAACAGTTTTTAGCTTCGCGAGAAGTAAAAATATTCACATATTCTACAATGTTTTCATATTATCTAGTGTCGAACCTAAATAAGTGAATTATGTCAAAAACCTAAAAATCGTATCAACACTTTCTTAAGTTAAATAATAAGTTTTATTGTTCGCTTTCATACTTTCATGCTATATTGAATCGTGTATTATCTAAAATATCAAATATGCGAATAACTGTTTTTAGCATCACGAAAAGTAAAAATGTTCACATACTACGCAATGTTTGCATATTGTCTAGTGTCGAACCTAAAAAAGTGAATTTTGTCAAAAACCTAAAAATCGCATTCGCATTTTCGTATGTTCAACAAAAAGTTTTATTGTTTGCTGTCTTCGTTTTTTTTTTTTTTCTTCGAAAAATCGTATTTACACTTTCGTAGGTTTAGTACGAAGTTATATTGTTCGGTTTCATCTCTTCAAGCTATATTGAATCCTGTATTATCGAAGATGTCAAATACCAGAATAACAGTTTTTAGCTTCACGAGAACTGAAAATATTCACATATTCTGCAATTTTTGCATATTGTCTAGTGTCGAACCTACAAAAGTAGGTTGTTGACTTTCACGTAAATCATGTTTATAGACACGCTGAATGACAATCACCAACGATTTCCGAAAACGTGATATGTTTCAAAAGACTATAAAAGTAGCCGGAACCATTTATAACCATTTATAACTTTATCAGTTTTTATATGCGCTTTTCATATTCATTCTGCGTCAAACATTAAGATTTGTAAATTTGACATTTCGAACATATGCAAACGCCATTGAATGTAAATTGAGATTTTATTTTACTACACACTTAATCTGACATACACTATTCGATAATCAGAAATTTACATTTCTCAATTTAATAAATTGAGGGAAGAACTGATAAAATGTAGGTTGTTGACTTTCACGTAAATCATGTTTACAGACGCGCTGAATTACAATCACCAACGATTTCCAAAAACGTGATATGTTTCAAAAGGACTATAAAAGTAGCCGGAAACATTTATAACCATTTATAACTTTAATCAGTTTTTATATGTGCTTTTCATATTCATTCTGCGTCAAACACTAAGATTTGTAAATTTGTCATTTCGAACATATGCAAACGCCATTGAATGTAAATTGAGATTTTATTTTACTACACACTTAATCTGACATACACTATTCGATAATCAGAAATTTGCATTTCTCAATTTAATAAATTGAGGGAAGAACTGATAAAATGTAGGTTGTTGACTTTCACGTAAATCATGTTTATGGACGCGCTGAATGACAATCACCAACGATTTCCAAAAACGTGATATGTTTAAAAAAGAGTATAAAAGTAGCAGGAACTATATGGTGTAAAGGACGTTTTTGTTAGAAAACAATATTAGTGAAATTTAATTTAAACTGTTAATTCGTTGCGAAGAAATAAGAAATTATTTTTTAGAAATGGGGTTTTTCGATTTGTTGTTTTATATCTTTACTCAGTTTGCTCCGTTGGAAGAAACAAGAATTTTCTTTTTGATCTACCTCTTTGATCAAATCACGCAAAACCATATTATGGATTTTGATTTTTTAAGTGCTTTTCATATTCATTCTGCGACAAAGACTAACATTTGTAAATTTGACTTTTCGAATATATGCAAACGCCATTGAATGTAAATTGAGATTTTATGATACTACATACTTAATCTGACATACACTATTCGATAATCTGAAATTTACATTTCTCAATTTAATGAATTCAGTGAAGCACTCATCAAATGTAGGTTGTTGACTTTCACGTAAATCATGTTTATAGACGCGCTGAATTACAATCACCATCAATTTCCAAAAACGTGATAAGTTTCAAAAGGACTCTAAAAGTAGCCGGAACCATTTATAACCATTTATAACTTTAATCAGTTTTTATAGGTGCTTTTCATATTCATTCTGCGTCAAACACTAAGATTTGTAAATTTGACATTTCGAACATATGCAAACGCCATTGAATGTAAATTGAGATTTTATTTTACTACACACTTAATCTGACATACACTATTCGATAATCAGAAATTTACATTTCTCAATTTAATAAATTGAGGGAAGAACTGATAAAATGTAGCTTGTTGACTTTCACGTAAATCATGTTTATGGACGCGCTGAATGACAATCACCAACGATTTCCATAAACGTGATATGTTTCAAAAAGACTATAAAAGTAGCCGGAACTAGATGGTGTAAAGGACGTCTTTTTAGAAAACAATATTAGTGGAATTTAATTTAAACTGTTAATTCGCTACAAAAAAAAAAGTAATTTTTTAGAAATGGGGTTTTTCGATTTGTTGTTTTATAACTTTACTCAGTTTCCTCCGATGGAAGACACAAGAATTTTCTTTTTTATCTACCACTTTGATCAGAACACGCAAAACCATATTATGGATTTTGATTTTTTGAGTGCTTTTCATATTCATTCTGCGACAAACACTAACATTTGTAAATTCGACTTTTCGAATATATGCAAACGCCATTGAATGTAGATTGAGATTTTATGATACTACATACTTAATCTGACATACACTATTCGATAATCTGAAATTTACATTTCTCAATTTAATGAATTCAGTGAAGCACTCATCAAATGTAGGTTGTTGACTTTCACGTAAATCATGTTTATAGACGCGCTGAATTACAATCACCATCAATTTCCAAAAACGTGATATGTTTCAAAAAGACTATAAAAGTAGCGCAAACATTTATAACCATTTATAACTTTAATCAGTTTTTATATTTGCTTTTCATATTCATTCTGCGTCAAACACTAAGATTTGTAAATTTGACATTTCGAACATATGCAAACGCCATTGAATGTAAATTGAGATTTTATTTTACTACACACTTAATCTGACATACACTATTCGATAATCAGAAATTTACATTTCTCAATTTAATAAATTGAGGGAAGAACTGATAAAATGTAGCTTGTTGACTTTCACGTAAATCATGTTTATGGACGCGCTGAATGACAATCACCAACGATTTCCATAAACGTGATATGTTTCAAAAAGACTATAAAAGTAGCCGGAACTAGATGGTGTAAAGGACGTCTTTTTAGAAAACAATATTAGTGGAATTTAATTTAAACTGTTAATTCGCTACAAAAAAAAAAGTAATTTTTTAGAAATGGGGTTTTTCGATTTGTTGTTTTATAACTTTACTCAGTTTCCTCCGATGGAAGACACAAGAATTTTCTTTACAATCTACCACTTTGATCAGAACACGCAAAACCATATTATGGATTTTGATTTTTTGAGTGCTTTTCATATTCATTCTGCGACAAACACTAACATTTGTAAATTAGACTTTTCGAATATATGCAAACGCCATTGAATGTAAATTGAGATTTTATTATGCTACATACTTAATCTGACATACACTATTCGATAATCAGAAATTTACATTTCTCAATGTAATAAATAGAGTGAAGAACTGATAAAATGTAGGTTGTTGACTTTCACGTAAATCATGTTTATAGACGCGCTGAATGACAATCACCAACGATTTCCGAAAATGTGATATGTTTCAAAAAGACTATAAAAGTAGCCAGAACCATTAATAACCATTTATAACTATAATCAGTTTTTATATGTGCTTTTCATATTCATTCTGCGACAAACACTAACATTTGTTAATTCGACTTTTCGAATATATGCACACGCCATTGAATGTAAATTGAGATTTTATTTTACTACACACTTAATCTGACATACACTATTCGATAATCAGAAATTTACATTTCTCAATTTAGTAAATTGAGGGAAGAACTGATAAAATGTAGGTTGTTGACTTTCACGTAAATCATGTTTATGGACGCGCTGAATGACAATCACCAACGATTTCCAAAAACGTGATATGTTTCAAAAAGACTATAAAAGTAGCCGTAACCATTTATAACCATTTATAACTTTAATCAGTTTTTATATGTGCTTTTCATATTCATTCTGCGTCAAACACTAAGATTAGAAAATTTGACATTTCGAAAAAAAGCAAACGAAATTGAATGTAAATTGAGATTTTATATTACTACATACTTAATCTGACATACACTATTCGATAATCTGAAATTTACATTTCTCAATTTAATAAATTGAGGGAAGAACTAATAAAATGTAGGTTGTTGACTTTCACGTAAATCATGTTTATGGACGCGCTGAATGACAATCACCAACGATTTCCGAAAACGTGATATGTTTCAAAAAGACTATAAAAGTAGCCGGAACCATTTATAACCATTTATAACTTTAATCAGTTTTTATATGTGCTTTTCATATTCATTCTGCGTCAAACACTAAGATCTGTAAATTTGACATTTCGAACATATGCAAACGCCATTGAATGTAAATTGAGATTTTATTTTACTACACACTTAATCTGACATTCACTATTCGATAATCAGAAATGTACATTTCTCAATTTAGTAAATTGAGGGAAGAACTAATAAAATGTAGGTTGTTGACTTTCACGTAAATCATGTTTATGGACGCGCTGAATGACAATCACCAACGATTTCCGAAAACGTGATATGTTTCAAAAAGACTATAAAAGTAGTCGGAACTAGATGGTGTAAAGGACGTTTTTGTTAGAAAACAATATTAGTGGAATTTAAATTAAACTGTTAATTCGCTACAAAAAAAAAGTAATTTTTTAGAAATGGGATTTTTCGATTTGTTGTTTTATAACTTCACTCAGTTTGCTCCGATGGAAGGCACAAGTATTTTCTTTTTAATCTACCACTTTGATCAGAACACGCAAATCATATTATGGATTTTGATTTTTTGAGTGCTTTTCATATTCATTCTGCGATAACACTAACATTTGTAAATTCGACTTTTCGAATATATGTAAACGGCATTGAATGTGAATTGAGATTTTATGATACTACATGCTTAATCTGACATGCACTTTTCGATAATCTGAAATTTACATTTCTCAATTTAATAAATTGAGTGAAGAACTGATCATATGTAGGTTGTTTAATTTGACGTAAATCATGTTTATCGACGCGCTGAATTACAATAACCAACGGCTTAAAATACCTGATATGGTTCAAAAAGACTATAAAAGTAGCCGGAACCATTTATAACCATTTATAAGTTTTAACCAGTTTTTATATGTACTTTTCATATTCATTCTGCGTTAAACACTATGATTTGTAAATTTGACATTTCGAACATATGCAAACGCCATTAAATGTAAATTGAGATTATATGATAGTACATATTTAATCTGACATACACTATTCGATACTCTGAAATTTACATTTCTCAATTAAAAATACATTACGTGAAGAACTGATCAAATGAAGGTTGTTGAATTTGACGTAAATCATGTTTATAGGCGCGCTGAATGACAATCACCAACGATTTCTGATTACGTGATATGTTTAAAAAAGAGTATAAAAGTAGCAGGAACTATATGGTGTAAAGGACGTTTTTGTTAGAAAACAATATTAGTGAATTTTAATTTAAACTGTTAATTCGTTGCGAAGAAATAAAAAGTTATTTTTTAGAAATGGGGTTTTTCGATTTAATGTTTTATAAGTTTACTCAGATTGCTCGGATGGAAGGCACAAGAATTTTCTTTTTTATTTACCACTTTCATCAGAACACGCAAAACCATATTATAGATTTAGATTTTTTGAGTGCTTTTCATATTCATTCTGCGTCAAACACTAAGATCTGTAAATTTGACATTTCGAACATATGCAAACGCCATTGAATGTAAATTGAGATTTTATTTTACTACACACATAATCTGACATACACTATTCGATAATCAGAAATTTACATTACTCAATTTAGGAAATTGAGGGAAGAACTGATAAAATGTAGGTTGTTGACTTTCACGTAAATCATGTTTATGGACGCGCTGAATGACAATCACCAACGATTTCCAAAAACGTGATATGTTTCAAAAAGACTATAAAAGTAGCCGGAACTAGATGGTGTAAAGGACGTCTTTGTTAAAAAACAATATTAGTGGAATTTAATTTAAACTGTTAATTCGCCAAAAAAAAAAGTAATTTTTTAGAAATGGGGTTTTTCGATTTGTTGTTTTATAACTTTACTTAGTTTGCTCCGATGGAAGGAACAAGTACTTTCTTTTTGATCTACCTCTTTGCTCAAAACACCATATTATTGATTTTGATTCTTTATGTGCTTTTCATATTCATTCTGCGAAAAACACTAACATTTGTATATTTGTCTTTTCGAATATATGCAAACACCATTGAATGTAAATTGAGATTTTATGATACTACATACTTTATCTGACATACACTATTCGATAATCTGAAATTTACATATCTCAATTTAATAAATTGAGTGAAGCACTCTACAAATGTAGGTTGTTGACTTTCACGTAAATCATGTTTATGGACGCGCTGAATGACAAGCACCAACGATTTCGAAAAACGTGATATGTTTCAAAAGGACTATAAAAGTAGCCGGAACCATTTATAACCATTTATAAGTTTTAACCAGTTTTTATATGTACTTTTCATATTCATTCTGCGTTAAACACTATGATTTGTAAATTTGACATTTCGAACATATGCAAACGCCATTGAATGTAAATTGAGATTTTATTTTACTACACACTTAATCTGACATTCACTATTCCATAATCAGAAATTTACATTTCTCAATTTAATAAATTGAGGGCAGAACTGATAAAATGTAGGTTGTTGACTTTCACGTAAATCATGTTTCTGGACGCGCTGAATGACAATCACCAACGATTTCCATAAACGTGATATGTTTCAAAAAGACTATAAAAGTAGCCGGAACTAGATGGTGTAAAGGACGTCTTTGTTAGAAAACAATATTAGTGGAATTTAATTTAAACTGTTAATTCGTTGCGAAGAAATAAGAAATTATTTTTTAGAAATGGGGTTTTTCGATTTGTTGTTTTATATCTTTACTCAGTTTGCTCCGTTGGAAGAAACAAGAATTTTCTTTTTTATCTACCACTTTGATCAGAACACGCAAATCATATTATGGATTTTGATTTTTTGAGTGCTTTTCATATTCATTCTGCGACAAACTCTAACATTTGTTAATTCGACTTTTCGAATATATGCACACGCCATTGAATGTAAATTGAGATTTGATGATACTTCATACTTTATCTGACATACACTATTCGATAATCTGAAATTTACATATCTCAATTTAATAAATTGAGTGAAGCACTCTACAAATGTAGGTTGTTGACTTTCACGTAAATCATGTTTATAGACGCGCTGAATTACAATCACCAACGATTTCCAAAAACGTGATATGTTTCAAAAGGACTATAAAAGTAGCCGGAAACATTTATAACCATTTATAACTTTAATCAGTTTTTATATGTGCTTTTCATATTCATTCTGCGACAAACACTAACATTTGTTAATTCGACTTTTCGAACATATGCAAACGCCATTGAATGTAAATTGAGATTTTATTTTACTACACACTTAATCTGACATACACTATTCGATAATCAGAAATTTGCATTTCTCAATTTAATAAATTGAGGGAAGAATTGATAAAATGTAGGTTGTTGACTTTCACGTAAATCATGTTTATGGACGCGCTGAATGACAATCACCAACGATTTCCAAAAACGTGATATGTTTCAAAAAGACTATAAAAGTAGCCGGAACTAGATGGTGTAAAGGACGTCTTTGTTAGAAAACAATATTAGTGGAATTTAATTTAAACTGTTAATTCGCCAAAAAAAAAAGTAATTTTTTAGAAATGGGGTTTTTCGATTTGTTGTTTTATATCTTTACTCAGTTTGCTCCGTTGGAAGAAACAAGAATTTTCTTTTTTATCTACCACTTTGATCAGAACACGCAAATCATATTATGGATTTTGATTTTTTGAGTGCTTTCATATTCAGTCTGCGACAAACACTAACATTTGTAAATTCGACTTTTAGAATGTATGCAAACGCCATTGAATGTAAATTGAGAGTTTATTTTACTACATACATAATCTGACATACACTATTCGATAATCAGAAATTTACATTTCTCAATGTAATAAATAGAGTGAAGAACTGATAAAATGTAGGTTGTTGACTTTCACGTAAATCATGTTTATAGACGCGCTGAATGACAATCACCAACGATTTCCGAAAACGTGATATGTTTCAAAAAAGACTATAAGTAGCCGGAACCATTTATAACCATTTATAACTTTAATCAGTTTTTATATGTACTTTTCATATTCATTCTGCGTCAAACATTAAGATTTGTAAATTTGACATTTCGAACATATGCAAACGCCATTGAATGTAAATTGAGATTTTATTTTACTTCATACTTAATCTGACATACACTATTCGATAATCTGAAATTTACATATCTCAATTTAATAAATTGAGTGAAGCACTCTACAAATGTAGGTTGTTGACTTTCACGTAAATCATGTTTACAGACGCGCTGAATTACAATCACCAACGATTTCCAAAAACGTGATATGTTTCAAAAGGACTATAAAAGTAGCCGGAAACATTTATAACCATTTATAACTTTAATCAGTTTTTATATGTGCTTTTCATATTCATTCTGCGTCAAACACTAAGATTTGTAAATTTGACATTTCGAACATATGCAAACGCCATTGAATGTAAATTGAGATTTTATTTTACTACACACTTAATCTGACATACACTATTCGATAATCAGAAATTTAAATTTCTCAATTTAATAAATTGAGGGAAGAACTGATAAAATGTAGGTTGTTGACTTTCACGTAAATCATGTTTATGGACGCGCTGAATGACAATCACCAACGATTTCCAAAAACGTGATATGTTTCAAAAAGACTATAAAAGTAGCCGTAACCATTTATAACCATTTATAACTTTAATCAGTTTTTATATGTGCTTTTCATATTCATTCTGCGTCAAACACTAAGATTTGTAAATTTGACATTTCGAACATATGCAAACGCCATTGAATGTAAATTGAGATTTTATTTTACTACACACTTAATCTGACATACACTATTCGATAATCAGAAATTTGCATTTCTCAATTTAATAAATTGAGGGAAGAATTGATAAAATGTAGGTTGTTGACTTTCACGTAAATCATGTTTATGGACGCGCTGAATGACAATCACCAACGATTTCCAAAAACGTGATATGTTTCAAAAAGAGTATAAAAGTAGCCGGAACTATATGGTGTAAAGGACGTTTTTGTTAGAAAACAATATTAGTGAAATTTAATTTAAACTGTTAATTCGTTGCGAAGAAATAAGAAATTATTTTTTAGAAATGGGGTTTTTCGATTTAATGTCTTATAAGTTTACTCACTTTGCTCGGATGGAAGGCACAAGTATTTTCTTTTTTATCTACCTCTTTGATCCGAACACGCAAATTCATATTATGGATTTTGATTTTTTGAGTGCTCTTCATATACATTCTGCGACAAACACTAACTTTTGTAAATTCGACATTTCGAATATATGCAAACACTATTGAATGTAAATTGATATTTTATGATAGTACATATTTAATCTGACATACACTATTCGACAATCTTAAATTTACATTTCTCAATTAAAAATTAAATTAAGTGAAGGAATGATCAAATGTAGGTTGTTGACTTTCACGTAAATCATGTTTATAGACACGCTGAATGACAATCACCAACGATTTCCGAAAACGTGATATGTTTCAAAAGACTATAAAAGTAGCCGGAACCATTTATAACCATTTATAACTTTATCAGTTTTTATATGCGCTTTTCATATTCATTCTGCGTCAAACATTAAGATTTGTAAATTTGACATTTCGAACATATGCAAACGCCATTGAATGTAAATTGAGATTTTATTTTACTACACACTTAATCTGACATACACTATTCGATAATCAGAAATTTACATTTCTCAATTTAACAAATTGAGGGAAGAACTGATAAAATGTAGGTTGTTGAATTTCACGTAAATCATGTTTATGGACGCGCTGAATGACAATCACCAACGATTTCCAAAAACGTGATATGTTTCAAAAAGAATATAAAAGTAGCCTGAACTATATGGTTTAAAGGACGTTTTTGTTAGAAAACAATATTAGTGAAATTTAATTTAAACTGTTAATTCGTTGCGAAGAAAAAAAACGTTATTTTTTAGAAATGGGGTTTTTCGATTTAATGTCTTATAAGTTTAGTCACTTTGCTCGGATGGAAGGCACAAGTATTTTCTTTTTTATCTACCTCTTTGATCCGAACACGCAAATTCATATTATGGATTTTGATTTTTTGAGTGCTCTTCATATACATTCTGCGACAAACACTAACTTTTGTAAATTCGACATTTCGAATATATGCAAACACTATTGAATGTAAATTGAGATTATATGATAGTACATATTTAATCTGACATAAACTATTCGACAATCTTAAATTTACATTTCTCAATTAAAAATTAAATTAAGTGAAGGAATGATCAAATGTAGGTTGTTGACTTTCTCGTAAATCATGTTTATAGACGCGCTGAATGACAATCACCAAAGATTTCCGAAAACGTGATATGTTTCAAAAAGACTATAAAGTAGCCGGAACCATTTATAACCATTTATAACTTTAATCAGTTTTTATAGGTGCTTTTCATATTCATTCTGCGTCAAACACTAAGATTTGTAAATTTGACATTTCGAACATATGCAAACGCCATTGAATGTAAATTGAGATTTTATTTTACTACACACTTAATCTGACATACACTATTCGATAATCAGAAATTTACATTTCTCAATTTAACAAATTGAGGGAAGAACTGATAAAATGTAGGTTGTTGAATTTCACGTAAATCATGTTTATGGACGCGCTGAATGACAATCACCAACGATTTCCAAAAACGTGATATGTTTCAAAAAGAATATAAAAGTAGCCAAAACTATATGGTGTAAAGGACGTTTTTCTTAGAAAACAATATTAGTGAAATTTAATTTAAACTGTTAATTCGTTGCGAAGAAATAAAAAGTTATTTTTTAGAAATGGGGTTTTTCGATTTAATGTCTTATAAGTTTACTCACTTTGCTCGGATGGAAGGCACAAGTATTTTCTTTTTTATCTACCTCTTTGATCCGAACACGCAAATTCATATTATGGATTTTGATTTTTTGAGTGCTCTTCATATTCATTCTGCGACAAACACTAACTTTTGTAAATTCCACTTTTCGAATATATGCAAACGCTATTGAATGTAAATTGATATTTTATGATACTACATACTTAATCTGACATACACTATTCGACAATCTTAAATTTACATTTCTCAATTAAAAATTAAATTAAGTGAAGGAATGATCAAATGTAGGTTGTTGACTTTCTCGTAAATCATGTTTATAGACGCGCTGAATGACAATCACCAAAGATTTCCGAAAACGTGATATGTTTCAAAAAGACTATAAAGTAGCCGGAACCATTTATAACCATTTATAACTTTAATCAGTTTTTATAGGTGCTTTTCATATTCATTCTGCGTCAAACACTAAGATTTGTAAATTTGACATTTCGAACATATGCAAACGCCATTGAATGTAAATTGAGATTTTATTTTACTACACACTTAATCTGACATACACTATTCGATAATCAGAAATTTACATTTCTCAATTTAACAAATTGAGGGAAGAACTGATAAAATGTAGCTTGTTGACTTTCACGTAAATCATGTTTATGGACGCGCTGAATGACAATCACCAACGATTTCCGAAAACGTGATATGTTTTAAAAAGACTATAAAAGTAGCCGGAACCATTTATAACCATTTGTAACATTAATCAGTTTTAAGATACTAAGATTTGTAAATTTGACATTTCGAACATATGCAAACGCCATTGAATGTAAAGTGAGATTTTATTTTACTACACACTTAATCTGACATACACTATTCGATAATCTGAAATTTACATTTCTCAATTTAGTAAATTGAGTGAAGAACTGATCAAATGTAGGTTGTTGACTTTCACGTAAATCATGTCTATAGACGCGCTGAATTACAATCACCAACGATTTCCAAAAACGTGATATGTTTCAAAAGGACAATAAAAGTAGCCGGAAACGTTTATAACCATTTATAACTTTAATCAGTTTTTATATGTGCTTTTCATATTCATTCTGCGTCAAACACTAAGATTTGTAAATTTGACATTTCGAACATATGCAAACGCCATTGAATGTAAATTGAGATTTTATTTTACTACACACTTAATCTGACATACACTATTCGATAATCAGAAATTTACATTTCTCAATTTAATAAATTGAGGGAAGAACTGATAAAATGTACGTTGTTGACTTTCACGTAAATCATGTTTATGGACGCGCTGAATGACAATCCCCATGATTTCCAAAAACGTGATATGTTTCAAAAAGACTATAAAAGTAGCCGGAACTAGATGGTGTATAGGACGTCTTTGTTAGAAAAAAATATTTGGAATTTAATTTAAACTGTTAATTCGCTATAAAAAAAAAGTAATTTTGTAGAAATGGGATTTTTCGATTTGTTGTTTTATAACTTTACTCAGTTTGCTCCGATGGAAGGCACAAGTATTTTCTTTTTTATCTACCTCTTTGATCAGAACACGCAAAATCATATTATTGATTTTGATTATTTGAGTGCTTTTCATATTCATTCTGCGAAAACACTAACATTTGTAAATTCGACTTTTCGAATATATGCAAACGCCATTGAATGTAAATTGAGATTTTATGATAGTACACACTTAATCTGACATACACTATTCGATAATCAGAAATTTACATTTCTCAATTTAGTAAATTGAGGGAAGAACTGATAAAATGTAGGTTGTTGACTTTCACGTAAATCATGTTTATGGACGCGCTGAATGACAATCACCAACGATTTCCAAAAACGTGATATGTTTAAAAAAGAGTATAAAAGTAGCAGGAACTATATGGTGTAAAGGACGTTTTTGTTAGAAAACAATATTAGTGAATTTTAATTTAAACTGTTAATTCGTTGCGAAGAAATAAAAAGTTATTTTTTAGAAATGGGGTTTTTCGATTTAATGTTTTATAAGTTTACTCAGATTGCTCGGATGGAAGGCACAAGAATTTTCTTTTTTATTTACCACTTTCATCAGAACACGCAAAACCATATTATAGATTTAGATTTTTTGAGTGCTTTTCATATTCATTCTGCGTCAAACACTAAGATCTGTAAATTTGACATTTCGAACATATGCAAACGCCATTGAATGTAAATTGAGATTTTATTTTACTACACACATAATCTGACATACACTATTCGATAATCAGAAATTTACATTACTCAATTTAGGAAATTGAGGGAAGAACTGATAAAATGTAGGTTGTTGACTTTCACGTAAATCATGTTTATGGACGCGCTGAATGACAATCACCAACGATTTCCAAAAACGTGATATGTTTCAAAAAGACTATAAAAGTAGCCGGAACTAGATGGTGTAAAGGACGTCTTTGTTAAAAAACAATATTAGTGGAATTTAATTTAAACTGTTAATTCGCCAAAAAAAAAAGTAAGTTTTTAGAAATGGGATTTTTCGATGTGTTGTTTTATAACTTCACTCAGTTTGCTCCGATGGAAGGCACAAGTATTTTCTTTTTAATCTACCACTTTGATCAGAACACGCAAATCATATTATGGATTTTGATTTTTTAAGTGCTTTTCATATTCATTCTGCGACAAACACTAACATTTGTAAATTTGACATTTCGAACATATGCAAACGCCATTAAATGTAATTTGAGATTATATGATAGTACATATTTAATCTGACATACACTATTCGACAATCTTAAATTTACATTTCTCAATTAAAAATTAAATTAAGTGAAGGAATGATCAAATGTAGGTTGTTGACTTTCACGTAAATCATGTTTATAGACGCGCTGAATTACAATCACCAACGATTTCCAAAAACGTGATATGTTTCAAAAAGACTATAAAAGTAGCCGGAACTAGATGGTGTAAAGGACGTCTTTGTTAGAAAACAATATTAGTGGAATTTAAATTAAACTGTTAATTCGCTACAAAAAAAAAGTAATTTTTTAGAAATGGGATTTTTCGATTTGTTGTTATATAACTTCACTCAGTTTGCTCCGATGGAAGGCACAACTATTTTCTTTTTAATCTACCTCTTTGATCAGAACACGCAAAATCATATTATTGATTTTGATTATTTGAGTGCTTTTCAAATTCATTCTGCGACAAACACTAACATTTGTAAATTCGACTTTTCGAATATATGCAAACGCCATTGAATGTGAATTGAGATTTTATGATACTACATGCTTAATCTGACATGCACTTTTCGATAATCTGAAATTTACATTTCTCAATTTAATAAATTGAGTGAAGAACTGATCATATGTAGGTTGTTTAATTTGAAGTAAATCATGTTTATCGACGCGCTGAATGACAATAACCAACGGCTTAAAAAACCTGATATGTTTCAAAAAGACTATAAAAGTAGCCGGAACCATTTATAACCATTTATAACTTTAATCAGTTTTTATATGTACTTTTCATATTCATTCTGCGTTAAACACTATGATTTGTAAATTTGACATTTCGAACATATGCAAACGCCATTAAATGTAAATTGAGATTATATGATAGTACATATTTAATCTGACATACACTATTCGATAATCTGAAATTTACATTTCTCAATTAAAAATACATTACGTGAAGAACTGATCAAATGAAGGTTGTTGAATTTGACGTAAATCATGTTTATGGACGCGCTGAATGACAATCACCAACGATTTCCGAAAACGTGATTTGTTTCAAAAGACTATAAAAGTAGCCTGAACTATATGGTTTAAAGGACGTTTTTGTTAGAAAACAATATTAGTGAAATTTAATTTAAACTGTTGATTCGTTACGAAGAAATACAATGTTATTTTTTGAAATGTGTTTTTTCGATTTATTCTTTTATAACATTACTCAGTTCGCTCCGATGGAAGGCACAAGTATTTTCTTTTTTATCTACCTCTTTGATCAGAACACGTAAAACCATATTATTGATTTTGATTATTTGATTGCTTTTCATATTCATTCTGCGTCAAACACTAAGATTTGTAAATTTGACATTTCGAACATATGCAAACGCCATTGAATGTAAATTGAGATTTTATTTTACTACATAACTTAATCTGACATACACTATTCGATAATCAGAAATTTACATTTGTTCAATTTAATAAATTGAGGGAAGAACTGATAAAATGTAGGTTGTTGACTTTCACGTAAATCATGTTTATGGACACGCTGAATGACAATCACCAACGATTTCCAAAAACTGTTAATTCGTTGCGAAGAAATAAAAAGTTATTTTTTAGAAATGGGGTTTTTCGAGTTGTTGTTTTATAACTTTACTCAGTTTGCTCCGACGGAAGGCACAAGTATTTTCTTTTTTATCTACCTCTTTGATCAGAACACGCAAATTCATATTATGGATTTTGATTTTTTGAGTGCTTTTCATATTCATTCTGCGACAAACACTAACATTTGTAAATTCGACTTTTCGAATATATGCAAACGCCATTGAATGTAAATTGAGATTTCATTTTACTACATACTTAATCTGACATACACTATTCGATAATCAGAAATTTACATTTATCAATTTAATAAATTGAGTGAAGAACTGATAAAATGTAGGTTGTTGACTTTCACGTAAATCATGTTTATAGACGCGCTGATTTACAATCACCAACGATTTCCGAAAACGTGATTTGTTTCAAAAGACTATAAAAGTAGCCTGAACTATATGGTTTAAAGGACGTTTTTGTTAGAAAACAATATTAGTGAAATTTAATTTAAACTGTTGATTCGTTACGAAGAAATACAATGTTATTTTTTGAAATGTGTTTTTTCCATTTGTTGTTTTATAACTTCACTCAGTTTGCCCGATGGAAGGAACAAGTACTTTCTTTTTGATCTACCTCTTTGATCAAATCACGCAAAACCATATTATGGATTTTGATTTTTTAAGTGCTTTTCATATTCATTCTGCGACAAACACTAACATTTGTAAATTTGACATCTCGTATATATGCAAACTCCATTGAATGTAAATTGAGATTTTATGATACTACATGCTTAATCTGACATGCACTATTCGATAATCTGAAATTTACATCTCTCAATTTAATAAATTGAGTGAAGAACTGTTCAAATGTAGGTTGTTTAATTTGACGTAAGTCATGTTTATGGACGCGCTGAATTACAATAACCACCGATTTCCAAAAACGTGATATGTTTCAAAAAGACTATAAAAGTAGCCGTAACCATTTATAACCATTTATAACTTTAATCAGTTTTTATATGTGCTTTTCATATTCATTCTGCGTCAAACACTAAGATTTGTAAATTTGACATTTCGAACATATGCAAACGCCATTAAATGTAATTTGAGATTTCATTTTACTACATACTTAATCTGACATACACTATTCGATAATCAGAAATTTACATTTATCAATTTAATAAATTGAGTGAAGAACTGATAAAATGTAGGTTGTTGACTTTCACGTAAATCATGTTTATAGACGCGCTGAATGACAATCACCAACGATTTCCGAAAACGTGATTTGTTTCAAAAGACTATAAAAGTAGCCTGAACTATATGGTTTAAAGGACGTTTTTGTTAGAAAACAATATTAGTGAAATTTAATTAAAACTGTTGATTCGCTGCAAAGAAATAAAAAGTAATTTTTTAAAAAAGGGGGTTTTTCGTTGTGTTGTTTTATAACTTCACTCAGTTTGCTCCGATGGAAGGAACAAGTACTTTCTTTTTGATCTACCTCTTTGATCAAATCACGCAAAACCATATTATGGATTTTGATTTTTTAAGTGCTTTCCATATTTATTCTGCGACAAACACTAACATTTGTAAATTTGACATCTCGTATATATGCAAACTTCATTGAATGTAAATTGAGATTTTATGATACTACATACTTCATCTGACATACACTATTCGATAATCTGAAATTTACATTTCTCAATTTAATAAGTTGAGTGAAGAACTGCTAAAATGTAGGTTGTTGCCTTTCACGTAAATCATGTTTATAGACGCGCTGAATGACAATCACCAACGATTTCCAAAAACGTGATATGTTTCAAAAAGACCATAAAAGTTGCCGACAACATAAGTTCTATATGTTGCAAACGGCGATTTTGTTTGAAAAATTATTAGTGATATTTAATTTAAACTGTTGATTCACTACAAAAAAAAAGTAATTTTTTAGAAATGGGGTTTTTCGATTTGTTGTTTTATAAATTCACTCAGTTTGCTCCGATGGAAGGAACAAGTACTTTCTTTTTGATGTACCTCTTTGCTTAAAACACCATATTATGAATTTTGATTCTTTATGTGCTTTTCATATTCATTCTGCGAAAAACACTGACATTTGTAAATTTGTCTTTTCGAATATATGCTAACGCCATTTTAATGTAAATTGAGCTTATCACACATACACTATTCGATAATCTGAAATTCACATGTCTCAATTTAATAAATTGAGTGTAGAACTGATCAAATGTAGGATGTTGAATTTGACGTAAATCATGTTTATAGACGCTGAATGACAATCACCAACGATTTCCGAAAACGTGATATGCTTCAAAAAGACTGTAAGAGTCAATTTACATTCAATGGCGTTTGCATGTATTCGAAAAGTCAAATTTAAGAATGTTAGTATTTTTCGCAGAATGAATATGAAAAGCACATATAATAACTGATTAATGTTACAAATGGTTATAAATGGTTCCGGCTACTTTTATAGTCTTTTTGAAACATATCACATTTTCGGAAATCGTTGGTGATTGTCATTCAGCGCGTCTATAAACATGATTTACGTGAAAGTCAACAACCTACATTTGATCAGTTCTTCACTCAATTTATTAAATTGAGAAATGTAAATTTCTGATTATCGAATAGTGTATGTCAGATTAAGTATGTAGTAAAATGAAATCTCAATTTACATTCAATGGCGTTTGCATATATTCGAAAAGTCGAATTTACAAATGTTAGTGTTTGTCACGATATTTTAATTCACTTTCAGGAGAAGGTCTGGAACTTTGAAAATAAATTTGGTTTAGCAACACATAATAATACAAAATGTACATATTCCTAACAGTTAAATTCCTTTTGAATGACGAAAATAAAACATCGTTCTCAAACTTTTTTCTCATACAACATCTTGACTTATCGAAAGAGCGAATGATCGTGGCGTTCACGATATTTTAATTCACTTTCAGGAGCAAGCCTGGAACTTTGAAAATAAATTTGGTGTAGCAACACATAATATTACAAAATATACATATTCCAAATCGTTACATTTTTTTGAGTGACGAAACTAAAACTTCGTTATCAAACTTTTTTCTTATATATCATATTGAAGTATCGAAATAATTAACGATTATGGGGTTCGCGTTATTTTAAATCAGTCTCAGGAGCAAGTCTCGAAATTTGAAAATAAATTTGATGTATTTTCAAATAACATTACAAAATATACATATTCCAAATTGTTACATTCTTGTTGACTGAAGAAGCTCAAACTTCGTACTCCAACTTTTTTATTATACAACATCATACAACATGTCCCAGCACATATCAATACAAAATATACATAGTCCAAATTGTTAAATTTTTGTTGAATGACGAAACTAAAACTTCGTTCTCAAACTTTTCTATTATACAACATCTTGAATCAACGAAAGAGTGAATCATCATGATGTACACGATATTTTAATTCACTTTCAGGGACAAGTCTTGAAATTTGTAATAATATTTCATTTCCCATCTCATAAGATTACAAATTATACATAAAGCAACCTGTTAAAGTTTTGTCGTGTGAATGATCGTGGCGTTTACGATATTTTAATTTACTTTCAGGAGAAAGTCTGGAACTTTGAAAATAAATTTGGTGTAGCAACAAATAATATTACAAATTATACATATTCCAAATTTTTAAATTCTTGCTGTATGACGAAACTAAAACATCGTTCTCAAACTTTTTATTATACAACATGTTGACTTATCGGAAGAGTAAATGAACAAACATTTCATGCCCCAGTAAATAACATTGAAAATATACATATTCCAAATTGTTCAATTGTTGTTGAATGACGAGACTTAAACTTCGTACTCAAACTTTTTTATTATTCATCTTGACTTAACGAAAGAGCGAATGATCGTGGCGTTCACGGTATTTTAATTCACTTTCAGGAGAAGGTCTGGAACTTTGAAAATAAATTTGGTTTAGCAACACATAATAATGCAAAATGTACATATTCCTAATAGTTAAATTCCTTTTGAATGACGAAACTAAAACATCGTTCTCAAACTTTTTTCTTATATATCATCTTGAAGTATTGAAAGAGCGAATGATCGTGGCGTTCACGATACTTTAATTCACTTTCAGGAGCAATTCTGGAACTTTGAAAATAAATTTGGTGTAGCAACAAATAATATTACAAAATATACATATTCCAAATCGGTACATTTTTTTGAGTGACAAAACTAAAACTTCGTTATCAAACTTTTTTCTTATATATCATCTTGAAGTATTGAAACAATTAACGATTATGGGGTTCGCGTTATTGTAAATCAGTTTCAGTAGTAAGTCTCGAAATTTGAAAATAAATTTGGTGTAGCAACACATAATATTACAAAATCTACATATTCCAAATCGTTATATTTGTGTCGAGTGACAAAACTAAATCTAAGTACTCAAATTTTTTATTATACAACATCTTGAATTATCGAAAGAGCGAATGATCGTGGCGTTCACGATATTTTAATTCACTTTGAGGAGAAAGTCTGAAACTTTGAAAATAAATTTGGAGTAGCAACACATAATATTACAAAATATACTTATTCCAAATTGTTAAATTGTTGTTGAATGACAAAACTAAAACATCGTTCTCAAACTTTTTTATGGTGCAACATCATACAACATGTCCCAGCACATAACAATACAAAATATACATATTCCAAATTGTTAAATTTTTGTTGAATGACGAAACTAAAACAACGTTCTCAAACTTTATTTTTATACATCTTGAATTATCAAAAGAGTGGATGAACATACATTTCATGTCCCAGTACATAACATTAGAAATATACATATTCCAAATTGTTGAATTGTTGTCGAGTGACGAAACTTAAACTTCGTACTCAAACTTTTTTATTATACATCTTGACTTATCGAAAGAGCGAATGATCGTGGCGTTCACGATATTTTAATTCACTTTCAGGAGAAGGTCTGTAGCTTTGAAAATAAACTTGGTGTATCAACACATAATAGTACAAAATATACTTATTCCAAATTGTTAAATTGTTGTTGAATGACAAAACTAAAACATTGTTCTCAAACTTTTTTATGGTGCAACATCATACAACATGTCCCAGCACATAACAATACAAAATATACATATTCCAAATTTTTAAATTTTTGTTGAATGACGGAACTAAAACATCTTTCTCAAACTTTATTTTTATACATCTTGAATTATCAAAAGAGTGGATGAAAATACATTTCATGTCCCAGTACATAACATTAAAAATATACATATTCCAAATTGTTGAATTGTTGTTGAGTGACGAAACTAAAACATCGTTCTCAAACTTTTTTCTTATACAACATCTTGACTTATCGAATGAGCGAATGATCGTGGCGTTCACGATATTTTAATTCACTTTCAGGAGCAAGTCCGGAACTTTGAAAATAAATTTGGTGTAGCAACACATAATATTACAAAATATACATGTTCCAAATCGTTACATTTTTTTGAGTGACGAAACTAAAACTTCGTTATCAAACTTTTTTCTTATATATCATCTTGAAGTATCGAAATAATTAACGATTATGGGGTTCGCGTTATTTTAAATCAGTTTTAGGAGCAAGTCTCGAAATTTGAAAATAAATTTGATGTATTATCAAATAACATTACAAAATCTACATATTCCAAATCGTTATATTTGTGTCGAGTGACAAAACTAAAACTAAGTACTCAAATTTTTTATTATACAACATCTTGAATTATCGAAAGAGCAAATGATCTTGGCGTTCACGATATTTTAATTCACGTTCATGAGCAAGTCTTGAAATTTGAAATAAACATACATATTCCAAATTGTTAAATGCTTGTTGAATGACGAAACTTCCACTTCGTAGTCAAACTTTTTTATGATACAACATCATACAACATGTCCCAGTACATAACAATACAAAATATACATATTCCAAATTGTTAAATTTTTGTTGACTGACAAAACTAAAACTACGTACTCAAAATTTTTTATTATACAAAGTAATTTATTATAGAAAGAGCAAATGATTGTGGCGTTCACGATATTTTAATTCACTTTCAGGAGCAAGTCTTGAAATTTGTAATAATATTTCATTTCCCATCTCATAAGATTACAAATTATACATGAACCAACCTGTTAAAGTTTTGTCGTGTGAATGATCGTGGCGTTTACGATATTTTAATTCACTTCCAGGAGAAAGTCTGGAACTTTGAAAATAAATTTGGTGTAGCAACACATAATATTACAAAATATACATATTCCAAATTTTTAAATTCTTTTTGTATGACGAAACGAAAACATCGTTCTCAAACTTTGTTTTTATACATCTTGAATTATCAAAAGAGTGGATGAACATACATTTCATATCCCAGTACATAACACCATTTGCACCACTTAAGGACCAGGGATTTTATTTACCAAGTACCGAGGTAATCCTTGTGTAAGATACCGATTTACGAATATTGAAGGGTCAATTCGTGACACCGACAGTATGACTTGCGGACGGTGTGATTACCGACGTTAAGATCTTGAAGACTGAACAGCTACTAGCGAAAAGACAACCTGCAGAGGTTAATCTGGGGTTTATATATTATTGATTTGTCCCATAGTGGGAGAGTGCCTGCTAATTTGTAGATCGGCACGTACGTTGCTAATTTGTAGATCAGCACGTACAATGATAAATTGTTGATCGGCACGCGTCTGGCGGCAGTGTCGATGACCATGCTTGTTGACAGTCGCGTAAACACGTGAACTCGCGGCTAGTTCTCACGCAGGTCATACTATCGGGATCAAAGTCCATTGACGCTCTATGCGGTACATCTTTCTCTCGTCTTTTCAGCTATTTCACTTAATATATATATGTTGACAGGTCGGTGCAATTGTACTAGGTCATAATTGCACTGAATCATCTATTACTTTACAATTTGGTTTATATTCTTATAGTATTTATGAAATACATCAATTTTTGGTATTTATATTCTAAAATATTATTTAAGCTAATTTGCGGATCCCCAATAATGTGATTGTTATTATTGATTGATTATCCATTATTGGTTATCACTGATTATTATGTGCTGTTGGTTGATTATTATTATCGATCATTTAACGGCTGTTCTTAACAATAGTGAATATTATTGTTATTTTCATTAAATAATTATTAATGTTTTATTGGCTTGGTTCTCTACATTACCGACGGTAAGGTAGTTTTCCTATTTTATGCAACTCAACTGCCTTGTCGATCTCAGGTAATTATCCTATCGGCAAGTAGTTATCATCGCAGTGATGTGATTTACGTTCGTCAATCGCCTGGTTGTATGCCGGGTTGCCTTGCTGTAGGCGCGATTTAAAACTTTTATTAATTTTTACGGGATGTAACAGTAAACAGCATATAAAGATATTCAATATCGCAATGTATAAACGAAATTCATCGCATGTGAATCTGATAGAAGACAAATTTATAGATATTGATAAAACTTTGCGTGAGTATTCCAGAATATAATGTTAATTAGGTTTGAGGAAAATTATTCTCTGCATTATAATTACTTGTTAATAAATGAAACGATGAGCTGTTTTCTCTTTTCCTGTTTCTGAAACATCGCGTTTGTATTTATTCTCCTCTGATCGTACCAAAAGCAACACCGTTTGCGTATTTTCTACAGGTAAGGTAAAGTTGAGGCAAGATCGGGTTGGCTATACTCTGTGTGTTCACAAGCACTGGCCATCCTTAATAAAATAAATAACATTACCTCAAAATCAGTAACACTTTGTAGCAAGTTGTACTGCATTTTGTTGTTTTCAAATAAAACACTCAAAATTGTTCGCGACATATTACACCCGAGTCACAAACACACTTATAAATAAGTACAAAGCAAGCACACTTGCGTTTGACAAACATCGCGATAATATACGTTATCTGACTGACTCATCCTACGATACTGACTCATCCTTCGCAAATCTTACTTTCACAACCGCACTAATGTCTCGAGCACAATCATCCGTTCGAGCCCCGTCCCCTTTTCGCTCTACGGACGAATTACTGGGCAGGGTTCTCAACCAGATGGAGGCATTAACGATTTCCTTTACTGCCTTGAAAAGGGAAAACGAAAATAGAATAAAGGAGATATCTAAACTCTCCAAGAAAATAGGAGGAGCAGGAACTGTAGAAACAGACAACGAATTTCAACGAAGACTAGAAGTGACAGACGACCAATCTACTGACGAAGAAATACCTGAAAGACAAGAAAATATCTATGTCCAACCACAGTTTATGCAGGTACCGTTACCGCGAAGAACGAAAAATGAGAGCTAAGTTGGCTATAGAAACTATAAAAACAATTAACGGTCAAGACGATATTGGCGTGGAAAACTTTATCAAAGTTGTTAAACGAGCCCGACTGAGGTGTGAAAAACCGGAAATACTACTAGATTTAATACCAATGAAAACTTGGACCAAGCCTACTGGACTACCAAGACTAAATGCAAACACCACACCCAGGGCACAAAATAGCACTATACCACTAAGTGACAGATCAAAGATGAATTGCTTTAAATGTGGAAAAATAGGTCACATGTCCTCTCAATGCCAATTGAAGCAGGGTTTTCCCCGGGCCATGGTTTCAAACGTCCACCACCGGTAAGAGTAATTCAGGAAGAGGAAATAGAAGCGGAAAATATGACAGAAGAGGAAATAGCGGACCACCAGAACTTCGACGACTCAGCAGAATATCTTCCATATGCGGACGATTACGAACAATTGAGACCAGAAGAAGAACAGGAAGATACAGACTATTAGTAGATTCAGGAGCCGCGATAAATATAATCAAGGAAGAAATACTAGACGATCAAGATGAGAGAAAACCAACCTACAAAACATTCTTAATGGGAAATAACCGACACATTTCAAACAATCTACAAAATTAAAATTCTTTGATCAAGAGCATATTGTTCACATAGTACCCAACGATTTTCCCCTACCAGAAGGCGGAATAATCGGAATAGAATTCTTCGAAAAATATCCAAGATACGCAATCACGAATGAATACCTTGTCATAGATAAAATAAAATTACCTTTGTACCTGAGTAATGATTTCATACCAGGAAATTCGGAAAAAATATGTACTATCTCTACTGAAGATGAAGACCAAGATATAATCATTATCGATAATGAAGAAATACCAGATGGCCTGTACACTGTAGGAAACGGGAAAATAAAAATCCCTATGAAAAATAATGAGAAATATCCCAAAGAAATAAACCCGAAAATTAATTACAAACTAATACAAAGAATAATCACGAAAGAACACGATGGTCCTCAAAAAACGATTAGACTCAACGAATTGTTAAAAGCTTCAAGATTAGACCACTCGGAAAAATATCAAAAGGAGTTTATCAAGAAAATAATAGCCAGATATTCAGATGCCTTTACATTGGAATCTGATCCTCTACTTTGCACCAGCCTCACTCAACACCAAATAGTACATGAAAGTGGAAAAATAATCAATGTAAGATCTCACAAATTACCCGAGAATCATAGACAATTCTCTTTGAAAGAAACTGACAGACTACTAAAGAGAGGAATAATAAGAGAAAGCCAATCATCCTACAACTCACCAATATGGATAGTACCGAAGAAAGGGAACAAGTTAAGAATGGTAATCGACTAGAGGAAAATAAACGAAGATACTGATCAAGATGCATATCCACTACCAATGATAGACGATATATTGCATCATTTAGGAAAAGCCAAATTTTTTTCTGCCTTCGACCTCTCAGCAGGATTCCACCAGATCCCAATGAAAGAGGAAGACAAAAAATATACCGCGTTTTCTACAACTCAAGGACACTTCGAGTATAACCGAATGCCCTTTGGTTTAAAAAATGCACCAGCTACTTTCCAAAGAATGATGGATAATGCATTCAGGGGATTAATTAGAACCAAATTTTTCGCATACATAGATAATATTGTAATATTTGGAAGTACTATACAAGAACACAACGATAACTTGACAGCAGTGATAGAAAGAATTCATCAACTGGGACTAAGATTGGAACCAAAGAAATGTGAATACCTTAAACCGGAATTGGAATACCTCGGGCACATAATAACAAAAGAAGGAGTTAAGCCTAATCCCGAGAAGATAAATTGCATTAAGAATTTCAGACCATTAAAAAATGTAAAGGACGTACAATCATTCTTACGACTCGCGGGTTACTACAGGAAGTTTATTAAAAACTTTTCCACTATAGCAAGACCTTTGACAAAATTAACACAGAAAGAAACCATGTTCGACTGGACATCGGACTGTGAAAAAGCATTTTATGATTTGAAGATCGCTTTAATAACAGCAACCGTTCTAAAATTCCCTGATTTCTCAAAACAATTCATATTAACCACCGATGCATCAAACCAAGGATTAGGAGCAGTGCTAAGCCAAGACGGACACCCCTGCTTATTCATTTCAAGAACTCTGAACAAAGCAGAAAAAAAGTATACCACCTCAGAAAAAGAACGTTTAGTCATAGTATGGGCCATGAAAAGACTTAGACAATATCTGCTAGGTAAAAAATTTAAAATTTAAAATAAGTACATACTTAGTATTCAAGATCGGTTAACAAGGTATACTACACTAATACCTTTAAAAAACGAATCTTCAAATTCAATAGTGGAAGATCTAATAGATCAATACATTTACATTCTTGGATCCCCTAAAACCATTCTTACTGATCAAGGAACTAACTTTTAATCCGAGCTCATGGATCAATTTGAAAAGACATTAAGGATTAAACACGTCAAAATCACTGCCTTTCATCCACAAGCAAACGGAAACATTGAAAGGATGCCCTCGACATTGAACAATTTAATTAAGACCAGCATAGCAGAAAATCAAAACGATTGGGACGAAAATCTAAAATAAGTAACTTTCGTCATAAACTCCACAGTAAATCAAACCACGGGATTTACCCCATTCGAACTCACGTTTGGAAGGGTGCCTAATATCCCATCCGAAATCGAGAATTCATCTAATTCAACATATCAGGATTTAATTAGAAAATGGAAAAGGAAACATGAAGAAAACATCCGGAAAACTAAAGAAAGAGTCCAAATAGAATTGGAAAAATCCTTAACAACACCAAACAAAACAAATTAGAACAATCCTGGAAAGGTCTTTACGAAGTTATAGATTACCTAGATAATAATAATCTACGCATTAGGAATAAAGATAAAATACTGAGAGTACACATAGATCAGTGTATGCCTTATTTTTCAGATGAGGGACCTAGTACTTCTAATAGCGGCGATAGCCAACTTTAAAGCCAACTACACCTTACAACCACTAACCAGCAATTTATTTATCGAAGACATCACCAAGGTACATTTGTACCATGAAAGTTGGGACCTCGTGGTAGGAATTAACTTCACATCTAACCAGCAACGTATATCAGCGATAAGCAGCACCATTGAGTTAGCAGAATCAGCATGTAACGGGAGATGTGCACCCCAATACGAAGTACAGCTTGTAATGAATCGATACAATAGATTAGTACATAAGAATATGATTCTGGGGAAATTGCTCGGAAAAAATAAAGGAACGAAAAGAGGATTGGCAAACTTTATCGGCGATATATCCAAAACACTATTTGGTACACTAAGCGAACAAGACTTGGATAGCATAAATAACGAATTTGAGAAAATATATATGGACAATAAAAACTTGGCAACGGTGTGAACAAATCACACGAAAATCCTGAAATTTATCCTTGATTCATCATCCGTAAACCACAAAGAGCTCATTGGGAATCAAAATGCTGAAAGAGAGCTCGCAAGAAATCTGAGCAGCGGACTGAACACCGTATCAAGGGACAGCTTCGTTAACAGTAACCTGCTTTGTTAAAAACAACTATTAAGAAATTTGAAGAAAAACACAGAACAAGATACCATTTTGATGCAGACGAAACCAGCTATCAGCACATAATCGGAATAAGTCAACTATCAGTTGCCATCCTGAAAGGACTATTCACCTATGTACTCAAAATTCCCATTATAGAACAGGAAGAGGGTACCATCAAACACATTATACAGTAATTCCTGACCATGACTATGTAATAAAATTAAGAGACTCATATGTAATTACTGACAAGGAAACAATAAATAAATGTACGACGATAAGCGAATTTAAAATTTGCGAAAGAAACCAACCAAACCTTAGGTTGACTGACAGTCAAACATGCAAAGCTACGATATTTAAGCGATATGAGGGCAAATTTAATGATTTCGCAAATACTACATTTTAAAATGTTTCATGGAGAATCTCGTAAGGTGCTAATGAAACATTGCATTTTAGTTTCCAATTTGTACATTGATATACATGTATTCACGTTATATTGCTACTTTTACATCAAGTCTCTGACTCTAATGAAAATTCAACATAGCATGGAAATTTTCAATTTGACACTTTTTAAAACTAATTATTTGTGTGTAAATGTCATAGGAAGAATAGTCATGAATCTTGCAAATACTGCTATTAAAGAAGATTTGAAATTAAGTTGGTTACTTACTCATGCAAAAATTGCGTTTTAGGCTTAAACGGCGGTATTATTCCTTCATCTAGTTACGTTTTGACATATTGTGAGGTATTCGCTTTATATGTTCTTTGTTATGTCATTACATAAAAGTCTTGTTTTTTCAAGACTCTCATTATTGCAAATATGTATTTTGTCGAAAAGTAAACAGCATATAAAGATATTCAATATCGCAATGTATAAACGAAATTCGTCGCATGTGAATATGATAAAAGAAAAATTTATACGCTTGAATCAAACAAAATGATTAGTTTGCACAACTTTCTTTGATTTAAAGAAATGTTTTGTTTAAATGAAATAAAATTTGCTTGATTCAAACAAAATATCTTTGAACCAAATAAATATTTCTTTGAATCAAATTAATGTTTCTTCAAAACAAAGAAATTAATGCATTCATATATGGTCAATGATATAATTTGTTTGATTCAAGGCGGAAATTCATTTGATTCGAACCAATATTTATTTGACCCAAAGATATTTTGTTTGAATTAAAAAAATTTTGTTTCATTAAAACAAAACATTTCTTTACATCAAAGAACATGTCAATGATGCTGTGGAGATGTTTGCATATGTGATTTAATTTTATTTTAAATAAGAATGAGACAATTCGTAAGATAGGAAATGGTTGACATTTAAAAATTTAGCGTCTTGAAAAAAAAGCAGCCAAGCTTTGCGACACTTAACTAGTCATCATCGATCTGTACATGTTAAAAATGTGTACTAGCAAATTTTATAGTAATGAATATTTTTTGATACATTTACAAATTTTTAATTGAGTATATATTTCCCTTCACATGGTTTTTTATGTTGAACACAGGGCTTAACAAAATATTTATTTTTCATTTCATTCGTTAGAAGCTGGAAAATAAAAATGGAAAATACTTCTATGTAGAAGCTTAAGCATTTTACTTATATTTAAATATATTTTCAGTTATATGGGGATAACTTGAAAAAAATTTTGTTCAGGGTCTAAAGAATTCTTCCTGCGTATCCACAGTATATATTTTACGAAGTTTAATGTGTTCTTTTTTTAATTTTGTATTAATTGATTTATGGAAAATGTTTATTTTATGTAGTAGAATCATTTTAGGAACATTTTTTTATTCCATTTTGTTCAGAAACTTAATTATTTAAAATTTTTGAAATATTTGTCTATTAGTACAATGTTTTTGAAGAGCGTGACGCGTGCAACGCACTCTGGTGAGAAAACTTCGCACATACAAACCATAATCACTAAGGAGCCACCATTTTGTTTTTAGTTGGACAGGGCTGGTCATGGAGACTAGATATAAGGAGACCAATCTCTTATGGCCGTACTTCACAAAACACGAAATGAAGTTCTGCCAAGTACTTAGTTAGGAAACTTCCCGATGAGGGCACGTGTGTTCCTTGGGTGCAAAATGGTGGCATCCACGGTTTATAAGCATCGTGTATTAGGCGTCGCCATTTTGCACCCAGGGAACACACATGTCCTCATCGGGAAGTTTTGTAACTATGTACTTAGCAGAACTTCATTTCGGGAATGGATATATGGAGATTGGTCTCCTTATATCTAGTCTCCATGGGGCTGGTATTAGGGTCCAGTCTCATGTTAACGTTTTTATGTGGCATGAAGCAGAAAATCAGGGAGACTAGATATAAGGAGACCAATCTCCATATATCCATTCCCGAAGTGAAGTTTTGCCAAGTACATAGTTACAAAACTTTCCGATGAGGGCATGTGTGTTCCCTGGGTGCAAAATGGCGACGTCTAATACGCGATGCTCATAAACCGTGGATGCCGCAATTTTGCACCTAGTGAACCATGAAGGAGTATAAGAAGACGTATCTTAGGCTGGGGAACTCGACTTGGATTGCTCGTGGTTTTTCGGAATAATTCGTGGAGTCGGGAAATAGAATAATTTTACTGAATCGAATTTCAGCGCCTCTGCTGGACGGAATCTGACTTTTTTCCGGCTTTTTCTGTTTTCACACATAACCACCAATTTGAATGTTGACACTTTCGTGGGTTTTCGGTCCATTTTATTTGAAAAGTCGTAGAGAATGAAGTTTTTTATTATCGGCTGTGACTCTACCACTGATTTAAAATCTAATTTTCGGATAAATGCGGGAAAAAGACACTTTTTTCGTGCACCAAGAACGGTAAGTAATCCCAACCTGAGTAGCAATATTTGTAACTATAACTTTATTTTAACTGTAATCTTTGATGCAGATTTTATCTAACTTTTATTGAAATTAAATTTCTAATTAAGTAGTTCAACATGTATCTAATGAATAACATTCCTTTATTTTCGTGTAGTATAAAGTATGTACTCCCTATTTATTGGAAAACATTTTTTATAAATAAAACTTATTTTAAAATATTTCTTTGATAGGAAGAGAAGCTTCAAATTGATCAGAATGCAATATCTGCATCTGCGTGTGGATTTCATGCAGTGATTCTTGAAAGCTTTTAAATATCTGATCCTTTATGAATTTACTGCTCCTCTTACGTTTTTCCAATTTCGTACTCATATCTGCAAATTAAAAGCAAACAAATAAAGTTAACATTAATTTTTATAATCCACTGAATCTCCGAGATCAATATATTTTAAAATCTATTGTAAGAACATGCATTTTATGTATGTTTTAACAAATTGAATATAAAAATGATATTAAAAATTAAAAACAAAAAGAACTTTTTGAACCAAACGCATTTTACATAACTATCGACCGCATTTATAACCAAAAGTATATAAATTTTAATGGCAGCTACTTACTTTATTTTATTTTTCGAATTTTTACACTTTCACTATTTCTTTCTTTTCTTTCTTATTTAATTGTCATCCTCTTTATCTTATTCTATTCAGTAATACAAAACATTCATAACCTCACTCTGTCACGCGAACGTTTGCTATAGAGTTCTAAATTTCTCGGTCATTTAAAATCCGGTCACGTTCTCGTGACTGTGACCGTCATTTTAAGACAACTTGAGAATTTACAGAGAATTTAAGGAAATTTTACCATACCTTCACCAATATTTTCTTTATCATTAAACCTTATAATATTGTAAATTTATTTCCAAACACTATGAATTGCAATAGTGAAGGTTTCATAAAAATAAACAACGAAAAATGTCAAGTTTTATTGGAATTCAATATAAAAAAAAAATTTTTATAGCCATTATATTAAATTCAAACATAAAGAACAAGTAATTCAAGTCTTCTTCGCACAAATTACGCTTTGATTTAAATAATTGTTTGACAGTTTCGGGACAGTTCATTCACTTTTTTAAGTGCTCTATTTGCCAAGTGGCATGCTTTCTGTACATCTGATGATCACAGTATTTGCACTTGAAAGAAGCTTTACTTTGTTTATCAATAATTTAAAAAAAAAAATTCCAAACTATAATCTTTTTTTTTCATTTTTATTGCGCACGTTACACGAACTTCCAGAACAAAGCATTTATCAAAAACAATTGAAAGCTTGAACTGTTACGGAAAAATATTTTTAAATTCTCATAAATTCTCGAAGAGCACATTCATCAGAGAAATTCTCAGTCATGTTCCCGTGCTCTATAAGGGTGTGGCCGTTTTCGGTACTAAACATGAGGGGCTCTAGAACCCCTATCGTAATAACACGTTTTCTAGATGAGGAAGGAAACTGCATAACCGATTGATAGCTCGTAGGAAATAATGGGAATCTACATTACAGATAGTATACGCGCTAGGATTTGAACGTAATGACTCATAGCCTTGACGGAAAGACTCCTCTGTGTCTCATTAGCTAGCTTACACGTGTAGGAATTTGAGGAATGCGAAAGCACGCAATAACCTTGTGGCAAATATATACTAATAAATCTGTTTTAATTACCGTATGTGAAACATGTATACGTGTATACGTGAGATAAGCATGCGTCCCCATTACCTCCTAGATAAGGCCCTAGAACGAGCCCTTAGCAACGGCTATGTCAAGCAGTCAGTTCTACTCCGGCTGTTCCTCCGTAATATACTAAAATAAAGTGTCTATTATTAAAAGTGAGTTTGTGTGTTTGTTCTGTGGAACCTAACCCCAACTTATTATTTATTTGAATAAATATAAAATCACACCGATTAATCAGTTAAAGTGAGAAAATCGTAGTGATTGGTTTTTACAAGATAAACGCCATAGAAATATTCTATTGTGTTTTTTTACTTAAAACTCCACGGCGTCACATATTTTGGCGATCCTGCCAGGATCCCTCTGATCTTACGAGATCTGTTCTGGGATCAAAAGAAGCTCCTGGAACTTTGCGAAGTTCAAGTCTTCATAAACAAGGTTCAGTCGTTAAATAAACAAATTGTTGCCATATATTCACCATCAAAATCTCGATCGTGAATAGGCACAAGGGCAATACTAAGATTAGGGTGAACTGAGTAACCCTAGGAGTTAGTCCTGAGGTATAAGTCCTCAAAAGGGGGAGACGTCACCTAGCCAAGCTAGCACCGTGTGGATTTGCTGTCTACACATTAACACTCTGGACTGATTAGCTGCCTAGCAACAAGGACACAGGATTCCCAACGAACGCATAGTTCTACAAGATGTACTTTCTGTGAGTAACAAAGAAGAAATTATACAACTTTAATTTTATCTTGGTAGTAGTTTTGACGATTACGGGTAAAATTGTTATTATCGAAGTTCAATTAAATAAATAAATAGAAATTGTTTTGCGCGTCGCGACATTATCTAAATTACTATTTATAATCGCTCTCAAAATGTCAAGACCTGAAACTCCTTTCCAAATCAATGATTCACCTCCTGTCGCGGAACTTTTGAACAAAATTTGGGAAAAATTAAACTTGATGGAAAATAATCAAGAAGTCATGAAAGATAAACTTCTTCTACTTGACAACGAGAATAGGAAAAGGGTAGAAGATATAGAAAAACTAGCTAAACATTGTCATATGCTAGAGACAGAAGACGAATCACACGAAGAGATTACGGTAACGTCGCCTCACGTCTTTCCACAATCTTCCTTTCCACATCATCAAACCTATCTTAATACGTCACCCCTCACAAAACACACACGTGAACAAATTCCGGTATGCAGCCGTATCACCCAAGATCCCGAAAATGTAACTTCGCCTGCTAAAGATATCATTAGAACCATAGAACCTTTGAAAGGACGCGATGATAATGGGGTCGAGGATTTTATTAAAAGTATAAAGAAAGCCCGACTTCGATGCAATCAACAAAATTTATTACTAGATTTTATTATCGCGGAAAAAATAGTTGAAAATGCAAAAAGAGCTATTAGATTCACCCCAATTAATAGTTATGAAGATTTATACGAAGCCTTGCGACACAACTTAGGCACTAATAGTTCTGTTGATCTAGCCCGGTCAAGATTAGAAAATGTAAAACAACAAAACACTGAAAACGTACAAAGTTATAATCAAAGATTCCGACAGTATTTAAACGAGTTACAATACGCTTTACAAGCAGAACACTCAAATCCCACTGAAAGAAAATTAGCGTTGAAAATCGAGGAAAAATCAGCTATAAAAAGGTATATCATGAATCTACGAGAAGAAATAGGTATCCAAGTCCGACCTTTAAAGCCTGTAAGCCTAAATCAAGCCCAACAAGAAGCTCTCGAAGCAGAGATATGGTTTAAGGAAAAGCAACAGCCGAGGAAGGCAAACATAGCACCAGCGACTAAGAAACCATACCAGCAAGTTTCACAAAGACTGTTTGCTCAACCGATAAGCACCCACAGATCTCAAAACTATTCTATGCCGATAGATAAGTTTAAATTATCATGTAATTTCTGCAAGTTACCTGGACATAGTGAAGATCAATGCTATAAAAAGAAAAATTTTCAATCAGGACAGTACAACAAACGTCCACCGCAAAGAGTAAACTGCACTTACGAACAAGATGTATCAGTAAGGGAAGAGCCAGCGGAATTTCACCAAGAAAAAGAAGAGATAACGATGAGCGAGACCGAGTTTCAGCCATATCCGGACGATTGTTTTCAATACGAGCAAACATGTACGGATTACGAAGACTAGGCAAGCTGCTAATTGATAGTGGATCATCAATTAATTTGATTAAAGAAAATATTTTACACCCAAAACACCCTATAAAAAATTGCAACAAGGAATTCTACATGGGAAATGATAAACACTTATCTACGCGTTCAACCACTTTTAAATACTTAAATAAAGAACACTTGTTTTATATAGTACCAGAAAATTTTCCTATACCGGAGGACGGAATAATCGGAGTACCATTTCTATACAATTACAAATTTAGTTTATCAAATTCAAATTTAATGTTAAATAATTTCAATCATGACCTAATTGATAACGGCATATTTATCCCAAAATCAAGTGTCAAAGTCGTAAACATCGAAACTAGCAGGAAAAATGGACATGTAATCATAGAACAAAGCCCTTATTTGCCAACTTCCGTCTATAAAATATCAGAAGGACAAATTCGAATACCTATTGCAAATCATTCAAACGAAACTGTAATGATACCAACAAATGAAATTAAATATAATTATATAAAAATAAATGATTTCAAAGAAAAAATACAACATATATCGACCGAAGAGTACAGGAAGCGAATCAAATTATTACAGGAAAACTGTAGACTTTCTCATATGGAACAGGATCACAGAACTCCTATAGAAAAAATTATCTTACACTATCACGATGTCTTCACACTCCCGGGGGACCCTCTGCCATGTACTAATCTTGCATCACACAAAATTGTCATAAAAGAGGAAAAAGTTATTAACAATAGATCCTATAAACCTCCAGAGTGCCACAGACAGGAAATAAATAACCAAGTTAAGGACATGTATGTCAAAGGGATAATAAAGAATTCAGATTCACCATATAATTCACCACTATGGGTTGTACCAAAAAAAGTCGATGCTTCAGGACAAAAGAAATGGAGAATAGTGGTGGATTTCAGAAAGTTGAACGAGATGACAGATCAAGATGCATACCCACTTCCAGTCATCGATGATATCTTAGATCATTTAGGTAAGGCGAAATTCTTCTCAGCTTTTGATTTATCATCCGGATTCCATCAGATATCTATGGATGAAAATTCTAAAAAATATACCGCATTCTCTACTTCAGAAGGACACTTCGAGTACGAGCGTATGCCATTTGGGCTGAAAAATGCTCCTGCTACATTTCAGCGTATGATGGATACAGCTCTAAAAGGATTAATCGGTAAGATATGTTTTGTATATCTTGATGACATCGTGGTCTTTGGATCTACAATGGAACAACATAACCAAAACATAGTTATATTATTCGAGAGACTAAGAAAGACTGGACTAAAGCTACAGCCCGATAAATGTGAATTCCTGAGACCCGAACTTGAATATCTAGGACACGTCATCACTAAAGACGGAGTCAAACCAAATCCAAAGAAACTCGAAGCCGTAATGAATTTTAAGAGACCCAGTAATGTCACGGAAGTAAAGTCTTTTTTAGGACTTGCCGGTTATTATCGGAAGTTCATTCAAAATTTTTCTAGCAAAGCTAAACAGCTAACAGAACTAACGAAAGATAAAACAACTTTTTATTGGACATCAGAGTGCGAAAAAAAGTTTCAAAATTCTTAAAAACGAATTATGTTCTTCACCAGTTCTGCGTTACCCAGATTATAAAAAGGAGTTCACGTTAACTACAGACGCGTCGAATAAAGGCCTTGGCGCTGTTTTATCACAAGAGGGACATCCCTGTTACTATATCTCTAGGACACTCAACAAGGCAGAGGAAAACTATAACACTACAGAAAAAGAACTTCTAGCTATTGTATGGGCAGTTAAACGTCTGAGACAATATTTATTAGGACACAAGTTCAAAATTCAAACAGACCACCAGGCTCTCACATGGCTTTTTAATGTTAAAGACCCTTCCTCTCGATTACTTAGGTGGCGGTTAAAACTAGAAGAATACGACTACACTATAGAATATTGCAAAGGAAAAGAGAATAAGGCAGCGGACGCCTTATCCAGAGTATTACCAATTCGGAACGAAGAATTGACAAACGAATCAGGGCAATCATCAACAGAGATAACTACGAAGTCCAATAATGACTTACCAATCGCAGAAACAGTCGATGTAGATTTTAACACACCAGGATCTATTGATTTAAATGTACAAACAGCCAGTCCCACAAGTTCACACAATAGCATCGAACCACCTATTCTAAACCCAATTGATGAAGAACTAAACATTCCACTTCACGAGAGATTCATGAACTGGCAAAAGAATAAAACAGAAAATGAGACAATTTTAAAACCAAACGCAGAAGGTAAATTATGGATAAAACTTTATAAGAGCCAAAAAAAAATACCACCACATCTAATGCCACGAGACTATATTTTATTACCACCTTTTGACGAGATAAAATGGCTAACACTTCTGAATGAAGCAAGTGAAAATTGCAATAATCGAAAATTGACTCGTGTACGTCTACACGCAATCGACCCACTGATAACTCCAATAGAAAAAATAAAACTTAAAATTTTAATACATTTCCTCGGAAATGAGAGGCCTGAGCAACAGTACCTTTTTTGTGAAAATGCCATCGGAGAAATAACCAATGAGGAAAAGGAAGAAATAATCCGAGAATGCCATGGAATAACGGCTGCACAACATTTTGGAGAGAATAAATCTATACAACGTGCTAGGGAATTGGCCACATGGAGCAATATGGAACAAGACGTGATAGACTACGTCAAGAAATGTGGAATATGTCAAAGACAAAAACTAACCCGCATTCGACCAAGGGCAGAAGCGATTATACCCGACACACCGTTGGAGCCAAATGAAAAGATAGCCATGGATATTTTTGGCCCACTGCCTATCACACTAAGGCATCACGAATATATTTTATCAATACAAGACCAGTTAACAAAATACCTTATTCTGATACCCATGAAAGATACGACATCAGAATCAATAATCACAGAACTCTTTGACCATTACATTTATATCTTCTCTTCGCCTAAACATGTGCTTACCGATCAAGGTAGTAATTTTGTGTCAGAATTAATTTCAAACTTCGAAAATCTTTTCAAAATAAAACACATTAAAACTAGTACTTTTCATCCACAAAGCAATGGTAGCTTGGAAAGAGCACACGGGGTAGTAAAAGATCTCATTAAAACAGCAATGGAAGAAAATCACAATGATTGGGATGAAAATCTAAAATTAATAACCATGGGTTACAATACTTCGGTACACGAAGGTACAGGATACACACCCTTTGAATTAACATTTGGGCGCAAGGCTAATATTCCCTCTATATTAGCAACGACTCCCAGCTTAAAGTACTCTGAATTAATTGACCTATGGAGAGAACGCCACGAAACATACATTAGGAAGGCAAAGCAAAGAATCGAAAAGCAAAAGCAAAAATACAAAGAAACTCAAGATAAACGTATCGTTATCCCCCAAACTATTTTTGACATTGGAGATATGATTTTAATTCATAATAATCGAAAAAAATCAAAATTAGACGTAGAATGGGTAGGTCCAGCTACTATAGTCGAAATCGGAAACAATAACAATTACATAGTACTTCTAAATAATGAAAGAATGCAGGTTCATGCTAATCAAGTTAAACCATTCTATTACTAATTTACAGATTATCGGTAATTATGGTGCTTATTCCTGCTGTCTACGCAAAAGTTTCATTTATACCACTCGATGATACCACCGTTTATGCAGAAGATATTGGAGCAGCTAAGCTGTATCATACCGTCTGGCACTTAGCTGTATCTGTTGATCCCTCTCAAATAGAGCAACGTTTTATCGATCTTCACAACACATACGAAAATGCAAACCGAATGTGTCAAGACTGCGCGGAGCAGTTCGAATTAAAAATATTAGACAGTCAAATAGGCCGATTAGACATCAATAGAAGAATTCTGAATCAACTTTTGGAAACTCGCCGTATTCGAAGGGGACTCTTTAATTTCATAGGCAGTGTTTCTAAGACCTTATTTGGTACATTCGAAGACAAGGATTTAGAATACATTAACAACGAATTAGACAAACTTTACGCAAGTGATAAAATATTATCCACGAGCATAACTAACCAAACTAAGGTTATAAAAACGATCCTAAATTCAGCATCTCATGACATCCAAATACTAAATGAACATAGTAAAGCTAATGTGGAACGCTTAAATAAAATGATAAATGAAACAAATACCAATACTCGAAGTATAATTATAAACAACCAGATAACCATCTGTACTCTGTCATTACAAGAATTAAGCGAAGATATCAACCTCCTAATCGACTCAATAAATGACGGAAAGCATGGCATTATACATCCTCAGATATTGACTCCCAAGATATTCCTGAATTGTTTATATGACTTCGAACAGCACAACAACATGAAATATCAGATTCCCTTAAAAGAAGAAAATTTTCAAAATATCATAGATATTTCCCAAATCAGTATAAGTATAGTTAACAGACGCTTACTATACTCAATCAAAGTTCCTCAACTTGAAACCGAAACTTACCAAGTCCACCACCTCATACCTATACCAAAAAAAATCCAGAATACTTTCCTAGCAGTAATCCCCGAGCACGATTATATCCTACTCGACGAGCAAAGAACCTTGTATGTACCTAGCGACGAAAAAACTATCAATGATTGTAAAAAACTTGATAAAGCATATGTATGTAAAAGAGCACAGCCAATACATTTAGTTTCAGAAACAGAGTCTTGCGAAAACTTAATAATTAGAAGTAGTATAAAGAGATTAAACCAGCAAAACTGTCAATTTTCCCCATTTAGGGTAAATGAAATCGTATTTATACAACTTAGACAAGAAAACTCATATATTGTAATCCCCGAAAAATCAACGACTTTACATGTATTTTGCGAAACTTCGAATGAGTACGTTAAGCTAGAATCAGCGCAAAAAATAACGAGCAATGAAAGTTGTACTATTAACTCAGAAGGGACTATTATGAAAATTAATCCTTCAAAGAGTGAATATAAAGAAACAAGATATGTAAAAGATTTTATATTACCCTACGATAAAAACGATTTTGAACTGTTAAATGAAAGATTAATACCATTGCAAAAATATGTAAAATCGGAAAATATCAGGGAAGCTAGCCAAACTCTTGATGATATAGAAAAACGCGTTAAACAAGATAAAAAACGATCGACGAACTAAACATTGGACCAGTAAAATGACTGATGTATTAACTTACCTAGGTTATGGTTCAATCGTGCTTACTATACTGTTCACACTATACAAATGCGGAATACTGAAGTTAATTAGGAACTGCACACCAAAATTATGCATACATCTATTTTGTATAAAAAACACTGTTAATGCTTCAAATGTACCTCGAACTGTTATTTATAAGACTACGACACCAATAGACTCCAACGAAATTGAACCCTTAAATAAAATAAGCGCGAGAGATGTCAAAATTCGTGACCACCCTAAACCGTAATGTTTTTCCGGGGTAAAAACACTCTAAGAAGGGGGGTGTGAAACATGTATACGTGTATACGTGAGATAAGCATGCGTCCCCATTATCTCCTAGATAAGGCCCTAGAACGAGCCCTTAGCAACGGCTATGTCAAGCAGTCAGTTCTACTCCGGCTGTTCCTCCGTAATATACTAAAATAAAGTGTCTATTATTAAAAGTGAGTTTGTGTGTTTGTTCTGTGGAACCTAACCCCAACTTATTATTTATTTGAATAAATATAAAATCACACCGATTAATCAGTTAAAGTGAGAAAATCGTAGTGATTGGTTTTTACAAGATAAACGCCATAGAAATATTCTATTGTGTTTTTTTACTTAAAACTCCACGGCGTCACACGAAGCGTGCCTTAAGTCTAAAAGGAACCGGATGCTATGTTTATAAACATTATTAAGAATTTCGATCTCTCAACTTTGACTGTTTATAATGTCACCTTTTATCTATACAATACTTTGAATTATTAGCAATAGGCGGTCCTGCGTGGCCTGGCATTCTATTTGTCAAAGTACCATAAAATTCGCTGACGTAAGCAATTTGATTGGCTAAAGGGCTCAGAGAAAGGGTTAAGCCCCACTCAAAACCGACCTTACAAATATACCACGGAGCGTCGAAAACTCAGATTTCGCCGCTTTTATCAGAGTCCGAAACGTAACTTCGAGAACCATAAAATATTCTGAGACGTTGGACTTAGAATTATTTTTCACAAATCGTACTTGTGAAATTGTCGGTAAGTCAGGCGAGCAAGGCTTGACAATCTAAGTGTAAACTAGAGTATATAATTAAACTGTATTTAATTGTGTTTATAATTAAAAACCATTTCAGATAATAAACTGTGGAGTTATACGGTGAACAAGTGTTTAATTAATTTAAGAAAATAAAACCTCTCCCTTTTTCGCGGGTGTTCGTTTCAACGGACGAACGACAGCAAACGGATCCAGCAGCCCATCCAATCAACAACCAGCATCATCGGAAGTTGTCTACCGTAGCGACGCTGGGTCGTAACAAATTTGGTGACAGCGGTAGGATCTGCTGTACCGCTTTGGGAGGATTGTTTTACCACATCGACAATAATACTTGTATATACTGTGTTGCATAGGAAGGAAGTTTCCTTACCGAGGAAGCATAGACAATCATCGTGGGAACTAGGTCAGGAGACCAAACAATTCAGGTTCAAGGTCACTTGTCTAACTAAACGACATTTGACTACTTGATAAAGTAAGTCCGAAAATACATCTCAACTGTGAAATTAAGGCGGGAGTGTCGCTCGTGATCGAATTTAATTTAAAATTTCCAAGGGGTGAACTGAGTAGTTTCTTGGAGTTTTAAATGAGTGGATAACCGGAGGGTGAACTGAGTAGCTTTCCGACCCACCAGGTTCAATCTCGAGCAGACGAGTAGCCTGAAGGAAGAAGAAAAGCCACGACCTTCCTCCAGGGTTTTTACCGTGGTTTTTACACCCGGAGGCGAAGGGTGCAGATAAGCACCGAGGTCGTAAGGTTGTTTGATGGGACCACGGAAATAACCCCCTCAACAATCAAGGCTATAATAGAAATATCAGGATAAGCAGCCAGCTCGTGAAGAGTCACGGCAACGAGGGACCTCAGAGGACAGCAGAAGGACATCCAGGACCAATCTTCAAGAATTCCAGGACCAAGAAAACAAGGTCAGGATACGCAGCTGAAGAAGTGTGGTGAAAAACTGTGAAAAAAATTTGTAATTGTTGAAGTGTACGCCAATTGGATTATTGTGCAACAAAAGAGTAAGTCCTAGTAAATAAGATAATTTTGTTAATTAAATATAATTTAATATTTAAAGAATTTGAAAATCTTTCTGTGGAAAAAATGACGCTTTCGACTGCCAAAAATTTCAAACTCAACTAATTAATTTGAAATCATTTTACAGCCGCAAGGCTGAGCCACTAGGCGATATAAGGAGATCTTCCTGTGGAGAAAGAGATGTCGGACGCCTGTGTAGCTCAGTGGTTAGAGCAGTCGACCGGCAATCGAAAGACCTGGGCTCGAATCCCAGCGCAGTCGAAAGCGTCATTTTTTCCACAGAAAGATTTTCAAATTCTTTAAATATTGAATTTATTTGCATTATTTGCGATATAAGAGTTTGAAATTGTCTACGAGGACACCTGTCGACAACGTATCCTATCTGATACGCGACTAGTGATCCTCCGATAATGTAGGCAGTGACAAAAATTTCAAACTCAACTAATTAATTTAACTATAATTTATTTTAAAAGACAAAATGCCGAAAGCACGACGGCAAACAAGGGCTGCTAGGCTTAGAAATAAAAGCCAACCTTTAGCGAGTGAAAATTTACAAAATATAGGTAACGAAGGCGTTGTGAGAGTGACGAGAGGAATGAACCGTATCAGTTTAGGGACTCCGAGTACTAGTAGTGTTAACACCGAGGTTAGAAACATAGCTCCTAATATAGTCACTAATAACAATGATACTGATACTGTTCAAAATAATTGGAGTGAGCTACGCAGACACGAGACGCCCGTGCAAATGCTACAAAGTCAAGTAAGTGAGCTATCTTTAGGGGAAACGCGAAATCCTGAAAAGATTTCAAAGGTCGTACGCGATCTAATTCCGGAATTTAATGGTAGGAATATGTCTGTGAGAATGTTCGTTCGTCATTGCAGGGCAGCTGTTTCAATGGTATTACCCCAAGAAATACCGTATTTAACGATGCTTATAGTTACTAAAATAACCGGTGAAGCACGAAAACTGATTCAAGATAGTCCGGATATTAATTTAAATGAAACTTTGAAAATATTAGAACAAGTGTATTCTCAGCAGGAAGATCTGAGCCAACTAATGCAGCAGTTGGCTACGGTAAAGAGAAGTAATTTAGAAACGGTACCAGAGTATGGAGCACGCGTAAACCAGATTTTGAATAAACTAATTAATCGTGTGTTAGAAAATACACCTGGTGAAAGAGGTTTCGTTCGGTGCGAAGCTTTCAAGGAAACTGCAATCGGTAATTTTTTGCGTGGCCTAGAACGTGAAATTTTTGTACAAATTTCAGAAAAGGGTTGAATACCCTTGAACAAGCCATCGCGCTAGCTACAGAGGCGGAATTGCGTTTGAAAAGTTGGGAATGGGTGCACAACAAAAATCAACCCCCTAAGTTCGAATCTGAGAGAAATTATGAGGGAAAGAGTGAAAATAAATTCGTGTCTCGTAGACGTGTGGCTCACCTCCAAACAGATTTTATAAAAAATGATAAAGTAGAGCGTCCTAAAGAAAGAATACAGTATTTCAATTGTAAAGAGTTCGGACATATTAGGCGGGAATGTCAGAACTCTAAAAAACGTAAGTTTGCGGGAGACAGGGAGGAGCGGGGCTGTCATTATTGTTATAAGGACAATCATAAATTCGAAAATTGTCGTATGAAACGGAAACACGATCAGGAACGTGCAAATTCGAAAAGGCTTAAGACTACGTCTTTAAACTACAAAAAGGGCCGTTTGAACGAGAGCACGACGGCCGACAAACCAAGTCTCTCCCAGAGTGTAGAATTATCCTCAAGTTAGATGAATTAAAAAATTTGGGACCGGCCCCTCTGGTAAAATTGGAAAATATGATTTTTTCTCAGAGAGAGGCCACCTTTCTTGTTGACACAGGATCAAGTGTTAACATAATTAAGGAGTCTTCTCTAAAATCATTTATTCTAATAAACAGGAAACGAGTCTTAAAATTAGTGGGGATCGGTTCAAATAGTGTCTCCACTTTGGGGGAAATCAAGGTTCTGATTCACGGCATGGAGTCCACATTCCATGTTGTTTCTGAATCTTTTCCAATTGTTCAAGATGGCATTCTTGGAATAGATTTTCTAAAAAATCATCAAGCGACTTTGGATTTCGATGATGACTGTCTTCTTTTGGGAAAAGAAAAATATCCTCTTTTTGGGTATACGAATATCCATGTACCTGCAAGGACCAAAAAACAAATTCAATTAAAATTGAAGAATACTAATCTAAGTGAAGGTTATATAAGAAAAATACTCTGCGGTCCAGGGATTTTTCTTGGCGAATCTTTGGTTCGCAATCAGAATAATGTGGCGAGGGTTTTTATCATTAATTCCACAGCAAAGGAGGTAGATTTAACAATACCCCCAGTTGAACTCGAAGAATGCGAAGTAGTTCCATCCTTAGTCCGTTCCTTCAAGGGTGTTGAAAACCTAGAAAAACAGAAACAATTAGGTTTGAGATCGGCAAGACTCTTAGAAATTTTAAAATTAACTGAACTGAGCGAAGAAGAAAGAGAAAGTCTTATCCCTATTATTATCAATTTTTCGCATCAATTTTACTTACCTGGTGACAAATTGGTAGGAACTAATATCTTAACACATAAAATAATAACTGTTGATAAACAACCTATATTTACCAAACAATATCGTTTTCCCCCTATTCATCGAGATGAAATCAGGAAGCAGACAGACTAATTAATTAATTCAGGTATCGTGCAACCCTCGACTTCACCCTATAATTCTCCCTTATTAACAGTCCCTAAAAAATCAGATTCGTCAGGTAATAAAAGGTTTATTATAGGTTTATTGTAGGTTTTTATTATAGGGCGTTGAATGAAAAAACAGTAGGTGACGCATATCCGCTACCAAATATAACGGAAATTTTGGATCAATTAGGAGGATCTAAATATTTTTCTATAATGGACTTAGCTTCTGGTTTCCATCAGATCCCTATGGATCGAGAATCGAAAGAAAAAACTGCCTTTTCAACTCCTTACGGACATTTGGAATTTAACCGAATGCCGTTTGGATTGAAAAATGCACCTGCTACTTTTCAGAGAGTTCTTACTGTTCTTCAAGGTATTGAACTCTTCGTTTACATGGATGACATAGTCATCTATGCGACTTCTTTGGAGGAACATTCTCGAAAATTAAAATCGTTGTTAGGACGTTTGAAAACTGCTGGGTTAGCACTTCAACCAGAGAAATGTTATTTCCTGAAACGAGAAATAGCTTATTTAGGGCATGTTATTACACAGGAAGGAGTTAAACCTGATCCAAAGAAAATAGAGGCTGTTGAAAAATTTCCTATTCCGAAAAATAAGAGGAATATTAAACAATTTTTAGGTCTCATTGGTTATTATAGGAAATTTATTCCCGATTTTGCAAAGCTGGCTAAACCTCTGACAGTCATTTTAAAGGATAAGGTACCCTTTAAATGGACTGAGATTGAAAGACAGGCCTTTCAAATTCTGCAGAATAAAATTATTTCAAGACCATTATTGCAGTATCCGGATTTTGCAAAGCCATTCATAGTTACAACAGATGCTTCTGATTATGCTCTAGGTGGAGTTTTAAGTCAGGGTCAAATTGGTCAAGATTTAACAATTGCTTTCACTTCACGCACTCTTCAAGGTGCGGAATTAAATTATTCAACAATTGAAAAGGAATTGTTGGCTATAGTGTTTTGTGTGAAACACATTAGACCTTATTTATATGGTCGCAAATTTACTTTGGTGACAGACCATCGTCCTCTGGTCTGGCTTCATGGATTGAAGGATCCTGCTTCATGGTTGGCTCGGTGGCGGATTAAGTTAAGCGAGTACGAATATGATATCGCCTATAAGACTGGAAGGGTCAATTCAAATGCAGATGCATTATCACGGAATCCTTGTGATAATGGTGGAATTAATATTGATTCACTTCATGTGGAAGAGAGTCAGAAGTTAGTTCTGGCAGAGCGCGGGGAAACAAGCAAGGCTTGTAGCGCTGGAAATTCTGATACTGGTTGTGATCCTGAGGAGATGGTTGAGAGTAGGTTCTTCGGAACTGAAGACGAATGTGGGCCCACGGTAAATATAAATGGCAATGAGAGGGTTCCCATGAAAAATGGTATCCTTGATGCCGTCACTCAGGGTAAAAAGGAGTGTTCTCAAATATTGGAGTATTTGATGAATGGTTCTGAGTGTAGTAGTACAACACTTTCAGCTTGTGACAAAAATCACAGGGAGTCAGGAGTTTTTACTCCCAGGGAAGATGGCCATCGAGTCTCTCCTGGCGAGGGGTCTGATGTTCCGATTAGACCCTTGTCGTTGACTCCAGGGAGGTCACAGGCATCCGGTGTTGGTGTGATTTCTGCTCAGAGCTCAGGCAGAAATGGTACGAAAGACTCTTCATGTGAGAGAGCAGTAAAAGTGAGCGGCGGATCTCCTGTTGGATGTATATCAGTATCGTTAGTAAAGATAAAGTTTTTATGGGCAAAGGACATCTGGTACATTTCGTAGATGCGCACTGCGAAATGAACTCAGAAGTCAATAAAAACCTGATAGAAAAAAACTTGTTGAATATAGAGGATTTGAGAAAGGAAAACTCAAAGCCCGGTGAAGTACTTACGTTCATTCGTAATGGTCGATATGTCTTCAGTCTTGTTGTAAAAAATAAACAAGATGACAAAATCAATTTAAATATCGTTTCAGAAGTCGTTCAAGCACTAAAAAACACTATGTTGACTTTGGACGTGAAAAGTGTTAAGGTTTCCAGTGTTGGAAATGATCTCGAAAATCTTTCTTGGTCTACAGTCGAACAAATATTTAAAGAGAGTTTTTCAAATTCAGGGCTCTCCATAATCGTTTGCTCTGGTGAGATAATAATTCCTCCTGCAAATCAAAGAGAAGAAATTATTAAAGAATTTCATGAATCCGTGGTAGGTGGTCATAAAGGTGCATCAAAAACTTATTGGAAAGTAAGGTCAAACTATTTTTGGGAAAATATGAAATCAGATGTACAAAGAATTGTTAAAAGTTGTAAAAATTGTCAGAGAAATAAGCTCGTTAGACAAGGAACTCGTCAGCCAATGCTTATTACTGACACCCCTAAACAACCATTTGAAAAAATTCAAATTGATATGGTGGGACCGTTACCATTCACACCAAAAGGAAATGCTCACATTCTAACAATTTAATGTGTTTTTTCGAAATATTCTGATGCCTATCCACTTCAGAATACAGATTCTGTAACAATAGCACAAGTTTTAGCAGAGCAATTTATCGCTCGTTACGGCTGTCCACAGGTTATTCATACAGATCAAGGTTCTAATTTTATGAGTCAAGTATTTAAAACCTTTTGCCGAATTTTTAAAATAAAGAAAATCCAATCTACCGCTTATCATCCTCAAAGTTTAGGTTCTCTCGAACGCATTCTCAGACTTTGATAGAATATCTTCGCCAGTTCCAAAATAATCAAAATTGGGATAAATGGCTTCGATTCGCTGTTTTCTCGTATAACACCAGTGTTCATGAGACTACAGGTTTTGCTCCTTATACCTTGGTATTCGGAAAAGAAGCTAATATTCCTAGTAGTTTTGCAACGAATCTACCAGACAACACTTATTGTAGTTATTTGAAGGATCTTTTCCTGAAATTAGATAATGTTCATTCAATGGCTCATGAGAGAATTTTAAAAGCAAAAGAGAAATCAAAAAAAATTTATGATAGGAAAACGAATCCAAAATTATTTCGTGAGGGTAATGAAGTGTATTTAAGGGTAAATCCCAGAAAAGATAAATTCAGTCCTTACTATTCGGGACCGTATATCCTGGAGAGGCTGCTTGGAGAACGGAACGCATTAATCCGAACTGGTCCAAATAAAACGAAAATTGTGCATGTGGATCGTTTAAAACTATCCGCTCATCCTTGTGAGGATGAACGGAACGATTGATTGTATATGCGCAATCAATCAGGTATAAAATAATTTTCGAATAAAATTAGTATTTAAAAAACTGTCACATAGATCAGTCAATTATAAAAACAGCTTAATTGACTGCAGAATAACACTGATGATTGTGAGTGTTTTTCTGGAAACAACACACGTATGTAGAAGTAAACATACATCAGTAAATTGGGACAAGGGTTAAACAGAACTCCTTCAAAATACTGAACATAGACTAAAGATTAACTAGTCAATCAAAAGTAATGTGATTGACTACAGAAGAATATTTGACTGATTTGCCAAATGTTCTTCTGAATAAGAAAATAAGTTAAGAATATATCTCTATACAAAAGGTAATAAAAAAAAAAAATAATATTCAAATGGAAGAAATATGAATTAGATTTAACGATAACATTAAGTACTAATAAAAGAAAAATTTAATTACCTACGAAATATTAGATGCAAGACATTGCTATATTTACTTTCGAACATTATAAAGATTTGGTTATGTAGATTCAGCCAATCATCAATATATTGATTGACTGCAGAATAATAGTCGACCAATCTTGTCGAATGTTTTTCTGTAAGGTTAGTTCCAAAATTTTCCTCTTAAACTGACATCCTGGATTGAAAATCAGGAAAACCTGAAACAAAAGGAAAGAGAAATTTTACACAAAGCAATCGTTCTTAATACAAGAATATATAATAATAAATTTTAAAAAAAGGGGAGAACTTATCTGATATGCAAGATAGACGAGAACAATCTAGGCAGGTTTACTCCGGAAGGCAGGTTTCTCCTGAGAACAAGTTGAATAGTTTAAGCCTGCAGCTTAAATTGACGTATCTGTATGAATATAAAATACAATTATAAAGAATCCGTTAACGATTCCAACCTACGGGTTATACCACTAAATGTAACAGATTAATTGAGACATAATGCATCGCTTAAATTCAAACTAATATAAAGAAAAAAAATTTTAATTGATTTTAAATTATTTGACAAATATTATGATATTAAACGGTGTTCTTTTTCCTCCTGGGTGGACACCCTGTACCATGGAACACTAATAATCTTTATTATATATGTATAGCATTTCAAAATAATTAATTTCAAATTAAATTTAATTGTAAAAGCTCAGAACTATATGCCATGATTTTGGAGGGGAAAGCATCGGTTCCTGAGCATTATAAAAGGTTATCAAGTATATATATATAAAAAAAAAATTTATTTTATGTATGAATAGATTGATTAGTTTGGCTTAATTTCCCTGTTGCATTTATAAACAAAGAAAAAAGAGGTCTATGAGCAAATTAGGCATTGGTAGATCAGAGCAAGAAAAAGTTAATCAAATGTCTAAGACGATGAAAACATAACCCTATATGGAAAGAGAATCGAGCTGTAAAATTTAAATCTCCTACCTTTCGCGCGCTCTAAATCTAACCTATTTAGAAATTACGAATAGGAACCTTAGAATTAGAAACTCGGAACAAGAACTAAGTATGAATGTAAACAAAACATATCCACGTGCTTTTCCCTTTCAAATTAAAAAAAGTGAATCAAAACAACAATAATTAAATATAAATATAACTATATATTTATAAAAATTCAAAACCTAGAATAAAATGAAACAAGCATATCTTAAATATTATCGAAAAGAAAAGGGCAGGGAAGGTTCATTTTAATTGCCTCGAAAATCGACTCTCGATCCAGCAAATCGGTAAACTAGAATCAGTCACGTTCAACGCTTAGGCAAGAATAGACGATTCGGAATAAATTCTCTGTGAAAAATTCGTAGTTTCAAAATTAAAAAAAATGATCGAAGCAATTATCTTAACCCTTCTTTTGTTAATTCTATGGAAAATATATACATTACTTAAGGACAATTTAAATCATGAAGAAATTAGGAGTATCTCGCACTTACGAGTAAATGAGGAGTCGATGCCCGAGGAGGATACCTTGCATTTCCTCCAGAAACCGTTCACCACGGTGAGGCATCTGTATACAAATAATATTGTAATATATACAAAAACGGAGAACAACGAGTGGAGTTGGAGATGCGAGAGGTGTATAAACCCGGAAGTCGCGTTGAGACTCGGATGGCAATGTGAAGAACTACATTTAGTGGCCTTATCAATTGTGACAACGCAAAAACAGTGCCCGGGATGTGACAATTGTGTTTTCGAAAACACACCTGCCGGATTCTGCTGGATGTGTCTAGTAATAATAAAAAATTCAAGGTGGCATGAGAGAGGATGGCAAACCTATCGGGCCATAAAAATAAATACTCATATGCCACCAGACCTACAAATACGAAACCAATTAGAATGGGAAAGTGTGAATCATCTTACCACTCCACCTTACAGACTATTCTTCTTTGTAAACATCATTCAAACTCCAGACGGACGTGTTCATATTATACCAGACGAAGAGGAAAACAGTACAAATTCCAGTGATGAAAGTTCCGACGAAGCCGATTCCGATGACCAAGCAGATGATTTCGAGGAAACCAGTGAAGATGACGGGTACTTTGAAGATTAGATGCTAAGGAAGACAAAACATAATGAAACAAACAAACCAAGACACTGAGTGAAAAAAAGTCATACAAATAATTAGGAAAAAAAGGGATTTAATACGGACGAGAGACTTTAGAATGTTATTAAAAGAGATAGAAAATAATTGTGATAAGTTAACAGTAATTATTAGTATTAGTTGAAAAAAAAAAGGGGGAATGTTTGAGACTTAAAATACGAAAAGTAAGTAAGGTCAATTTTATAGGAATCCTTACTGCGGTATTTTAGAATTTAAAAGACCTAAAATAACATGATCACAAATTAAATGTTCAAAACTAATAAATGATAACTATTATTGTTAGAATAGGTAATTACAAGCAGTACAAACAAAAATTTTTACGATTAATTTGAATTAACATTAAGATTTCAATTTATAAAACTATAAAAAAAAAAAAAATTTTCTTCTACTAGAACAAATATTGTTCTTAATAAAAGGCAATACTTACCCAAGAAATAAAATTTTCGAATATTCCTATTACACCTCGTCTATTAAGTAAACTAGCACTTGAACGAATAGCACTCATAGAAGAAATTTGATCGCTCTCTGTTATGGCCAAACTTAAACAGACCGATTTCTTTCACAGCTAATAAATCAGATTACTTTAACAAGCCGACCATTGACACACCAAAACACATTAAAAAGTCGTAAAAAGCTGTTTCACCACGAAACACCTTTTTAAATAAGGGGGGACGTGTAACGGTGTGGCCGTTTTCGGTACTAAACATGAGGGGCTCTAGAACTCCTATCGTAATAACACGTTTTCTAGATGAGGAAGGAAACTGCATAACCGATTGATAGCTCGTAGGAAATAATGGGAATCTACATTACAGATAGTATACGCGCTAGGATTTGAACGTAATGACTCATAGCCTTGACGGAAAGACTCCTCTGTGTCTCATTAGCTAGCTTACACGTGTAGGAATTTGAGGAATGCGAAAGCACGCAATAACCTTGTGGCAAATATATACTAATAAATCTGTTTTAATTACCGAAGCGTGCCTTAAGTCTAAAAGGAACCGGATGCTATGTTTATAAACATTATTAAGAATTTCGATCTCTCAACTTTGACTGTTTATAATGTCACCTTTTATCTATACAATACTTTGAATTATTAGCAATAGGCGGTCCTGCGTGGCCTGGCATTCTATTTGTCAAAGTACCATAAAATTCGCTGACGTAAGCAATTTGATTGGCTAAAGGGCTCAGAGAAAGGGTTAAGCCCCACTCAAAACCGACCTTACAAATATACCACGGAGCGTCGAAAACTCAGATTTCGCCGCTTTTATCAGAGTCCGAAACGTAACTTCGAGAACCATAAAATATTCTGAGACGTTGGACTTAGAATTATTTTTCACAAATCGTACTTGTGAAATTGTCGGTAAGTCAGGCGAGCAAGGCTTGACAATCTAAGTGTAAACTAGAGTATATAATTAAACTGTATTTAATTGTGTTTATAATTAAAAACCATTTCAGATAATAAACTGTGGAGTTATACGGTGAACAAGTGTTTAATTAATTTAAGAAAATAAAACCTCTCCCTTTTTCGCGGGTGTTCGTTTCAACGGACGAACGACAGCAAACGGATCCAGCAGCCCATCCAATCAACAACCAGCATCATCGGAAGTTGTCTACCGTAGCGACGCTGGGTCGTAACAGCTCCCAGACATATTCTCGGCCACATAAACTCTTTAGAACTCTAGTTTGCTATTAATTGCTATTAATGCGCAGTGCGGCAACAGTGGCGCTGTAGTTCGATTCAGCAAAATTATTCTATTTCCCGACTCCACGAATTATTTCGGAAAACCCCGACGTGACCAATGGCTTTGATATGTCTCCTTATAGGTAGGTATACATTGTACCATAGTTTTAGTTGCCCATAAAATCACCAGAAGTCACTATATTTGAAAAGCAGTGTTTGACGAAGATTATGAAAGGAATGGGTTAGCAAAAATTGCAAGTATATATCAAATATAGGCGGTAGAGAGCGCTTCAGGGAAATGTACAGGAATCCTGCATCTTGCAATCCTCGCAGTTTTTGCCAACACATTCCTTTCATAATCTTCGTCTAACACTACTTTTCAAATATAGTGACGTCTAGTGATTTTATGGGCAATTGAAACCAGCCGTATGCGACGATTCTAACTTGACCCTCTTAGTGTCCTAAGTTGAATTCCTAAGTTAGTTTGCCGAACCGTCACACGCAGCGCTAACTGTACCACCACTCCCTGAAAATGCACAGTACATACGAAGAATTTAATAAAAAAATTTTTTAAATATATCATTCAATGCCATAAACAACTAAAAGAGATCAGACTTTAAATAATAATATTATTTGAATATTTTAAATTAAATTTTCCCCTTTTTATTCATATTTATCTCGTACAAAAACTATTTTGAAACATTCAGCTGATATTAGAATTTAAATATTAATATCTCTTTTATTCCTTTTTGGCATTGAATAATAACTTTTTTAAAATTTTAATATTTAATTGTCTACATATCACTACATTTATATTATTTTTTTGAGGTAAAATTAAGTTGAAAAATAGAAAAAAAAATGAAAAATTCTGAACAAGGAACGAAGTTGATGAGAGTTGTAATTAGTTGGAAATCATTATGAATAATTAAAGAAAATAGAATATAAAATAAGGTGAATATAATTTTTTTTTTAAATAGTTAACTAACATTAATAAAAACAGTATAATAAGAACAATTAAATTTTTTTCCATTTTCAAATCCAAAAGTAGTCTATCTACGTCCGTTTTCATTCTCTTTAACATTCACGAAATTTTGGAAACAACATTTTATGTACTTTGCACACAAAAAAGTAGAAACTGGACCAAATTATCCATATAAACTTGCTACTCTTCTCAAGTATCACATTAATTAAAACCATTTTTAATAACACCTAAAGCAATGAACTTTTCAAAATTTTTGTTCATCTATCACAAAGGTAGATTTACGGAAAATATCCCATGTATATGAAAGAAACTGTAATCATTTGTACCTGGATGCTGTGAAAATTTAAATTTAGGGAAACAAAGTTGTAAAAGTTCAAATTCGTGAAATCATTCATAAAAAAAATATAAATATACTTTTAATCTATTTCTAAGTTAAATATTTTCTATTTTGTTTCTAATAATTAATTTTCACAATTTGTAGGATCCGCTTTTTAGGTATGAAAATACTTTGAATTTTTACAACTTTTTGTTTCCCTAAATTTCAACTTTCACATTTCGTGAATCTTAGAGAGGATGAAAACGGACGTAGATAGACTACTTTTGGTTTTGAAAATTAAAAAAAAATTTAATTGTTCTTATTATACTGTTTTTATTAACGTTAGTTAACTATTTTAAAAATATAAATTAATATTCTCCTTTTTTTATATTCTATATTCTTTAATTATTCATAATGATTTCCAACTAATTACAACTCTCATCAACTTCGTTCCTTGTTCAGAATTTTTCAACTTAATTTTACCTCAAAAAAATAATATAAATGCAGTGATATGTAGATAATTAAATATAAAAATTTTTAAAAAGTTATTATTCAATGCCAAAAAAAAATAAAAGAGATGTTAATATTTAAATTCTAATATCAGCTGAATGTTTCAAAATAGTTTTGGTACGAGATAAATATGAATAAAAAGGGGAAAATTTAATTTAAAATATTCAAATAATATTATTATTTAAAGTCTGATCTCATTTATTTCTTTATGGCATTGAATAATATATTTAAAAAAATTTTTTATTAAATTCTTCGTATGTTACTGTGCATTTTCAGGGAGTGATAGTACAGTTAGCGCCGCGTGTGACGGTTCGGAAAACTAACTTAGGAATTCAACTTAGGACACTAACGGGACGCCAATTTCTCTTCTGATGCATACGGCTGATTGAAACTTTGGGCAACTAAGATTATGGTACAATGTATACCTACCTCCTTATACTCCTCCATGCAGTGAACACACATGCCCTCATCGCGAAGTTTCCTAACTAAGTACGTGGCAGAACTTCATTTCGTGATTTGTGAAGTTCAGCCTTAAGAGATTGGTCTCCTTGTATCTAGTCTCCATGCAGAAAATAATGACAAAGAAAGAGAGCGGTATATCTGTGTATCTCTTTCACTCTCATAATTCTCTGGTTTCTGCTGCGTAAAAATACCGACATGGGAGAGCACCCTTAAGGAGGAATTACACCTTTGCATGCAGGCATTATGCATGCATATCGGACAGTCGATATCGACAAAAAAGAATCGATGCCTACCCGAGTTAGGATGAGAAGGTGCACTTTGGACCATATACAGTAAAACCTATCGTAGCCGACACTCTCCTAACGAACATCCCACTCTGACGCTTCACATTATTGGTCGAGAAATGTGCATGGTTAGAGCCGTCTTAAACACCGTCTTTGGAGGGTCCTCATATTTTTGTAAAACGTCTTAGTAATTTTTTTTTTCAATGAATATTTTAAATGAAATATTAATTTAATTAATGATTATATTTGAATTATAAATTTTAATTACAATTTAACTTCGAAAAATTGGAGAATTTTCATAACCATTTATATTTCAACTTATTAAGATCTTAAATATGTATGCACAGTCGTGCAACATAACCTCAACTGTCATCTATACATTTTCCACTAAAAGCACTAAGTATTCCTTATAGTTTTTAATCGACTGAATTTATCCATGGAATTTTTAAATTATCAACAAAAAGAACTGATTATTTTTCAAATTAACTTTTACTCACCTTTTTGCACAAAAGTAAACACAAAAAATTTGTACAAGCCGGTAGACGTGTGTTACTAAACACAGGGGCATCTGTTGCCACAGCACTGAACCAAGCTAGTGATAAGTCCCTAGCAATTATCGCATGTCATTGGTACCCATCGTAGCCGAACTTGTCTCCCATATGTGTCGGCTACGATAGGTTTCACTGTACGTGAAAGTTGCCTGCCGCCGGTGGCGGCGCTGATCGTTCATAGCCCCTAGATTCAAAAAAATGCATGGTAAAAAGCATAAATATTTAATTTTCTCCTAATAAAAACTATTTTATCGCATTTTCTTATACATGAAAATAATATAATAAGATCTTCATATTTTTTACAAAAATTTATTCTCTTCGAAAAGGTTAAGAAATTCACTTTAGGCAAAAATCTAATTTCCAAATTCTGTCGGGAATTACATTATTTGTATCATGTTCTTTATTTTATGATTGTATTGAGTTAATTTGAATATGAATACTAACAATTAACATCGTTATTAAAAGATTACAATGAATATAATATAGTATATACACCATATAATTAAAAATTTAAAGAATTCGAAAGTAATCGAATCCTCAAAATAACAAAAACACAAACAAATTTGGACCAAAATCACAAGTAGAAAAAAACTTTGAGAAAACAAGCAAAAAAGGAGGAAAGAAAGAAGAAGGCAACCTTCCAAAACCCCTTCCTTCTTTTTCTTTCTTTCGTCCTTTTTTGTCTCTACTCCCGCTACTATTTACATAAATAAAATTTGAACAGGAAACTGCCATTTTCCTGCCAGTTTCCCATGGAGGGTGATAGGAGACGCAACATTTGTTGAAATTTTTTTTTCTTATTAGTGTTGCAGCTTTGAAGAGGGCCGAAACGTCGGAAAGAAGGGAGGGGTTTTGGAAGGTTGCCTTATTTTTTCTTTCCTCCTTTTTTGTTTGTTTTCTCCTTGTAAAAAAATTACTGAATTTGGTAAAAACTTATTTATTTTAGAAATATGGAAACGGCTAGGTTGTATTAGGTCTTTTTCCAGAAAAAACGATTCTTGATTTATTTGAATCACATCATTTTTTTTAAAATTTGGTTTAAAGCGATAAGAAAAAAAGTCGGGGTAAAAATAAAATTTGTTAAATTTATTTTTTCTTATGCTTCAAATATTTTTCTTGGAAATTAATCTCTTTTCTTTGAAATGATCTCTTCAATAATAATTTTTCTATTTTTGGAAGCAAAATTATCTTTTTTTACCTAAGACATATGGCAATTTCAATAGATGAATGTAAATGAAGTGTTTGCTGGTTTAAGAAAATACATAAATTATATGTGAATTTACACCTCAAACTTTTCTTGATATGAAGCTAAGTTGACAAACCTTTACTAAAAAATAAAATACATTGAATACAATTTTTTGGAATTTAACATCTTTTACATGACAATTCGTATGTATACCGCCACTCCGAAGTCGACGCGCTCTACGCCCGCCAGGTCGGGTGACGCCATCAAGGTGTCGGCGAAGGACGGCCAGTCCTACGCCGACATCTTGAGGGAAATGAAGGCGAAATTCGACCCCCGGAAGGTAGGACTTGAGGTCCTGTCTATCGGGAGGACCAGGAAGGAAGAAGTCCTTCTGGTCCTCAAGAAGAGGGGAGACGTTTCGGCCTTCTGAAAGGAGCTTGACCAGGCGGTCAGGGAAAGGGCGCAAATTTCAGCCCTGGTCTCGACGAGGTCCCTCGAAATTAGGGACCTCGACGAGACCGTTGAAAAAGAAGAGGTTGTGTGTGCCCTGTGCTTGGCATTGGGCAGACCAGCTTTTGAGGGGTCCTGCAGGATCTTCACCCGCTTTGGTGGGGTGAAGATTGCAGTGATCCGGCTAGCTGGGGCAGACGCCACGCGTCTGCTTCAGCTAGGTAAGTTGAGGATTCGTGAGCACGTAGAAGTCGCCCGCTGCTTCAGGTGCCTTGGGTACGGCCACGGGTCCCGCGGCTGCAGCAACCCCGACAGGAAAAACGCCTGTTGGAGATGCGGCGCCACGGGACACTTGGCCAGGACTTGTAAGGCGCCACCAAGGTGCCTGTCATGCGCAGACAGAGGCGACAAAGATGTCGCCCATGTGTCGGGGAGCGGCTCCTGTCCGGTCTTCCGGGAAGAGCTTCGGAGGTTGAGAGGCAGGAGCTGAAGTTCCTGCAGCTCAACCTCGGAAGGGGGAAGGATGCCCAGGACCTCCTGATGCAGACTGCCAGGGAGAGGGGAGCTGATGTGCTGCTCATTAGTGAGCAGTACAGGTAGTCCGATAACTCTGCTTGGTATCAGGATGCATCAAGGAGAGCCGGCATCCTTGTTTGTAACCCTGATTTGGGCGTCGGGGACTTCCTGGAGACCGACGCGGGGTTCGTTTGGGTGGAGGTGGCGGGTGTGAGTGTGTACAGCTGCTACTTCTCCCCCGGCGATCCCTTCGATGTCTTTAAGCCCCAGATCCTCCTCCTTGAGGAAAGCCTCCGTGAGGCCATCGGGGGATCCCTCATAGGGGGTGACTTTAACAGTAAATCGCCCGAGTGGGTTGAAGCCCGCCTAGATAGGAGGGGAATCTTGGTTGGCAAGATGGTCGCTAGGAACGAACTGATCGTCTTGAATCAGGGCGGGGAATTTACGTTCAAACGAGAAGCGAGAGGGTCAATAATTGATCTCACAATTGCCGCACCTCGCCTCGCTTCAAGTATAAACGACTGGTCGGTCCTCGAGGTAATAACCTTGAGTGACCACCGGTGCATCGAATTTACACTAGAACAACGGTGTCAGGCGGTGGATAAGGGTAGGGGCGGCGAAGGAAGGAGCCCCTCCTGGAACACGAGACGACTCAGCAGGGAAAGACTTCGCGAACACCTTGAAGAAACCAGGCTCATCGATGAGCTTGGTTGGGTCTGCCCTGCTGGGTCGTTTGATGCTGCTGTGCGCTCGGTGAGGCAGAAGGTGGTCGCGGCTTGTGACTACTCGATGCCTCGCCGTAAGCGCAGGCAAGCCAAGAGTTCGATGTACTGGTGGAACGACCAGTTGGCAGCCCTACGTCGAGAATGCCTCGCAGCGTGGCGAAAATTCACCCGTTCATAGGGGGATGCTACGCTGCACGAGGCATGGAAAATGGAAAAACAGCTTTGAGGCGAGGCATAAAGAAAAGCCGACTTGAATGCTGGAATGACTTGATCGGTGAGGTCAAGAAAGATCCATGGGGTCTCGTCTTTAAAATAGTCACCAAGAGATTGGTGACTAGAAGAAAGACCCCGGGCCTGGATAATCCCGATCGAGTCAAGTACATTGTGCGAAGCTTGTTTCCACACGTGGAGCAGTTCCAAAGACAGGACCGAAGTTTCTGCGTGGTCCAGCGCGAAGAACTCTTCACTCTCGAAGAACTAAAGAGAGCGGGTGGAAGGCTTAAGGCAAATACAGCGCCGGGTATCGACGGGGTGCCGAACGCGATCCTCAAAGAGGTGATCGGGGCATACCCGGAGATCCTCCTAGAAGCATTTAACTCCTGTCTTCGGGATGGGAGTTTCTTCGCAGATTGGAAGAAGCAGAGGATGGTCCTGCTGAGGAAGGGCAACAAACCTCTAGGGGTTGCCTCGTCGTATAGACCAATATGCTTAATGGATACGATGGGGAAGCTTCTGGAGGAGTTGATTCTACAACGGCTTCAGGCTCTCTTGGTCGGGGAGAACGGGCTCTCGGAAAACCAGTTCGGATTCAGTAAAGGCAGGTCCACTGTGGACGCCATCCAAGCTGTGGTTAACATCGCCACAAATGCGAGAAAAGGTACTGGTAAGCGTAAGGGATTCTGTGCGTTGATTAGCATTGACATACGCAATGCGTTCAATACTGCGAGATGGAACATCGGCATCGAGGCGATGGTGCGGAAAAAGGTTCCAGACTACCTGTTGCAAATGATAGATGACTATCTGAGCGACAGGTGGGTGATATACGAGGGCGACAAATGGTCTCTCAAAGAGGGGATGACATGTGGCGCATCCTCAAGGGTCGCGGGTGGGTCCACTCGTTTGGAACATCATGTACGATGACTTTCTGCGCATGGACCTACCTGCTGGAAGGATCATCGTCGGCTTCGCGGATGACGCACTTATCGTGTGCGCCGCTGACGACGTCAGAATCCTAGAGCTGAGGATCAATAAAAGTCTGTGGCGAGCAAAGCGCTGGTTGGATGGCAGAGGTCTGAAAATGGCCCCTGAGAAAACCGAGGCTTTGCTCGTTACGGACAGGAGATCCTTCCAATATCCGAGGATCGTTCTCGGAGAGCATGAAGTCGAGTGGAAAACAAGCATTAAGTACCTGGGGGTGCAGCTGGATCGTAGGCTTAGCTTTGGCGAACACCTAAAGATCGCAGCTGCCAAAGCCATCCAATGTGGAGCGATCTTGGCCCGGCTTATGCCAAACATTGGTGGACCCAGGGAAGCGAAAAGAAGATTGGTGGCGAGCGTGGTCCATTCGAAGCTGCTTTATGCAGCTCCGGTCTGGGCCAATGCCTTGCAAAACCATGCTATCCAGAAGAAGCTGTTCTCAGTGCAGAGACTTGTCGCGCTGAGAATAGTTTCGGCATATAGAACTATCTCTACGAGCCCTGTGCTGGTCCTGGCGAGCGTCCCGCCAATAGATTTGTTGGCGGAGGAATGGCAGGAAACCTTTCAGCTTCGCAAGGAGCTTACCTGCGCCGACCTGCATGAAATCGCTCGTGCGAAGGAGGCCATCCGCAAGGATGGAAGGCGCAGACTCGTCGAGAAATGGCAAATGAGATGGCATGGTGAGCAGACAGGGAGATGGACCTACCGCCTGATCCCGGAGCCCGCCACCTGGCTGAACAGAAAGCACGGGGAAGTCGGCTTTTACTTGGCGCAAGCGCTCTCGGGCCATGGCTGTTAAAATAAATTTAAGAAAGTTACAGTATATTAAAACTTGAAAAAAGTCAATATCCATTTTCCAGTTAAATTATATTATTATATCATATATAGGTTTGGTTTCGTCGGTCTTAGGGTCATTAAAATAACATTAAAGAAAAATTATTGAATCAATTTATATCAATAAAAATATTAATATTTCAATAAATTGTAAGGCTGAAATTATGAATATTAATCGAATTTGCCATGGCATTATTTAACATATGATTTTCAAGTTTGTGTTCTCAAGCTTTAGCACGCTTTTCATTGGTGAATTTAATTCAATTTATCGTATCTTCGTCTCTCTATCCTACAGTTTGCGTTGCTTCATCGGATTGTACACACCGTATTATAATGTAATTTTAAATTATTGAAGCCCTCAATCTTTGAGGCTTTAATTTTAATAACATTTTCAAGAATAAGACTGAATCTTCATGTATGCTTTCGTTTTTTTGTAATTTATGTAAGTACTTATTTATTATATCAACACAACGTATAAAATAGTTCTCTTTGGGAACAGAAATTTGATGGTAAATTGATTTGTTCAATTTTTAGTGACATATATATTCCTTGAAAAAGACCCGCAATGAGGTTGAAACATAGGAGAATTTTTGACCAAATGTAATGAAGGAGTTTTTTATAGAATGTTGTTTTATTGACCGCAAGACCGACGAAACCAACCCTATATGATATAAAGATCTACAAGTTTGAACTGCAACATTTTTTCATAAGATGTATATTTTTCTTTTTAATTAAAAAAAAAATACCATTGAAAATCCGAAATTCAATTTTTTAACTAAAATATGTGAAATACGAAAAAAACGTAAGAATGAAAAATTGTTCGTTTCAATAATATATACAAATATTTTCAGATATAGTTTCTAATAAAACGTATATTTTTCATTATAATTTAAAAAAAATACGATTAAAATTCAAAAATTCCATTATTTGAACAAAATATATGTAACATACGAAAAAAACGTTGAGATAGAAAATTATTTGCCTAAATGAGGTCTACAAATTCTCAGTAGGACATTTTTTGACAAGATATATATTTCATGTTTTGGGTTTAAAAAATACAATATTGAAAATAAAAAATTCCATTTTTGAACCAAAATATGTGTGATACAAAATAAGCGATAATACAAAAAATCGTTTTCACTAAAAGAGTCTATGAATTCTCCTCCTTTTTTAAATATTTGGAAGAAAATAAATTTTTTGTAATCTTGTAAATTATTAGAAAGTTACAGAAAAGTATACAGAAAATCGATCGCGAAGCGCAAGTTTCATGATAAGAATGTGTTCTTTAAGGCTGATAGAGCTTTAAGTAAATTGAATTTCTTTTTTCATTTGAAATCAAAAACAAATTTAGTAACTTTGAGAAAATGTAATTCACATCGATAATATTATAAAATTGACTTGAACTTAAGTATCAAATTACAAGTAATAAATTTAAATAATAATGAAACATGCAGGACTTATATCGGCCCTTAGTATTAATATTCAAATATTGTTCATGTTTTTAGTTGACTTTAGGGTCCAAAGAATACACTCTAAAAACAAGTGTGTTAATTTTACACGTAAATCACGATAGTAACTTTTTAGGCATTTGAAGTGTGTATTTTTAACACACATTTTGGGTACAAAACGTTAAAGTGTTTGAAAATTAAACGTTACGTTTGTAATGTGTATTAAAACTACACACTTCAAATGCCTAAAAAGTTACTATCGTATTTCACGTGTAGAAGTAACACACTTGTTTTTAGAGTGTATAAGACCGAGTGCGACGATCGAATCGCGCGCACCAGGCGCGCTCAAACTTGCAAGCGAAGCGCGCCATGAGAATGTGCCCACGAAGCGGGCAGATTTTTTGTAGTATATTTTTACAAAATTAATATTATGCTCTTAACTTGGGCTTATTAGAAGCAAAACTGTGTTAACTTTTATTTTAGCATCATGAAAAAATGTTAACCTTTTATTATAAAAATTAAGTTACTTTAACAATAGCTTAAATAACATATCAACCTCTAATTTCCGATGGAAGTGTCTGTGTAAAGAAAAGTTTTAAATATTACAAAAAAAGCATAAATTGTATTTGAATTCGCATGCGATCTTGCACTTTGAGATTTATTCGGTGTGAAGTAAATTCGACAAATCATTACTATAAAGTAAAATACTTGAAAAAACATTTTCAAAATATTTAATATTTTTACACGAATGTACATACAGTCGACCGGCAATCGGAATACCCGGGCTCGAATCCCGGCGGTGCATTCGAAAACGTCTTTTTTTCACAGAAAGATTTTCAAAATCTTTAAACTTAAGTATGTAACTATGAACGTTTTAAATTATTCAATGTTTTATTAAAACAATTAAAATAGTAAATTGTAATGACCCTTGATTTAATTTATAATAGACTTCTTCATTTATGGACCCTAAAGCCAATGCAATTTATTAAAACATTTTGAATTCAAAATAATTCTGAATGTTTGAGTATAAAAGGTTTAAATATTTGAAAAATACATAAATTATATCAAAATTAGCACACGAAATCGTACACTAACTTTAATTTGGTATAAAGTAAAATTGAAAATAAATCCTTTAGAATAAAACATTTTGAAAAAACTTTCAGAATACATAACATATTATAAATGAAAATTTCAATATATAAGTATAAATAAAAGGTTTGATTATTCAAAAGTAAAATATATTATATCTAATATTTTATCGAACAGCACACTTTAAGATTTCATTGGTATGGGGATACACATTTTTAAAATTACACGACTTTTTGTAACATGTTCAACCCCAGCATATAGAATCCAGAAAAGACTTTCTAAAAATATTTTAATTAGGTTAACAAATCACTATGAAGACATACTAAAAAAAATCTTTTAAAATTTTAATTTTTTTACATACTTATTAATTTCCTTCAAAGAGATCTAAATTAAAATTTCTTTTGTAATATCTTTCTATAAAATAAATCACTTTAACGAAAGTTGAAACTCTAGGTGAACCTCTGTAATTTCCGATGGTAGTTTATATATATACAAATTGTCATGTAGAAGATGTAAATTCCAAAAAATGTTATAGTTACAAAGCTTCAAAATTTTGTAATTAAAATTTTAATATAAAACTTAAAGCATTTATTGACCTTGAATTCCATTGGAAAATTTCGTGATATAAAGTAACAGATGGAGCTACAGGTAAGTTTAATGGGAAAATTCGAAAAATTAATTTCTCGGAACAAACAAAACTGGCAACTGTGCGTGAAATGTGATTGAAGAAAATAAAGTTACAAAAAAATACACAGGAGATGTATTTTTAGGTTCTGTTTTGCGTTTTTATCATTTTCGTTCCAAAAAGTAAATTTCTTGATGAAAAACAGTCAAATAATAAATCAATTCCATAAAGGGGATTTTTTAGGTTACGCTTTTAATTTCAGTTTGAAATTTGTGTTTTTATCGATTGTAAAGGTCAAGTGCTACACCAGATACACAAAACATATACTTGTAGCTTATGTTTTATAGTTACATTCGAAAATGCATTTCTATGGGTAAAAACGATCAAGCGTTACACAGAATTCATTAAGGATGTGTTTTAAGGTTATGTTAAGAAATTTCCTTCTGAAATGCATAAATGTCGGTAAAATATGATATAGTTTCTTGAAAAAATATCTGAAACATTGACTTATAGGTTATGTTATTCATTTTTCAACGGAAACGTTGTTATAGTGAAAACTAAACTTTCTAATTTTTAAAAGGTAGTGACATCAAACTGATGTCACTTTGTACGTTTTTATTCGTGAGAGATTTTAGAGAAGTACTGACGAGGCCTGCCTGAACCTCTACATATATAGACAGCTAAACCTTGGAGGGGGAGGTCATCAACCTCTACATATATGGGTAACTAAACCTGGGGGAAGGAGGTCATCATCTGGCCTGGTAACACCCCCCTTTTTAGACATAAATTAACCCTTTAGTTTCTAGATTTTACCAGTCTGTTTTAGACATGAATTAGTCTCTTAATTTACTAAATTCTTACCCTCCTTACTTTTGGTATTTCGGTGGTTACCAAAGGTTGCAAGCTAGAATTGTACGTGACAATGTTCGTCGGCGTTGTTACCTTTGTTTTTACACAGAATATACAGAGTTTTTTGGGCATACACTTTTGTATGAATTCGAGTATTCCTAATCTGTACAGAACATAGGCTGATCCTAATCCTAGCGCTGTGTAACCTAAATAGCTTAACCAATCCATAGTCGTTTCTCTCCATGTTCTTAGTCTTCTGTCAGTGGCTATTGATTTTAACATATTTTCTGCATCATCTAGGCTTAATTTGGCTTGTCTTAATTCATTGTTATCTATAATTTTAGGGAGACGTATTAATTTACTTTCTAAGGTTTTTAGATCATCGTTAGAGTAACTAATGTTGTAGGTCACATTGAATTCGTTGTAAAATTGTCCCTTTAGATTTTTGCTAAGGTAGAGTGCGTCCATTCCATTATAGATTTTATAATTTGAGCCCGTCAGTAGTGAGGGTTGTTTAATCTTTAGGTGTTCTATTCCTGTTTCGCAGCTAATATCTAAATCTACCTCGTTCATTGGTACTATTATGTATCCGTTTAGTACGGGTATGAAGGTTTCTTTGTGTAGAACAAAAGGTGAAGTTTTACATTTGTTCTCTGAGTATCGCTTAAATATCGTAGCTTTGCATGTTTGACTGTCAGTCAACCTAAGGTTTGGTTGGTTTCTTTCGCAAATTTTATATTCGCTTATCGTCGTACATTTATTTGTTGTTTCCTTGTCAGTAATTACATATGAGTCTCTAAATTTTATTAAATAGTCATGATCGGGAATTACTGCAAAATATAGGTTTTGGATAGGATAAGTGATAAGTATAATATGTTTGATGGTACCCTCTTCCTGTTCTATAATGGGAATTTTGAGTATATAGGTGAATAGTCCTTTCAGGATGGCAACTGATAGTTGACTTATTCCGATTATATGCTGATAGCTGGTTTTTCTTTAAATTCTTTAATAGTTGTTTTTAACATAGCAGGTGTTAATATTTGAGGATGGATGATTCCATGTTTACCGTCGTTGATAGCGTTGATGGCCATGTCTATGTCTTCGCTTGTCTCGTCAATCATTATGGCTGGTGTTAGCAGCTTACTGTTAACGAAGCTGTCCCTTGATACGGTGTTCAGTCCGCTACTCAGATTTCTTGCGAGCTCTCTTTCAGCATTCTGATTCCCAATGAGCTCTTTGTGGTTTACGGATGATGAATCTAGGATAAATTTCAGGATTTTCGTGTGATTTGTTCACACCGTTGCCAAGTTTTTATTGTCCATATATATTTTCTCAAATTCGTTATTTATGCTATCCAAGTCTTGTTCGCTTAGTGTACCAAATAGTGTTTTGGATATATCGCCGATAAAGTTTGCCAATCCTCTTTTCGTTCGTTTATTTTTTCCGAGCAATTTCCCCAGAATCATATTCTTATGTACTAATCTATTGTATCGATTCATTACAAGCTGTACTTCGTATTGGGGTGCACATCTCCCGTTACATGCTGATTCTGCTAACTCAATGGTGCTGCTTATCGCTGATATACGTTGCTGGTTAGATGTGAAGTTAATTCCTACCACGAGGTCCCAACTTTCATGGTACAAATGTACCTTGATGATGTCTTCGATAAATAAATTGCTGGTTAGTGGTTGTAAGGTGTAGTTGGCTTTAAAGTTGGCTATCGCCGCTATAGGCACCGTGCGTGACTGCAGCGCCATAGCATGAGTGAACTAAAGGAGGCTGTTCGAGAACTTTTGCAATGTATTATAATGGTACTTAGTTATAAAAATGTTTATTATCAATAAAAAAACAAACAAAAAAACAATTTGATTCACTTTAAAATTCAATTGTTTTTCGTTGTGAAGTATTTGTGTGAAATCAGCAGTAAAAAGTAAGTATTTTCCATAATAAAAATGATATAGAAACCAGTAAATATAAGGTTAAGGTAGTTGTCGTGCCAAAAATCAGTCTCTGGAAAAAGAAGTTTTTCTATGATTTCAAGACTGTAAATTATATCATCAGCCGTGTCATATGTAAGGAAAGACACTCTTTTTAATGAAAAAATTTAAAAATTACGAAAAATAATTTTTTAATAATGTTTTTTGTAATAGGATTTTTCCTTACTATCGCTTCTTATCAATTTTTTAAAAATGATTGAAGTTTCTTAAATCATAGCTTATTTTTTCGGGGAAAATATTCTCTACAACTTGACCGTTTCCAATTTTTGAAAATAAATTCTTTGATGACTGAAATAATTAAAAATCAATTTTCCAAAACAACATGTTTATAAACAAATTGCTGTATTTGATAATAATTGATTTATTTTCAAAAATTGGAAACGGTTAAGTTGTAGAGAATATTTTCCCCGAAAAAATAAGCTATGATTTTAGAAACTTCAATCATTTTTAAAAAATTTATAAGACGCGATAGTAAGGAAAAATACTATTACAAAAAACATTATTAAAAAATTATTTTTCGTAATTTTTAAATTTTTTCATTAAAAAGAGTGTCTTTTCTTACATATGACATGGCTGATGATATAATCTTCAGTCTTGAAATCATAGAAAAACTTCTTTTTCCAGAGACTGTTTTTTGGCATGACGACTACCTTAAGTTAATGACAGATCAAAACAGACTAGAAAAATAATAAAGAATTAAATTTTACTTTCATGATGACACTTTTAGGTACTTGTTGAGTAAATAAATATTAATTGTTTATTTTCAGATTCAAATTCATCATGGATATAATTACTAAAACAGGTTTTCAATCAATTAAACATACAATAGAATTTCAACCACAAACGAAAATTAAAGGTAAAAATCTCGTTCTGGCAGAACACGTACGAGATGCCCAAGAGTTCCGTAGAAATAATGAAAGTTATTTAATAAAATCTCGTATAATTCGACAAGCATCAGTTCATGCAACACCCTACAGTACCCATACTTATTCCTTTGATTTATTTTCCATTTAGACGTTGGAAATTTATAAAATTTACACTCACTTTTCCTGCTTGTATTTTTACAATTCACAACACAACAACTTCGGTGGCTCATTTCAGCTATATTTTTTTAATTAAAACAAAATTTAGATTTGCACATGTATTTTGATTGCTCGGAAGTATAAAACAGCCTCTTTTAACGCCTAAATTATCTAGGTCCCTCATCTGAAAAATAAGGCATAAACTGATCTATGTGTACTCTCAGTATTTTATCTCTATTCCTAATGCGTAGATTATTATTATCTAGGTAATCTATAACATCGTAAGGACCTTTCCAGGATTGTTCTAATTTGTTTTGTTTGGTGTTATTTAAGATTTTAACTAGGTTCCCTGGCTTGTATAAAGGATGCGTTCTTGTTATTCCTTCATCCAATCTTTTATTAGTTTTTTCTAATTCCACTTGGATTCTTTCTTTAGCTTTTCTAATGTTTTCCTCGTATTTTTTCCTCCATTTTCAAATCAGATCTTGATGAGTTAAATTGGGTGAGTTTTCAATTTCAGATGGTATATTTGGTAATCTTCCAAACGTGAGTTCAAAGGCTGTGAATCCCGTGGTTACTGTTGTGAAGTCTGGAGTTCTTCTTATTTTTAAAACTTCGTAAAGTTTCTTTAGCTTCTTGAGCCCGTGGATTCCAAGTCTCGCACAGGTCCGCGTTCTATGTGGATTTCCGTAGAAATTAAAAACCGAGAACTTAAGCGGATCGTGGCAGGATCGCGAAAATGTTACAGTAAAACCTATCGTAGCCGACACTCTCCTAACGAACATCCCACTCTGACGCTTCACATTATTGGTCGAGAAATGTGCATGGTTAGGGCCGTCTTAAACACCGTCTTTGGAGGGTCCTCATATTTTTGTAAAACGTCTTAGTAATTTTTTTTTTCAATGAATATTTTAAATGAAATATTAATTTAATTAATGATTATATTTGAATTATAAATTTTAATTACAATTTAACTTCGAAAAATTGGAGAATTTTGAAATTTATATTTCAACTTATTAAGGTCTTAAATATGTATGCACGGTCGTGCAACATAACCTCAACTGTCATCTATACATTTTCCACTAAAAGCACTAAGTATTCCTTATAGTTTTTAATCGACTGAATTTATCCATGAAATTTTTAAATTATCAACAAAAAGAACTGATTATTTTTCAAATTAACTTTTACTCACCTTTTTGCACAAAAGTAAACACAAAAACTTTGTACAAGCCGGTAGACGTGTGTTACTAAATACAGGGGCACCTGTTGCCACAGCACTGAACCAAGCTAGTAATAAGTCCCTAGCAATTATCGCATGTCATTGGTACCCATCGTAGCCGAACTTGTCTCCCATATGTGTCGGCTACGATAGGTTTTACTGTATAGTGAAAACAAAACTTTCTAATTTTTAAAAGGTAGTGACATCAAAGTGATGTCACTTTGTACGTTTTTATTCGTGAGAGATTTCAGAGAAGAACTGACGAGGCCTGCCTGAACCTCTACATATATAGACAGCTAAACCTAGGAGGGGGAGGTCATCAACCTCTACATATATGGGTAACTAAACCTGGGGGAAGGAGGTCATCATCTGGCCTGGTAACAACGTGTTCTTATTGATTTAAATGGTCAAGTGCGACACTCAATAGACGAATGATATACTTATAGGTTATGTTTTCCAATTTCATTTGGAAATGCATTTTTATGGATAGACACGATCAAGCGTTACACAGAATGAATTAAGGGTGGGTTTTAAGGTTATGTTATTCATTTTTCGACGGAAACGTGTTCTTATTGATTTAAATGGTCAAGTGCGACACTAGATAGACAAAAGAGATATTTTTAGGTTATGTTTTCCAATATCATTCGGAAATGCATTTCTATGGATAAAAACCGTCAAGCGTTACACATAATGTATAAAGGATGTGTTTTAAGGTTATGTTACGGACTTTTCCTCTGGAATGCATAAATGTATGTAAAATATGATATAGTTTCTTGAACGAATATCTGAAACATTGACTTACAGGTAATGTTATTATTTTTGTGACAGAAACGTGTTCTTATTGATTTAAATCGTCGAGTGCGACACTCAATAGACGAAAGATATACTTGTAGGTTATAGTTTCCAATTCCATTAGGAAATGTATTTTTATGGATACACTCGATCAAGCGTTACACAGAATGTATTGAGGATGTGTTTTAAGGTTATGTTATGAACTTTCCCTCTGGAATGCATAAATGTAGATAAAATATGATATAGTTTCTTGAACAAATATCTGAAACATTGACGTGTAGGTTATGTTATTCATTTTACAACGGAAACGTGTTCTTATTGATTTAAATGATCAAGTGCGACACTAGATAGACTAAAGATATATTTATAAATTATGTTTTCCAATTTCATTCGGAAATGTATTTTTATGTATTGACACGATCAAGCGTTACACAGAATGTATTAAGGATGTATCTTAAGGTTATTTTATTCATTTTTCGACGCAAACGTGTTCTTATTGATTTAAATGGTCAAGTGCGTCACTAGATAGACAAAAGGTATACTTGTAGGTTATGTGTTACAATTTCATTCGGAAATGCATTTCTATGGATTAAATCACATAAAATACATTTCCGAATGAAATTGGAAACTATAACCTACAAGTATATCTTTCGTCTATTGAGTGTCGCACTCGACGATTTAAATCAATAAGAACACGTTTCTGTCACAAAAATAATAACATTACCTGTAAGTCAATGTTTCAGATATTCGTTCAAGAAACTATATCATATTTTATCTACATTTATGCATTCCAGAGGGAAAGTTCATAACATAACCTTAAAACACATCCTCAATACATTCTGTGTATCGCTTGACGGTTTTTATCCATAGAAATGCATTTCCGAATGAAATTGGAAAACATAACCTAAAAATATCTCTTTTGTCTATCTAGTGTCGCACTTGACCATTTAAATCAATAAGAACACGTTTCAGCCGAAAAATGAATAACATAACCTTAAAACCCATCCTTAATGTTGAAAATGTCACAGATGTTGACCGTTGGCCGCCGTGGCGCTGGCTGTTCATGAGTCCGACCTTATACAAATTAGCATTATAGAACATTGAAATTTAACGTTTTTTGTGAAAAATTGGTGTCTGAAGTGCTTTTGTGTGCTTTTTAGGTAAATTGGTATGGTTTTAACAGTCGATGATATAAAAATTTAAGTGAAAATGCGGAAATTTGTTGCTGTAGGTTGCAAAACAGGCTATACGTGATGCTCTGAAAAAGTGCATTGTTTTGTGGTTTATTTATCATGAGCGCCTTTAACTTATTAAAATTTAATCTATACTAAATTTAAAACGCTTAGAAGAAAAAATCAACAAAGCTGACTGACTGAACTTAAGGTATTATAGATAGGGATGTGCGATATTAAAAAAAAAAGAATTGATTTTGAAATTATTGATTCAATTTGATCGATTAATCGGTTAAAATGATCGATTTTTGAATCGATCTTCAAAAATCGATACCTTTTTCTGAAAATGATAAATTTCTGTAAAATAACCTTTTTTTAAAATGTTTTATAACAATTGGAGATATAATTGTTACTTGCATATTTTGTGAATTTAAATTATCAAAATAAAAAAGTGTTTATATCAATAAAAAAGGAAATTAGGCTTAAAAAACACACCATATTTGTGAATCAGGAACGTTTTTTATTTTTTTAAATTGCACAATTTATAAAGCAATGCGTATTATTAGTGATAAAGTTTCTGACATAAATATGAAGTATTACTATAAAGTTTATAATATTAATATACTTTGAACTTTGCATATCACTTAAAGTATTATTTATGATAAAATTTCTGGCATAAATATGAAGTATTATTATAAAGTTTATAATATTAATATACTTTTTCTACTAGCGGACCATAAAATGGACTTTATTGCCCCGTGCGGGGCAAACAAATCCACTTTCTTACCCGCTAGTAGAAAAACAATCGTGTGCAACACGGGAAAAACATTTATTTTACTCGTGTGGTTGTTACCCTCGCTTTGCTCGGGCATCAAACTTCACACTCGCAAAATACATTTTTTTTTCCCTAGTTGCACAATGTACTATTGTATATCACATTAAGGATATTCTCGTGGTCGACCCCTTGATCTCAGTTTTAAACTAAAAAACAGTTCATAGGAACAGTTCATAGAAATAGGAAACAGGAAAAAAAGAAAGGAGAATCGTTCGTAAAGATCGAAAAAAAATATCAATCCAACCGATTAATCGAGTAAAAAAGATCGATCTCCGTAGAATCGAATCGAGATCGCCCATCCCTAATTATAGATAAAATACACATAATAAATTAAGTGCATATGAGATCTAAATATCCATTATATTATTATGAAATATAGTATATTATGTTGATTATTATTTATTACAAACATCTTTGTTCTTGGTGTTTTCAAATACTTATAAAGGAATTTTATAAATTCTTTATATTTGTTACTTTTTCAAATGTACGTTCATTCCTTATGTGAAAGTTTTGTTCATAAAAATGTAATTTTTTCAATTGCTGAGAAGGTTTAAAATATAAAATACAAAATGTCCTATAATAAAATCTAATTTTTCTAACAAAATCAAGATGATATAATTAATACCCGTATTATAATTCTATTTGATGGAATTTCAATAGCCAATTTTTCTATTATAATATGTAAGACTGATATAATATCAATAATATTGATAATATAAATAAATATTGTATTTTTTTAATAATCACAATGTAAATATTAATGTTAAAACGAAGATAACAGAACTTTGATTTCAATTTCCAGCCAGAATTACAAAGACAATTTTCGCCCAAATTTCAAGCATATTACCCTTTATATCAGTAAAAATTGCTTTAAATAATATTTAAAACTTTCTAGTTTAATGTGTTGTAAAAAAAAATATGATCAAGTAGTTTTTATCCCCAAAAATTTAATTTTTATGCATTTTTCCCACGCATTAAAATGAATTCAGGCCTCATGAACAATCAGCGCCCCTAGCGGCCACGGTCAATTTTTGTGACATTTTCGTTTCGCGGATTACGTGCATTCTGGCTTAGATGCAGGGGGCTGATATAGGCCTGGCACCATATAAGTTAAACACCTTGGCACTAAGATAAATCTGCAAGAAATGTACCTGTGCTAAACTCTATTAAAGGCCTGGCACTATACAGATATAAAATACGAAAAATTGGTAATACCAGAAGAAAACATCAAATGTGTTAGGCTCTATTAAAGGCCTGACACCACATAAAATGCAAAATTGGGTATAATTATAGAAAACTTGGATCGTGCTAAGCTCTATTAAAGGCCTGACACTGCACTAATATAAATTACGAGAAATTGGTAAAATCAGAAGAAAACATCAAATGTGTTAAACTCTATTAAAGGCCTGACACTGCACTAATATAAAATACGAGAAATTGGTAAAATCAGAAGAAAACATCAAATGTGTTAATCTCTATTAGAGGCCTGACACTGCACTAATATAAAATACGAGAAATTGGTAAAATCAGAAGAAAGCATCAAATGTGTTAAGCTCTATTAGAGGCCTGACACCACATAAATATAAAATTCGAGAATTGATAAAGCCATGAAACTTAAACTGTATTAAGCTTTATTAAAGGCCTGACCACACAAATATAAATTCGAAAATTGCTAAAGTCATAAAACCATAAACTGTGGTAAGCTCTATTAAAGGCCTGACCACACAATTATAAATTTGAGAATTGGTACAATCATAAAAACATAAACTGTGGTTAGCTCTATTAAAGGCCTGACCACACAAATATAAATTTGAGAATTGGTAAAGTCATAAAAACATAAACTGTGGTAAGCTCTATTGAAGGCCTGACCACACAAATATAAATTTGATAATTTGGTAAAGTCATAAAAGCATAAACTGTGGTAAGCTCTATTAAAGGCCTGACCACACAAATATAAATTTGAGAGTTGGTAAAGTCATAAAAACATAAACTGTGGTAAGCTCTATTAAAGGCCTGACCACACAAACATAAATTTCGAGAATTGCTAGTCATAAAATCATAAACTGTGGTAAGCTCTATTAAAGGCCTGACCACATAAATATAAATTTCGAGAATTGGTAGAATCATAAAATCATAAACTGTGGTAAGCTCTATTAAAGGCCTGACCATACAAATATAAATTCGAGAATTGGTAAAGTCATAAAAGCATAAACTGTGGTAAGCTCTATTAAAGGCCTGACCACATAAATATAAATTTCGAGAATTGGTAGAATCATAAAATCATAAACTGTGGTAAGCTCTATTAAAGGCCTGACCATACAAATATAAATTCGAGAATTGATAAAGTCCTAAAATCATAAACTTTGGTAAGCTCTATTAAAGGCCTGACCACACAAATATAATTTTCGAGAATTGGTAGAATCATAAAAACATAAACTGTGGTAAGCTCTATTAAAGGCCTGACCACACAAATATAAATTTAAGAATTGTAAAATGGTTCTCAAATGTATTTAAAATGTAAAATGCAAAATAGTTTCGCAAAATCCATTTAAAATGCAAAATAGAAAATGGTTTCCTATTTTCTATTTAAAATGAAAAATGCAAAATGTATATTTGAAATAGGTTAGTACAAAATGCAAAATGGATTTTTAATAATACAAAAAATTACATCAAGAATATTTATTATTCTTTGCGGATATGTTCATTTGCTTTAAGTAGCAATTGCTTCTCGAATATTGCGTCTCCCATGGATCTTCTTTTTGGGCACAAAATCATGCCTGCGTAACTGAATAGTAAAATAAAATCAGTGTTTCGAAAAATGGCTGCCTGCGCGACAGTACTGCCAGATGTCTGAGTCAAATAGTCCTTATTTTCCACTAAAAAAAAAATTTCCACTAGATCCTGAAATTTTTTTTTAATAGTAAAACTCTTATATGTACATGATAAACTTTTCTTATTTGAACATTTAAACGCTTTGTATATATTTTTTTTTAAGAAAAAGAAAGAATTTCAAAGGAATTTCTGAAGAAATTCGAGAACGCTCGCTTTTGGTAGCTGTGCCGACCTAACGTTTAATGACGCGCGTTTTTAAAATTAGGAATCATTGATATCTTAACAACTGACGAACAGATCATAATGGGATTTAAACAGTAGAAAAATAAGATGTTCAGGAATAGTTATTAACTTTAATAACTTTCAAAGGTGGGTTCTACAAGTATAAACAAATACGATGAAGATTGGAAATCGCTCTGATTTTGGTCTTTGATTAGATATGTAGCAACGTCGCATTCGTAGGTTATGTGCGCGAAATTTGAAATGTATGCGTCATATCTGTTCAGCAGCTCGTACCAACTGGTGATTAAAATTTGTCATGAAAATCATGTTTTTAATAAATGAAATATAACATATTAATTATTCGTATGATAAATAAACGAATTAAGTACATACAAACAACTTTATTTTAATACATATCATAATAATCATAATAATCTCAATGACATACTAAATCTGTCTTATTTTCACATTCTTGAATCAGCCCCCGGAATCTCTGGAGTTGAAAATGTCACAGATGTTGACCGTTAGGCCGTAAGGCCGACCTTATACAGATTAGCATTATAGAGCATGGAAATTTAACGTTTTTTGTGAAAAATTGATGTTTGAAGTGCTTTTGTGTGCTTTTTAGGTAAATTGGAATGGTTTTAACAGTCGGTGATATAAAAATTTAAGTGAAAATGCGGAAATTTGTTGCTGTAGGTGCAAAACAGGCTACACGTAATGCTCTGAAAAAGTGCATTGTTTTGTGGTTTATTTATCATGAGCGCCTTTAACTTATTAAAATTTAATCTATACTAAATTTAAAACGCTTTGAATAAAAAAATCAACAAAGCTGACTGACTGAACTTAAGGTATTATAGATAGGGATGGGCGATCTTCAAAAAAAAGAATTGATTCTGAAATTATTGATTCAATTTGATCGATTAATCGGTTAAAAAGATCGATTTTTGAATCGATCTTCAAAAATCGATACCTTTTTCTGAAAATGATAAATTTCTGTAAAATAACCTTTTTTTAAAATGTTTTATAACAATTGGAGATAAAATTGTTACTTGCATATTTTGTGAATTTAAATTATCAAAATAAAAAAGTGTTTATATCAATAAAAAAGGAAATTAGGCTTAAAAAACACACTATATTTGCGAATCGGGAACGTTTTTTATTTTTCAAAATTGCACAATTTCTAAAGCAATGCGTATTATTAGTGATAAAATTTCTGACATAAATATGAAGTATTACTATAAAGTTTATAATATTAATATACTTTGAACTTTGCATATCACTTAAAGTATTATAGATGATAAAATTTCTGGCATAAATATGAAGTATTATTATAAAGTTTATAATATTAATATACTTTGTATATCCCATTAAGGATATTCTCGTGGTCGACCCCTTGATCTCAGTTTTAAACTAAAAAACAGTTCATAGGAACAGTTCATAGAAATAGGAAACAGGAAAAAAAGAAAGGAGAATCGTTCGTAAAGATCGAAAAAAAATATCAATCCAACCGATTAATCCAGTAAAAAAGATCGATCTCCGTAGAATCGAATCGAGATCGCCAATCCCTAATTATAGATAAAATACACATAATAAATTATGTGCATATGAGATCTAAATATCCATTATATTATTATGAAATATAGTATATTATGTTGATTATTATTTATTACAAACATCTTTGTTCTTAGTGTTTTCAAATACTTATAAAGGAATTTTATAAATTCTTTATATTTGTTACTTTTTCAAATGTACGTTCATTCCTTATGTGAAAGTTTTGTTCATAAAAATGTAATTTTTTCAATTGCTGAGAAGGTTTAAAATATAAAATACAAAATGTCCTATAATAAAATCTAATTTTTCTAACAAAATCAAGATGATATAATTAATACCCGTATTATAATTCTATTTGATGGAATTTCAATAGCCAATTTTTCTATTATAATATGTAAGACTGATATAATATCAATAATATTGATAATATAAATAAATATTGTATTTTTTTAATAATCACAATGTAAATATTAATGTTAAAACGAAGATAACAGAACTTTGATTTCAATTTCCAGCCAGAATTACAAAGACAATTTTCGCCCAAATTTCAAGCATATTACCCTTTATATCAGTAAAAATTGCTTTAAATAATATTTAAAACTTTCTAGTTTAATGTGTTGTAAAAAAAAATATGATAAAGTAGTTTTTATCCCCAAAAATTTAATTTTTATGCATTTTTCCCACGCATTAAAATGAATTCAGGCCTCATGAACAATCAGCGCCCCTAGCGGCCACGGTCAATTTTTGTGACATTTTCGTTTCGCGGATTACGTGCATTCTGGCTAAGATGCAGGTGGCTGTCTTGAATCGATATAAGAATTTTTCAATTCATATCTATTATCATCACAAGCGTTCCCTAATTATTATTTAGAATATTTGATACATTTACAATAAATATATACCAACTAAAATAAAGTAAATTAGTATTTTGGTTGCAGATAATCACAGATTTTATTTTTAACTTTCCTATTATTTGTCAAACGAATTTTCCCGTTTTTATCAGCACCAAACAAACGAGATAATCCATCAAAACTATGTTCTTTGTATGCATCAATAACCATAGCTACCGTTATGTCAGAGGCAATCATTTTTTTCCTCATTTGGACGGATGTGCAACTTTTTAATTCATTCTATAATTTCATGTCTGAAGGTGAAATCCGATGACAGCAGAAAGCGCAAAGTAGAAAACGGATAGCCAATTACAGAAGATCTTAAGATTTCTTTCTTCTTAGAGCTGTTCTGTAATTGGCTGTTCGTTTTCTGCTTTGCGTTTTCAGCTGTCATCGGATTTCACCTTGAGAAACATGTCTTAGGTTCAGACGTGACCATATGTGCAGCTGTACACCTGTGCATCAGAGTTGGGTAAGTAAAATACTCTAGGTAATTTACGTAGTTTCTTACCGTAAATTAATAGGTATTTAATTTACCCCACTAGTTCTCTACATGATGTAAATTTCGTGTATACGGGACTTAACGCTCCTGCAATGCACATTCTCGGTCCCGCCAACAAAGAACAAATTACGATGAAGATTATTATTCTTCTCTTGCAGGCGAAGATAGTTCAATTTATTCCATGGAATATATGGAAGCCCGAAGTGGGATTATATTTTCCCCCGTTTATTTTTAGTCGACATTGATGATATTGTTTAATTAACAATTTTCACCTTTAAAACAAACTTTTCGGGAACGGAACTTTGAAAAAGTGAGGTTATATACAGTTCTATAAGGCCGCCATCTTGGCACGTAATTTATCAGGTACTTTAACGGCTTTCTACGTAAAAATACCCCACTTACGTAATTTACGTAAAAAACCTAGAGTGACGCGTCACTGCACAACCCTGCTGTGCATACACGAACAAACAAGATGCGACGTTGCCAGATCAAGTACCACTGTAGTCAACCTGAGTGTTTAACCCTGTTTTGACTAGGCGGGTAGGTGAGTAACTCCCTTAAACATTATCAATTTCAAAGTGACATGTTTGATAACATGTCTATTGTTGTATTGACCCAAATTCATATGTTTGTTCATTTCTTTGGCATAGGGTCAGTTTCTTCTTATTTTCTTTGATTAAAATTATTATTACATTTAAAAATGCGCAAAAAGAAAGAAAGGCAAACGTTTCGGACACATATGGGGGCCCTCTTCAGTGCCATAAATTCAAAGATTAATTCAAAATTTCTGCAAAGAATTACAATATAGAAGATAATTAAAAAAATAATTATCATAGAAAATAAAAACTTATCTCATCAGGTACTGCTTTATGGAGCATCTGCCTTTGAATTTGATCATACTTTCATCAATCGATTGATTTCTGGTTGGGTCATAAAACATTTTATAAGTTTCTATAAGTTTTTATAATTTTGACTTTCAAATGTTAATGCAAAATTATATTTCAAGTGTCTAAATCATTCTTAAAATTAAAAAAAAAATTTTCAGGTATTTTTTTTTGGGCAAATAATTTTTAAAATATATGAAATTAAGTAATTTAAGTTATTATGAAACAATTTAAATTTAAATTAAATATTCTGTGAATAATGAATTGGCGTGCCTTTTGCGCTTTTTTTGTGCGGAGTCAAGAGAAACATACATAATTTTACCGAGTCAACAATTTTAAATAGTTATAGCTCAAAATTTTTGCAAATTTTTGCAAAGTTAAAATGTTGATTTTAACAGGGATTTCCGTAATATTTATCGACAAAACTATTATTTAAACAAAATTTGTTTCGAAGCCTTTTATTCAAACGAAATAGTCTTCAAATTTACTTCACAGCAGAGAAATCTTATGATGTAATTTCGTATCCAAATTTAGGCATGATTTCTTTTTAAACAATGACACCTTTTATTCGCACTTGGGGTTCGAAAACGACATTTCATAAAAAATGTTACATATTTCAAAAACTTAAAAAAATATTTTATTCGAATTTAATGTTTTTTAATGTTGTTTTCCACCAAAAAAGTCTTATTGTGAAATTTTGTGTGTAAATTTAAATACAATTTATGTTCTTTATATTTATAACATTTTAATATAAAGTATTTTAGGCATAATTTTTTATTTGAAATAGTTTATTTACAATACTAAAAATAGTATACTATGTGCCTTGGCGCATAATGAGGGTTATTACGCGACGAGCGACAATGCTCGCAGGAGATCGAAGCCAAGACGTAATCGAGGCGTCGCCGAGACGAAGCCGAGGCGCGATCGGTCCTGCGAGCATTTTAAGCGAGTCTCGTAATCACCCGAATTGTGTGCATTGGCATATATTCTATTTTTTGTGACGTCAGCGCATATACGAGTTTTTATGCGTACACTCGAATCCAATCTGAAAAGGTCGAAATTGCCGTGATTATCGCCCATCCCACTTGACATTTCGCGAATACTTCCGGTCATTTTGATTTTCTCGATCTTGTGTAGTAGTAGGAGTAGCGTATCGTAATAGGCGCATGCGCAGTTCAATTTTTACATTACATTTCATTGCATTACATTTCCATTACATTACATTGCGCTACTCTCAACTGTAGCGTAAAAACGAGTTTACGCACCGTAGGCACATAAAATATATTAATCTATATTTTGTTTCGAAGCTTTTAACATTTATTAAACTATACATTTTACTGAAATTTTTTTTTCTTAAGTGTTTGAATTATCCTATAATTCGAAAAAAATCTTATAGATATTTATTTTAGGCGAAGGTTTTTCAAAATATCTAAAAAAGGAAGGTAATTTCTCAAATTATCTATTTAGTCATATCAAATATGTCGTCTACTTCGCGCCACGTTTGCACGAAGTCGAGAGAAACATAATTTCTCGATCTTAGCTCAACAGCCGACAGCGTGAAATCGAAGCGTGGAAGTGGGGGAGTTTAGTTGTGTGAGGTTCCACACGCGTCAGTAGTGGGGGCCGAAAAGTTCCACGATCTGAGAACACTTTTGCTAGCCTGTGTCTGCTGGCTGCGATTTAACTGAGCAAGAAGGAAGAAGAGTTAGAAAAACTGACCCCGGCACAGTGAAACGCAGTAATGCACGATCTGGCCACAGCGATTCCCTGACTAAACCTTAAATTCCCTGACTTTTCCCTGACTTGTGGCAACCCTGTTTTGCAAACATTTGCAAATCACGAAGAAGAAGATGTTGTTCACCAAGAATTTGAATGTATCGGCGAAAATCATGAGGAAAATGATTGTAAACTGTGGAAAAATGTACATCCAGGAAGATAACGACGTCTTTCTCGAAAAGAGATAGCAACAAAATATCAATAGTCAGGGCAGTAATAACGCGCAATATGAGAAAAGTGCATCAGTATGGAACGCATTCAAAAGAGTAGTAAAAGGAGATACATATTGAATAAGTCATCAAAAATTTCTGAATAAATCTTTATTCTATTCAAACTTTGCTAAAAATTAAAACACATTTTCATAAAATTTGGTTTTCTAGCCTTAGAAAAAACGTGATAAGAAAAACCATTACTAAAAATAATCTGCGAAAATAGAAAGGATTAATTCTGAATGCTAATAAGCCACATAGGTTATTTGTAAATTACAGGTTTTCCCGACCCCAAACAAGAAGACTATATGGACATTACAAGAGCAAATCATAAAGCGTAGCAGTAATGCAATGACATAGCATTGAAGAACACGATGTTAAAATGATAGATAGTGCGCTGGAAGCAGTAAATTAAGATCGTCATACTATATATATATGGGTCATTTCATGGGAGATTTACAGTCAAAATTTTTTTTTCGACGAAACATTTTTTTTTGCCTTTTTGCTTTGAAAATAATCGACACGTATTTTTTTTCAATGTGATATTTGAAAATTTCAAGATATAATTTTTTTTGAAGTTTTTTCAATATGCAGGCAAAATTTTGGAATGGAAAAATGAAAACTGTAGGTGTAATTAATTTATAAAATCTGTCCCGCCCATTGCAGCGGTTCACTGCCACACGTGCTTCGATGAGTCCGAGCATGCCTAAACAAGCTTAAGCGTAGTTGCAGCGTGCAAGCTCGCTCGTTGCAACGCGCGGGACAGATTTTATGAATTAATTACACCTACAGTTTTCATTTTTCCATTCCAAAATTTTGCCTGCATATTGAAAAAACTTCAGCAAAAATTTAGAAACAAAAAAATCGGAAAAAATTAGTTCCAAATTAAAAAAAATCAATTGTTTATAAAAATGTACTATATTGTTATTACAAAAAAAACAACGAAATATGTGCTATAACTTTTCTGAATTTATTCAAGTGTATTTCAAGTGCAAGGGTTACATTTTATATTCAAAACTGCTTTTATAGTGAGCTGTTAGAAAAAAAAAATTTTTCCCGAGTGCCAAACTTAAAAAAATTATATCTCGAAATTTTCAAGTATCACATTGGAAAAAAAAACGTGTCGATTATTTTCGATGCAAGAAGGCAAAAAAAAATGTTGACTGTAAATCTCCCATGAAATGACCCATATACACTATATTCATAATGCCAGAGTCCTAAAGGCAGATGAGAAAATTACGATTTTTTTGTTCGATTCTGGGAACTTACCTGCATATTTTCTCAAAACATTTTTTTCGGCTAATTATGTTCTCTTCATTGAAAAAAATATTTTAAAAAAACGGAACTAAAAATCAAGTTTAAAAAATTTCAGATCTTGTGAATTCTCATTAAATTTTACGGAGCTCCATTCATGTACGTTATTTTTCTTTTGACAATTTGATTCACAACCTGAAAAAAACCTAATTGTGAGAGAAATTCAAGGGAAGTAATGACAACTTTAGTTCGAATTTTACTCTATTGTATTTTATTATACATAAAAAGACAATTAATTTTATCTTGCATTGTTGTTAAACTGGTGAACCTATAAACAATAATAATTGCATCAAAGTTTTTTCCAAATTCTTTTTTAGCTTTTACACAATAATACTGAAAATTCCTTCCGTATAAAAATTGTACTTTTTCTTTAAACAATGAAAAAATCCTTTTTCGTTTATTTTAAAAAAAGAAAAATTATTTCGTCTTAAATTAATTATCCAAAACAGCAACTATTTACTATGCAAGTTTTTTTCAAATAAATAAAACTCGTATTATATAACTTTCTCGACAATCCCGATTTCCTCATGTAATTCAGCTTTGCTACCTGGATAGTTTTCTCGAATGCAATCTAAGATCTCAGTAACAATTCGTTTTCTCTTAGCATATTCGCGCTTGCGAATGTTAAAGGAATCTTCAACCTTTTTTTTTGTTGCACTCATATCCTCAGAACCTGTCGCATCCATCAAATCTTCCAATTTTTCAAACATTTTATTAACAGTCTTTTTTAATTCTGTCTTTTGCGTTCGAGCCTCTTCTAATGTGATACTTGACTTTAAGCCTGAAAGACTGCCTTCTAACACTCGAACTTCTCTTTCGAGACCTTGCTGTTTGGCTTCAATTTCGTTAACACGAACCTCGAGTTCCTTATCGATTCTCAATAGTTCATCGACTTTTTTATTATGTTCCTGGGCCACGCAGTAAACCTTCTGTTTCCCGTAGACTTTTTCAAGTATTTTACCGTCGCTAACCAACTGATCGAAGGCTTTTTGTACTACAGTTTTCCCCAGTTCATTGCGCAGATTAAGAACTACGTCATTTGCACTGAAAGGCCTGTTTTGATTTTTCATAAACCTGTAGACTATGTCTTTCGCCATTTTTCATTTATTTCATAAGTTATCTGCAACAAAATATAAATTTCAAGGCATGTGATATTCAAGAAGGTTGGAAATTTCTATAATAGTATATTACTATCCAATATATTATCCATTATATTATAATCAATTATACTATTTTAATTATTCTGGATATGAGCATGTAAGAACTATGCTAGAACTATATTCTAGTATAGTTCTTAGTATAGTATATAACTATACATATATATACGTACTATATATTAGTATAGTATAGAACTATAGTTCTAGTATAGTTCTTGTGATGTTGCAAAATTTTACAATTCACAAGTTTTATTAAATGTATTAAATTAAATAAAATCCAAAGCTTGCGTTAAGCTTTTTAATTTTTCATTGCAAATCTAAAGGTTTCCACAGAGACTGCACGGTACTCTGGGACTAAGGGCTATTTTTTGTTGATTGTATATTTAAGGATTTATTGCCGTATTTTTATATGTTATTTAATCATGTAACACCGCCGAGGATGCTTCTGGACAACAAGGGATCTGGAAGGAATATGAAGACCTATTTAGGACGTTGCCGAGTCTGGCGCTTTCAAGTTTAACGCCTAGTTCCGACCCATCAACACCACCGTCAACCCATGCACTGGGCACCCTACGAAGATGCCCCCAGGACCTGCGCTGCGTTTTCTGCCACACGGATCCTGGACGAATCCTCCACCTGGTGTGGAACTATGTAGACCGAGTCATGGGCAACTCGAGTCTCGACCTCCAGTTCTACTAGAGAGGCCCCTATGGCCCAGGCATGTGACCGTGACCCCTTTTACCGGAACCCCGCAAGACTCCTCGTATTACGGATGAGCAAGGGAGTCCCAAAATTATGATTATAATATTGATGTCAATGGAGGGGAAGGAGAGTGGAGCAACATCTGCTGATGGCCCAGGTCGAAAGCACTTGAAATCATGAAAGGGAGTATGGACGTTGGGGCACTGCAGGTTTCACGTTAATACGTCCCTGACATACCTCTGAGCTTCGACGCCATAGCGGTGCACCATGAGCCAATCAGCGCTTTTTCTCGTTTTTCTCCGATTATTTAGAGATCATAAGTGACGTTTTCTTTTTGATTTTGAGTGGTCTTACCTAACCTTCAAGGACTCGACATGGCAGGAGGCTGAGGTTTTCCCTCTTTTATAATTCTTACCAGAAATTCCACAGCGCATAACGACCCCCCCCCCCTTAATTATCGTTGAATTGCATAATCTCGCTTGTGATCGAGATCGTTTTTTTGGGGCGAGCCGGTTAGTGTCCATTGGGTAAAGCCCCCTTCCTTATTCTTTTGTGACGATCACACGTGGCTAGTCAGATTTCTGGATTGGGCCTTCCTTTATTTTATTGTACTTTATTATATTGATGTGTACGTGAGTATTGTTGCCGACCCTTACGCCCCCCCCACTTTCTTTTTTTATTTGTCTATTTCCGAGCCATTGTGAACTAGCCCCGAGTACCGGGCAGAGTGGCCCAATCTCACAGGTTAGCCCCCCCCCCCAATTAATTTACGAGCAAAACTCGATTATTTCGGCCCCCCTTACTTTTTTTACTTTGTTTATTCTCATTTGTTTAATTAGATTAGAGACCGAATAACTGTCGGGAGTAAAATCTCTGTTCTTAAGATGAATAAATTGTTTATAAGTTTTATGTAAACCATATGTCTAATTATTCTCCTTGTAGGTTAGGGACCTTTTCCTTGAACAGCTTCTAATTTGGAAATCTCGCCTACTCTACCGAAGGCTAGCTGAGCTAGCCGAGTTTGCCGGTACACCTAGTTTCCACTAGGACACCCCCCCCCCCCACATTAATTTCGAATCTGTCGCTTTCCCTTCCCTCTTTGTTTCTACTGATTTATCGAACTGAGGTGACCTTATCGATCTAGCACCCAAAAAAAAAATCGTTTTGCTGTACTTTATAGAAAATCGTTTGATTTGATGTCCTGAAACGTACTGGTGGAAGCGTGGTGCCGGAGGGTTGCTACATCGCATTAAAAATTAAGTATAGCATTACATCTTTAATATAGTTCTTACATGGTCATATACAGAATAATTAAAATTATTTATCAGAAAGGGCACAGCAGGATAAGCATGTGTGTGCTGCCCCTGGACCGATCAGGTCCATATTTTGATCATAATATGGCATCGATCGGTAGTGAAATACCCTGGAGTATTATCTCCCAGAAATAATTTTTATGTGAGTTGCGGGGTTTAAAAGAAAAATCGAAAAAGTCGTTTTCTCGAGAATGGCTTGACCGATTTTGATGAGTAAAGAATATGTTATGGGATTCAATGGCAGGATGCTAAAAAAAATTAGTAACATTTTTCCACAAAAATAAAAAGAAATTTTTTTATTTGAAATTACTACTTTCATCTTTCACCAAAAAAATCTTCAATTCATGTCCTGAAACATATTTGATCCCCTGAAGGATCGAAGAGGTAGTTATACCGTGTGCGCACCGTATACTGGGTGCTATACATCGTGAAGTGGGTATGTTCTACAACAGCTATCACCAAAAAATAAGTTTGAGTGCTTCCGAATTTAGCTGACACCTACTTAAGATTTCAAAACTCCACAATCTGGATGATGAATGTAGTGAAATAGTTCTTCTTGTCTATCTGAACGTCTGTAGTCAGCATACAATAATTGCAGTTCCCAGGGCTCACCACGTGGAGGTTATAGTACGATTTTAGATCGCTTTCATGGGGTGCTTGATTATCGTGAGTCCCCTCGCCTCTCACGAATAAAGTTCTTTTTAAAACCTATTTAATCTTCGTCACTGTCGTCCTCAATTACAGGCATGATGCTATCATGCTGAAATATTTTACTGATAATTTTGGCTGGCTTCAAAATCTTTGACAAGTACCTTGCATGGGTCAGGTAGTATACTATTGCTGCAATATTTGAGCAGCAGCCAACAGTCCAAGTTCCGTTGGTACAATCACACGTATACTCTAGCAATCCAGAAATGCCGAAAGTATCCGGCTCATATTTCACGAAACATCTGCACACTTTTTTTAAATGTGACGAGATTGAACTTGCAATTTCACTACATTAGATTGTTCTTTAAAGTATAGCAATCTGATCTGACCATCTTCATGAATCATTCCAGCCAAATATGATACTGCTTGTGATAATATGTTATGTTACAGTGAACAGAATCTTCAAGTCTTTTTCTGTCATCTCTGGAAAGTCCAAATTGTCTTTAGATACGATACTTTGGAAGACAAGTTTCTTTCGAAACCGAACTTTTTCCCCCGCTTCAACAGCTAAAGCGTTTTCCACATCTTTTCTGGCTTTCGTCCTTTCTATGATCTCACTTGAAAATTCTGTATCAGACTACCTCTTCCCAAATTCATTAACCGCCCAACGTATCTTCGTCACATAAAGGAAATTATTCGATTCTCTTCTCGTCAATTTCCTTCGTTTCCCTTTCAAAGCAAGCACCAATACGTTGATTTTTTGAGCTCTAACTCATCTTTCATATCCCGAAATGCACGATCGAGAACCATAAAATCGTTTTCTGCCAATAACTTGCATAAACCATTTGGGTCTTGTAAAAGAATTCTCTATAACGCATCATTCAGATTTGCGGGATATGGTCCCAACATATCAAGTACGTACCCATCAGATGTGAAAATTGCTTACAAAGTAGGAATATTTTCTGACCAGAATATGTCTTTTTTTGGAACCTTATTGTTTGAACTCTTTTGATGACGTGCATACTTAACATCAAAGATAAGAAATAAATATTCATGAGCCTCAAAAAAAGTCTTAGCGATTTCAGTTGTGATTTCAAGACGATGAGGAAACACATCTTCTTCAAATGACTTCATAATTGCAGTTAAATACTCGACAATCAGCTGTTCGTGTTCAATTTGGAGGATAGAAGTCAATAATCTATTCGAATTGCTCGGTCTTATGCTCTTCGCATACATTTAAGTTTATTTATGTGCCTCCGGCGCATTAATGCGTTTTTATGCTACAGTTGAGAGTAGCGTAATGTTCTGTATTACGATACGGAGGAACATAATGTGCAAATTGAACTGCGCATGCACCTATTATAGTACGCTACTACTACACAAGATCGAGAAAATCAAAATGGCCGGGAGTATTCGCGAAATGTCAAGTGAGATGGACGATAAACACGGAAATTTCGACCTTTTCAGATTGGATTCGAATGTACGCAGAAAAACTCGTAAAAGCGCCGAATTCACATAAAATAGAATATGCGCCAATGCACACAATTCGAGTAATAACGAGACTCGCTTAAAATGCTCATTATGCGTTTAGGTACATAATATACTATACTTATAATTTGATACTGAAGCTCAAACCAAGTTTATAATATTACAGATGATGTGAATTACACATTTCTTCAAAGTCACTAAATTTGTTTTTGAGTTTAAGTGAAACAATCATGCTTCAAAGTTCGATTTTAGGCCTTGGAATTTTCAAAATGGCGCCCTAACCGCAAAATTTTTGCAAATACATTCATGATTTGTTAAATCGAAAACTATGAACTTTCGGAGAAAACTCCAAGAGTGAAAAAGTTCTTAGAATTAGTCAAAGAATGCACTTAAATTTTTCCAACTGTTGTAGAGAAATTTTTTAATTTTTTGTATATGCTTAATTTTTGCAAAATCCAAAAATTGTTCAAAACGCTTCCAAAAGATTATCTTGGATTCTTTGGCTAATTCGTAAAAGATTTTATGCTTTCCAGTTTTCGTTTTGAGTTTATTGCTGTCAAAAAAAATTCCAAATTTCAAAATACTATTATCAAAATGCTCCTATGGTCTGTCTGCCGTAAACAAAGTTTATGTTGCCCAACTATCACCATCGTGAAGGTCGACGAATATAGATGGTCTTTTTCGTTTTTTTCATTAGAATTTACAATTTTTGGATTTTGCAAAAATTAACCATTTACAAAAATTTTCTCGACAGCACTTGGAAAAATTTAAGTGCATTCTTTGAGTGATTTTAATTTTAATACTCTTGGTATTTTCTCCAAAAGCTCATAGTTTTCGATTAAAAAAATCATGGATGTATTTGCAAACATTTTGCGGTTAGGGCGCCATTTTGAAAATACCAAGGCCTAAAATCGAACTTTGAACCATGGATTCTTAAAGCTCAGACATTTATTCCACCGATTGAAAAGGTTCCAGATAGATTGCTGACAGGAAAACTCTTGAAAACTAAGTTTTTGAAAAAAGGGAGTGGAAAAATCATGCTTTTTTTGTTTAAACAACATTTTTTCATAATTAATGATATGTCGAAGTAATTTTGAGTTCGCTATGGAGAACGGCAGGTCTTAAACTTTAAAAATATGTCTCTCTGAATTTTTTTTGAAGCCTACAGCATTAGATATGAGCTCCCGAAGACCGATGTACCGCGAGTGGCGTTTTCGGCGGAAACGGGTTAAGGAACACATTCCCACCATGACACTCGCGCTACGCGCTCGATTTTCTGTGTGCATTTCTGTAACTTTTGAATAAATTACATGATTGAAATAATTTTATTTTCTTCCACATATCTCAAAAAGGAAAAACAATTGTAACAGACAGACAGACAGACACTTTCGTAAAAACCGTTTTTCCTGACTCAGGGGGTCTCAAAACGTAATGTTGTCGAGCACCACGTTCTGCAAACATCATGCTCTATAATAAACACCTTTTCCATAAGGAGCACGTGATATTTTCTTCAATAAATGTCAAAACAACGCACGTTTTCGAGCGTGTAAATCGGGCTGAATGTTGCTGTCTTTTTAAACCGGAGAGCAGGTAACAAAGATATTTCGATTCAGAAAAACCACCAAGGGTACCTGCCAAGGATTGATACCCTAGAAGGCTTGTGCACAGGCAAGGCAACCGTCACCGCTCAGGATGCCAAGTATCACGTCATGGCCATTATCCCCACGGAAAAGGACATAGAGTTATAGTGTCTCTCCTCGAGAAACCACCCTCTTTGATTTCAGCAAGTTCCCCGGCAGAGAATTCTCGGATCCAGAAACAAAGGATTCGTCTGGTTTGGCCCAAATAACCCGCTGAATGTCTCTCGTCCGGGTCGAGGTCGGCAAACCAATGACGCCATCGAAATCAAGGCCGCTGTCGAAGCCGCTCGAAGAGCTCAGGATGCTAGAATAAAGCAATTAAGGATTATCACTGATTCTAAATATCTATTCCGCAGCGGAACGGAATGGGTCTCAACATGGGAAAAGAACGACTAGAAGATAGCCGAGAACAAACCGGTTAAAAATCGAACCAAGTTTGTGAAATTGAAAGGGCATAATGACATTGAAGGCAATGAAGCAGCCGACAGGTTTGCCCGCGAAGGAATTGATGGAGGAGCAATATCTAATTCTGGTACCCATGTTTCAGAAGATGAGGAAGACGAAGAAATATTGGAAAACTTGAAGGCCCTTGATCCTTGTGGGGAGCTCGACGATGACGCTTTTCCCAAAAGGGTTTGAGACCTTGTGCAATACGAAAGAAAGGTATCTAGATCGACTGCCGGACTAGGCCAGGTGAAAGGAACTCTCGCTGAATCTTTCAAAAATCCGGAAAGATAAAGTGACACCGACAGAAAAGATATTCAGCCAGCCAGGTTTCAATCAAGATATTTCAGAGTAGCAGGGAAAAGCATGGTGAGATCTAAGGATCTCCCGGAGGATATCGAAGAACAAAGACAACGGTCAAGGCGATCATTATTTCCAACCCCGCCTCTCTCCTTAGCCTCAGACGCGAGGTCGACACCATTTCCAACCGCTGAAGAAAACGAAAATATAGATGCAAACGAGATCCCAATGAGAAAAGGCTTAGAGCTTAAACCACGGCGATTACAGCGATCGGAGACGTCCGAAACAACCGCCGTTGGCTGTACGCCATTTTTTTGTTCATTGACCGATGTTACTATTCGCTATATAGATCCACCGCCACCGCCATCTTTGGAGAAAAAGCTAGAAGAGCAAAAACCTCTTTCCAATTGTACAAAGATGCCCAACATCAGGCACGAGTGGACTGAACCATAAACTTACCGGCGAGACAATTACGCATACGGATTGCGAGCCCATGAACGCCATTGTGAAGCTGCTTGTTTAATAATAATTATTAGAATTCGGAAAGCGAAGCAAAATATGCCGTTGAGCACCTCCAAACTAAGTGACTTATTTCAACTTCACGTAAACTTATGACATTTCACACTTCTATGAAAATTCTGGTAGTGACATAGGCTAGGGACAGCGACGTACTTAACAGCAGTAGAAACACGACAAATAAATAGTAATTTATTTCAAATAATTATTTATTCATTCATTAACCTTACCACTCGTACGTAACATTATTCAATGCGTGCTATACTTTTTAGAAAAAGACTATAAGACCAAAGGAATTGAAATTATGCGTTAAACAACTATAAGTCGAAGCAAGATGCCAGTTCCATAAATTGATGTCATAAAAAAAATTGAATTCAAGATCGAGAAATTTCTGTGAAGATGGTAGAATCGTCTGAACATCCAAATTTGATGGAGTTGATAAAAGGTTTATTAGATGTGAAACGACATTCTTCAGACATGTAGATGGGGCAAATTGTATTTCGACGTTTCGAAACTTAATATGGTTTCCTCATCAGGAACAGATTTGGCGACTTATTATTATTACAAATTGTAAATAAGAAGAAAAACATATTTAATATGTATTAATATTTAGTCAAAACCAGTAAAAAATCTTTTATATGATTTCATATAATCATACTTGTTTCCAGTTTGACAAAATTTTTTACCTAACCAATTTTTGGCACCCCTATGGGTTCACCTATTTCTCCAATTCTAGCTGATATTGTCATGAAAGATTTGGAACAAAATGTCATTAATAGTTTAGATTTCAAAGTCCATACTTATTACCGGTAGGTTTTGATGATACTTTCCTTATTATTCCCAAAGACAAAATTGACTATATTTTAGAAAACTTCAATGCTTATCATCCTCGTTTGATATTTATCCACGAGACTGAAAATAACAATTCGATTTCCTTTTTGAATGTCAAAATTATTAGAGACAAAGATAGAATTATTTTTACAGATTGGTATAAAAAAGATACATATTCTGGTAGATTTATAAATTTTTTGTCTAATCACCCTAAAACACAAAAAGCTGCTATCATTAAAAATTTTGTTGATTCAGACTTCTATCACACCCTTCTTTTCATGAGAAAAATTTAGCAACAATTAAAAAACTTTTATTATTAAATAATTATCCACTGCAATTTATAGATTACCACATAGATAATAGAATTTCATATAATTTAAATAAAATTAATAACGTACCTAATAATAATACAGATAATAACAAATTATTTTTTAAAATTGTGTCTATGTCTACTATGGAAATATTTCATTTACAATCAGAAGAATATTGGCTGATTACAATTTAGAAACGGTTTTCAGAGTAGATTCAAAATTAGATAATTTTATTAAACTTGGTAAAGATCCTTTAGATAAATTAAATCAGTCGAATGTTGTTTACAAAATTACTTGTAGACAATGAAAAAGAACATACATAGGTCAAACTGGCAGGTTATCAATGTTGTTAGTAAACATAAATTAGAATATAATCATGATTTTAATTGGCATAATTTACAAATTTTACACAAAGAAAATAATTATGTTTTACATAAAAAAAGAAGGCAACAATTGTTTAAATGTAATTACAGATCTAAAAAATTACAAACTTGTGTATAATGTAATCTTGAACCAGCTGCTATTTTCCAAATTTTTCTAATCAAAAGATTTTTAACTATAATTATAGAACAACCGTTATTTATTTATTTGTTGACTACTGTGTTAGTAATGACTCTTCTCTTTCCTTCTCTCTGACTTCTTTTTAGTTTTGATTGAAACCTCGTCTATTTCACATCATGATGTTTCTTGTTTAATTCTAAACAAATTTTATTTATTTATTTTAAACAAAAGTTCTTTTGAACTTGCTATTTTTTAACCATCTTTTGTAACTTCTTACCTCCAATATATTCTTGAAAAAGGTAAAAATTCTTCTTCCTTTTATTAAAAATAAATATTAATTTCTTATTATATGACAATATAAATATTTACGTTAATTTACTCTAACGGAAAAATGTTTTTTTTTATTATACAGAATGAAGGAAGGAAGAAAGAATTTTTACTGGTTTTGACCAAATATTAATACATATTAAATATGTTTTTCTTCTTATTTACAATTTGTAATAATAATAAGTCGCCAAATCTGTTCCTGATGAGGAAACCATATTAAGTTTCGAAACGTTGGAATACAATTTTTTCATCTACATGCCTGAAGAATGTTGTTTTGCATCTAATAAACCTCTTATCAACATCATTAAATTTAAGATGTTTATTTTCAAACGTGAATTTCTGTAATCTTTTCCTCAGAACCTGCAAAAGGCCAAAGTTAGTATGAAAAATAAACGCCTATAATGATATTAATATTGATACATTGATTCGTGGCAGTAATTAAACATTTTTTAATTCCTGAAGAATTCTGGACCTAATTTGATCTTTTGTATCTCCAACAACATAAAATCCAGAAATATATTAATAGTTCACTAATATTCCATGAAAATTTTAACTTTAACAAAAACTAATTAAAGTCTACAGCTAGTAAATTTTATAGCTGTAGGAAAATTGATTTAGTCACCTTTACTGATTGATCCACGGCCATAAATAGTATATTATGCGCCGAGGCGCATAATGAGGGTTATTACGCGACAAGCAAAAATGCTCGCAGGAGATCGAAGCCGAGGCCGGATCAGTCCTGCGAGCATTTTAAGCGAGTTTCATAATTACCTGAATTGTGTGCATTGGCACGTATTCTACTTTGTGACTTCGGTGCGTATACGAGTTTTTATGCGTACACTCGAATCTAATCTAGTATTGTAGTTGTTTGCGGCGTTAGTCATTACACTTGATATTTCGCGACTAGTCCCGGCCATTAACAGCGGTCGATTCTTTGGACCCAATTTTCCACCACTCTGGCACACATTTCGACCGGAACGTTGGCAATTTCGCGTTGGATGTTGTCTTTGAGGTCGTCTAAAGTTGCTGGCTTCTTGGCATAGGCCAGTAACTTGATATGGCCCCATGAAAAGAAATCCAATGGCGTTAGATCGCATGAACGAGGCGGCCATTCGACCGGACTATTTCTCGACATAACACGTTCACCGAATCTGCCTTTCAATAAATCGATTGTGACGCGTGCTGTGTGGCTAGTGGCACCATCTTGTTGAAACGACATATCGTCGATGCCAAGTTCATCAAATTCTAGCCACAAATAATCTTACAACATAGCACGATAGCGCTCTACATTGACGTTAATATGACGGTCGTTTTCATCTACGAAAAAATACAGCCCAATCACACCTCCGACATGAAAACCGCACCAAACAGTCACTTTTTGCGAATGCAACGGTGTCTCAAGAAGCACATTTGGGTTTGTTGCTGAACAATAACGCATATTTTGCTTATTAACCAGTTAACTGTGATTGACGAGTATACTCGTCATAAATACATGGAACTTGCCATAGTCGCCACAGTTAACTGGATAACAAAGCCATTGAGCCAGAAATGAGCTTCATCGCTGAAGATGATTTTTTGATGAAATTCTTCATTTTCTTCAAGCTTTGCCAGAGCCCCATTGGAGAAATTTCGGCGTTTCAAATGATCAAGTGGCTTTAGTTCTTGAGTCAATTTAATCTTGAAAGCATGCAGGCCAAGATCTTTTCGCATAATACGCCACAGTGTTGTTTGAGCGATGCCCAATTCTTGAGAACGACGTGGAATCGACTGATTTGGCTCATTTTTATTCGATGTACTTACGGCTGCGATTATTTCTTCGCTTCGAGCAATATGACGTCTTTTTGGCACCGGAACGTCCAATAGTGTAAATTTGGTCTCGAATTTATCCACTATAGCACGCACAGCCTGTCGGGTGGGACGATTATTACGGCCGCAAATTGGAGTAAGCGCTCTTAAAGTTGCGACCACCGACTCAGAATTTCGGTAGTAAGTTTTAATAATTTCCAAACGTTGCTGGTTCGTGAACTTTACCATGATGAAAATGTTGACTTTAACTAACGTTTTGACATTGACAGTTCATTAAAAAAGTTTAAGGGTGCGTTCATATAAAGATACGAAATTGTTATGTCCCTATTGGAAAACCCTTTGGTAGCGGATTTTAATAGACGCATGCGCAGTTCAAATATACACCGTACTGACAAAGCCTTGTACATTTGAACTGCGCATGTTCTATTACAATATGCTACTACTACACAAGATTGAGAAAATAAAAATGTCCGGAACTAGTCGCGAAATATCACGTGCAATGGACGAGAACCATGATGAATACTAGATTAGATTCGAGTGTACGCATAAAAACTCGTATACGCACCGAGGTCACATAAAATAGAATATGTGACAATAAACACAATTCAGGTAATTATGAAACTCGCTTAAAATGCTCGCAGGACTGATCCGGCCTCGGCTTCGATCTCCTGCGAGCATTTTTGCTTGTCGCGTAATAACCCTCATTATGCGCCTCGGCGCATAATATACTATTAAATGTTAAAATTTTCGTGGGATATTAGTGACCTATTGATATATTTGTGGATTTTATGTTGTAGGACCTACAAAAGGTCAAATTAAGTCCAAAAATTTGTATACAAATAATATAATACAATATTATTAAATTTTTTATATTATCTATTATAATAGTGAGTGCACGTTGTATTGAACTTTAATGAACACTGACATGTTGTTAAAAAATTGGAATCAAAGTTCATGAATGATAACCTTCCTAGATTCTATTAGTATATTTATTAGTATATTTATTTTGTCACTTTCATAAGCTATATTGCAATATGTCACTTGTTGCTTGAATACTTGCTGCCAAAGAAGGAATTGTTAATGGAAAAATAGAATTCGTCGGAACTAGGGAGGAGCTTCATGGCGACTTCGTTTTATGGCACGTAGTATATAAGTATCAGTTTTTCCGTTAATTAAGTAGAGCGCAATTACAAGACAAAGAGATTGAAGTTCTCTAAATCGAAGACAGCTGATTATTAATCGGCAATCTGGGGTAAAACGAACAACAGAAATTTGAAGGCAACATGGTTTAAGCTGGAGAAGAAGCAAGTATGAATCGTCTCTAAGTGAGAGGCTACTAACATCACAATCTCTGATGTATCCAGAGGTTCAAAGAAGGCGAAAAACTGGGAGCCCTTGGTGAAAATAAAAACCAGTTTGAGAATAGTTTTAGATCAAGTCTGGGACATGTATCCCGACTGGAGATACCGCTGACAGCTTTGCACGCTTGGTTATAGCCACGCAGTTTCGAGTCTGCAGCGGGCAGGCATGCGCTGCAAGACTAGCGGTGGCCGTCCAAGTCGCTGCCCCTGCAGACTTGCTGCGCCACCGAGCGCGCGTCTCGCTGGTAGCCTATGCGCTGGCGCTGGTTGACCGATGTGACCGTTTTATCATTAATGGATCGTTTAATATTGACCTCCAATGCTTCCAGAGTCTTAAAGGCCAATGGCCAGGGCCATTTCTTTTAATAACGTTGTTACAAATTTGTCCTTTCAATTAATTAATGGTTTCGATGTCTGTGTGGCGCGTAGCACCATCCTGTTGAAATCATGAAATGTCGATGTTTGACTCTTGCATTTTTGGAAACAAAAATGTATTGATCATGTGTCGATATCGCATACCATTCACCGTGACGGCAGCTCCTTCTTCATTTGAAATGAAATATGGACCGATGATGCCGTTGGAGTGTACTCCACACCAAACATTCAATTATAATGGAAGTCTTGTTGGTGATCTTACACCATGCAATGGATAATTAGTACGTAATTCAACCACCAGAAAACGAACAGCCTGCTCAGAATGTTGATTATATTGACCATAAAATGAACAAAGAGTTCTATAAGTTTCACGAAAGGAACTTCGATTTTAAAAATAAATTTCCACAATTTGGGAGCGTTTTCAAAGTGTTAAACAATTTGTGATTAAATGTCAAACCTTACAAACCACAAGTCTCAAAGAAATATCACTTTGACAAGCGTTATTTAAAAGTTATTCCTATTGAAAGATCTCATGCAGCTTAAAAACATACTGTTGAGCTTGAAAAGAAACAACATTTCCATAGTTCTTGAGATTTTAGACCAATAGCCATGTTACATCACTGTAGCTTTAAAAATGTTTACTTTCCCTACACAAAGAAAATATGTCATACGACAGTGCAAGTGAAAAATGTATAATCATTTATATACCTTATGGTAATTTTCAAGCTGACAGGATAATTACCTTATGTCAAGAGATCAGTTGAACACATGACAATGGATGATAAAGAAGAACACTATCCTATCTAGATAATTACTCGCATGGCAATACATTATATGTCGGTAACGTAGGTATGTAGCGGAAACAAGCAATTAAGTCGGTTAATGCATATTAGCATATAGCTCGCATAGCTCTTCAAAAATTCATTGTTACCATGGAAGGTTATTGACCGATGTCTTAGATCATAGGTATTCAATTATAGCAGATAACTTAGAGATGAATCGACCATACAGAGAAGCAAAAAAAGGAGTGTTTTTTAGCACAAAAAAAACTTAAACGAAAAGAATGGGACAACTTTGAAGGGTCATAACTTAGTGCCTATTAAAAATAGAATAATTAGGATACGAAATAGAATAAGAATAAAGAAACTTTAATCATAAAATCAACGCTGGGTATTGATGAATATTCCTAGATTTACTTCTGGTGTTTGTCATTTAGCCATTCAGTCCCTAGCAGGTTCACATTGTCAACATAGTGAACATTCCTTTCCCGGGTACTGATCAAGATACGCACCCCAACCCCTCCCACATGGTGTATATCGATTATAAAGAAGCTCTTCCCTCGGTTTCCTACGATTATTTACTTGAAATCATTAATTTATGTAAAACCTGCTCTCGTATGATCCGATTTCTTGGACAAGCGATGTTCTTTTGGGGCACTAGGATTACGTATTTTAATTCTGGGCTGCCAACGGTGACCAGATTCTTGGTCATTACGACAGGTATCTTTTGGGCTGACTCATTTAGCGCATTATAATTCTGTTGGGTTCCCAACCCGCTAAGTAAGACACTCAATAATATCGCCAATTGCCATTGCACCAATTGCACGCTGTACGTGAATCGAACGCATCGCTCATCAGGTTTTCATCGCCCGTTTCCGTTAGTAAAAGGAGACAGTGTAGTCCGTTTGTAGTCCTTCTCTCATTGACAAACAATTGGGTGTTCTTTATGTAAAGTTTTTTGTTGGTTATATTCGTGGAGTGCCACTCCTTCGTGTTTTCTAGCACTTTTGTGAGTTGTTCTGTGACCGTGCCTCGTGATTATCTTTCATAGCGCCGGTGTGGTTTTCGAAGGTCGTGACAATTTTGCTTTGACTCTAAGCGTGCTACTTCTGTGCTTTTCATGAGCTTTTGCTTTTCGGTGAGGATGAGCGTTTACTGTCTTTCTGTTGTTTTGGATCTTGCAGAATTTGCAGAATTGCAAGCTGCCACAAGCAAGAAGATGAAGAAGAAGAAGGATCTAGCTCCCGCTTGACTCTGCTGTGACCTTTCAGAGTCCGGAATCCCACGGTTTTCTGATTGTGGCTCGTCTCTTCAGAGGTCGCTCTATTGGCATCCCGTTCCTTGAAGAAATTGAGTGAAGAAGAAGAAGAAGAAGAAGTAGGTGGTATGTGCTGCCTATCACTCGATCCTCGAGTTAAGCAGCCCCGAGCGTGACCAGTGGTCGGATGGGCACCCCATGCTGAAATTCTTATAGATTTTTTTTTCAATTATGCGATGTTGCAAAATTCTTGCACATCACAAGATGGCTGTAATGCGTAGTTCCACTGTAATAGATGTGTAAGAACGGAATTGGATGGTTGCCGAGGGTTATCTAGTCAATTCAAAGCAATTTTGAGTAAAATTTCTTGACTTTCGGTAACTTACCGATTTACGTCTTGTTACGGATATTAAGTCGAAAGTTGCTCCAGGTCTGGAAAAGTTGCGTCTATCTATCAAATGTTATGTAAAACCATGGAAATTATGTTAATTTTTCTTAAAAACACCGCTTGAGACACACCTTGAGAGAAGACACAACTATTTTGGACACGTGACTGCATAGTGAGAAGTGCAGAGTCAAGATGGCAGCCAAAATGGGTTACACGTTCGTCGAAGAGACCAATTAGAGGACATACACAGTGTGTCCCAAAAATAACCGAACGTTATATTTAAATCATACAAAATGCAGCGCCATCTATTGAAAATTTGCAGCATTAAAAAGATGCATTCATCCTCTTTCAAACGCACCTAAATTCATGTCAATTGGATGCCAGATGTGAAAGTTACAGCCATTTCAATAAAAGAAAAAGTGTGCTAATGTTACACAACAAAAATGGAACAAAGAGCAAATATAAAATTTTGTGTCAAACTTGAAAACAAAATCGCTGAGACATATGAATTGATGAAAAAAGTTTATGGTGATGATTGTATGAGTCGTACTCAAGTTTATACGTGGTTTACACGATTTAAAAATGGTCGTGAGGATTTAAATGACGACCTAAGGCCAGGTCGTCCAGAAGTTAGTAATCGTGCTGAATTGGTGGAAAAAGTCCGTGAAATCATTGGTATCGATGCAAGTTTTACTACGAGAATGTTGGCTGAGGGATTAAATACGAGTAAAAACACTATTTGGAGAATTTTAACTGAAGATTTGGGTAAAAGAAAGGTCTGTGCATGTTTTGTTCCACATCAGTTAAATGCACCACCTCACTAGACCAAAAAAGTGAACGATTTTTTGATAAAAAAACGGATTTCTCTCATCAACCACCCTCCGTATTCGCCTGATCTATCACCATTTTCTATTTCCAAAACTGAAAACCAACATGAAAGGAGCATTTTATGATGATATCCCAGCCATTCAAGCAGCCGTAACCGAGGTGCTGAAGACATTCCTATAAATGACATAAAAAAATCTATGCATGCGCTGGTTGATCGTTCCAAACGTTGTATTGAGTCTAATGGAACCTATTTCGAATAAATAATAACTTTCAAAGATAATATAATGTGTATCTTATTCTATATCCAAAAAGTTCGGTTATTATTGGGACACACTGTGTATAGGCACTCCACAACCTCTCCGTGATAAAGAAGTCGAAGTTAGCACTACTCCCTGTCATAGAGTAATAGACAGAGAGTCCGATATATGCATTGCATGTTGACTAATGGGTATCGGTCAGAACTTCATCGACATATGAATTTTGAGTTATATTTCGGGCTTTTAACGCCCAATTGATATAGAACCATTACTGAAAGCCTCGGGCGATGGTCCAAGTTATGATTCTGGGAAGATATTCGGGATTCCAACTTGGCGGAGAAAAGTAGCAGGGCTGCAGAGCCCTTTGAGTAATTACAGCCTGTGAGTGCGGATACGTCCGTGACTCTTGCCATGTGCCAAACTACCAGGGAGGCTACCCACGACTTGCGACTCCAACCTGGCGGAGTACGGATCTTCCACGACCCAGCCCTGTTCAAGACTGAAGGCAAGTACCAGATGCGAACACGGGCTGGAAATTAGGTTCTAGACACTAGGCAGGTTCCAGTTGAGAACAGGGGTTGATTCATTACAATAAAAGGTTTTGAGAACCCACCCCATAGTTAACGGAAAATGGCCGACTTAGATCATCTCCCTGAGATTAACATTGTGGAGTGACCTTTAGTCGATAAATCCCGAGAAACTCAACGATGCACGAGTGTGAACTCGGCTTGTGATAATCCTAGTGGAGAAGACGAGGAATAGATAAGGGCGGGAGGAGAACTGGTGGCGTCAGGCGGGAAAGACATGCACATGCATTCTGTGGGTGTTGGCTGGTGTTTTATAGCGTGAATCTTTTTCAAGAATTTTTGAAGAGAGATTTTAGTGAAGAAAAGAGTGGATTGTTGGAGAATTTTAAGAGAAAATTTGTTGGAGAGTACAAGAAGGAGTTGTTGGAAAAAAGGAGTGACGAAAGGGATAATTTTGTCGACGCTACGGTATTATTAAGGAAATTGTGTCAATGAAGTGAGTGGAAAAGAAAGGTATGAATTCGATTATTATTTTCTAGCGACGGAATCCCCACGGCACGTGCCTTTGAGTGGAGTATTTGAACCTCCCTTTTTTTTGAATAATAATATAGGCCCGTGCACGTTTTTGAGATTCCCCCGCTAGACCCTGGAAGATATCAAAGTAACGAGTTCTCCCCCCTCCCCAACTCTGTTGCTAAATTATGAATTTTTGTGAGTTGCGAGATTTTCCCCAGACTATTAGGTGCCCTCCCCTGGTTATATTTGTTTGAAAGCAAACTGCTCTCACACACCCCCTTTGTTTCTCAGAGCCTTTGTGTTATTCCCCTTATAAAGCTTTAGTGCGATCCCTCAACCAGCCAACTCTCGTCACTGTGTGATTGAGTGAGAGTCCTTATTCTTTTTGTATATTCTATGATAGTATAAGATTTGAAAATTAGCACGAGTCTCATTTCAGGTAGTTAGCAACCCCCTCCTCTACTATTATCCAGATAAGAGGGCTGAGCTAGCAACACTACCGGTATACTTCGTATTGGGACGAGTTTTAGGTTGAGTTGGAAACCTGGAAAATTTAGGATTAGCTATTTAGCAGCTTAATTTTGCAGCTGAGTGCATCTTTACAAATTGGCCCAAGAAAGGCCTGGCGCCTAGCAAAACTTTCGATAGCTTTGGAGCTAAACGGATAGTCCTGATACGAAGTACCGCAGTTGTGCGTGGAAAGATTTAAGGAGTGAAAAACCACGTTACAATTAATCGTAATAATTGGTGTCAGATAAATAATCATATTATATATTAATAAAATATTAGGTTCCCAACCAAGTTCCCGCTGTTTTTTTTTTATGAAAATGCAACTTTATTGTGAAAAAATGGTTACAAATGAATCATTCAAACTATTGCCCATCGTTAGCTATAACTTTTGCCCATCTTTCTGGTAGAGTTCAAATACCGATACGGTAAAAGTGTTCATCTTTTGAGGCTATTCACGAATCAAGCCATTTTTCGATGTCTTCATATGAGCGGAACTACTGATCAGCCAGACCATGTGCCATCGACCGGAAGAAGTAATAACCTGACGGCGCAATATCTGGGGAATACGGCGGGTTGGGTAGGACTTCCCATTTGAGCGTTTCCAGGTAGGTCTTAATAGGTTTGGCAACGTGAGACCGAGCGTTGTCATGCTGTAGAATCACTTTTTCGTACCTCTGCTCGTAATGTGGCTGTTTTTCGTGCAGTGCTCGACTCAAATGCATCAATTGCGTTCGATACCGTTTCCCAGTGATGGTTTCGATCGATTTCAACAGCTCATAATAAATAACATCAGCGTCTTCGGAGATTTTTGGCCTTCCTTCACGCGGACGGTCGTCAACATCGAAATCACCGTCTTTGAAGCGACGGAACCAATCATGGCATGTTGTTTCACTTGGAGCAGCATCTCCGTAAACTTTTTGGATCTCTCGATGCACAATAGCCGCCGTTTTCTTTGAATGAAAGAAGAAAATCAACACTTCTCGCAAATGACGATTATTTAGCACAAAATCAGACAAGTTCACACGACCAAAAGTATATGACACCTAAACAAAATCACTAATGTGTCAAAACGGTTTGTTTACCATACGTCTAAGTTTGGTTCATGACGTTTTGGATATGTACAAATCGACCAGCACTTACTGTTGGAGACATCTATTCACAAAGTGTGGGAACTTAGTTGCGCACCTAATATAATTTTTTAACATTGTAAGTACTAATAGTAACATAAAACGAAGATATATCAGATGTACAAATAAGTTTCCGCCGTTCTTCATAAAAAACTGGGCATCTATTGTGTAAGAACAGAACGTTATGTTTTATTCGAAGTATAGTCCATCGTATTATTCTTCTTGCGTTTGGCACGAATCTTGATCCAATGATGCTTTCAATTCCGCTTCTTCGTACACTTTCGACTTTCCGCTACGTTCTTTGTCTTTGATGTCAAATTCACCGTTCTTGCACTTTTGAAACCACTCGCGACACCTTCTCTCACTGAAGCAGCCTTACCATATGTTTCTACAAGCAATCAACATTTCCCGCAAATGACGTTTATTCGGCTCAAAACTCGACATTTTCGCACACAAAAAAATATATTATACGGATAAAAATTCACTATTATTTCAAGGTTATGTTGTTGACAGATCTCCAACCTTATGATAGTGACTTTTTACATCTGTAAATTTCAACTAAAACTTACTGGTGGCACCAACTTTTGTCAAACGGCGGAAAATTAATTATTATTTTGCATGTTTTTAGTAACTTTTATAGTCATATTAGAAATGGACGCACATCTGATCATTCTGCTAATGATGATGTGCGCGCATCTAATTAAGGTGGGGATTCTCCAGAGAGGTGGACATCAAAGGTTACGAGCTTGGTTGCCGATCCTGGAATTCCATTCCGGTGTATGCACCCATTAAAGGTACCTACTGCCGTTTATAAAATAGATCGCGGGGTCAGGCACGCTCACCTGGCAGAATCTTTGGGAGTCACTCAAGCAGCCATTTCAAAACGTTTAAAAGCAGCCGGATACATTCAAAAGCAAGGAAATTGGGTTCCACGTGAACTCAAGCCGAGAGACGTTGAAAGGCGGTTTTGCATGTCCGAAATGCTGCCGGAACGCCACAAAAAGAAGTCATTTTTGCATCGGATTGTTACTGGTGATGAAAAATGGATCCATTATGGCAACCCCAAGCGCAAAAAATGATATGTGAAACCCGGTCAACCAGCCAAATCAACGGCAAAGCCGAATATCTATTGCGCGAAGGTAATGCTCTGCATTTGCTGGGATCAGAAGGGTGTGCTGTATTATGAGCTGCTAAAAGCGGGTGAAACAATCAATGAAGAACGTTACTGAACACAATTAATCCGTTTGACGAGAGCAATGGCCGAAAAACGCCCGGAATATGCGACCAGACACGAGGCAATAATTTTCCATCATGACAATGCTCGGCCCCATGTTGCTATTCCGATTAAGAATTATTTGGAAAACAGTGGATGGGAAGTTTTGCCCCACCCGCCTTATAGCCCATACCTTGCCCCTTCTGACTACCATTTGTTCCAGTCGATGCAGAACGCCCTCACTGGAATACCGTTCACATCAGAACAGGGTATCAAAAATTGGCTTGATTCATTCTTGGCCGCCAAGCCGGCGCAGTTCTTTTTGGATGGAATCCACAAATTGCCAGAAAGATGGGAAAAAGTCATAGCTTCAGATAGGCAATAGTTTGAATAATACTATTGTACATGTTTTTTTTAAATAAGCGTTCAAATTTTGAAAAAAACCGCACGAATTAAGTTATAGATCCAATAGTTTATCATTCAATGTAGTTTTTATGATACAAGTAAAATTCAGCATTGTTTGCATATGCCAGAGAGAAAAAGAATTTCGTTCATTAAAAAGAAAAAGTATTATTATTTTATAGATTTCACAGGCACACGGGCCTGGTCGTCAAGATTGGACCATACGGACAAAGTCAAGTATAGCAGCCATTTTAAATTAAAATCTAAAAAACAAAGAGAAGAGACAATCCTAACGAAGACAAGAAAAGGTAGAAAAGGGGTAAAAGACGTAAATAAAATAAATTTAAAACAACAAAAATGTTGAGTCAATTATTTAAAACCCATAAAAAATGGAAAGCTGGCAACGCTTTCTCACCAGAGATCCAGAAGCGGTTGGCCACCTTCTTCCTGATGATCGAGAAAGGAACGGACGATGCGGCAGGTATTCAATAATACCGCTTTCTGGATTTCCGCAAGTACCCTGGCCACGCGAAGATCCTTCAGTTGACTCACTCACCTCACATGCACATTTTCCGTAGCCGAAAACACAATGGGGTCGATTTCACTTTCTACATTTCTGTGATTTCGTGCTTTAGCTGACTACTGTTGAATCTTGGTTGTACAGGTCAGCCGGATGTTTTTGTCAAGGGGAACGGCGATGTCTATGATCTTGACACGCTGAGCACGTTTGTCTTACAAGACAATGTCCGGACGATTGTGTACGACGAGGTGATCTGTCTGGGTGGTCATGTCCCAGTGCAAGAGATAATGATCATTCTCAAGAACTGGTACCGGGACGTATCGGTAGTAAGACTTCTCATCTTGTAGCAATCCTAGGTTCAAGGCTATTTGTTTGTGAATAATCCCACATACATCATTGTGCCGGCGTGTGTACTCTCTTTGAGCCAACATTTTGCAACCATCAATGATGTGTTCGATGGTTTCATTTGGATTTCCACATAATCGGCACTTTTCGTGAACGTTGTAACGAAGGATGTGCTTTTGATAGTTGGGGTAGTAGGGGTGTATAACCACTATCCTCTCCACAGATGTTATTGTAGAGAAGAATATCTCAATCGCGGAACTTCTGTGATGCACTCGGTGCCCAGTCATTTCAGTGCGAATAATTCTTTTGATATCCTCATGGTCGGTGTTAGACCATTTAATGAACCCGAAGGAGTATGTAAGAAGTGGGAGCGCAAATGTGTTATTAAAATTTAGGACAAGCGTTTGGAAAATGACTCCAAAAGACTCTCTTTCATTGCAGTTTGTAGGGGACCGCCCCGATTACTTTCAGATTAGCGCCTCCGGGTAACCGGCACCTGCCACTATTACCCTCAGTGGGTTGATCTTCTGAACAGCCGAAAGCCCGAACCCTAACATCTCTGTGTTAGCTAGCAGGTGCATCGGCTTGGGCTTTTTCGGACACCTTATCCCTTCAGGAGGAGTGTCCTTCGAGCCCTTTTTCCGCTTAGAGGCCACCCTGCCTACCATTGGAGACTGAGGATCTTAGGCTCCATTAGCCGCTTTGTTTGCACGAAGGGCCTGTTGCTGCAGCTTCCTCTTTTGAGAACCAGTGAGCCTCTTCCTTCCGGGTGATGCACCAGCAGTTACCTGCTGGTTTGACCCGCAGCCACCGTCAGTATTCGCGCTTTTGTTGGGGAGGTTGCAGGGGTTGCTATACGTTATATGTCTTACGATTTTTGTGAAATATATCCCATGTGATACTTAACAAGTATTTACTGCTATATTGGAACAAAAGCCAATTATTCATGGACTATTGGCGCATTCTTAAGAATATCTTTGAATGTACCTGTACCTGTACCTGTACCTTCAAAATATTTTCCTGCTCTTTCACAAATTTTAAATACTACAACTACTACTACTACTACATACTACTACTCTAGAACTAATAAGAGCATTTTGATATCAATAAGATTAAATTTTAAGATGTGCATTTTGAAGATCGTTATAATTTTATATCATTCAATTTTCAGAGATTATTAATCAAATTGATTAGTCGCTAGTTTTTCAAAATGTGTAGTAATTATAGCGTTTAATTTATGAACATTATTAATGAATACAATTTTGGAAATATTAATCCTTAATGAGGAGAAAATTTTGAGGTGATATTTTAAAAAATAAATGACCATATACATTAACGAGAGAATAAGTATATTAATCACATATCATTACAGTGTTCGCAGCTCTTGAACGTTTTCGGTCCCTACCACTTTCCCATGTAGATCTACACACAAACGCGACGTATTATGTTTCTCTCGACTTCATGCAGAAGAGACGCAAAAGAGGCGCAGAATTCAGAACCAAAATATTTTATCTGAAAAATTACTCTTCTATTTTAGATATTTTATGTGCCACCGGCGAGCAAACTCGTTTTTTCGCTAGAGTTAACAGTAGCACAATGTAGTACATTGCGCTGCAAAGGAATGAAATGTAAAAATTGAACTGCGTATGCGCCCATAGCCATGAAACGAAGCTCAATCCTTCTTATTCTTCTTCTTCTTCGTACAGCGTTAGCATCTTACTGGCAACGCCTTGTACATTTGAAATGCGCATGCGTCTACTAAAATCTATTACTACTACACAAGATCGATAAAATCAAAATGACCGGGACTAGTCGTGACATATCAAGTGTAATGACTAGCGCCGCAAACAACTACAATACTAGATTAGATTCAAGTGTACGCATAAAAACTCGTATACGCACCGGAGTCACATAAAATAGAATACGTGCAATAACCCTCATTGTGCGCCCAGGCACGCAATATACTATTGAATAACAATGACCTAAATTATACATCTAAAAGATTTTGCAAAATTTTAGGATGATTTATATACATGAAGAATAATTTCTCAGTAAAATTTAAAGTCAATAACTGGTTAAATTTTCAAAACAAAAAATCGATTTAAATTTTCCTCAACTTTATAAATCAACTATTTCAATTTAGAACATTGTGTGAAAAATATTTTATATTAAGAAATAATAAGCATAAGGTTCAAGTTTGAAAAATGCGTTTCTTCGAACAAGACTGAAACCAATCCGTGGTTGCGCCGTAGCCATTTGAGCGTACAGTCAGAATATAAAAAAAAGGAAAAAAAATCTTTGAAACTTCCTGAGAAAACGCGTACCTTTTCTTGTCGAACAGACTGTAAAAGAAGTTGGTTTGCGATCAATGAGGGTGAAATTGAAAGAAGAAAATTCTTTGTTATGTCGAAATTGTAACGACGTTTCATTGGCTATGGGTTTGCCAACCTCATCAGGCTTTATTAAATTAAAAAAAATACCAAACAATAAACTTATAAAATTGTCATAAAAATACACTTCTTTCACAAAACATACATAAAAATGTCAAAATTTACCTTTATAAAAGCAGGTTAAGTCATGGTAATAAAAGTCATAACGAAGAATTTCCTACTTTTTATTTTACCCTCATTGATCGCAAACCAACTTCTTTTATAATAATAACTATGGAGGGTGATACAACAAATTCTTTAATGAACTTAGATAGTATACAGACGCAACATCTTTTAGAACATCAAAGTTCTTCTTGCATATTCAGAACCATTAAGGAGAACTAATCAAGAATCATCTTAAAAACTGGACTTCAAAGAGTCGACGTCTTGCTGAGTCTATTTCCGAACGACAATTTTTATTAACTTACAGGAGCAATGATGTACTACCTCAACACCTAGTGAATCTTTATAATCGTCAAAAAAATGTCCACTTTTACCGCAACTCAGGTAAATAAGAATTCAAGAACCAATTCTGTTGATTATAAGGGAATAAAACAAATTCTTAAAATTTTAAATAATTTTTTTTGAATGAAGTACTTTTGGTACACCTTCTATTTTTTTATATCATGCTTACATTCCAGGTTGCAATATATATTTTTTCGCAAATGGTCGAAGAATTATTTCATAGTTTAAAAAATAAAAACTACTTGATTGCCCCTCATATGTATGCAATTCCAAGAAATTGAGGGGCCAACTTAATTTTTAGCTTGCGATACAATAATTTTAGTGTATAAAAAACCAAATGTAACAGCATAATTTAATTAAAAACACATTTTCTGGTGAATTCCCGGTTAAAGTGTCAATGGATTCTAAGTAGATAGAAAAATACTTCTCTTTATTTATTGTTGACATTCACCAAACTAATTTCATGTTCGACCAAGATGCACCGCGTGGAGGTCGTCAGTCAGATTAGCATCCCTTAATTTATATACTATATACAACCACAATTATACATCCTATATTATTTTTGTTTGGTTTTGTAAAACCCGAATGGGTTTGCATCCGGTTTCTTTCCGGTATCTACTCGATTTCTACCTGACATTTTAAGCAGGGAAGCCTTCGGATTACACTATTGGAAAAATTTACTATTATAATGAAACCACAAACCTTCAAAATACCGTTAAACTTATTCTCATTTCCGAATTAGTTCTCCTAACAAACATTCCCGAAAAAGCGTTCGAAATACCACCCTCACACAGGTGGACCCCCTTAAGGGCCAAAATGGCATAAACGATACACTGGTCTTTGAGGCCGTGTAATTTATGCTATTCGCGAATAAAATAATTGAGAGGAATATATTTTTGAAGTTCAAGACGTGCCCTTTCCGATGGTAAATACGAAATTGATCTAAAAAATGATTAATTATAAAAAAATTCAGTTTTAAAAAAAAAGCACGATTTTTTCGATCTTTTTTTTTTAAAGCGAATTTTGAAAGGTTTCCCGGTCTGTCAACGACCTGGACAATTTTTAACCGGTGGAATAAATGTCTGAACTTTGAGAAGGTGTAGTTCAGAGATTAATTTTTCACTTTGGTCTTTACAAAATGGCGCCCGAATTACACGAATACATTCAGGATTTTTTTTGTCAGAAAATATAAACAAACTAAGAAAATTACTAAGAATAAGAAGTTCTTAGAATCACTCAAAGAATACGTCTGAATTTTTTTCAAAACGTTTCGAGCAACTTTTCAATTTTGCAAATAGCATAATTTTTGCAAAATCAAAAAATTGCTCAAAACACCCCAAAAAAATTTGCATGTATTTTTTAACCAACTTTAAGAACTTTTTATTCCAGGTAATTTTTGCCATAACTCAATTGCTTTCAAGAAAAAAATTCTCAATATCCTCGAAAGTACCACAGTATATTCGATTGATCGAATTCAGGCGATGTTAAGGAAAATTGGATATCGAGAGGCAACCCCGGGTGAAAATCGTTTATGACTGCAGCAGGCCTGAAGCTCGTTTAGAAACCTGCAACAAGCCTGTAGCAGGCCTGCTTCTGATCACACGCCTGCAAGGGGCCTGCAGCACACCCGCAGATTTAACATTTATATATAAATGTAATATTTTGATTCAATCTGCGGGTGTGCTGCAGGCCTCTTGCAGGCGTGTGATTGAATACAGGCCTGCTACAGGCTGTTGCAGGTCTCTAAACGAGCTGCAGGCCTGCTGCAGTCGTAAACGATTTTCACCCGGGACGCCGGCATGAGAGAAAAGCTTCGCAGAAATAAAGAAACTATTAACACTATCGAACTTGAAGATTCTATCCGTCTGACCGTTTATATCTCTCCCACGTATCCTCTCATTCATGAATTGCACTGGAGATCGAGGATTTTTTTCGGGGTGTTTTGAGCAATTTTTTTATTTTTCAAAAACTATGCTATTTGCAAAATTGAAAAGTTGCTCGAAACGTTTTGAAAAAATTCAGACGTATTCTTTGAGTGATTCTAAGAACTTCTTATTCTTAGTAATTTCCTCAGTTTTTTTATATTTTCAGACAAAAAAAATCCTGAATGTATTCGTGTAATTCGGGCGCCATTTTGTAAAGACCAAAGTGAAAAACTAATCTCTGAACAGACATTTATTTCACCGCTTGAAAATGTTCCAGGTCGTTGACAGACCGGGAAACCTTTCATAACTCGCTTTCAAAAAAAAAAAAGATCGAAAAAGTCGTGCTTTTTTTTTTCTAAACTGAATTTTTTTATAATTAATAATTTTTTAGATCAATTTCGTATTTACCATCGGAAAGGGCACGTCTTGAACTTCAAAAATATATTCCTCTCAATTTTTTCAGTCGCGAATAGCATAAGTCACACGGCCTCAAAGACCGGTGTATCGTTTATGCCATTTTAGCCCTTTAAGGGTTAATAACTAAACAAAGCATATATACACTGCAGGCCAAAAGCTGGATTTTTTCGATTTTCCAACAGATTTTTCACTGAAAAATCATTTTATTTTTACAGATATAACTTTTCATAACTAATTCACATTCATTTGTTTAGGTTCTATATCTCATTTGGTATTGAAACATACTTCTGTTGTCAACAGTATGAATCTGAGCCAAAAGTATATTTGAGAAATATTAATTATACGACTGATTTCCAAAAATTTTTCAAATTAATTTTGAATTCGCTACCTGTGTATGGTTAGTTGCAATATTCGACATCACTTTCATTGCACTGTCATGGTCTGTCACTGACGTTTGTCGTAAATTATTACATTCGCAGGTCACAATATTGGCTGCACAACGACGTCTGATCATAATGATGGCAAAAACACAAGAAATATCAATCAAAAAACGTGCTCAAGTGACTATTTTAAAAAAGACAGGCAAATCGTATAATGAAATTAGCGCAATTCTTCAGATTCCAAAGAGCAAAGAACAAATTTCGTTCTGGTCGACCTCGGAAAACTTTTAAAAGAGATGACTCGAGAATAATAACCATTAGCAAAGCAAACCACTTCAAAACTGCTCCTGATATTCGCGCTGAAATTAATCAAAGTTTGAATGCGCCGATTTCTCTTTCTACAAGAAAGCGGTGGCTGCGAGAAAAAGTTTTGATTGGCCGTATAGCTGTCAAAAAACCGCTGCTTCGACCAGCAAATCGTTTTAAAAAAGCGAAATTTCGCTAAAGAACACAACGATTGGACAAATTGCTCAATGGAAAAATGTTCTATGGAGCGACGAATCAAAGTTTGAGCTGTTTGGAACTAGTAGACGGCAGTATGCTTGCCGGAATAACAATGAAAGATTCAGTCCAAATTGCATTGCACCTACAGTAAAGCATGTTAGAGGTTTCGCCATGGTTTGGCGGTGCTTTAACTACGAAGGATGGCTGATAAAAATCGATGGTATAATGAAAAAAGAGTAATACCACAATATATGGTACTTCTGCGCCATGCGGTTCCTTCTGGTACGCAGTTAATCGGCCGAGGATTTATCTTCCAACAGGACAATGACTCGAATCACATCTTTGCTCCAACTACTTGCAATGAAAAGAAGACGAAGGAGTATTGCAAAAAATGAAATGGCCACCGCAATTACCGGACATCAACCCTATAGAGCTATTGTGGGATGAGCTCGACCAACGAGCTAAAGATTTGCGTCCAACCAGTCTATCTGGCTTATGGAACTGGCTCAATCAAGCGTGGCAGCACAACAGCACAACAATTGCAAAAGTTAGTCGAAAGATTGCAAAAAATATGTTCTGCTGTAATAAAAGCAAAAAGCGGTCATTTCAATGAAAAACGCCTAAGCTAAAATTTTTATATTTTTTGACATTTAACTATAAAAATCCAGTTAAATGTATGTGATTTAGTCATTGAATGATAAATTTACGTGAAACATAAAATTTTCGTATAAATAAAATGATGTTTCAGTGAAAAATATAATGACTAGTTGAAAAAATCGAGTTTTTCTCAGGGGTACGAATACTTTTGGCGTTTAACTAAATTGAATTGTTGATTTTTCTATTATACTTATTTTGTACACTTATGTGTTCTGAAATTAGTTACAAATTAAACCAGAGTTTCTGCAAATAAACATGGTTTTAAATTTACGAACTTAAAAATATGTTTATAAAGAGTAGGTACATGTTTTTGTAGAGGAAAAATAGTAAGTTTTGTTAATTTACTGTTGAAATATATTTTGAATTGATACTTGAACTGCATAGAATCTATAGAATCTATTCTCGTAAGATTATGCATTGTTAAGGTAGATTACTAATTATTACATTTTTTGAAAAATTGCTATTAGTTTCTGTCTGCATTACATAAGTTTGAAACGTTAGTTTACATAAAAAATAGAATCAAATTAAAGTTCTCTTATTAGTAAATATAATTTCTTTTTTATGCATAACATATTAAATAAAATCAAAAATGATATTATAAGTAAGAGACTCGATCGATTCAGGAAAGGGACAACAGAAAATAAAAAGACCAAGCTTGCTAACCTCATCAGGCTAATTTATTAAAAAAGAAATTATTAATTCACTAAACACACATAGGTATAATACATTTATAGTTTAAATTCAGAGAGGTTAAAATTACATCACGGGTTCGGTTCAAATTACAACTAAAATTGTGAACAAGTCAAAAAAAATTTTTTTTCCTTAAAACATATTTGAGCCAACGGTCTACTGAACGTATATCATGATCACTTGTTGTATTTATTTATTTAATGACTAATACAAGTAAGAACTGGTGAGTAAGTAACTGGTATATGTCTATCGAAGAGTTTTAAATATAGAAGTCAATCATGAATTTATTATTTATATTTATATTTTATTTAATTTATATTTAATATAAATATCTTTTTCTTTGCTAATACTATTGCGATTAGATTTTATATGTATCATTTCTGACGTTAATCTTTTTTTATAATTGTAGTTTCTTCCCAATTAAATTTATGATTGAAATTCATTTGATGTTGGCAATTACAGATTCTGTACTTTTCTTCTTTTTATGCTCATTAATACGTTTTTTTAAAAACCTTTTTGTCTCACCTATGTATGTCGCTGGGGAGTTTTTGCAACTAAACTTGTAGACTACATTTGTTTGATCTCATTTGTTCAAAGGATCCTTGCCTAATTTTACAATTGAACTTAACTTTCTATAAACTTTTATTATAACTTCTATAACTTTTATTATATTTCTGAAAATTCTGTGATAGTTTCAAAAAGAATAATGTTCATTATTTTACTCTCAAACTGTACACGTTGATCCATCTCTTGGGAAATCGATGAACCTGAAAAAGTTTGGAAGCAAAAACTTTAAGCCCCCTTAGAAAGATCTTAAAGTAGAAAGGAAAAATAGGAAAATACATAAAAGCCGATACATATTTGTTTTGCACAATCATGTGCGCTCCATTATGTGATGTGCAATTTTGTTTAAATTCTCACCATTTTTAACAACTCCCCTAGGATTAGAAAGAAATTTTTTTTTTATACTGACTGTAGAATTTTAAAATTTTGTTCCCGAGTTATTAGAGTGAAAACTCGAGACTCAAAACCTATCTTTCTGAATTGTTCTAACAATTTAAAAACTTGTGTGACCTTAAAAGTCACACTATATTCCATAAGCTTCAACACAACACAAATAAATGGCGACTGAATGCAATATTTTCGCTTAGAACGTCGGAAAAAGAATGAACGATTTCGAGTTTCCATAAGACTCAATGAGGGGTTACACCCTTTTGGCCGCGAGCTAGAACTTGGGTTACCTCCTTGGTCAACTTTCATCATTTATAAAATAAAAGTAAAGTGAATTTTTTATTTCCTAAAAAGTAGATTTCTTGGGGCATTTCAGAAATGTTTTAAAGTCACTGTCAGAAAAAAGTAGGGTTTCCCCCTTTTGGACGCCAACCATTCATTTGTTAATCAATATGGTTGGTTAGGTATCACAATTGAGCTCATCTCAACAATAATTGATGAAAAAATCATTTTCTTCTCCCACGAAACGTCAGAGTGTGACATTTGTTCATAGAAAGTGTTATTACCAATTACACAAATTGTTATTTAATGTCTCACATCTAGTTTTAGAATCACTGTTAGGTTATTGGCGGATAATTTCCGTGAAAAACGACTTTTTTATATGAAAAGGGATGAATCAAAGTTTTTCGTTGAAAAAATGTTTATAAAAATCATATAAATGATTCTTCAATTGATTTCGTTAGTTAATTATCACAAAAATGGCATTCCAACAATAACTGAATACAAAATAATTATTTTATTATATATATTATAATAAATATATTATAGAATTGTGATTATCTGTAATAAAAACTCATGACTTAGTTAAATAAACCAAATTTTCGACAAGAAATATATGTAAGTAAGAATTTGTTTATAAAATTTTTTTGTCATTTAATATTAATTAATTTAATTAATATAATTATTTCTGCTCTATAAGAGCAGTTGCAAAAATTTTGGCTAGTAGCGAGGTTATTTTTAGCATTTTTTCTCAAGTTTTAAATTCATAAAGCTGAAATGGCCATAGCATCCTGAGGATGAAACGAAGGGGCAGTCAAAACAATGGATTGAAAGGGGAGAATTGGCTCCAAAGAAGAAGAAACATTTCCATCTTCTGGCAGGGTCATGGCATTAGTTTTTTCTGGATGCACGTGGGATAATTATTCATTATTATTATTTATAATGTTACCAAGAGGGGAGATTTACTTGGTATTTGAATTTTTCACAATACTCTTTACCAAATCTTGCCTGCCTCAAAAATTAGAAGTTTACATTCAAATGACCTGGACCTTTGATTTAAGATCAACTTCAAGGTCATTTTAAAATCTACCTGCTATTTTCGAGTCGAATATCGAAAATAAGAGTAACCTATTCAAAATTCGACCTTGACGCGGGGTCAGTCTGAAGGACATTTAAAAGCCACGTCTGAATGCAAAATTTTTTACTTTTTTCATATCCGCGGTCAAAATATGGGTTCCTATTCGGAAAAAAAGTTGGCCTTTAAACCACCTTGAAAATAGATATATAGTATACCGGAGCCTTATTCGCACTATTTTGGAATGGCGAGCTGCATTTTTCATGGGGGGAGAGAACAGGACGGTGAAGCCTGTCCTCAACAGGTTTTAGTATGGGGCTCTCCGGGTCGTAATAGGATGCATGTACTTAACTTCTATTCCAGTTTCTATTTTTTTGGATTCTTCCTTTTTTACTGGATTCTTCCAGTATCTATTTTGACTAATTGCTTCATGATGCGCAATTTTTTGTGGAGGAAAACTATTTTGTCCACCAAAATTGTAGCTCCTTAGCGTAAAAGCTCAGCGAAGATAATTCAGGGCCCTTCAAGGCAATCCGTTCAGATGTGTCTTTCTGGTTTCGTACGGAAAACCAGAAGCGCTATCTGTTAAATGCTCTCAAACAAGGCGGCTTACGTACTTTGACGTCTTTTGGGGGGAACTCAGCTTAGAGCTAGATTTTCATCCTGATCTAGGATTGCCTGCTCGAGGGTCAAGGGATTCACAGACCCGGCTTCTAAGAGAATGGGATACGGTTCGTCGACCCGCTTTGGCGTTCGACTACAGGACTGGGCCTCAGTGGGAACGGCTGAGTTAATTGGTATTCTGTAACTAACCACGGGCAGTTAACCTCTACTAAGTCCCGCTGCGTTAGCTTTTTAAGGGTTTCATAAGGAAAGTTGGCTGAAAGGAATTCGTCTAACGCTTCGGAATTGGGAGATGAAGTGCAGGTTGCAGGTTTTGTATTATTTTTTTTGGCAAGTGATTCGAAAATCCAAGTAATTTTGTATATTGGTTGTGGACACCACATGGCATCTATCGGATTCTCGGTCCACTGTGCCTCTTTACATGTCACGAGTGCTCTAAGTGAGTGTTTTCTCGGGTTGTCCTGTTTTTTTTTTACATTCTCATCATGGATGAGAAGGTATTGGTTTTATGTGAAAAATGACTTTCGAAATTTTCATCAAATCTTTACGTTTTGAGACCCCCTGAGTCAGAAAAAATGGTTTTTACGAAAGTGTCTGTCTGTCTGTAGTAGGTCGTGTGCGGCATAACTCTCGATAGAATTATCAGATTGAATTGAGCTTTGGTACACTTTATCGGAGCCGAAAAATTAAGGACAAGTTCGTTAACCAGCCACATCCAATCAAAATTGAGGGATTGAGCACTACTTTTGTGTTTTTGAAAATAATTTTTTGAAAAAATCAAAAATTCCAATCCTGGTTTTTGATAGTGCTCATAAATCTCTACAAATTATCCTGATAACATTTTTTGATTAAATCAAAATTAGAAATGTTACAGCATATTCAAATTCGAAAAAAGTCAATATCAAAATTCCATTTTCCAGTTAAATTATACGAGATACGAAAAAACGTTATGATACAATATTATTGAATACATAAAGACCTACAAATTTGAATTATAACATTTTTTCATAAGATGCATATTTTTCTTTTTAATTAAAAAAAAAACTATTGAAAATCCAAAATTCAATTTTTTAACAATAATATTGGAAATACCAAAAAAACGTTAGAATACAAAGTTGTTCGTTTCAAAAAGATCTACAAATTTTGTCTGACACAGTTTCTGATAAAACATATATTTTTCGTTTCAATTCCAAAAAATACGATAAAAATGAAAAAATTCCATTTTTTAGACAAAATATGTGAGATACAAAAAAAACATTTAGATGGAAAATTGTTTGCCTAAATGAGGTCTACAAATTCTGATAAAGAAATTTCGGGACAGGATGTATATTTTATGTTTTAATTTTTAATATTGAAAAAATTCGATTTTTTTCACCAAAATATGTGAGATACGAAATAAGCGTTTTTCTGCAAAATCGTTTCCTTAAATAAAGTCTACGATTGTTTTTCCTTTTTAGATATGTGGAAGAAAGTAAATTCTTTTAATCATGTAATTTATTAAAAAGTTATACTGAAATGTATACAGAAAATCGAGCGCGAAGCGCGAGTGTCATGATGAGAATGTGTTCCTTAAGGCCGATAGAGCCTTAAGTAAATTGAATTTCCTGTTTCACTTAAATTCAAAAAGAAATTCAGTGACTTTGAGAAAATGTGTAATTCACATCATCTGTAATATTATTATAAAATTGGTTTGAGCTTCAGTATCAAAATATAAGAAATAAACTTAAATGTATGCGAAGAGCACAAGACCGAGCGCGAAGCGCGAGGTCCAGAAAGAACGGAGCGCGCAGCGCGACGATCGAGTATTACGGAGCGCGAAGCGCGACGATCGAATCGCGCGCCCTAGGCGCGCTCAAACTTGCGAGCGAAGCGCGCGATGAGAATGTGCCCGCAAAGCGGGCAGATTTTTTGTTATTAATTTTATAAAAAGATAAAATGTGTTCTTTCTGACAGTGATAACTCTAATAATATATTGTAGATTTGGGACATACCCTAGCGAACTGGCTGAACTGCCTAGCTTTACGCTATCGTAAAGTAGCATTATCACTCATGAACGAGGCAAAATAAATATTCAAAATGTTTTTATACTTATTCTACGTTAAAAATAACAAAGTGACATGTTTGAAAACATGTCTATTATTATATTGACCCAAATTAATATAATTTTTGTTCATTTCTTTGGCATAGGGTCAGTTTTTTCTTATTTCCCTTGATTAAAATTATTATTACATTTAAAAATGCGAAAAAAGAAAGGAAGGCAAACGTTTCGGCCCTCTTCAGTGCCATAAATTCAAAGATTAATTCAAAATTTCTGTAAAGGATTGGAATATAGAAGATAATTAAAAAAAGAATTATCTTAGAAATTAAAAACTTATCTCAGAGCTTGCAGTTCAAAATGAAGTAGTCCAGTATGCAGCATCACGAATTGAAAAAATATTTGGAGTTCACTATGAATAAAAAACCGCGCGGATAAACTGAAAAAATATAAAAGATTTTGCACACGAACCGACCGCAATTTTTTTCCCAAAAAATGTTTATTATTAAAGAAGGATGCCAAATTGGTTCTCAAAGGCAAAACGCGAACAAGTTTTACATTTATGAAAAATTCTCGTGAAGACTTTATTACCAGCGTCTCTCACAGAATGATCTGAACTGTTTTAAAAACCGACTCCGGACATGTGGCTTTGCTGACCGAAAATTTTTTTCTATAAGCAATCCTGAGAGGTTCTTTTCCTCCTTGAAGAAGACTATTGTTCTGTACCTAGTTAAGAAATTCGAGACGTTTATGATGATTTTCACTAAAGGCAACTTCAATCGCAGAGCCCAAGTGATTGGCGCGTAAAATTTACAAATATAATTTATAATTAGGTAATGCAACTTTGCCAAATAAGTGTAGTAAATAATAAAATTAATAACATAAATCATGCTAATATGTCAAAGTTGCATGAGTATTATAATAAGTTTGACGGAAAGTCATTAATACAAATATTTAACATTCTAAAGGATAATATTTTATCGACTGCGATAACATGTGAAAATTTTTCACTATTCTAATGCATAAAATTAATCATAATAATTTCTAAAAAAATGTTTTTAAATTAATAGGTAATATTACACTTTAATAAAATCTATGATGTTTAAAAGGGAACAACATATCAGCGTTTATTAAAAGTTGAGGTTCAACAAGTTCCACTTTCCATTATAATAGATAAATTTAATTATTTTATAATATTGGATTAAAAATGATTAAATTTTAAAACATATATAATATAAATATAAAACTTAATTGCAGCTTATGATGATATTATTAGACAATAATAATTAAGTTTGACACAACTGTTTACATAATAAAAGTAAAGTTTTTATTCATTTGCATGCAGACAACTTGGGAAAATTAGTGAGAAGAGATAGTTGTCATGTTTAATAGCAATTTTATTACATCTATTTTTCATTATAAAAAAAATTTAATTTATTTATTTGTTTTTATAACATTAGCATGATTTATGTTATTGATTTTATTATTTACTACACTTATTTGGCATAGTTGAATTTCCTAATTATAAATTATATTTGTAAATTTTACGCGCCAATCATTTGGGCTCTGCGATTGAAGTTGCCTTTAGCAGAGTTCAAGAACAGACATTTTATTTTTTTAATTTTTAGCGTTAATAAATAAAATTATTGCATATGTCCGTTACCTTATAACGTTATTTTTTATGTAGAATAAGGATAAAAACATTTTGAATATTTATTTTGCCTTATTCATGAGTTATAATGCTACTTTACGATAGCTACAGCGTAAAGTTAGCGTTCAGCCAGTTCGCTAGGGTAGAAATAAGTTAATTCGAGAAGTTCCGAGCTTCGCAAATTTTGTTCTTTTCATCTTAATGAAACAGTATTTTTTTATTATCAATTTCTTGATCAGTTAACTGGTAAACTCGTAATTGACGTGTGACAAAACTAGTACACACAAATAATGCAATTTGAATAAAATTCAGTACTAAAGGGTTCACGCGATTGTGTCATTTTATTCGGCCATATTGAATCCGCGATTTTGAATTTCGTAATTTCAAATTAATATTTGTAATCAGCAATTAAAAAACTAGGGTATACTGAGTTTCATCAAAATTCATTGAATTCATGTCAATTTGATTAGCTTATCTTTGGAGGTGAGAGAATGTCTTTCTTAAAGCAGATCGATGAATGCTGAAAAAAGTTATAAAATGAACTTTAAAATCGACTGGCAAAGATGGTTTTAATGGCAAGGAAGTTGACACTTACGAAGAAGACAATATATGCCCTAGCGAACTCGGTCCAGTAAACGATCAGCACCATCCACTGACCAAATAAGAAGAGTATTAGTTAGGAGTGGTTAGGTGCACAAACAGCCGATTTGTATGAGTGTGAAGTTTGCCGCTCGAGCGAAGCGAGCGGGGCAAGCACATGAATTCATATTGGCTGTGTGCTCCGTGCCACGCACGATTCTGTTTGCCTCGAAAACATAAAAAATGAGCACTTATTAGGCCTGTTGAGAGGGACCATAAGGAGTAGAAGTACATACAATTGAATTACAATTGACGGTGGAGTGCATTGTAGAATTTCACTTTCTTCGAGTTCAGAATCCATCTCCATGAGAAATTGTGGTTTCGGCATGACAGGCAGCCATGATGCAGATATCGATATTTATCGAAATCTGTGTGTAACTAGCAACTTAAGTGCTCTACATTATTGCCCGCCGAGTTTAAAAGTACCGGACTGCCCAGCGGCACTCGGCTTACATAGCACTGCACATGTGCATTTTTAAGATTATATGAAATTCTTGGAAAATTCTCAGTAAAATTTAAAGTCAATCAATTTTTGTAGATTTAAATCAAGATATTAATTAAAACATGTTTCGGGTTCATAAATTTAATCAACTGCATCAATTAGAAAATTTTGCCATTGTGTAAAGAATTTCTTTTTTTCATTGCAAATTCTATGCATATAAGTGACTAAAACTTAAATGAGAACATTTTTACCTACTATCATAATGTAATTAGGAATGTAGATTTTTAACCTTAATTTTTTATTGCTTATTTTTTTTATAAAATATTTTCCACATAATTTTTTAATTGATATAGTTGATTAACGTATTATAAAATTTTTTCAAAACTACTTTATTCGAAATAAATATTTTATATTTGTATTTTATATAAGAGAAATCGTAAAGTGTAATTTCGTATGCAAATTTAGATGTAATTTTGGTCTTTTTGAATACAGAGGCCAGCTCAGCCACGTGCCGAGGTCAGGCCAACATCAGAAGAATATTAACAGGGCAAATCAAACATAGCCAGTATCGACAATAGTATATTACGTGCCTAGGCGCACAATGAGGGTTATTGCATGACGAGCGACAATGCTCGCAGAAGATCGAAGCCAAGGCGTAATCGAGACGAAGCCGAGGCGCGATCAGTCCTGCGAGCATTGTCGCGAGTCTCGTAATTTCCCGAATGTGTGCATGGGCACGTATTCTATTTTATGTGACTTCGGTGCGTATACGAGTTTTTATGCGTACACTCGAATCTAATCTAGTATTGTAGTTGTTTGCGGCGCTAGTCATTACACTTGATATGTCACGACTAGTCCCGGCCATTTTGATTTTATCGATCTTGTGTAGTAGTAATGGATTTCAATAGATGCATGCGCACTTCAAATGTACAAGGCTTTGCCAGTACGGTGCCAACGCTGCAGAAGAAGAAGAAGAAGAATAAGAAGAAGATTGTGCTTTGTTGCATGGCTATAGGAGCATGCGCAGTTCAATTTTTACATTTCATTCCTCTGTAGCGCAATATACTACATTGCGCTACTGTTAACTGTAGCGGAAAAACGAGTTTGCGCGCCGGTGGCACATAAAAAAATATAAAACCCATTTGTCACCACCTAGAAGTTCCATGTCAGTATCGATCAAAAAAATGGCGAGCATAGCCAGTATCGACCAAAATTAAGTACATAAAAGTACCTGCGAATCTTCAGTTATCGCCGTGACATCTTCAGAAACGGAACTCCTCTCAAAGGTACAAAGTTGCCGTCGGTCTATCTTCAAAGCCGGAACTCTGCTCAAAAATTTGGTAACAGAGTTCCCCTTGGACCTCATTCCCTCTTTTGTCAGTGTCTTCCTCATTAACTTAAAATTACATCGAAATTGAATTTAGTGCAAGATTGTTGTGAGTTAAAAAGTGGAACCTGTGAACGGTTCTTATATTGAAGAGTGTCTATGATTCGATTCCACAGAATCGAATATATTGTATATATTGTATAATCGTATATATTGAAAGGTGCATCTGAAACTCACCCCTTGGGATCATCAGTAGTCCAACCCGAAATTTATTTGTGGATTTGGTGCCTACCTGTCAGAGAAACCCTATTTGGATTTTGGTGCCTACCTGTCAGAGTTTCAACATATTATAAAGTGAATTGGACGGTGTGTACACCTTCCGGATTTTGTACTCATTAAAAATAAAGGTTGATAATTTTAATTTCAGTAAATTTCAAGTTTTATTTTATTTAGCTAGCCTCATCCCAGTTACGGTTTAGAAATCCTCTGGCTTTCTTTACCGATCTAAAACGAGGCAAAATAAAATATATTATTGGAGGAAGGTAGGTGACAGGACGTAACATTACCTATTTCGAAAAGTTTTCAGAGTATTTTATTTGAATGAAATTTTTTTCAATGTTGCCTTATACTAGAGAAGAAACTCTACTGTATAATTTCGAGTGTATAATTATAATGTATTGCTCAAGTATTTTAATATTTTATTTTTTAAACTTCAATATCATATTTTATCATTCCTTAATATATAATATTCTCTACATAATTTTCTAATTGAATTATTTGATTTGCATAGCTAAAAAAATATTGAAATTGATATTTTGTTTTGAAGTGGTGTCAAAGTGGCGCGAATCAGACAACAAATTTAAAATCGCCAAATATATCATTTAAGATATTACCTTTCTTTCTTTGATATTTTAAAAACATTCACCTAGAATGAATATCTAAACATTCTATTTTAAATTTTAGGATGATTTAAACACTAAAAATTTATTGAGTTTAACAATTTATTGACTTTAAATTTCAATAGAAAATGATTTTTTAAGTGTTTAAATCATCCTAAAATTTAAAATAGAATTTTTAGATATTTATTTTAGGTGAATGTTTTTAAAATATCAAAGAAAGAAAGGTAATATCTTAAATGATATATTTGGTGATTTTAAATTTGTCGTCTGATTTGCGCCACTTTGACACGAAGTCGACAGAAACATAATTTTTCTACTAGCGGGCCATAAAGTGGACTTTATTGCCCCGGGCGGGGCAAACAAATCCACTTTCTGACCCGCTAGTAGAAAAAAAATCGTGTGCAACACGGGAAAAAAATTTATTTTACTCGTGTGGTTGTTACCCTCGCTTTGCTCGGGCATCAAACTTCACACTCGCAAAATAAATTTTTTTTTCCCTAGTTGCACAAAAACATTTGCATTGTTTGGATTTTGATCATGCAAAACTCTTTGAGTTTGAACGTATCGAAGTCAATACAATAGTTTTATTTTTTAGTGTTAAAAGCTAAAAACAAACAATACCTTTTATTGGAAGCAGTGCAGTGGTAGTAGTGAAATATTGCTGAACCACTGCAGTGCCTTCAATAACAGGTGTTGTTCATTTAGTTTTTAATCCTAAAAAATAAAATTATTGTATTGACTTCGATACCCCTTGTAGAAAAAAATAATTGGGACCGATTGATCCGATTGAACCCATTTCAAAAACATCATTGAAATCTATTTATTAATCGGATTCAATCAGGCGAGACCATTTTGAATCCGATTAATAAATCGGTTTAAATAATGTTTTTGAAATGGGGTCAATCGGATCAATCAGTCTCAATCGGGTCCAATTATTTTTTTCTACAAGGGACGTTCAAACTCAAAGTGTTTTGCAGAATCATAATTGAAACAATTTGAATGTTTCTTATACTCTTCTTATTCTTATGGACAGTGAACGGCAAGTGGATGATGTGCCAATTCGCTGACCGTTTACTGGACCGAGTTCGCTAGGGTGTATAGAACAAAATTCTTAAAATAAGGCAAAAGAATTGGTCATGTTGCAAAAAAATTTAGCGACTATTAACATCGATAAAAACTTACTCTTCCGTGATTTTAACTGCGATGAATTCTCAAAAGAATACGTTATAAAACCAAGCAATCAAGCTGTAATTTTAGTTTCAAATAATATTTCCTCGACTAACTTAGATTTAGCTAAAAATTATCGATAGGTGAGACTATTACTACAGATAACCTAATTTATAATGCGGTCAAAGAAAATTATGTATTAATAATTGATATTATTTCAAATGTTACTGCTGTCGACATTGAAAAATCTGTGATTATGAAAGTTGTAGAAGAAACCCTGATACTAAAAATATAGTAAATAATTTGCGCCCCAAAACAAGTTTAGAAGAAAATTTGGTGACCGATACCAGTATACTGAATAATGCCAGTAAACTTGTGCTAACTCAAGCTACTGTAAAATTGCATCAATTGGTATGATTGGGTCTGATAATATAATGAAAAAGACCTTTAAAATTAGTTTGGTATCAATTAAAATGACAAATGTTATTAAGGGCATGTGATACTTAGCAAATTAGCGAATATTATTGATTTCAGGTTTCTACGTGTTTGTGTCCAAAATTCATAACATTTTGATTACAAAATTTGGGAAATGGTAAAAAAGGTAAAAGCGGACGTAGATAGACTACTTTTGATTTGAAAAATGAAAAGAACGTTAATTTTAGCAAAATCTATCGTAATTTTTTTTTTCATTATCAAAATAAAAAATAGTCTATCTACATCCAATTTTACCTTCTCTATCATTTTCCAAATTTTAAAAACAAAATTTTATGTATTTTGGACGTAAACATGCAGAAACTGAAACTCTTCTCAAGTATCGCATGCCCTTAAGAGAGCGATGAGATTTTTTGTTGTTGTGATTATTCTTTAGTTTATTCATGAAAACATGTTGTTACGACTTCTAAGTAGGTATAAAGTTAACCCAAAAAAATACAAGTACAAAAAAGTATACATTCATCTGTATGTTTGTTAACATAATGTGCTAGATTACATAAAATTCCAAAAGAAAGTTTCCTCTATTAAATATGCTTCAAATAATCTTAAAAAGCCAATTTGAAAACAAAGGTATACATCATTTCATATTTTAGGATTATAAGGCGCAAACATACCTCGTAAAGCAATTAACATTCGCAAAACAATAGCCGTAATCTTTTTGATAAATGTCAGTCCTATCCAACTGCCTAAAAGATGTCCGTAAATATGTGACCGCCCACATGTTAGTTCCGCAAAATCTCGACTGAGGGCGCAGTTGCGCTACAGCCTCACCTTAACATTGTTTTTTATGGGATAGTGTTTCAAATAATTTTCAAAATTATATTCCTCAATAAAAGTACTTATGGAACTATCACAATAAATTGACAAACATATAATAAAAATTTTAAAAGATAATGATAGGAACGGAGAAAAAAATTTTTAAACGCAGTCGCGTTTCAGCCTGACTTTTTAATATTGTTTCTAATATAATAATTTTACAAACAATTAAAAAAATTATATTCCTCAACAAAAAAATACTTATGAAAATATTCTAATAATTTAACAGATATATGATTACTATTATATATATATGTTATTTCGCGTTTCAGCCTGACTTTTTAATATTGTTTCTAATATAATAATTTTACAAACAATTAAAAAAATTATATTCCTCAACAAAAAAATACTTATGAAAATATTCTAATAATTTAACAGATATATCATATAGTAAAAATTTACAGCAAAAAAAATTTTAAAAGATACTGATAGCAATGGAGAAAATAAATTTGAATACATATATATATATATTATAATAATTGAATTGATAATAATTTCCAATTAATTAACAAAGCAACTCACTTCAAAATGAAGTTTAGTAATATATATAAATAAAATTTATTTACAAAATAATAGATAGTTGACAATAATAATTTGCAATTAAATGCCCCTGTAGAAAAAAATAATTGGATTCGATTTCGACCATATCGTCCATATTTCAAAAACATCATTGAAACCGTTTTATTAATCGGATTTAAAATGGTCTCGCCTGATTGAATCCGATTAATTATTATTGTCAACTATCTATTATTTTGTATGTAAATTTATTACTAAACTTCATTTATAAGTGAATTGCTTTCTTAATTAATTTACAATTATTATCAATTTAATTATTATAATACTTTGATATACTATGGAAAGCTATATATATGTATTCAAATTTGTTTTCTCCATTGCTATCAGTATCTATTAAAATGTGTTTGCTGAAAATTTTGATTATATGTTTGTTAATTTATTGTGATAGTTCCATAAGTATTTTTTATTGATAAATTTAATTTTTTTAATTATTTAAAATTATAATAATTATAATAATATATTTAATAATTATAAGAAACAAAGTTAAAGTCAGGCTGATGCGCAACTACACTCTCAGTCGGGATTTTAATGAATTATCACGTAGTAGTATAAGGAGGCCAAACTCATGTACAAACTTGATACGAAATCGGCCGCAGTGACTGTACAATAAGTGACGAGCTCGAAGAAATGCAACCATTCTGAGTATAAATCGCATGCGCAGATTTTATGCTCTATCTCTTTCTCTTTGCAGAGAATCTTGAAGTGAGATAAGTTTGATGTCACATGTCAATGAATATAAGTACGTAAATAGTGTTTTGCGAAATCTTCAATTGAAATTTAAATAAATTGTGAAAATAAAAGTTGTAAGTCAAGGTTTTAACTGGGTGCAATTAAAAGATTTTAAATTGATAAGGATAGAAGAGAAGTATTCATTCATTAATTAAATCGTCAATACGATTTTTACTTCTATTCACCCAGGACTAAAATTATACAAAAAACCATAAATAAATGAGAAATTGCACACCGGTATTCAACCTCACTGACTTCCTTGTTCAAATGTGACGTCTGAACTTTTTTACTCTATAATTTTCTATGAATAAAAGGAGATAGATGAGCGCATGTGATTTATACTTAAAAATGGTTGCATTTTTTAGAGCTTGTTACTTATTGTACAGTCACTGCGACAAACTCATTCCAGGATTGCGAAGGTAAAATACCTAACGTAATTTACATGGTTTTCTACACGTAATTTACATATATGCTAGACTTAAAGTTTTGGTAGGCACGTAAGCTAACCCAATTTTTTTGTATCGTTCGCCAATTCACGAAAATTACTTTTTCCCAGGAAAAGATGCATTGCCATTGAAAATGATTTGCAAGCAGATGAGCAGATGCAAATTAACAAAAGGCAAGATAGCACTTGTACTTCAAGTATGAGTCTTGTGCTCAATAAAAGCAATATTTCTTCAGAAGAAATAGTGCTGTTAAACAATACCAATAAAGTAGGTATTGTGTTTAGTTCTTGTATGAAATAAAACTTCAATATCATGTCAATTAAAAAGAATTTACCGTGGCTAAAATTATTTCAAAGTAAAAATGGTTCACAAAAAAAAATATTCTTAATTTTGCACAAATTATAATGTAACTATTAAATTAAGTTTATATATTTTTAGTACTTTTTTTCAATAAACAATTTTCTTCTTCAGTTAGAAATCGAATGATATAGACTATAAAACTATCTTTCTAAATCTAAAGACTTAAATACAGACATGTTAAAAAATTAAGCTTATAAATAAAACGAAATTTTATTTTGAGTTTGAATTTTTGAATATGAAATTATTAAATATTATTAATTTAAAATTAATTAGTTGAGTTTGGAATTTTTTTCCCTGCCTACATTATCGGAGGATCACTAGTCGCGTATCAGATAGGATACATTGTCGACAGATGTCCTCGTAGACAATTCCATGCAACGCGCAGGTCGAATATTGAGCGCAAAAAGGTTAAATTTTCAAACCCGTAAACTGGGATGCGTTCCACAATGAAGGACTAGGAAGCCTAAATCTCGAGAATGAACCGATTTGTTTCTCGGATTCTATTAGTAAGAAAAACAAAGAATATTTAAAAGTTAACGCAAAAATAAAACACAATAATTATGATCGAAATAAAAAGAACATAAAAGGTCATTTATTAGCACACACGTATTACTTTATAATAATCAATTACAATAAAAAATAATTTTGTATTTAACATTTATGAAATCGCTCGAGCGAGAACGAAAAAATATCAAGACACGAGCTTCTCGTCCTTTGTCAAAATTAAATCTGATTCCTGGAAAGCATTTCGTCGTTGATGTCTTGATGAATCGGTGCGCGAAAGACCAAGGATCCTTGCCTGTTGGTCCATCATTCCATTCCCGCGAAAACATCTGTTTTGCGTCACATTCATCCCCGCTAGTCGAAACTCAATATATCCATAAAAGAATAGTATGACCCTGTACTCGAGCCGGACCATCTTGACACTCTATACAATTTGAGGCCCTTCGTAGGGAAGCGAAAAGGTTAGCCCTGAACACCTGCTACGGTTTGTGTATAAACAAATCTTTGCTGCAGTCTCTTGCACATCATAAACCCGTCCCTTCCCACGCTTAAAGCGCTTACAAAAATGCATAGTATGACAATAAATTTCCTCTCCACTTAAGGACTTTTCTCTGAAAATTCTGTAAGAGGAGAAAGCTTTTAAACAATTTTTAGGATTCTGGATTCAAGATGTTCTTATAAAAAAACTAAGGAATTCTTATTTGCCTTTTGTAGATTCAGCAAGTTTCGACTCATACCTAAATTTAAAACACATTGTTAAAGTAAACATGTAAAAGTTAAAACAAATCAATATTCATGCATATGGACTAAATTCATAAAATACATTTAAACAAGTGAGTTATGTGTTTAGAACGAGATCATCATTCATATGGATTTTTAGTTTGTTGACTTGCCAATGTCGCCAGCCGATTCTCTCTCTATGTTATTCCAATTTCTATGTATCAATAATTCCGCGTTTGAATTAATCCGCGTGTTTTCGAGGTGAGCATGCGTGCTCTAGTGTATAAAACGAACAGCAGAAGGATTCTGCGCCACGGATCTCTATAATACACTGGATGCACAATGCCAATTGGAAAGTCCGCAAAGTCGTGTGCCCAATTGAAGGCTGAGCCGCCATATTTACTTACGTTGATTACAAAGAATGTTGCGGTAAATTCAAATATAGTTAAAAGGGAAAAGTGTAAATATTAAAGAAACAATATGAAACCCATGCTTTTTTACCGGTATTAGTATTGATAGTATACATAATTAAACTAATGAACTGAAATTTATGTAATACAGTAAAACCTATCGTAGCCGACACTCTCCTAACGAACATCCCACTCTGACGCTTCACATTATTGGTCGAGAAATGTGCATGGTTAGGGCCGTCTTAAACACCGTCTTTGGAGGGTCCTCATATTTTTGTAAAACGTCTTAGTAATTTTTTTTTTCAATGAATATTTTAAATGAAATATTAATTTAATTAATGATTATATTTGAATTATAAATTTTAATTACAATTTAACTTCGAAAAATTGGAGAATTTTCATAACCATTTATATTTCAACTTATTAAGGTCTTAAATATGTATGCACAGTCGTGCAACATAACCTCAACTGTCATCTATACATTTTCCACTAAAAGCACTAAGTATTCCTTATAGTTTTTAATCGACTGAATTTATCCATGAAATTTTTAAATTATCAACAAAAAGAACTGATTATTTTTCAAATTAACTTTTACTCACCTTTTTGCACAAAAGTAAACACAAAAACTTTGTACAAGCCGGTAGACGTGTGTTACTAAATACAGGGGCACCTGTTGCCACAGCACTGAACCAAGCTAGTAATAAGTCCCTAGCAATTATCGCATGTCATTGGTACCCATCGTAGCCGAACTTGTCTCCCATATGTGTCGGCTACGATAGGTTTTACTGTAATACTAAAATATAACTCGGTAATATTTATTATTATGGTGTATAATGTTGTATATATTTAAATAGGCATATGTATTTATTGCTTAACTATAATTAAATATAAATTTATTATAAGTTTATCAAATATAGATTACAGAATTCAACAAGTAAGGAGTAAGGAGTAGTGTAAAAATTATCTCACGTTCTGAACGTGAACTATTAATAATAGTCACATATAATAACTATTTTTAGTATAAATTAATTCGCGTTTCATAATTTAACCTTTATGCACCTGTACATAAACGGTTTTAAAAACTGAAAAAAAGCTCCATCCCCTTCTGTTTTAAAAAATGTTGAATTACTCGATCTTGTTGGCGTATTTCATCATACGTTTAAATTTCTCAGGAGTAATAAGTTGCTCCAACTGAAAGAAGTAATAGAAATAATTTTAAATATATACAAAAATGATAAACTATTGTATTTTGGTCATTTACGAATATTTTAATTTATCAGAAAATAATAAAATTGGAAAAGAAACAAACCCAAAAATATAATTAATACTGAATGCAGATATTACATGAAAATTAAGTATGTACATGCTGTGACTAGCATGCTACTAAATAATAGAATCCAATTCTATAAAGACCTGAGTAATAATATAGAAGATTATCACTAAATAGTACAAAACATCAGCTACGAAAGTACTTCACAAGCAGCAAATCACTTAACTAAAAATCACCAGTGTATCACAAACAAGAAGTTTTAAATGTCAAACTAAAGTAGTGACTAATTCAACACCTTAATTTTTAAACTACAAGCAAAAGTAATAAATAAGCAATTCTTAAAAGAAATCACTGATTTTATTTATTACTTTTTCATTATTTATTTATTATTTTGTTTATTATTGTAATTATTATTGATTATTTTCTTTTAAGAATTATTTTTTTATTATTTATTTATTATTTTGTTTATTATTGTAATTATTGTTGATTTTTTTCTTTAAAGAATTATTTATTTATTACTTTTGCATGTAGTTTAAAAACTAAGGTGTTGAATTAGTCACTACTTTAGCTTGACATTCAAAACTTCTTGTTTGTGATACTCTGGTAATTTTTAATTAAGTGATTTGTGGCTTGTGAAGTACTTTCGTAGCTGATGTTTTGTACTATTTAGTGATAATCTTCTATATTATTACTCAGGTCTTTATAGAATTGGATTCTATTATTTAGTAGCATGCTAGTCACAGCATGTACATACTTAATTTTCATGTAATATCTGCATTCAGTATTAATTATATTTCAGGGTTTCTTTCTTTTCCAATTTTATTATTTTCTAATAAATTAAAATGTTCGTAAACGACCAAAATACAATAGTTTATAATTTTTGTATATATTTAAAATTATTTCTATTACTTCTTTTTAAACGTATGATGAAATACGCCAACAAGATCGAGTAATTCAACATTTTTTAAAACAGAAGGGGATGGAGCTTTTTTTCAGTTTTTAAAACCGTTTATGTACAGGTACATAAGGGTTGAATTATGAAACGCGAATTAATTTATACTAAAAACAGTTATTATATGTGACTATTATTAATAGTTCACGTTCAGAACGTGAAATAATTTTTACACTACTCCAAGGTACGTTTACTTGTTGAATTCTGTAATCTATATTTCATAAATTTATAGTAAATTTATATTTAATTATAGTTAAGAAATAAATACATATGCGTATTTAAATATATATAACATTATATACCATAATAATAAATATTACCGAGTGATATTTTAGTATTATTTAATAAATTTCATTTCATTAGTTTAATTATGTATACTATCAATACTAATACCGGTAAAAAAGCCTGGATTTCATATTGTTTCTTTAATATTTACACTTTTCCCTTTTTACTATATTTGAATTTACCGCAACATTCTTTGTAATCAGCCCCGTGACTCCGAGAGTTGAAAATGGTCCATCTGTTGAAAACGACCGTGCGGTGGCGCTAGTAGTAACTTGGTCCTACTTGATTTTATATTTATATGGCTTTCGTTATAAAAAGTCATAACGAACTTTTTAAAATGTAGCAATAAATCGTTTACATTGCGAGTTTTTTTAAAATAGTCGGATGGAGTTTTCTAGTAGTTATTTGATGTTAACTTTTCTCAGTAATCATGCCAAAGTGTATTGCTCCGGGGTGCAAATCAGGTTATAAAATTCAAATCAGAGAACCCAAAGATCCTGAATATGAAAAAATTAATTTTTTCTCCGTTCCGAAAGACCCGCCTATTCAAGTATCATGGGAGAAAGCTTTAATTCGGAAAAATTTTACATTGAAAGCTGGCCAGTTCGTTTGCAGTAAGCATTTTTTAAAGGAAGATATTCTCCATGAAAAAATCCTAAAAGCATCCGATGGCTCTACATTGGGAAAAGTAAGTAATATATTTACCGTGAAATAGAAATTACACTTTAAAGACACAACAAAAACAAATTCTGTTTTATTTAAATAAGTTAACTATTACACTTTATTTGTACATTTATTATGAATATATGTTTTTTAATTTTTGTTGAAGATTCATAATTTGGAGTTACATTCTTCTTCAATGAAAAAAAAAATCTATTAAAAGTAACTCGAAATTTTTTATTTATTTTAAAGTCCTTATAGATGTGCTCGGTTAAGAAAAGGAGCAATACCTAGATTGTTCCCCGGATGCCCTGCTTACTTGTCGAAACCTGCTGCAAAAAAAAGAAACTCGCCTACAAAAAAACGCAAATTAGAAAGTGTCCATCAGAATACACAGGCTCCAAAAAGAAGAAAAAAGAACAAGGATTTAAGTGCAATTAACAACTTTACAAATGAACACAATGCAATCAATAGTGATAATGCAATGCCTTCTGTTTATGACAGTCAAAATCGAAAACTGCTGTTCTCGTCTATTTTTGAATTTCAAACGAAGATTTTTTCTCCTCTTTCGTGGTCAAGACAAAATATTTATGCTGAATCAATACGCGCAATACAATTTACTCAATGGATTGTAAAAAAGCAAGGAATAGATGATATAGAAACTGTATGTACAAAACAAATTCTCATAGACGAGAATATGGCCATTCGAATTAATGTTATGGGAAGAAGACTAAAATTCGAGGATTTTGGTCTAAAAAGCAACGTTGCATTGACAGTTAACGATATTGAGAATATAATAAAAATTGTAGGTGATTGTAAGATTTGCTCTGGATGTGCAGAAATAGGTGCAAGTGAAAATATTATTACATCGTTCACATGTCGAGATAAAGAAGGATATTTGCGACACACCTCTTGTCCACTCATTTTGCCGAAAGAAATTAGTGACTGCAGTGATAAAACGAATGATAAATGCAAATTTTGTTCCCGGGCAAAGCACACTTTAAACCAGAAATTAGTACGTATTCAAAAAAGTAAAGAAATCGTTAAAAAATATTTGAAATTTAAAAATCTTAGTCCACAAACTAAAAAGAAAATTCAAAGCCTGCGAGATAAACTCAAGGTTGAGGCAAAAGGGAAAATAAGAGCTCAGCATAAAATAAGTCTTTTAAAGAAAACTGTAAAATCCTGTCAACAAAAAATAGCTGATATTCAAACAGAAAACTTGAACAAAATATTAGATAACCAGGAGTGTCTTAGTAGAAACGAAAAAATAGCAATCACAGAAATGTTGCAGCTGCTAGGAAAAAGAATCCAAAAAATCGGAAGTATTCAGATGACTGGGTGGTTCTTTGTATGCTGATTCACATGCGATCTCCAGCTTCTTATCGAATGCTACGGGACAACAAAATATTACCTCTGCCCTGTATAAGATCTATTAGAAGGTAATTACTTTAAATATAGGTATATTATATTTACATGTGAGTTTCTCTTATCATTTATAGCTTCTTTCATTTGTAGACTAAATATAAAAAAGAAATTCCCCAATGAATTATAATAATATACAGTACAAATTAAACATAAAATTTCTGCAATAGAATAACAAATATATGAAATATAATTTTTATGACTAGAAATAAAAAGAACTTATTTATATTTGAATAATTCTTTCAGATACTTAGCTCTTATCGACACTCCATGCGGGTTTGATCCTCGATTTTTTGAAATTTTAACCAAATATTTCGAAAACAAACCAGAAGCTCAACGTGCCGGTCTACTAATAATGGATGAAATGAAGACGCGAAAGAGCTTGCTTTTAGATTACTCGACTATGACTTACAAGGGGTTGACTGATTTTGGAAATGAAACTTCTACAGATGATGTTACCCAAGAAATGGCTGATTATGGATTGGTTATTGCTTTCCAACCTTTGAATGACAATTACACTCAGCCTATTGCCGTCTTCGCTTCGAAAGGACCTGTCCACGGCGAAGTTCTTGCTAAATTAATAATTGAAGCGATCTGTCTCTTGGAAAAAGCTGGGGCTAGAGTGCACGGTATTGTTGCTGATGGGGCAACGACTAATAGGAAAGTTTGGGCAGAACTAGGTTGCAGTGGAAAATTGGACTCATTTAAAAATTCAGTTCAACATCCCACTGACGAAGCGCGCAAGATCTTTTTCTTCTCAGATGCACCTCACTTAATCAAGAACGTACGAAATCGTTTGGCTAATAACTCCAAATTACAGGTGTGTTAATTAAACAATTAATGCATTTATAAAATTCTAAAAATGTATTATAAAACTTTGCTTGCTAATTATCGCTATTTGTTATCATCTATATTAAATCAAAAGTGTCATATCAATTTCAGATTCATGAAAACGAAAGTCCAGTACAATGGGAATATTTAAAAATTCTTCATGACATTGATAAACTGCAACCAACATGTAAACGACGCTGTCCTAAAGTTTCTGATGCTCATATTGACATTGCCAGTAACAGCTTGACAAAAATGAGAGTCTTTTTTGCTGTTCAAGTATGTTTTTTTCTATATATGTGCTTCTGCATATTTACCTAAAGGTATTAATCACATATGAAATATTTTATCCGTATTTTTTATACTACACAGATTTTGAGCAAATCTGTTGCAAACGGCTTACGCTTCTACAGAGCCTACAATGCAAGGTTAAAAAATTGCGAATCAACGGCTGTATTTTGTGAAATTTTTAATGACTTATTTGATGCTCTAAATCGCACAACAGCGGAAACGGGATTACGCCTTGGCTGTACAGATTTCAAAGTATATTCCGACTTGTAACACAATTGCATGCTTTTTATCCTCTTTGAAGTATATCATTTTATTCTTCACCTTTATTCAGGTTCTAGAAGACTTTCTCAAATGGCTGAATGACTGGGAGAAACGAGTGAACGATAATTTGATTCCTCGAAAATATTTTCTTACGGACAGCACTGCTGAAGGCCTGAGAATGACAGTACGCTCCACAATTGATTTGGCAAATTATTTGCTCAAGGAGAAAAATTATGATGTAATCTTAACAGGAAAAATCAATCAGGATCCCTTGGAAGTAAGTTCATATCTAAGGTTCTTTAATTTATGCGAAACGCATCACTCAATGTCTTAGAATGAAATATAACTCTCAACTTTTATATTTTATGAAATTTCCACATCAAATGGGTGTCAATTTTTATGTGAATTTAATAAAGTACGAGATTTCTAAGTTATATTTAATTCTAAGCCAACATACAATAATTATACGCGTCGTATAAACTATATTTCCTTAGTAAGAATGTAAAAGAATCAAGACTGAGAATTGAAAAATTCTATATTTTGTATATTTACAACGAGTTTGTCTTCAGAAATTTTATAGTGACTATCATCATCTTTTGGTTATACGTCAATTGTAAATATTATATACATCTTTTGATTTTCTTTTAATAGATTTTTTTAGTAAGTCTTCATAAATATTATTATACAAATTATCATCATTTGATTATACATCAATTGTAATTATAATTATATATACACCTTTTGATTTCTGTTTATACTTTCTTTTGTAACTACTTGTATAACCAAAAATAATACATTGCTGCTAAATAAATAATGTAATCAACATAATATTATTATTATGATATACAAGAAATCATTATACTTAAAAACTACCAGATTTATATAAAAAATACTTTACTCAATAAATTCAGGATCTACTTAAAAGATTCTTTATTTTAATTCTCAGTTTTAATTGTTTCCAAATTCATTCCTTTATTTATCTGATATATGAATTTAATAATATTAAAAATCTCTTTAATTTCACTGACGTTTACAAAACTGTTAATGCGAATTATTGCAGTGAAATTGTAGAATTTTTATTAAGAGCTTTTATATCAGATTAATATCACTGAACTGCTATTCTTTCCTGATTATGTTTATCTAGAGATTCTTTGGTACCATTCGCCTAGCTGGAGGTACAAATGACCATCCCGCCACTCCTATTTTCCTTCAGATTTATAAAATCCTGACTTTCTATAGCATCCTTAAGCCACCAAAAACCGGAAACTGTAAAGTTTTAGATGATACTCCTACGGCTTTGATTCCCATGTCAGAGTTGAAGAGAATTTATAAAACAAACAAGAAAGAATCTTTTGTAAAGAAAATAGAAGAAAAATTAAACGTAGTCATCGAGAAGGAAGATAGTGATTTTATGGATTTCACGAACGCTACAGATCATGATTATAATTTACCATATGTTGTGGATTGTCTAATGTATTACATTACAGGTCAAATATATATATAAATATCTCTTGTCCGTAACGAGCAAAGCCTCGGTTTTCTCAGGGGCCATTTTAAGGCCTCTGCCATCCAACCAGCGCTTTGCTCGCCACAGACTTTCATTGATCCTTAGCTCTAGGATTCCTGCCTCTCAACCACCGAAGCTCTTCCCGGAATACCGGGCAGGAGCTGCTCCCTGACACATGGGCGACATCTTTGTCGCCCCTGTCTGCGCATGACAGGCACCTTGGTGGCGCCTTACAAGTCCTGGCCAAGTGTCCCGTGGCGCCGCATTTCCAACAGGCGTTTTTCCTGTCGGGGTTGCTGCAGCCCCGGGACCCGTGGCCGTACCCAAGGCACCTGAAGCAGCGGGCGACTTCCACGTGCTCGTGAATGCGGCACTCTACCCACACGATCCTCAACTTACCTAGCTGAAGCAGACGCGCGGCGTCTGCCTCAGCTAGCCAGATCACTGCAGTCTTCACCCCACCAAAGCGGGTGAAGAGCCTCCAGGACTCCTCAAAAGCTGGTCTGCACAATGCCAAGCACAGGGCAAACACAACCTCTTCTTTTTCAACGGTCTCGTCGAGGTCCCTAATTTCGAGGGACCTCGTCGAGACCAGGGCTGAAATTTGCGCCCTTTCCCCGACCGCCAGGTCGATCTCCTTTCGGAAGGCCGAAATAATAAAATGACGTAATGTCATGGAGTCGACGACAATTTGTCATGTCGACTCCATGACATCACGTCATTTTATTAAGTAAATCATGACTTTTATTATAATTTTATTCTCTCGACATTACTCATCATGAGTTAAACTTCTTTTATAAAGCCTGATGAGGTTGGTAAACCCATAGCCAACGAAACGTCGCAACAATTTTGACACTATAAAGAGTTTTCTTCTTTATATTTGACCCTCATTGATTGCAAACCAGCATCTTTTATTATATTAATATGGAGGGTGACACTACCATTTCTACACAATAACTATTCCTATTATGAGAGTCCATAGAAAAACCAGAACATTCTATTTTATTATCTGAAACAACATAAAGTTTAATGAGAAATTAGAATTATAATGCATTTCTTTATTCTCATAAAGAAACTCAAAGGTCTCTTTCAGAATATAAGAGGAATAAGTAAATTATTTGATTTAGTAATGTACAACATAAAATGCAGAAAACCATTAAACATTTTGGTAACAAATTTAGACCAAAAGAACTTATAGAAAGTCGTTATTTTTTATTTAATACTTTAATAAAAGTCCAAACACAGTTCAAGATCTATATATTAGAAACCTATAAATCGTAGATCAATTAAGAAGACTGCACTTTTACGACCTTTCTCAAGTGCACATGGATGCGAGTTCTCGGAACGTGGGGCCAGAGGGTTAGTAAAATTGACCATGTGGGGTGCGTGAGAACATATAAATGTCACGAAATCAACGAGATTTTTATTGGCAGAAATAATATAAAAATCATGCATGCTAAGTCCCTGTAAACACCCTTATTGGTTAAAGATCATCCCCAACTTTTTCTAATTTTTATTTTTTAGATAGGGGATTTCAATTTTGAGGTTCCGAGATCGCGCCTGCACCTTTTGGCTAAAATAGTTGGTATTCAGTTTTCAGTAAAATAACTTTCTTCTTCTCGTAGAAGAAATTAGCGCCGGTCACTAAATTATCTTATATTATCTTATAAAATAATACGTTTAGTTCTCGGTCAATTGTATCAACTAAAGTGTGTTTTTGTAATTTAAATAAATATCTAAGGATATTAATTCAATTATAAATTAAATCGAAGCAATCATCACGTCAGCCAATCAGACAGCCTCAGCGCACGCTTGTCAACCACGGACGTGACATTTAAACTCTTATATGGCAAATAAATGCAAATGAATTCAATGTTTAAAGATTTTTAAATCCTTTAAATATTATTAATTTAATATAGGATTCAGAATAAAAATATTATTATTACTGAAGCTATCGATATTATTTTATTTTGCTGTAAATAAAGTATCTAGTTTCTAGTTTGTATGCATAAATAAAACAATGAGTTAGAATAACTATAAAACAATTTAATCACAACATTAACATATATTATTAAGTCTATATACCCTAGCGAACTGGCTGAACGCTAGCTTTACGATGTAGCGTGAAGCTAGAGTAAAGCTATCGTAAAGCTGGCGTAAAGTAGCATTATAACTCATGCATGAGGTAAAATAAATAATTAACATGTTTTTATACTTATACAGCGTTAAAAATAACGTTGACTGCTAATTGAAATATGCAATAATTTTATTTATTAACACTAAAAATTAAAAAAACATAATACCTGTCATTAAAGGCAGTGCAGTGGTACATTACTTTCCATGTCTTGACCGTCAGGATTGACTACACAGGTCTGCAAGGTTTTGTTGTTGAAAAGCTATGGGTCGTTTCCGGAGTAATTTTTGACGTAGAATCCGATTCCGGAATCATAATCAGCCTATCACGTCAGGATTTTGAGATATTGGAGGTTATGTGCTCGAAAAATGGGGTTTTCGCGTACTGGGCGCAAGACATTTTTTGTTTTTTTTCTCAAATGTCATCATTTAGCACTATTCTTTCCCTTCAGAATGAGCTATTAAATAGTCACGAACGATTTTTGTTCACAAAGATACGGCCACATCAAGTTTTGACATTTATGCGAACAACCTCATGAGCATTCACCACGAAGTAGTATAAGGAGCTCCAACTCTGATATAAGGATGGCCCCCATTTTTCCGAATCCACTTCCTATAACATTCCATATAACGTATTCTAGCGCCTGTTATGGGAAAATTTGAAACTACTGAATTTTCAAAATGTCTGCCCACGTCATCTGCTACGTGCCTCAGGATAAACAACGTAATTTGACTCATTTTGAAAAATATGCGAAGTTCGGAATGAATTGTGTGTACGTTTTGGTAATAATAATCCTTTTTGAAAAGAATGAAAAAGTGTTAATAAGAATGAAATAAAGTATTAAAGAATATTAAGTTATATTTTGAATATATAAATCACTACATTTGGAGTATAGATAACACGGTCGAGCTTTATTTTTTTAACCTTAGCCTTCTAAACCCGACCGGGTCTCTTGATGTTTATGAGAGTTGCATGCTTATCGTGTTATAATTATACGCATGAGCAATAAAATAACAGCTTGCTTTTATTATATTAATTTGAATTTAGTGGAATGATTAGTAGTAGTACATTGAGTAAAAAAAAGTATTATTTTTTCATCCTTTTGTAAGAAGAGTTTTCTTAAAATTGTTTAGGTTTTATCATTTTTGAACGTGAAATGGAAACCACAAAAGCATCAAGTCCAGGGAATGAAATGTTGACCTTCAAATATTTGCAAAACCGTATAGAATCAATCAATTTACCTTCGGCAAGCTGGTCTTATTCGAGAGGGAATGAAATATTCTTTGGCTTACAAAGAGTAGAAGATGATGGTACTATCAGAAAGAGAGTTGCAGTACTTCCTGATTTAAGTTTGAAGATCATTGTGGATAATAATTTAATGCCATTATGTAAATACATAAAAGTCCGTAGCATTGAAGAATTTGAAAATCTGTTGAAAGATGTTAACGATTATCCATGATTTTTTTCCCATTATTTATCAAAATTCAGTTTATTCATATGATGAAATTAGATTTACTGAATTCATTTGTGAATGAAAGCTGGAGAAATTGTAAATTTAACAATTAATATAATTTGAAGGAAAGTATCAAGTTCGTTTAACGCTTGTTTTTATGAGTGTAAAGAAAACTTAATTTATAATTCTGACCTTATAATTATATAATAATAAATTCAGCATGTATGGAAAAAGTATTAGATTAACAACTAATACCTTTTTTGCATATCAGAACATTATAACGAAATCGTGAATCAATTATGTAAATAAACTAAAATTGCACAACTTTTTGGTAGCTTCTACCTGCAAAGAGTGATTGAAATTGTATTATGCAATTAATTTTAAATGAAAGTGACATACACAACCTGTTAAGAAGGGAAATTATGTTTGAACTTTTTGATTTTATTTTTACTTACTATTTTAATTAATCGCTGTTTACACCGATTACACATTTTACATAAAATTTTTAACCTTTTTAACGCTTATGTTGAATTTACATTGCTACATTGTTTTGTGAGCACTTGTAACAATTTTTTTTATAAACACTTTATATATAAATCAATAAATATTTCTGAGCAATAAAAATTACAGCGTGTAGTTATTCTACATTTTTACCGCGTACATTTATCTATGTAGAAAGTAACTAACCGTTATTTTTAAAAGTTGCTTATATCCCGCAGTAGGATTTTCCGCTTTGGCTGATCAATACAATTCTTTGGACTTTTCTTTGGAATAGGTTCTTCTTTACATTTTGCTGAATTGGAAGAGCTTTTCGAAGTTTTATTTTTATTGCTTTTCTTCATGAGCACTTCAGGCTCTTGTGATAGTACTTCAGAAGAAACCGTGAGTTTCGCGGCTTTTCTTTTTTCTTTAGTCTTTTCTCTCTCCTCATTATTTTTATTGCACTGCCTGGCGACGAAGAACATTCTAGTGGTCAAATAAAAAGTAATGATGCGATGCGTTAAAGTTAGAGCGTGCTCCTTACATCCAACGTGTGGTACAAGAGGCATTTTTTCTAGATTTTCGGTTATCGTCGACAATGTCTGCGCATCAGGACTCTTTTGTTCGAGAACTGACATTATAGCTTTTTCGACAATATTTATTAGATACGTCAGTTTTCTCGAAGGATGTATTAGAAAGCCTTTCGACCTAATTTCAATAAGGAGGATCTGGTTCAGGAAAAATTGTCGGAATAGCATCATCTCTGAGTAGGGCTCGATCTCTTTTAATACGAATTTCTGTTCCATCTGGCATTTTTGTTATCTTGATCACAGCACCTTCTTCAAAGTGAATATCACATATTTTGTTTATTTTTTGAAAACTGTCTCCACGGGGAATCAATTTCTTCCAGCAATACAGCATTTCCATCTGCTCAAAAAAAACTAACAGTTAAGGTTTATTTTTTGTCTACATTTCCACCTATACAAAAAAGGAGTTCATGTTCACTATAAACATTGAGTAATATTAATTGACAAAATAATAATAAGCTAATAAAGTTTGGATTCATGCACTGACCCCTATTATTATAGGTACACTTAATATTTTCATATACTGACCGTTTTGGGCGAAAATAAATGACGCTTTTCCAAGTCATCCTTTTGTCTCCGCATCCTACGCAACGATTTGTATTTACATACAAAACAACAACTTGACATCGTTATCCTTGAAAAATCAAATTATAACAGATATTACAGAGCATGTGATACAACTTACACGACTTCCTCGCATTAAAAATTACTTACTTTTATGATTGCACAAAACTTTTAAAAAACCATATTTGTATGGCAAACACAACCGGTGAACGTAAGCCACTGATGACCATTTCGAAAATCCCCCCCGACCTATGTTATAACGGTTTTCCGCAAGAGGCGCTACAGTACGCTATCTGAAGTGCTATAGGATGTGGGTTGGGAAAAATGGGCATACAATTTCCTGAAGCTCTCAATAGAGTTGGAGCTCCTTATACTACTTCGTGGCATTCACATTGACTCTTTGGTGCATATTTGTGATGCAATATCGAAAGGAAAATATCGATATTTGCAATATCGATATATCAGGAAGGTAAATATCGATATCACTGATATATGGCGAAAGTTTCCAATATATCAATATAATATCGATATTAAAGTTTTTTAAAAATTTTAAATAATAATTCAGGTACTTCATTCAATGTAAAAGTAAAACAAATAATTTTCTTTAATTCAATGTAGGTAAAACGACTGCTGTAACAGTGTTCTTATATTGTAGATCAAATTCACCCCCTCCATTTTACAATTTTATCAAAAAAAATAATAATTCGTCGGACATAATTTGGAAAATTTTTGTAATTATATTACTTTTTTAAGTTGTTTTAATTAATATTATAACATTTTCCAAAATTATTCTTGTTCAATAATATGGTAAAGTGGAGGAGGTAATTTTCATCCACGATCTGTAAGCACTGTGCAGTAATCTTTTTCTTTATTTATCAAGATACAAAAAATTAAGAAGTTAACTTAATTAACTATTTTACATGTTCAATATTTTTATTGACAACATTTATGAGAACTGATACAAAAAATCTTAAAAACGCATGGAACAAAAATAGAATACTGTATTTTTAATGTCCTGGAAGTTAGAACCGCAAACATAATATTTTCAGAGAATAAAAGTTGTGCTGATTTGTGCCACAAACGATTTTTTGAAAAATCAAAAATTACGGCCGTACATTTTGAAGAACTTTTTTTTTGCTAGAACCGCAACTTTGCCGTAACATAAAACTGACAGTTGTGCTAGGTACTCTCAAGTGCGCCCAATTTTGTGCTGCTAGCAGAAATTTCGAAACTTTGCCTGCTTTTCGAAAAAAACAAAAAAACAAAAAAATTTTGAATTTACAAAAGTAAATGTTTTTCTACATTTTTACAGGTCAATAAAATGTTTATTGAGTAACAGATACAAATTTCATTGCTTTGCTGTAATTTCGAACCCCTAATTTTAAAAATATTTTTAAAAAATTCGGAATCAAAAAATCAGAATTTTATAAAAAAATAATTTCAGGAATTGAAAACTTGTGCCGAGTTGTGCGATTTTTCAAAAGATGTTAACAAAAATTCTTACTTTTTCTAACAATCAAAAGAACAATTGCGAGCAAGCAACCGCCTCGGGCGACCGCGTGACGTGTGTACATGTAGATTTTATTAGTCTTTGTTCTGTCACTGCTTTCTTCGATAAAGTGTTCTGCAATGTGAAAAAAAATTTTCTTTTTTTTTCCTTTCGGCAACGGATTCAACTTTTTCGACTTAAATGTTAAATTTAGTTCAGGAAAAATAACGGTTTTGGGGAAAATATCGATATCCCATATCGAATATCGGTATGGAAAACATCGATATGAAATATCGACATATCAAGAGGAAAATATCGATATTTTCGATATTCCGATATCGATATTGCATCACCAGTGCATATGGTGCATACCATTCTGCATTCGAAAATTTATTTTGAAAATTTGTGCTTGTGGGTTTTGATGGTCTGCGAATTAGAATTTACAGTCAGAAAATTGACATTTCTAATCCTAAGATGGCGGATCGAAATTTACGAAATTAAACTTTTCGCTTTCTAATGTCAATTTTCTGACTGTAAATTCTTATTCATAGACCGTCAAAACCCACAAGCACAAATTTTCAAGATAAACTTTTGAATGCAAAATGGTATGCACCAAAGAGTCAATGTGAATGCTCATGAGGTTGTTCGCATGAATGTCAAAACTTGATATGGCCGTATCTTTGTACAAAAAAATCGCTCGTGAATGTTTAATAGCTCATTTTGAAGGGAAAGAGCAGAGCTAAATGATGACATTCGAGAAAAAAACGAAAAAAATGTCTTGCGCCCTGTACATAACCTCAAAAGTAGCGAAAAACCCCATTTTTCGAGTACATAACCTCAAATATCTCAAAATCCTGACGTGATAGGCTTATTCTGATTTCGGATTCGGATTCTGCGTCAACAAATACCCCGGAAACGATCTTTCGTTTTCCAACAACAAATACAAACCCATTATTTGCAAACCTGTGCCATTTGTTAGAGTGAGATGAAAGTATAGTTATGTCTCACTCAACCAATCGTCAACTTTAACGGTGGAGACATTCTACAATAGGTGAACCACTGCACCAGCCCTGTCCAACTAAGAACAAAATGGTGGTTCCTTAGTGATTATAGTTTGTATGTGCGAAGTTTTCTTACCAGAGCGCGTTGCACGCGACACGCTCTACAAAAGCATTATACTAATAGGCAAATATTTTTAAAAATTTAAATAATTAAGTTTCTGAACAATATGAAATGAAAAAATGTTCCTAAAATGTTTCTAGGATATAAAATACACATTTTCCATAAATCAATTAATACAAAATAAAAAAAAGAACACATTACCCTTCGTAAAATATATATACTGTGGATACGCAGGAAGAATTCTTGAAACCCTCCCTAGCGAATCGGCTGAACGGTAGCTTTACGCTGTACCGTAAAGCTATCGTAAAGTAGCATTATAACTCATGAATGAGGCAAAATCAGCCCTCTGCATCTCAGCCAGAATGCACGTAATCCGCGAAACGAAAATGTCACAAGAATCGACCGTGGCCGCTAGAGGCGCTAATTGTTCATCAGGCCTGAATTCATTTTAATGCCTGGGGAAAATGCATGAAAATTAAATTTTTGGGGATAAAAACTACTTTATCATATTTTTTTTTAACAACGCATTAATCTAGAAAGTTTTAAATATAATTTGAAGCAATGTTCACTGATAGAAAGGGTAATATGCTTGAAATTCGGGCGAAAATTGTCTTTGTAATTCTGGCTGGAAATTGAAATCAACGTTCTGTTATCTTCGTTTTAACATTAATATTTACATTGTGATTATTAAATAAAAATACAATATTTATTTATATCATCAATATTATTGATATTATATCAGTCTTACATATTATAATAGAAAAATTGGCTATTAAAATTCCATAAAATTGAATTATAATACGGGTATTAATTATATCATCTTGATTTTTTTAGAAAAATTAGATTTTATTATAGGACATTTTGTATTTTATATTTTAAAACTTCTCAGTAATTGAAAAAATTACATTTTTATGAACAAAAATTTCACATAAGGAATGAACGTACATTTGAAAAAGTAACAAATATGAAGAATTTATAAAATTGCTTTATAAGTATTTGAAAACGTTTAGAATCGATTCTTTATTTTGAAGATCGCCCATCCCTATCTATAATACCTTAAGTTCAGTAGGTCAGCTTTGTTGATTTTTTTATTCAAAGCGTTTTAAATTTAATATAGATTAAATTTTAATAAGTTAAAGGCGCTCATGATAAATAAACCACAAAACAATGCACTTTTTCAGAGCATGACGTGTAGCCTGTTTTACAACCTACAGCAACACATTTCCGCATTTTCACTTAAATTTTTATATCACCGACTGTTACAATCATTCCAATTTACCTAAAAAGCACACAAAAGCACTGCAGACACCAATTTTTCACAAAAAAACAAAAATTTCAATGTTCTATAATGCTAATCTGTATAAGGTCGGCCTCATGAACAGCCAGCGCCACGGTGGCCAATGGTCAACATCTGTGACATTTTCAATTCCAGAGATTCCGGGGGCTGGGCAAAATAAACATTCAAAATGTTATCATCCTTATTCTACGTTGAAAATAACGTTAACTGGTAATTGAAATATGCAATAATTTTATTTATTTACGCTAAAAATTTAAAAAAACATAATACCTGTCATTGAAGGCAGTGCAGTGGTTCACCTTTTGTGGAACTTCTCCGTTAAAGTTGACCATTGGTTGGAGTGAGACATAACTATACTTTCATCTCACTCTAACAAATATTCAATCCTGACGGTGAAGACATGGAAAGTGATGAACCACTGCACTGCCTTGAATGACAGGTGTTAAGATAACATGTATGCGTTTAAGTTATAAAATTGAAGATCTTTGCATTAATAGGATCTGTTCAGACTTATTCATAAATGCCAACATCTGGAGAGGTGCAATTGCTTTCAGTTGTTATATTGTATAAATCACCCCCATAAAGTATCGAGCCGAGAACAATTGTAAATAACATGCGACGGGAAACCCAAGTTTCTGTGAACGGACGGACCTTTCCTAATCCTTACTCTAAGCCTACCATCACAGCTATTGAAATGATATTTGTACTTCGAACTTTATGACGCAACTAGAGACATTGTAAAGGTACCGTTAAACACATTTTGTAATAGTCGAAAACTCAAGTCTCCCTTTCAGCATTTTTCAAAGCAATTTTATTTCTGAAGGAAAACCAATTATAGTCGAACGGTCAAGTAGAGCAGTACTTCTCTAAGCTCATGTATACGCCTTATACACTACTTGAATAAATTACTTATTAATTTTATCAAAATACGCTCCAGAGTTTTTATTTATGTAAAATATATAAAGGTGCATCTGATTAATTTCACGTGCACAGCGTATCGCCATACTCATGATAGATGAGCCTCTGTGTGATCACGCCAAGTCAACATAACAACAGGTATTATGTTTTTTTCAATTTTTAGTATAAATAAATAAAATTATTGCATATTTCAATTACCAGTTAACGTTATTTTTAACGTAGAATAAGGATAAAAACATTTTGAATGTTTATTTTACCTCATTCAGTAGTTATGATGCTACTTTACGATAGCTTTACGATAGCTTTACGCTACAGCGTAAAGCTACCGTTCAGCCAGTTCGCTAGGGCTGAACAAAATTTTTTTTATGTTATCCCCATATAACTGAAAATATATTTAAAAATAAATAAAAAGCTTAAGCTTCTACATAGAAGTATTTTCCATTTTTATTTTCCAGCTTCAAACGAATGAAATGAAAAATAAATATTTTGTTAAGCCCTGTGTTCAACATAAAAAACCATGTGAAGGGAAATATATACTCAATTAAAAATTTGTAAATGTAACAAAAAATATTCATTACTATAAGATTTGCTAGTACATATTTTTAACATGTACAGATCGATGATGACTAGTTAAGTGTCGCGAAGCTTGGCTGCTTTTTTCTTCAAGATCGACGTTAACTTTTGTAATCTCAGCTATTTCCTGTCTTACGAATTGTCTCATCCGTATTTGAAGATAAAATTGAATTATATATGCTAACATCTCCACAGCTTCATTGGCATGTTCTTTGCATTGAAAACTAAATTTTGTTTCAGATGAAATTAAATCGTCTAGAATTAGATCAAAAGAATTGCTAGACCGGCAATGTTTGTTAAATAGATATTCGACAACTGTGATAAGCATGTATAACTTAACATTTGGATGTATGAAATCTTTATTTATTTTTGCAAAACTACTCAAACTTTCAGGTAACTGATCACAAGAAAAATATATCGTATCTGCATCAATTTCAGAAGTAGTAAAAAATGCATTTAAGCATGCCGAACACTAAGTGTGCTGTTCAATGTAAGCAGTTATACGAACAGTTGTGTAAAAATTCAAACAATCTCTAATAGCTGGATAATCTTGCGCTACTGCATCTACAAAATCACTAAAGCAGTGTCTTCACTATCGATTATTGCTTTCAACTTTTCTCGAATTTCTTGAATTGCGCTTTTACTATTCGACTGATGTAATTCTTTCAATTTTGAAATTGTTATTAAGGGCTGTGGAGGGTTGCCATCGTAAGTACTACACTCAGAAAAAATATTTGATTGAATCAAAAAAATGATTTGTATAAAACACTTTCTTTGATGTAAAGAAATGTTTTGTCTTAATGAAACAAAATTTTTTTTATTCAAACAGAATATATCTTTGGATCGAATTAATATTGGTTCGAATCAAATAAATTTCTACCTTGAATCAAACAAATTATATCTTTGACCATATATCAATGTATTAATTTCTTTCCTTTCTCAATTAAACTACTTCCTCCCTGCTATTGGAAATTAAATTTTTTCTTTTTTATATAATATGGCATCAGGCATGAGCAGGGCACTGTAAAATTTGTGTCACAGACCTGCTACTAAGCATCACTTGCCTCCCTGGCTTTACTCATTGCAAAATAAAATAATAAAATTTAAAAAAAGGAGTTACCAACCAAGCGAAGCTCCCCGTGGGGATTCGACACTTGCGTGGCGTGGATATGGAAATGGTTTTTCCGGTGAAGCTCCCCGTGGGGAATCGACACCCAAATTTTTCCTGTAATTTTATTTATTTAATAAGGAATGCCACGTTCGATGTGTCTCTCGATATGAGAGTTCACACTACTTGTGGCACGAGTCGAGCTAACTGAGTTTCACGATAAGGTTTTAAAAGAGCGTATTTTAAAAAGAAATTCCCAAAATAGAAAACATCCAAAACCATTGATCCCTAACTATAAGGGGGACAGGAATCATAAGCGATCTGTTCTCAAAAGATTAGGTGCGGTGATGCTGTAATGCACCACACCTAATCTCTAGCCTCGATCTATGTTTGGTGTGTGTATTGCGCAAAGCGGTAAGTCCTCACCTTAATTAGGCACGCAACCGGACTGATTTTCGAGGATTTGCAATCAAGCACATCGCCTCGGATTTCCACCTCTCAATCAATTTCCCCCCTTAATTAATCTGCGCGCGTCTCAATTAGCCACCGCGATCCAGTCCAACGCGATCAATAAATTATGGAATTTATACACGATGCTTTCCCCTTTTTTGCGACCGTTTTAGGGTTGGAAACCGGCATCAGGAGAAAGCTAATGTTTTCGCGATTCTGATGATGCCATTCAAATTTCAAATAGTCGCATATTGCATCCGGTAGAGGTGTTTAAAAATTGGTGTGCGCTGAAAGAGAAAGCATGCCGCGTGGCAACGAGGAGAGAGCCTTTCCCCCATTTCACTTCCCACTGGCGCGTGCTATCTGCGTAGGCGCGACCTCCCATTAGACATCAGCGTAGGAGGAGCTGAACTTTGCGTAGAGATTTTTAAAGAAAAATCCTAAAGAATATTGGATATATTTCAATGTATGGTAATAAATTCCAGGATAAAACATAAAAAAAATACAATAACAATGATCTACAGTCGCATATTGTTAATTTACTTACGAAATTGGAATTTTGCTCGTTATTTTAATAGAGCATTTACATTTTCGACTAAACAATATTATTTCATTATTATTTGCAATTTACATTCATAATAATAATTACTTATGCTATTTAATATTTATAGTATTTACAATGTAGTGATAATTATATTCATTTATTTATGACGTTATTTATTTAAACATTCCATTTTCACGATAAGATTATTTTTGATGACATTCATTTGTTCATATATCTATTTATTTATTTATTGGTTCATTTAATTATCAATTGTAAAGCCTTTCCATGTACATAAATAAATAATCCTGCTATAAATATTGTAAAAAAAAGTAAAAGAAATAGCAGCGTGGGACGCCCATCCAGCGATCCTAAATAAAGCTGCTTCACCTGAGTAAACGGTTGCGTGGAAGCAAACACCGATTAGTGTGGAGCTCGCTAAGAATATGAACGAAAATGTCCGTGAAAAGCTGACTGCCTCATTCTCGCCACATTCACTTCCGGTTTGGAATTAAATCGCTAATTACTGGGCGAATACTTGACCAAACCTTGCAAATCTTTTGTACGAGTCTCGTGGGAACCTACTTGTTCTAAAAGTAAGCCTAATTTCGCGGATTTTGCCCCCGTTTCGTCGCAAGAGGCGGATACTTGAGGCTGGGCCATCTCAGTGTACATAATCGTCCTATCGAACGCATTATTCGGCATACCATCGGCAAACTCGAGAATAATTTAACATTATTGGATGATACTCGACCGATTAGACCACGTACAGCCCGAACTGTAGAGAATATTGCGGCTGTAATTGAGAGTTTTGCCGAAGACCCGGAAGAATCGATTCGGCGCCGATCTCAACAACTTGGCCTATCTTATGGCACTACTTGGGCGATTTATGATGCCGGAAATTGAAGCCCGTAATCTCCACGACATTTGGTTCCAACCAGACGGAGCCACATGTCATACAGCCCGTGAAACAATGGATTTACTGCGTAGTCGTTTCGGTGAGCAATTTATTTCTCGTCTTGGACCGATGGATCAGCCTCCAAGATCGTGTAATATCACACCTTTCGACTTTTATTTGTGGGGGTATGTAAAGTCTAAATGTTTTGTGGATAAACCAGCTACTATGGAGGCATTGGAAGCCAACATTACTGAAGTTATTAGCGAGATACCGACCGAAGTCCTCGAGCGGCCCTAGCGAACTGGCTGAACGGTAGCTTTACGCTGTATCGTAAAGCTATCGTAAAGCTATCGTAAAGTAGCATTATAACTCATGAATGAGGCAAAATAAACATTCAAAATGTTTTGATCCTTATTCTACGTTGAAAATAACGCAAACTGGTAATTGAAATAGGCAATAATTTTATTAATTTACGCTAAAATTGAAGAAAACATAACACCTGTCATTCAAGGCAGTGCAGTGGTTCATCACTTTCCATGTCTTCACCATCAGGATTGACTATTTGTTAGAGTGAGATGAAAGTATAGTTGTGTCTCACTCCAACCAATGGTCAACTTTAACGGAGACGTTCCACAAAAGGTGAACCACTGCATTGCCTTAAATGACAGGTATTATGTTTTTTTAAATTTTTAGCTTAAATAAATAAAATTATTGCATATTTCAATTACCAGTTAACGTTATTTTTCAACGTAGAATAAGGATAAAAACATTTTGAATGTTTATTTTGCCTCATTCATGAGTTATAATGCTACTTTTTCGATAGCTTTACGATTGCTTTACTATAGCTTTACGCCACAGAGTAAAGCTACCGTTCAGCCAGTTCGCTAGGGGAGTCATTCAAAATTGGTGTTTACGGATGGACGAATTAAAGCGCAGTTGCGGCCAACATTTGAAAGGGGTTATCTTTAAAAAATAAATGTCGTGAATGGTTCAGAACTGTGAGATATTCAACCCTTGTACTCAATGTGCCATTTTTAAATTGGAAAGTGACATGTTTGACGACATGTCTGCTATTATATTGACCCAAAATTCACAGAATTTTTGTTAATTTCTCATTTTTTTGGCACATTCAGTACGAGGGTTGAATATCTCATAGTTCTGATTGATAGTTCTGTTGTTTACAAATTTCTAAGTTTCTCGTTCATTTTATCCGGTTTTCTATATACAGTGAATTCTACATATTTTTTCCAATTCGTGTTGTTGGTTACTGGACTTCTTCATTTTGAATTGCAACACTGAGAAAAATGGATTGTAAACGGAAATGAAAAATATGTTACTACTTGAACTTTTTTTCCCACCACCCTTTGAGATACAAAAAAAGTGTTGTCAATAACTTAGTAGACAGAGGTATTCTGCTGTCAGATAAGGAATTCCACACAGACAACCTTAACTTAATAAAAAACGTCCTCCAAGAAAACTGTTATCCTCTAACTTTTGTACAGGAGATTGTTGATTTGAGACTTCAGACGTTAGAACGTAAATAGCTATTAGGTAATAACCAAGTAGTCGATGATAGAGATATTCAACCCTTTATCAGCATCCCTTACATAAAAGGACTATCCGAAAAAATTTCAAGAATTTTGGACAACTATAATATTAATATTGCTTTTAAAAACCATAAAAGTTTGAAAATGATATTTAAACCAACAAAAGACCGGTTAAAAAAAGAACAGCTTTCTAATATCGTCTATAGCATCCCATGTAAAGACAATAATTGCAAAGCCGTTTACATAGGGTAAACAAAATGGTTTCTGCAAACCCGGATAAAGGAACACAAAAATAATATTAGAGAACCCTCCACTAAACAAAACGCGTTAACAAAACATACGATAGAAAAAGACCATTTCTTTGATTTCGATCGCACCAAGATCTTATCCAAGGAATACAATTGTATTCGTTGTAAAATTGTAAAATTGTAAAATGCAAAATTGTAAAATAGATTGCTGTAGGAAATGTGTCACATTGTTGATTGATTCAAGATGTTGTATGAAAAAAAATTTTGAGTACGAAGTTTTAGTTTCGTCATTAAACAAAAATTTAACAATTTGGAATATGTATATTTTGTAGTGTTATGTGTTGCTACAGCAAATTTATTTTCAAATTTCAAGACTTGCTCTTGAAAGTGAATTAAAATATCGTGAACGCCACGATCATTCGTACGTGCGATGATTCCAGATGTTGTACAATAAAAAGTTTGAGTACGAAGTTTAAGTTTCGTCAGCCAACAAAAATTTAACAATTTGGAATATGCATATTTTATCAATTTATGTGAAGCGACAGGAAATTTATTTTCAAACTTCCAGACTTGCTTCTGAAAGTGAATTAAAATATCATGAACGCCACGATCATTCGCTCTTTCGATAAGTAAAGATGGTGTATATGAAAAAAGTTTCAGTTTGCACGACAAAACTTTAACAGGTTGGTTTATGTATAATATGTAACCTTATGAGATGGAAAATGAAATATCTTCACAAATTTCACAGACTTGATAATGAATGTGAATTAAAAATGAACGCCACGATCATTTGCTCTTTCTATAACAAATCTCTTTGTATAATAAAAAATCTTGAGTACGTAGTTTTAGTTTTGTCAGTCAACAAAAATTTAACAATTTGGAATATGTATATTTTGTAATGTTATGTGTTGTTACATCAAATTTATTTTGAAATTTCCAGACTTGCTCCTGAAAGTGAATGGCGATCGCCATAATCATTAATTATTTCGATACTTCAAGATGATATATAAGTAAAAAGTTTGAGAACGATGTTTTAGTTTCGTCAAACAACAAAAATGTAACGATTTGGAATATGTATATTTTGTAATGTTATGTGTTGCTACACCAAATTTATTTTCTAATTTCAAAACTTGCTCTTGAAAGTGAATTAAAATATCGTGAACGCCACGATCATTCATTCTTTCGATAATTCAAGATATTGTATAATAATAAAGTTTGAGTACGAAGTTTAAGTTTCGTCACTCAACAACAATTCAACAATTTGGAATATGTATATTTTTTGTTTATGTTCATCCACTCTTTTGATAATTCAAGATGTATAAAAATAAAGTTTGAGTTCGAAATTTTAGTTCCGTCAGTCAACAAAAATTTAGCAATTTGGAATATTTATATATTATATTGTATATTTGCATTCAACAATTTGGAATATGTTTATTTTGTAATGTTATTTGATGGGAAATGAAATGTATGTTCAAATTTCGAGAATTGCTTACGAACGTGATTTAAAATGTCGCGAACGCCATGATCTTTCAATCTTTCAAAAATTCAAGATGCTGTATAATAAAAAAGTTTGAGTTCACACTACGAAACTTTAACAGGTATGATTATGTATAATTTGAAATCTTATGTGATGCTACAACAAATTTATTTTCAAACTTCCAGCCTTGCTTCTGAAAGTGAATTAAAATATCGTAAACTCCACGATCATTCGCTCTTTCGATGATTCAAGATGATATATAAGAAAAAAGTAGGAGATTGGAGTTTTAGTTTCATCATTCAACAAAAATTTCACATATTGGAATATGTATATTTTGTAATGCTATGTTTATTATATAAATATTATATAATTATTATATAGTAGCAAATTTATTTTCAAATTTCAAGACTTGCCCCTGAAAATGAATTAAAATATCGCGAACGACATGATCATTTACTCTTCCGATAAGTCAAGATGTTGTATATGAAAAAAGATTGAGAAAGAAGTTTCAGTTTCGTTATTCAACAAAAACTTAACAATTTGGAATATCTATATTTTGTAATATTATGTTTTGCTACACCAAATTTATTTTCAAACTTCCAGCCTTGCTGCTGAACGTGAATTAAAATATCGTGAACGCCACGATCATTCGCTCTTACGATAAGTAAAGATGGTGTATATGAAAAAAGTTTCAGTTTGCACGACAAAATTTTAACAGGTTGGTTTATGTATAATTTGTAATCTTATGAGATGAAAAATGAAATATCTTCACAAATTTCACAGACTTGATCATAAATGTGAATTAAAATATCGTGAACGCCATGATCATTCATTCTTTCGATAATTCAAGATGTATAAAAATAAAGTTTGAGTACGAAGTTTTAGTTCCGTCAGTCAACAAAAATTTAGCAATTTGGTATATGTATATTTTGTAATGTTATGTGTTGCTGCACCAAATTTATTTTCAAATTTCACAGACTTGATCATAAATGTGAATTAAAATATCGTGAACGCCATGATCATTCATTCTTTCGATAATTCAAGATATTGTATAATAATAAAGTTTGAGTACGAAGTTTAAGTTTCGTCACTCAACAACAATTCAACAATTTGAAATATGTATATTTTTTGTTTATGTTCATCCACTCTTTTGATAATTCAAGATGTATAAAAATAAAGTTTGAGTTCGACATTTTAGTTCCGTCAGTCAACAAAAATTTAGCAATTTGGAATATTTATATATAATATTGTATATTTGCATTCAACAATTTGGAATATGTTTATTTTGTAATGTTATTTGATGGGAAATGAAATTTATGTTCAAATTTCGAGAATTGCTTACGAACGTGATTTAAAATGTCGCGAACGCCATGATCTTTCAATCTTTCTAAAATTCAAGATGCTGTATAATAAAAAAGTTTGAGTTCACACAACGAAACTTTAACAGGTTTGATTATGTATAATTTGAAATCTTATGTGATGCGAAATGAAATTTATTTTCAAATTTCAAGACTTGCCCCTGAAAATGAATTAAAATATCGTAAACTCCACGATCATTCGCTCTTTCGATGATTCAAGATGATATATAAGAAAAAAGTAGGAGATTGGAGTTTTAGTTTCATCATTCAACAAAAATTTCACATATTGGAATATGTATATTTTGTAATGCTATGTTTATTATATAAATATTATATAATTATTATATAGTAGCAAATTTATTTTCAAATTTCAAGACTTGCCCCTGAAAATGAATTAAAATATACTGAAAGCAACGATCCTTCGCTCTTTCGATGAGTCTAGATGTTGTATAAGAAAAAAGTTCATGATCATTTGCTATTTCTATAATAAATCTCTTTGTATAATAACATATTTTGAGTACGTAGTTTTAGTTTTGTCAGTCAACAAAAATTTAACAATTTGTAATATGTATATTTTGTATTGTTATGTTCTCGGGCATGTTGCATGATGTTGTATAATAAAGAAGTTTGAGTACGAAGTTTGAGTTTCTTCAGCCAACAAATATTGCACAAGTTGGAATATGCATATTTTGTAATGTTATGTGTTGCTACACAAAATTTATTTTCAAATTTCAAGACTTGCCCCTGAAAATGAATTAAAATATCCTGAAAGCAACGATCCTTTGCTGTTTCCATGAGTCTAGATTTTGTATAAGAAAAAAGTTTGAGAACGATGTTTTAGTTTCGCATTCAACAAGAATTTCAGAATTTGGCATATGTATATTTTGTAATGTTATGTGTTGCTACACTAAATTTATTTTCAAATTTCAAGACGTGCTCCTGAAAGTTAATTAAAATATCGTGAACGCCACGATCATTCGCTCTTTCGATTAGTTAAGATGTTGTATATGAAAAAAGTTTTAGTTTACACGACAAAAATTTAGCAGGTTGGTTTATGTATAATTTGTAATCTTATGAGATGGAAAATGAAATATCTTCACAAATTTCAAAGACTTGATCATGAACGTGAATTAACATATCGCGAGCGCCATGATCATTCACTCTTTCGGTGATTCAAGATGTTGTATAATAATAAAGTTTGAGTACGAAGATTAAGTTTCGTCAATCGAAAAAAATTTAACAATTTGGAATATGTATATTTTGTAATGTTATGTGTTGCTACACCAAATTTATTTTCAAATTTCAAGACTTGCTCATGAACGTGAATTAAAATATCGTGAACGCCACAATCCTTCGCTCTTTCGATAAGTCAAGATGTTGTACAAGAAAAATTTTGAAAACAAAGTTTTAATTTCGTCATTCAAAAAAAAAATTAAACTATTTGGAATATGTATATTTTGTAATTTTATGTGCTGGAACGTGTTGTATGATGTTGTATAAGAAAAAAGTTTAAGAACGAAGTTTAAGTTTCGTCAATCAATAACAATTCAACAATTTGGAATATGTATATTTTTAAGTTTATGTTCATCCACTCTTTTGATAATTCAAGATGTATAAAAATAAAGTTTGAGTTCGAAATTTTAGTTTCGTCAGTCAACAAAAATTTAGCAATTTGGAATATTTATATATTATTTTGTATATTTGTATTCACCAATTTGGAATATGTTTATTTTGTAATGTTATTTAATGGGAAATGAAATGTATTTTCAAATTTCAAGACTTGCTCATGAACGTGAATTAAAATATCGTGAACGCCACAATCCTTCGCTCTTTCGATAAGTCAAGATGTTGTACAAGAAAAAAGTTTGAGTTCACACAACAAAACTTTAACAGGTATGATTATGTATAATTGGTAATCTTATGTGATGGGAAATGAAATTTATGTTCAAATATCGAGAATTGCTCATGAAAGTGAATTAAAATGTCCTGAACGCCATGATCCTTCGCTCTTTCGATAAGTCAAGATGTTGCATAAGAAAAAAGTTTGAGTACTAAGTTTTAGTTTCGTCATTCAACAAAAATTTGACAATTTGGAATATGTATATTTTGTAATGTAATCTATTGCTACACCAAATTTATTTTCAAATTTCAAGACTTGCCCCTGAAAATGAATTAAAATATCGCGAACGACATGATCATTTACTCTTCCGATAAGTCAAGATGTTGTATATGAAAAAAGATTGAGAAAGAAGTTTTAGTTTCGTCATTCCACAAGAATTTAACAATTTGGAATATGTATATTTTGTAATGTTATGTGTTGTTACACCAAATTTATTTTTAAATTTCAAGACTTGCCCCTGATAATGAATTAAAATATCCTGAAAGCAACGATCCTTCGCTCTTTCCATGTGTCTAGATGTTGTATAAGAAAAAAGTTTGATAACGATGTTTTAGTTTCGTCATTCAGCAAGAATTTAACAATTTGGAATATGTATATTTTGTAATGTTATGTGTTGTTACATCAAATTTATTTTGAAATTTCCAGACTTGCTCCTGAAAGTGAAATAAAATATCCTGAAAGCAACGATCCTTCGCTCTTTCGATGAGTCTAGATGTTGTATAAGAAAAAAGTTTGAGAACGAAGTTTTAGTTTCGTCATTCATCAAAAACTTAACAATGTGGAATATGTATTTTTTTGAAATGTTATATGTTGCTACACAAAATTTTTTTTCAAATATCAAGACTTGCCCCTGAAAATGAATTAAAATATCGCGAACGTCATTATCATTTACTCTACCGATAAGTCAAGATGTTGTATAAGAAAAAAGTTTGAGAACGAAGTTTTAGTTTCGTCATTCCACAAGAATTTAACGATTTGGAATATGTATATTTTGTAATATTATGTGTTTCTACACCGAATTTATTTTCAAATTTCAAGACGTGCTCATGAACGTGAATTAAAATATCGTGAACGCCACGATTATTCGCTCGTTTGTTAATTCAAGATGTTTTATAATAAAAAAGTTTAGTTTAGTCAGACATAAAATATTTAACAATTTGGAATATATAACAAATATAATTCTCAGAATTGCTCCTGAATGTGAATTAAATATCGTGAAAGCCATGATCACCCACTCTTTTGATAATTCAAGATGTATAAAAATAAAGTTTGAGTTCGAAATTTTAGTTCCGTCAGTCAACAAAAATTTAGCAATTTGGAATATTTATATATCATTTTGTATATTTGTATTCAACAGTTTGGAATATATTTATTTTGTAATGTTATTTGATGGGAAATGAAATTTATGTTCAAATTTCGAGAATTGCTTACGAACGTGATTTAAAATGTCGCGAACGCCATGATCTTTCAGTCTTTCAAAAATTCAAGATGCTGTATAATAAAAAAGTTTGAGTTCACACAACGAAATTTTAACAGGTATGATTATGTATAATTTGAAATCTTATGTGATGGGAAATGAAATTTATATTCCAAATGGTTAAATTCTTGTTGAATGACGAAACTAAAACTTCGTACTCAAAATTTTTTATTATTCAACATCTTGAATTATCGAAAGAACAAATGATCATGGCGCTCGCGATATGTTAATTCACGTTCATGATCATGTCAGTGAAATTTGTGAAGATATTTATTATTCCATCTCATAAGATTAAAAATTATACACAAACTAACCTGCTAAATTTTTGTCGTGTAAACTGAAACTTCTTTCATATACAACATCTTTATTTATCGAAGGAGCGAATGATCGTGGCGTTCACGATATTTTAATTAACTTTCAGGAGCAAGTCTTGAAATTTGAAAATAAATTTGGTGTTGCAACACATAACATTACAAAATATACATATTCCAAAATGTTAAATTCTTGTGGAGTGACGAAACTAAAACTTCGTTCTCAAACTTTTATCTTATACAACATCTTGACTTATCGGAAGAGTAAATGATCATGTCGTTCGCGATACTTTAATTCATTTTCAGGGGCAATTCTCAATATTTGAACATAAATTGCATTTCCCATCACATAAGATTTAATTTTATACATAATCATACCTGTTAAAGTTTCGTTGTGTGAACTCAAACTTTTTTATTATACAGCATCTTGAATTTTTGAAAGACTGAAAGATCATGGCGTTCGCGAAATTTTAAATCACGTTCGTAAGCAATTCTCGAAATTTGAACATAAATTTCATTTTCCATCAAATAACATTACAAATTAATCATATTCCAAACTGTTGAATACAAATATACAAAATAATATATAAATATTCCAAATTGCTAAATTTTTGATGACTGACGGAACTAAAATTTCGAACTAAAACTTTATTTTTATACATCTTGAATTATCAAATGAGTGGATGAACAAAAACTTAAAAATGTACATATTCCGAATTGTTGAATGGTTGTTGAGTGACGAAACTTAAACTTCGTACTCAAACTTTATTATTATACAATATCTTGAATTATCGAAAGAATGAATGATCGTGGCAACAAATAACATTAAAAATTATACATATTCCAAATTATTAAATTTTGGTTGAATGACGAAACTAAAACTTCGTTCTTAAACTTTTTTCTTATACAACATCTTGACTTATCGGAAGAGTAAATGATCATGTCGTTCGCGATATTTTAATTCATTTTCAGGGGCAAGTCTTGAAATTTGAAAATAAATTTTGTGTAGCAACACATAACATTACACAATATACATATTCCAAATGGTTACATTTTCGTTCAATGACGAAACTTAAACTTCGTACTCAACCTTTTTTCTTATATATCATCTTGAAGTATCAAAATAATTAACGATTATGGCGTTCGCGATAGTTTTATTCACGTTCATGATCAAGTCTTGAAAATTGAAAATAAATCTGTTGCAGCAACGCAAATAATTACAAACTATACATATTTCAAATTGTTAAATTTTCGTTGAATGACAGAAATAAACCTTGGTTCTCAAACTTTCTCCTTATACAACATCTTGACCTATGGATAGAGTGAATGATCGTAGCGTTTACGATATTTTAATTCACTTTTAGGGGCAAGTCTTGAAATTTGAAAATAAATTTGGTGTAGCAACACATAACATTACAAAATATACATGTTCCAAATTGTGCAATATTTGTTGACTGAAGAAACTCAAACTTCGTACTCAAACTTCTTTATTATACAACATCATGCAACATGTCCCAGCACATAACAATACAAAATATACATATTCCAAATCGTTACATTTTTTTCGAGTGACGAAACTTAAACTTCGTACTCAAACTTTTTTCCTTATACAACATCATACAACATGTCCCAGCACATAACATTACAAAATATACATATTCCAAATTGTTTAATTCTTTTTGAATGACGAAATTAAAACTTTGATTTCAAAATTTTTCTTATACAACATCTAGACTCATCGAAAGAGCAATGGATCGTGGCGTTCACGAAATTTTAATACACTTTCAGGGACAAGTCTTGAAATTTGAAAATAAATTTGGTGTAGCAACACATAACAATACAAAATATACATATTCCAAATCGTTACATTTTTTTCGAGTGACGAAACTTAAACTTCGTACTCAAACTTTTTAATTATACAACATCTTGAAGTATCGAAAGAATTAATGATTATAGCGTTCGCGATATTTTAATTCACTTTCAGGAGCAAGTCTGGACATTTGATCATAAATTTGGTGTAGCAACAAATAACATTAAAAATTATACATATTCCAAAGTATTAAATTTTAGATGAATGACGAAACAAAAACTTCGTTCTTAAACTTTTTCCTTATACAACATCATACAACATGTCCCAGCACATAACATTACATAATATACATATTCCAAACTGTTAAATTCTTTTTGAATGACGAAATTAAAACTTTGTTTTCAAAATTTTTCTTGTACAACATCTAGACTCATCGAAAGAGCGATGGATCGTGGCGTTCACGATATTTTAATTCACTTTCGAGGACAAGTGTTGAAATTTGAAAATAAATTTGGTGTAGCCACACATAACATTACAAAATATACATATGCCAAATTCTGAAATTCTTGTTGAATGCGAAACTAAAACATCCTTCTCAAACTTTTATCTTATACAACATCTTGACTTATCGGAAGAGTAAATGATCATGTCGTTCGCGATACTTTAATTCATTTTCAGGGGCAATTCTCAATATTTGAACATAAATTGCATTTCCCATCACATAAGATTTAATTTTATACATAATCATACCTGTTAAAGTTTCGTTGTGTGAACTCAAACTTTTTTATTATACAGCATCTTGAATTTTTGAAAGACTGAAAGATCATGGCGTTCGCGAAATTTTAAATCACGTTCGTAAGCAATTCTCGAAATTTGAACATAAATTTCATTTTCCATCAAATAACATTACAAATTAATCATATTCCAAACTGTTGAATACAAATATACAAAATAATATATAAATATTCCAAATTGCTAAATTTTTGATGACTGACGGAACTAAAATTTCGAACTAAAACTTTATTTTTATACATCTTGAATTATCAAATGAGTGGATGAACAAAAACTTAAAAATGTACATATTCCGAATTGTTGAATGGTTGTTGAGTGACGAAACTTAAACTTCGTACTCAAACTTTATTATTATACAATATCTTGAATTATCGAAAGAATGAATGATCGTGGCAACAAATAACATTAAAAATTATACATATTCCAAATTATTAAATTTTGGTTGAATGACGAAACTAAAACTTCGTTCTTAAACTTTTTTCTTATACAACATCTTGACTTATCGGAAGAGTAAATGATCATGTCGTTCGCGATATTTTAATTCATTTTCAGGGGCAAGTCTTGAAATTTGAAAATAAATTTTGTGTAGCAACACATAACATTACACAATATACATATTCCAAATGGTTACATTTTCGTTCAATGACGAAACTTAAACTTCGTACTCAACCTTTTTTCTTATATATCATCTTGAAGTATCAAAATAATTAACGATTATGGCGTTCGCGATAGTTTTATTCACGTTCATGATCAAGTCTTGAAAATTGAAAATAAATCTGTTGCAGCAACGCAAATAATTACAAACTATACATATTTCAAATTGTTAAATTTTCGTTGAATGACAGAAATAAACCTTGGTTCTCAAACTTTCTCCTTATACAACATCTTGACCTATGGATAGAGTGAATGATCGTAGCGTTTACGATATTTTAATTCACTTTTAGGGGCAAGTCTTGAAATTTGAAAGTAAATTTGGTGTAGCAACACATAACATTACAAAATATACATGTTCCAAATTGTGCAATATTTGTTGACTGAAGAAACTCAAACTTCGTACTCAAACTTCTTTATTATACAACATCATGCAACATGTCCCAGCACATAACAATACAAAATATACATATTCCAAATTATTAAATTTTAGTTGAATGACAAAACTAAAACTTCGTTCTTAAACTTTTTTCCTTATACAACATCATACAACATGTCCCAGCACATAACATTACAAAATATACATATTCCAAATTGTTTAATTCTTTTTGAATGACGAAATTAAAACTTTGATTTCAAAATTTTTCTTATACAACATCTAGACTCATCGAAAGAGCAATGGATCGTGGCGTTCACGAAATTTTAATACACTTTCAGGGACAAGTCTTGAAATTTGAAAATAAATTTTGTGTAGCAACACATAACAATACAAAATATACATATTCCAAATCGTTACATTTTTTTCGAGTGACGAAACTTAAACTTCGTACTCAAACTTTTTAATTATACAACATCTTGAAGTATCGAAAGAATTAATGATTATAGCGTTCGCGATATTTTAATTCACTTTCAGGAGCAAGTCTGGACATTTGATCATAAATTTGGTGTAGCAACAAATAACATTAAAAATTATACATATTCCAAAGTATTAAATTTTAGATGAATGACGAAACAAAAACTTCGTTCTTAAACTTTTTCCTTATACAACATCATACAACATGTCCCAGCACATAACATTACATAATATACATATTCCAAACTGTTAAATTCTTTTTGAATGACGAAATTAAAACTTTGTTTTCAAAATTTTTCTTGTACAACATCTAGACTCATCGAAAGAGCGATGGATCGTGGCGTTCACGATATTTTAATTCACTTTCGAGGACAAGTGTTGAAATTTGAAAATAAATTTGGTGTAGCCACACATAACATTACAAAATATACATATGCCAAATTCTGAAATTCTTGTTGAATGCGAAACTAAAACATCGTTCTCAAACTTTTTTCTTATACAAAATCTAGACTCATGGAAACAGCAAAGGATCGTTGCTTTCAGGATATTTTAATTCATTTTCAGGGGCAAGTCTTGAAATTTGAAAATAAATTTGGTGTAGCAACACATAACATTACAAAATATACATATTCCAAATTGTTAAATTCTTGTGGAATGACGAAACTAAAACTTCGTTCTGAAACTTTTTTCTTATACAACATCTTGATCACCGAAAGAGTGAATGATCATGGCGTTTACGATATTTTAATTCATTTTCAGGGGCAAGTCTTGAAATTTGAAAATAAATTTGGTGTAGCAACACATAACATTACAAAATATACATATTCCAAATTGTTAAATTCTTGTGGAATGACGAAACTAAAACTTCGTTCTGAAACTTTTTTCTTATACAACATCTTGACTTATCGGAAGAGTAAATGATCATGTCGTTCGCGATATTTTAATTCATTTTCAGGGGCAAGTCTTGAAATTTGAAAATAAATTTTGTGTAGCAACACATAACATTACAAAATATACATATTCCAAATGGTTACATTTTCGTTGAGTGACGAAACTTAAACTTCGTACTCAACCTTTTTTCTTATATATCATCTTGAAGTATCGAAATAATTAACGATTATGGCGTTCGCGATATTTTAATTCACGTTCATGAGCAAGTCTTGAAAATTAAAAATAAATCTGTTGTAGCAACACATAAAATTACGAACTATACATATTCCAAATTGTTGAATTTTCGTTGAATGACAAAAATAAACCTTGGATCTCAAACTTTCTCCTTATACAACATCTTGACCTATCGATAGAGTGAATGATCTTGGCGTACACGATATTTTAATTCACTTTCAGGGACAAGTCTTGAAATTTGAAAATAAATTTGGTGTAGCAACACATAACATTACAAAACATACATAATCCAAATTGTTAAATTCTTGTTGAATGACGAAACTAAAACTTCGTTCTCAAACTTTTTTATTATACAACATCTTGATCACCGAAAGAGTGAATGATCATGGCGTTTACGATATTTTAATTCACTTTTAGGGGCAAGTCTCGAAATTTGAAAATAAATTTGGCGTAGAAACACATAACATTACAAAATATACATATTCCAAATTGTTAAATTCTTGTTGAATGACGAAACTAAATCTTCGTTCTGAAACTTTTTTATTATACAACATCTTGATCACCGAAAGAGTGAATGATCATGGCGTACACGATATTTTAATTCACTTTCAGGAGCAGATCTCGAAATATGAAAGTAAATTTGATTTATTATCACATAACGTTACAAAATATACATATTCCGAATTGTTACATTTTTGTTGAATGGCGAAACTAAAATTCCATACTGAAACTTTATTTTTATACATCTTGAATTATCCAAAGAGTGTATGATCATGGCTTTCACGATATTTTAATTCACATTCGGGAGCAATTCTGAGAATTATATATGTTATATATTCCAAATTGTTAAATTTTTTATGTCTGACTAAACTAAACTTTTTTATTATACAACATCTTGAATTAACAAACGAGCGAATAATCGTCGCGTTCACGATATTTTAATTCACGTTCATGAGCACGTCTTGAAATTTGAAAATAAATTTGGTGTAGAAACACATAATACAACATCTTGTCTTATCGGAAGAGTAAATGATCATGACGTTCGCGATATTTTAATTCATTTTTAGGGGCAAGTCTTTAAATTTGAAAATAAATTTTGTGTAGCAACATATAACATTTCAAAATATACATATTCCACATTGTTAAGTTTTTGATGAATGACGAAACTAAAACTTCGTTCTCAAACTTTTTTCTTATACATCATCAAGACTCATCAAAAGAGCGAAGGATCGTTGCTTTCAGGATATTTTATTTCACTTTCAGGAGCAAGTCTGGAAATTTCAAAATCTATTTGATGTAAAAACACGTAACATTACCAAATATACATATTCCAAATTGTGAAATTCTTGTTGAATGACGAAACTAAAACATCGTTCTCAAACATTTTTCTTATACAACATCTTGTCTTATCGGAAGAGTAAATGATCATGACGTTCGCGATATTTTAATTCATTTTCAGGGGCAAGTCTTTAAATTTGAAAATAAATTTTGTGTAGCAACATATAACATTTCAAAATATACATATTCCACATTGTTAAGTTTTTGATGAATGACGAAACTAAAACTTCGTTCTCAAACTTTTTTCTTATACATCATCAAGACTCATCAAAAGAGCGAAGGATCGTTGCTTTCAGGATATTTTATTTCACTTTCAGGAGCAAGTCTGGAAATTTCAAAATCTATTTGATGTAAAAACACGTAACATTACCAAATATACATATCCCAAATTTTGAAATTTTTGTTGAATGACGAAAATAAAACATCGTTCTCAAACTTTTTTCTTATACAAAATCTTGACTTATCGGAAGAATAAATGATCATGACGTTTACGATATTTTAATTCACGTTCTTGATCAAGTCTGAGAAATATGTGAATATATTTCATTTTCCATCTCATAAGATTACAAATTATACATAAACCAACCTGTTAAAGTTTTGTCGTGTAAACTGAAACTTTTTTCATATACACCATCTTTACTTATCGAAAGAGCGAATGATCGTGGCGTTCACGATATTTTAATTCACTTTCAGAAGCAAGTCTGGAAGTTTGAAAATAAATTTGTTATATAGATATTCCAAATTATTAAGTTTTTGTTGAATGACGAAACTAAAACTTCGTTCTCAAACTTTTTTCTTATACAACATCTAGACTCATCGAAAGAGCGAAGGATCGTTGCTATCAGGATATTTTAATTCACTTTCAGGAGCAAGTCTGGAACTTTGAAAACAAACTTGGTGTAGCAACACATAATATTACAAAATATACATATTCCAAATTGTTAAATTCTTTTCATTTCTTTTCATTGTTATAAACCCATATTACAGCTGATAGTAATATTATTGATTATTATATGTGATTAGCTATAATAATAATAGTATATAATAAAAATGAAGGTAATAATGAGTGTTGGATAATATAATAATACAATAGTATTATATTGCTATTATATATGACATATTAGGCATGGATACGTGACAATACTATACGTTATATATACACATATTCATATATCTATATATATTCTTGCAATTCATATATATTTAATAAATTATTATAAAATAATTATAATTATAATCCAAGCCACTTCTATACCCTCTATACTTTATTTTGCAAATTCTTTTCCTCAACTATAAATTGAATAAAGTTTGGTAAAAATTTAAAAATGAAAATAAGTAAATAAATTCTTTTGATAATAATTTTGATCAACTTGGAGTGTCGTAGTAATTAAATAAAAAAATTAAAAAAAGTGAGTAAAAAATAAAAGTATCAAATTCCATACGATGTTACTACATTTTTTTATTTGAAAGTATAATTATGGTTTATAAATAACAATTCTTATATTTATTCCATCGTAACTCAAAATATTTTCATTATTCAATAAAACAACTCCCAATATCTTCCAATATCAAAGTATCAGAACTTCCAATTTCGAGAACATATTTTCTATGATTTGAATAATTTCATTTTTAAATAGAGTCTTTCTTTGCAAATACGTAATATATATTTTTTTCTTTCCATTAAAATAATAAAAACAGTTCATAAAAATATTACTGGTTTATTATTTAGTAAGTTAATTTAGTAATGTAAATTTAACTTAATTTAATCCTATTGTTTTAATTTGAATCAAGTAATGTTAAGTGTAGAATATTTGAAGAGAAATATTTTGACGAACTTTTTTCATTGATTATTTAATCGAGAATTTTTGTATCATGGGAATAGTCAGTTAAGTGAAATTTGTCACATAGATGTTATTGGTTGCATTTTTGAGTGGGATATGCTTGCTAATAATTTTAAGTTCTGTTCTATACGATATATAATTTTCCCACGGAAGAGCTATAAAGAGGAGCTATAAAGTCATAAACTTTCCAAGTTTGGAAAATAAAATTGCTATGCTGCGTCTTCTTTGCTGAAATAATTTTATTTGAAGTTGAACAATTTTTAAATTTATATAAAAAAACAAGACATTTTTTTGCAAACAGTTTAAGTTAAAAGTATATTTGAATCTTGTTTTTTACATAGGTAAAAAAAGTCTATGATTTCTATTATCGTCTTATTTCAATATTGTGATATCTCTTCTTAAATGCTGTTTTGAAATTGTCTGTAAAAGGATTAAAAAATATTTTTCTATTATTGTGTTCTTTTTATAATTAATCTATTAATTTTAGTACTATATTGAGATATAAGTAGAAATTTATAGTAGTATATTTTTGGAAAAGATTTGCTTTGAGGTCCACAAATGATAAAATTAATATCAATCTGACATTTCAGCTTAGATCGGAACCCTCATCAGTGTTTTTTATTAAATTATGAAAATATACAGAAAAAGTGCGTTTTTAAATTGACGTAACATTTTTATATGACAATTGTAATAGTTTAGGTTTTTGGAGTTTACTAAGTATACTTATTCCAAGAAATATAAATCATGTATTTTACACCCATACAATACATACTCAATTTTCTGTGCAAAAAATGTTACGTAAAGAATTTCTTTGAAATATTTTTCTGGAAAAAAATGTTTTTAGGATTGTTTTATATTCAAGCCTTTCGTTTTCAAATATATAATTTATTTACCATGTAAAAATGCTACGTCTTTTCAAATCTAAAATATTTCATTCCAAGAAAATCTCAATTCAGCTTCCCACTTTTTCTGTGTTTTTGTTAGGTTTTAATAAAAAACACTAATAAGGGCTCCGATCTGAGGCAAAATGTCAGATTCATATTAACTTCATCATTATCATTGCACTTTCAATCAATAGTATAGTACACGAAAAAATTTTGTATATCAATTTTTAATAAAGTAGTTTTCAATTTAGTAAAAAACGCATCACTCATAAGACCTTTCGTCAAAAAAAGTACTAACCTTTAGAAGAATAATATGAAACTTTAGTCTGAATTATATTAAAATTTGTTATGAACTATGCTAAAGTTTCATATAATTCTTCTAAAGTTTAGTATATTTTTTTTTTGTTGACAAAAGGTCTCAGAGTGATACGTTTTTCCCTGAATTAAAATATATAAAGAGTATATAAATATGGAGAATATATAAATATGAAGAGTTTCTCAGTGTACCTAAAGAAAATAGTGTATAATGATAAAAATTGAATTGAAATATTATGAAGGTTAAATAAAATTGAAATTATATTTTAAAACGTTATACTTAATTTTGTTCTGAATATTTTTAATTTACAAAAAGTTTAGAAATTTTAATTAGGAACTTATAGGTATGAATTACAATTATTTCAGTACAGAATTTTATTCACGTACTCCTGTATTCTGTTTCAGATATACTTCTATCTACATAATACGAAAGAATTTAAGTAGTGAACAATAAATTCAATTCAATTTGAAGAAACATTATTACAAGTACTTATTTGCTGAGGAAATTGATTAGGATTGTAAATTAGAGTCAGCATATAAACTAGACAATCGTTGTTATTATTTTTTTTTATAATTCCGAAATTCATCTTTGTAGAAAGAGAGTCTAATTTGGATTTATGTTTGAATATTATTTATATTCATTTATTAAAATGGTTGATTAAAATTTAATACTTCATTAATTAATTTATTTATTTATTAATTGAAATTTAATAATTTATTATTATCATCCATTCGCCCGGAACTCCCATCTGCGGCCACACGCCCGTTTGGCAGACCGACTAGCCGCGCCAACCTGGGGAGGAACAAGAAGATTCCTCTCCCGGTCAAAGCGGACAGACAAGTCCGCCCAGGGCGCAGAACCGCGGGTGGAGGCCCCGATGCGATTTATACTGGCCCTCCCCGTTGTTTCACTCCCGACGCCCACCAAGCTCTCTCGTCTTTATCACAAGTGTGACAAATGACTCGATGAGCGTCCAGAACCGCTCAGACTGGAGCATGAGAGAGACCATCGTGTCAGGAGTAAGCTCGGCACCCACTGCCTGACCGAGGGCCTTTCGTGCCACACCCCATTTTGCGCAGACGAAAAGTGCGTGCTCCGCGGTATCCACCGGGAAATCGCAGTAGCAACACATCTTCTCGTTTCTCTTCTTGAAGTGCCTCAGGTACGCGTTAAAACAGTCATGGCCTGAGAGCGCTTGCGGCAAATAAAAGCCGACTTCCCCGTGCTTTCTGTTCAGCCAGGTGGCGAGCTCCGGGATTAGGCGGTAGGTCCATCTCCTGGTCTGCTCACCATGCCATCTCGTCTGCCATTTTTCGACGAGTCTGCGCCTTCCATCCTTGCGGATGGCCTCCTTTGCGCGAGCGATTTCTTGCAGGTCGATGCAGGTAAGCTGCTAGCGAAGCTGAAAGGTCTCCCGCCTTTCCTCCGCCAATAAATCTATTGGCGGGACAATCGCCAGGACCAACACAGCACTCGTCGAGACAGTTCTATATGCCGAAACTATTCTCAGCGCGACAAGTCTCAGCGCCGAGAACAGCTTCCTCTGGATAGCATGGTTTTGCAGGGCATTAGCCGAGACGGGAGCTACATAAAGCAGCTTCGAATGGATCACGCTCGCCACCAATCTTCTTTTCGCTTCCCTGGGTCCACCAATGTTTGGCATAAGCCGGGCCAAGTTTGCTCCACATTGGATGGCTTCGGCAGCTGCGATCTTTAGGTGTTCGACAAAGCTAAGCCTACGATCCAGCTGCACCCCCAGGTACTTAATGCTTGTTTTCCACTCGACCTCATGCTCTCCGAGAACAATCCTCGGGTATTGGAAAGATTTCCTGTCTATAACGAGCAAAGCCTCGGTTTTCTCAGGGGCCATTTTAAGGCCTCTGCTATCCAACCAGCGCTTTGCTCACCACAGACTTTCGCTGATCCTCACCTCTAGGATTGCGACGTCGTCAGCGGTGCACACGACAAGTGCGTCATTCGCGAAGCCGACGATGCTCGTTCCAGCAGGTAGTTCCATGCGCAGAAAGTCATCGTACAAGACGTTCCAAACGAGTGGATCCACCTGCGACCCTTGAGGAGCGCCACATGTCATCTCTTCTTTGAGAGACCATTTGTCGCCCTCGTATATCACCCACCTGTCGCTCAGATAGTCATCTATCATTCGCAACAGGTAGTCTGGAACCTTTTTCCGCATCATCGCCTCGATGCAGATATTCCATCTCGCGGTGTTGAACGCATTGCGTATGTCAATGCTAATCAACGCACAGAATACCTTACGCTTACCAGTTCCTTTTCTTGCATTTGTGGCGATGTTAACCACAGCTTGGATAGCGTCCACAGTGGACCTGTCTTTCCTGAATCCGAACTGATTTTCCGAGAGACCGTTCTCCCGGACCAAGAGAGCCTGAAGCCGTTGCAGAACCAACTCCTACAGAAGCTTCCCCATCGTATCCAATAAACATATTGGTCTACACGACGAGGCAACCCCTAGAGGTTTGTTGCCCTTCCTCAGCACGACCAACCTCTGCTTCTCCCAGTCTACAAAGAACCTCCCCTTCCGAAGACAGGAGTTGAAGGCTTCTAGGAGGATCTCCGGGTATGCCCCGATCACTTCTTTGAGGATCTCGTTCGGAACCCTGTCGATACCTGGCGCTGTATTTGCCTTAAGCCTTCCACACGCTCTCTTTAGTTCTTCGAGAGTGAAGAGTTCTTCGCACCGGACCACGCAGAAACTTCGCGGTCCTGCTTTGGAACGGCTCTACGTGTACAATGTACTTGACTCGATCGGGATTATCCAGGCCCGGGGTCTTTCTTCTAGCCACCAATCTCTTGGTGACTATTTTGAAGGCGAGACCCCATGGGTCTTTCTCGACCTCACCGATCAAGTCTTTCCAGCATTGAAGTCGGCTTTTCTTTATGCCTCGCCTCAAAGCTGCGTTTGCCCCTTTCCATGCCTCGTACAGCATAGAATCCCCCTTTTTTCGGGTGAATTTTCGTCGCGCTGCGAGGCATTCTCGACGCAGGGTCGCCAACTGGTCGTTCCACCAGTACATTGAACCCTTGGCTAGCCTGCGCTTGCGGCGAGGCATCGAGTAGTCACAAACCGCGACCAACCTCTGCCTCGCCGAGCGCACAGTAGCTTTAAACGACCCAACAGGGCAGACCCAAACAAGCTCATCAATGAGCCTGGTTTCTTCGAGGTGATCTCGAAGTCTTTTCCTGCTGAGTCGTCTCGTGTTCTAGGAGGGGCTCCTTCCTTCACCACCCCTACCCTTATCCACTGCTTGGCACCGTTGTTCTAGAGTAAATTCGATGCACCGGTTGTCACTCAAGGTTATTACCTCGAGAACCGACCAGTCGCTTATCCTTGAAGCGAGGCGAGGTGCGACAATCGTGAACTGAACGTGAATTCCCTGCCCTGATTCAAGACGATCAGGTCATTCCTAGCGAACATCTCGCCAACCAAGATTCCCCTCCTATCTAGGCGGGCCTCACCCCACTCAGGTGACTTACTGTTTAAGTCACCCCCTATGAGGGACCGCCCGACAGCCTCGCAGAGGCTCTCCTCAAGGAGAATTAATGTGTAATTACTACCATTAAACTTCTGATATTAAAATCAATAAAAAATTCAAAATCAAACTCATCATATTATAGCCCAAATGTACACTATAATATCTTGCGCTATATCGTAGGACTTGGACATTTTCAATTTATACAGCTTCAGTAAATGCAACCTTATGGATATACAAGAGGAGACAGGCCAAATTGGCGGGTAGAGGGGTACGGGGGGACCTGAACATTTTCGCCGGACGCGCCGTCTACAATCTTCGCGGGGAACTAGACCTGCACCGCATCTAGGACAATAATATCTTTGAGAACACACCAAGGCTCCCAGATCGTAGCTGAAATTTACCCTCTCCATACCTACCAGTTTGTAGCCGCAAAAACGAAAACTCAATGATTACTACTGTCTGTGAAGTCACTGCTTCGGGTTATGCCGAAAATGTACGAAGACGAACGATTCGAACTTGTAATTTCTCGTCGTCCTCGCCTCGATCGGCTATTTGAAGGTTTGAGATGATTTCTGTCAATTTCTATTTAGAAAACTTGACAAGTTGACAGAAATTTTTAAATTTTTAAATATTCCATGTTTATGACGTTCAGGAATTATTATAGATGGTTTGTGAGTGTGCGATTTGCGGGAAATATATTATAAGGCACTAGAGGTTTGTAAAGTTGTAATATATTGAATGTATTATGTAAAGGAATTTGAGTTTAGGTTACTAATGTGTCATTTTCAGGTGGTTTTAGTTTACATTGTTTATGTTGTATTTTTCAATTGATTTGAAATATTATTAATTTAGAATGCTACTAATTTATATGAATTTTCAATTTATCAAAATATTAAATATTGTCACTGCATGATTACTTTTGATACTTACCTTTCTTCTAATGCCATTTTCTTGAAGCTGCATGTAGACTAAAATTTATGTATTAAATAATAAATTGAAAATAAATAAAAACTTAAGTTATTTTTTCGTATATATGGGTCATTCCATATTAGATTGACAGTCAATGTCGCAGATTTGAACGAGATAATTTTTTTTTGGTTCTTTATCAACAATTAATAGACACATATTTTTTTGTTTGGCCAAAAAAATTTTTTTTTAAAGTATACGATTTTTCGAATTTTCTAAGAAATGATATTTTCGACATAGCAAGCGCACTTTCAAGCCTGTTTATCTTGAAAACAATTGTTCGCACGAAAAATTTTCCAAATTACGAAAATTAGGGTTTTGACTCTTCTTTACAAGGATTGTTGCGAAAAAATTGTTGAAATATTTTTTAACATACAAAAGTAAAGAAATAAATACAAAATCGTTTTTTTCTCAAATTTGGCCCCTTTCGAAATTTTTTTTTTCGTGGATTTAGATTCTTTGAAGTTTGTTATAAAATATGACTATTGAATAAAAATGGCTGGATCATTGATTCGGAAGTTATGGAATTTTAAAGAGCCTTGCGCGCAATCCGGGCGCTACTACAAGCGGCCAGCGTTTTACCGGGCGTAAATTAGTAGCGCTAAAAGTAAAGATAAACGCTCGCCGCGTGTGGAAGCGCCCGGATTGCGCGCGAGGCCGCGCGAGGCTCTTTAAAATTCCATAACTTCCGAATCAATGATCCAGCCATTTTGATTCAATCGTCATATTTTATAACAAACTTCAAAGAATCTAAATCCACGAAAAAAAAAATTTCGAAAGGGGCCAAATTTGAGAAAAAAACGATTTTGTGTTTATTTCTTTACTTTTGTATGTTAAAAAATATTTTAACAATTTTTTCGCAACAATCCTTGTAAAGAAGAGTCAAAACCCTAATTTTCGTAATTTGGAAAAATTTTCGTGTGACTAATTGTTTTCAAGATAAACAGGCTTGAAAGTGCGCTTTCTGTGTCAAAAATATCATTTCTTAGAAAATTCGAAAAATCGTATACTTTAAAAAAAAGTTTTTTTGGCCAAACAAAAAAATATGTGTCTATTAATTGTTGATAAAGAACCAAAAAAAATTATCTGGTTCAAATCTGCGACATTGACTGTCAATCTAATATGGAATGACCCATATACTTTCTCAAATATTGATTCGTATAAAATATGTGACCAAAATTTTTAGAAGAAAAGTTATTAATTCAATATGCTTTCTCACAAAAACTTTACAAACCCTTTAACGGCTTAAAATATTTATTTCCTTAGACTTCACTTACAATTCATCATATAAATTATTAATTATTTACAAGGAGAGCAGAATTACATTATAAATGGACTGTTTTAAACTAAAATCTTACAAACTATTTCTCAACAGGTCCTGCTAATAATATCCTTAAACGTATCCCTATGAAAGTTTGTGACCTGTATATTTGATTTAAACAGGAATAAGAACTCATTAATTTTTTTTTTTAGAAGAAGTTTAATCAAAATCATTAAAATTTTATTTACTCCCTAGATTTTACTTGATTATAAAATATTGTTTATAGAATATTCTTGTTAAACTTTCCATGCATATATTCCATAAGCTTATAAAGTTGTTAAAATATATTAGATGCTAAACTTATAAACTGCGTTGGAAACTTATAAATGTGTCAAATTAAAAATAAATTTCTAAAAATCATAAAATTATATGTTTGCACCCTTAGGGTTGACAATCCAAATTTTTTGAGGCATCCTTATATTATATATCTATTTTTTGCATGTAAGAAAAACATCTTTATACTCATAAAAAGAAAGTAATCAATATGTGCGACTTTTCTAAATTAGTTGTATCACTTTTCGCAATAATAAAATTAATTATTATAATAATTATAATAATAATTATTTAATTCTTATTTAATTTAATTATTATTATTTAATAATTATGATTAATTAAAATGATTGATTAAAATTCTACAATTTTTAACAAGTTTGGTAAGAAGCGACAGTAGGAAAAAATTAGGTTACAGAATACATTATTCAAATAATTCTTTTTCCTCAGACTTAAGTTTTCCTTGTATAAAAAAAATCCTTTTCCTTTCATGAGACAGGACTAACAATATCATTTCAATTCTTGAAATGATGGAAAAAATTTTTTTTTCGAGAGACCTGATTTTTGGCACAATAACTACCTTTATTATAATTTGTAAGATTTTAGTTTAAAGCAGTCCATTTATAATGTTATTCTGCTCTCTTTGTAAATAATTAATAATTTATATGATGAATTGTAAGTGAAGTCTAAGGAAATAAATATTTTAAGCCGTTAAAGGGTTTGTAAAGTTGTTGTCAGAAAGCATATATTGAATTAATAACTTTTCTTCTCAAAATTGTGGTCACATAATTTATACAAATCAATATTTAAGAAAGTATATATACGAAAAAATAACTTAAGTTTTTATTTATTTTCAATTTATTATTTAATAAATCAATAATAGTTTACATGCAGCTTCAAGAAAATAGCATTAGAAGAAAGGTAAGTATCAAAAGTAATCATGCAGTGACAATATTTAATATTTTGATAAGTTGAAAATTCATATAAATTAGTAGCATTCTAAATTAATAATATTTCAAATCAATTGAAAAATACAACATAAACAATGTAAACTAAAACCACCTGAGAATGACACATTAGGAACCTATCCTCAAATTCCTTTACATAATACATTCAATATATTACAACTTTACAAACCTCTAGTGCCTTATAATATATTTACCGCAAATCGCACACTCACAAACCATTTATAATAATTCCTGAAAGTCATAAACATTGAATATTTCAAAATTTCAAAATTTCTGTCAACTTGTCAAGTTTTCTAAATAGAAATTGCCAGAAATCATCTCAAACCTTCAAATAGCCGATCGAGGCGAGGACGACGAGAAATTACAAGTTCGAATCGTTCGTCTTCGTACATTTTCGGCATAACCCGAAGCAGTGACGTCACAGACAGTGGTAATAATTGAGTTTTCGTTTTGCGGCTCCAAACTGGTAGGTATGGAGAGGGTAAATTTCATCCACGATCTGGGAGCACTGGAATACACGCAGTTTGTGATGACAGAGTGAAAGCATACAACTTGCTGTAAATAATAATATCTGATTCATCAGCATATCGTGAAGAACATCAAATTAACGTTTAAAATTTGAATTAATTTTACAAATGATTGTACCTTGTAATTTAAAAAAGTATTTCATTAAAATTGTAAATAACAACATAACGCCCATAATAATCTCCTGAAAAATTATATTTTGTCAGTCGCCTACTTTCTGATATGACACCACAAGTACATATTTTCAGTTTGCCAGTGCAAGATTCAGATGGTCGAGTAGGCATTTTGTCTTCCCTTGAAAACTCTTGTTAGGTTTAAGACCATGTGGCAAGGTCTTGTGTCATCAATTACATGCGACCACTTTATTAGCAAACTAATCATTTTAATAAATTTTTTTCCAGAAAAAATCAATGCAGAAAAAAGCAACGCCCTGTTGCATTCTCCAGATAATTTTCTAGGATTATTCGTTTACTAATAAAGTGGTTGTATGTAATTGGCTACATCAGATGCCTTCCAGACGGCCTTAATACCACGTAATATTATTTAAAACATACATAAAGTAATCAGACTTATAGAATTTTCAGAACTTAAACATTCAGTTTCTTGAGATAATCATATGCGACCACTTTATTAGTTAACTAATAATTTTAATGGATTTTTTCCGAGAAGACATCAATGCAGAAAAAAGTAATGCACTGTTATAGGACATGCAACGGATTTTGCGGCTTTCTCGTCTTAGGGATGCATCAACATTTTAGCATTTCTACTTATATTGTGAATGTCTTTTTCAAATCATGTTTGAAGCGTTTCAAACGCTTCCAAATATTAAGGAACTTCGGGCAAGTCAATCGTGGGATTTTTGAGAACGACGATCGTGCGCGAAGTACGGTCCTTCGAGGGATTGCCGGTGATCAACCAACCATCAACGACATGGAGGTCATCAATGTGTTCCAGCCGAACGAGGCATCGTCATCGAAATCTACAATAAGTGCTATAAGCGTAAAATTTGAGTTAAGTGCGAAATCTGTAGTGTTACAATTTAAAGGTGCAAATTGTGAAATTTGGATTAACGTATTTCGAGCACCGTAATAAAGTAGTAAGTCGACCTAGATATAGTTATATACAATTGTTCCTTCGTTCTGCCTCCATAGATTCTATTATTTTTATTACATTAATTTTAACTAAGCGACCGAGCGAAATACCTTTTCACTAAATTGTATAGTTTCATATCTTAAATTTAACGAAGGATTCAGATGGAATGGTTTTGGATTTATTAATTTAAGGGTGGTAATTTATAACACATTAGATTTTTCTGTATATTGAATAACGCTAGATACTTTATTTTTCAAACTCTCTTTACACACGTAAGGCTCTAAGAGTGAACACTGTTGAAACGTCAAAGTTCGGCAACCGAATGACTCATTGATCCTTGTCAAGACGCTCGATTCCTTCCTGGGCCTTCGATCCCCTTGACATATCGATCGCTAACAGATGGCAATATTTATACCTAAGTGTCCTGTTCAAATTGATAAAGCTCGGCTTAGTCCTTACACTCCCTCCCTTTATCAATTAGAGAAACTCATGACACTGGCATTTCAAAATAAGTTACAAACAAAATTTGTAAACACGTAAGTTGTACAAAGTGAAAACTCAATATAAAGTTTATATAATGAAACGTCTCAAACTAAACTGTATCTACTAATATTATTTTTCATAAATACTATTCGTCTCTTGAGATTAGTTGACATCTATTTTTCTCTTAAGTTCTACTCTTAATTCTTGCGTTTGTCTGTGAACAAACAAAACGTTTCTATGAAATATATCTCTAAGAACTCTAGATTAATTATAGTTCAGCATCTTATCTCTTAAATATTTATGTGCATCTAATGGCAAAGGTTTTGTCATTATATTAGCCTGGTTCTCTTTGGTTGCAATCCAACTAACTCTAACTTTTCCTTCATTAACACATTGTTTAACGAAGTCTCCGTGAGTATTAGCCATATGTTTTCGACTACCAGTTTTTTCCCTTTCCAAAAGACTCTGATTGATATCTTCCAAGTTTACATCGACCATCTTAAGTTTGTGACTTCCATCCTTCTTTGTGCAGTCTCCAGCAGATTTGTTATCACACCAAATCGTGACTGGAAAAAACGTTCTTCCAATAACATATCGGATTGACTTATCTAACGATAAGTTAGAGAGTCACGTATGACTGCTTGTGACTTCTCCAAGCTATAGTATCTCCAAAAAGTTTAATAATGTAACCTCCTGTAGATGTCGAATCCTGACAATCTCTAAAGCTGGCATCAGTAAATGCTTCTAGTTCTTCAGTTCGAGCTCTGTAATTTAGTCCTTTATTGGTAGTACCTCTTAAATATCTGAAAATTCTCTTAAAACCCATCCAATCTTCTTCAGTTGGCTCTAGTTGTTTTCTCGCCATATAATTTACAGCAAACGTAATATCAGGACAAGTAGCATTCGACAAATACATTAGACTTCCGATAGCTTCTCTATATGGTACATTTTTAATTTCTTGATCTTCAAGATTCCTCGTTAAATCATCTTCAATTTTCCTCTTTTCATCTCTATTAGTTACCTGTCGAGTAACCATTGATGTACTCTGAGGTTTACAGTCTTGCATGTCGAATCTCTGTAAGATATTCTCTATGTGGTTTGCCTGATGTATTACTAAATTCTTTTCATTCTGATTCCTTACTATGGACATACCAAGAAAACTTTTTGGTTCTCCAAGATCTTTCATCTCGAATGCATTACTTAAGTGGATTTTAATTTCACTTAATTTATTCCTATCATTGCTGGCAATTAGCATATCATCTACATATAACAATACGACTGCCATTTTTCCTGCTTTTCTCCAAGTGAAAAGACAAGGTTCATGCAAGTCATTCTCTAATCCTAATTTTAAAGTTTCTTCTGAGAACCTCTTATTCCATTTCTTTGGACTAATTTTCAAACCATATAGGGCTTTCTCTAATTTACATACCTTAGTTTCTTTAGTGTGACGGTGCAATTCTGAACCATCTGGAATTTCCATGTAAATTTCTCCATACTCCATTCAGAAATGCTGTTTTTACATCTAGCTGGCAAGCAAATAAATCATACTTGTTTATAATTGCAAGTAATGATCGAACGACTGGCAGTCTAGAAACCGGTGCATATGTTTCTTTTAAATCGTAAACGGTTCTGTCTTTAAAACCTCTAATAACAAGTCGTGCTTTAAATTGTGTTGACCCGTCAGTTTCTAATTTCTTCTTAAAAACCCATTTTGAGTCAATAATATTTACCTTTTTACCATCTGACATCAGTCTAGGTCTATCGACTAAATTCCACACATTATTTGATTGCATAGAATCAAGTTCTTCTTTGACTGCCCTCTTCCAACACTCTTTCTCTTTACTTGTCATAGCTTCTTGATAATTAACTAGATCTCTGTTCGATGATGCTATCAAGCAATGTATTAATTTGTCTTCGCTATTTTGTTTTTCCTCTTTATTTGAAACATCTGTATGTCCATAATAATTTATAAAACTTATATGTCTTATTGGTTTGATAATAAAGACATATTTAGTTTTATCTTCAGATTCTAATTTTCTCTTAGTTTTACTTCTGGTTGCAGGACCTTCAGCTTTATTTTGCGCACATTTCTTTTGTTTAGTGCTATTATTTGTTTGCTTCTTAGGCCTTCCTATTTTCTTCGGTTGTATTTCCATCTCTTCTGTTTGATCAAGTTTATCATCTTCAAACTTTGTCATCCAGTCACAGTCATTTTCTTCCCTTGACTCTTGTATGCTTTGATCAAATTGATCACTCCTATAGATATCTTTATACACAGCTTTTTCATTGAATCTGACATGACGAGATTCTATGAATTTTCGTGTGCTTGGATGCCACAATAAATAACCAGTATTTTTGTATCCTACTAATACAGCTTTTATTGCTCTTTGATCAAACTTCGAATTTGGTTATGGTACTTTTACGTAACCTATACAACCAAATCTTTTAATCTGATCGGAATGACATCTTGCATTTGGAGCGAATTTCTCTAATGGTATTTTAAACTCTATAGTTTAATGAGGCGTCCGATTATATGCATGCACAGCAGCATCAACAGCCAACTCCCACATACTCTTAGGTAAACCTGAGTCAAACATGTAAGCTCTTACTTTTTCTTGAATTGTTCTATTAAATCGTTCTGCTACTCCGTTGTGCTGTGGAGTATGAGGCGGTGACAACTCAGTTTCTATTTTCTCTCTTCTTAATATTTCAAGAAATCCTCCACCAGTGAATTCAGTGCCTTGATCAGATCTAATATAACAAATCTTTTCATCTTTACCTAACAAGTTACGAACAGACACAACGTACTTTTCGAATACATCGCTAGTTCCATTCTTAGACCTCACAGAGTAAGCTCTTGCAAAGCGTGAGTAGTCGTCTACAAAAACCACAATAAATCTTTTGAGTTCTGGATATGATTCTGGTTTGATCAGCCCCATTGTATCCGTATGGATAAGTTGTAGAGGTCTCTATGCTCTTTTTCTTGTTTCTTTGAATGGCAATTTTTCCATTTTTGCCATAATGCAGACTTCACACTCTGAAACCGAATCATCACATTCTCTAAACTCTTAATAGTTCTTTGTAACTTTTTTAGATAACTAAGTGACGCATGACCTAGCCTTAGATGCCACAACATTGCCTTGTTATAATTTTTTAAGCTACTTGGCTTCTTCTCAAGTGGATTTTTGATGAATATCTCCTCTATATTCTGTAAAGACGCGAAATCATCTATGCTTATTGTATTTCTAGAAATTGAGCTTTCGTCGCAATCTGTGATAATAGCTCCATTATCTAAAAGCTTCTCATTCTCCCTCCCAATCACATGACCGGTATTCTTTTCTTTAATTTCTCCCTCCGAAATTGTTAACTCCTTATTGTGAATGCTTTCATGTGATTGTTCAGGAAGCTCTTGATATGAAACAATTCTTGCATTCCAAGAATATCATTTAAGCTCTGGAATATCATTATTTTTAATGACTTCAAAACTTACTCTCCAATTTGGTTTCTCGTAAGTGCCTTCTAAAATAGTTTTATTTGTTACTCTATTGTAAACTCTAAGTGATTTATCATCTAAATGAATGCTAAAACCCGCATCTGCTAATTTTCGCAGCGATAACAGATTTTCTGAGATATCTTTTGCTGCTATTACTTCAATGAACTTGAGAACATCTCCAGTTGCATCTGCTTGCAGCAAAATATTACCTTTGCCACCTATTACAATATCTGCAAATTCATTTTTATTTGCACTCTTTTAACCCCATTCTCACATTTGTAAAAATAACTTAAAATAAAGCTTTTGTTAACTATGTGATCTGAGGCTCCAGAATCAGCTATGAAATTAACCACCTCCTTAGACTCTACGGCACTTGTGAATAAAACCTTACCTGAATTATTTTTATTCTTCGTTCCTTTATTTTTTGATGCCTGGTTCAATTTTCCTTTCTCCTTGTTTTTAAAGCCTTTCTGTTCATTCTTATTTGTTGTACCTGATTTATTCTTACTTTTACTCTTACTATTTTTATTAAGATTTAAATATCTCTTATCTTTACTTTTTTTGTTACCGGAACTGCTGCCAGATTGAGGACAATCTGGACCTTTATGGTTTTTTATAGCTTGACAATAGTAGCAAAATCATCTGCCAGTATTTTTAAGCGTACAATCCATGGACCAGTGGCCCGATTTGTTACATCTAAAACATTTATTTTCCGATGTCCGCTTATTATTTTCATATGCTCTTTGAACTGTAATTTCTTCTTTAGTGTCCATCTTTTTCTCTGCCTCTAGTTGTAAAAGAAAAGATTTAATTTCCTCTAAACTCATTTCTTTTTTATGAGATTGCCTGAACATCTAGTCAGCGTTTCGAAGTTCCACTATAGTCGAAGATACTGCTTGATAGAAGGCTGACCTTATTTCTTGTTCAGTAAGCGGTACTGTGTCTTCACAAGCCTCGTATTCTCTAATAATAGAGTCGAAACGTTCACAAAAATCATTAACTTTTTCATCCTTTGTCATCTTAATTTGATACAATTTTGTTCTAACGGAGGAGTGGGTCATATTAGACTCATTCCTTCTAAATCCTCTTAATGTATGTATAATTTCTCTAGGGTCAGAGACACTTATAACTCTTTTGTGATAGGATTCATCAAGATGTCTGATAATTAAACCTCTAACAATATTTTTCCTTTCAAGTGTTTTTATTTCTGACAAATTTTCCAGACCTTGAACTGTCGAATCAATAACATCCAGTAAGTCAAGATTCAGTAAATCATGTTTTAAATAATCCAACCAAATATCCAAGTTTGATTTCTGTGTTAATTTATAATCTCCCTTGATGCAGATTTGATGGTTTGTTGAATCATCCTCTACTTTATTGATAAACTGAAGACATTTGTTCAATTTATCATTGTTTTCGGTATCAAGAACTCTAACTTTACGCGAATCTATACTCTCATTAGATTTTCTCATTTTCGATTCAAAATCGACCTCTATATTCTGAACTAGGTTATCTTCATTTGGATTTATTACCTCAATTCTCCTTAGTTTAATCTTTTCAGCCTCTAAATTATTCTCTGAAATTTGAACCAGGTTAGACATCATGAAAACCCTGATTTGGGCGTCGGGGACTTCCTGGAGACCGACGCAGGGTTCGTCTGGGTGGAGTTGGCGGGTGTGCGTATGTACAGCTGCTACTTCTCCCCCGGCGATCCCTTCGATGTCTTTGAGACCCAGATCCTCCTCCGTGAGGCCATCGGGCGATTCCTCATAGGGGGTGACTCCAACAGTAAGTCGCCCGAGTGGGGTGAGGCCCGCCTAGATAGGAGGGGAATCTTGGTTGGCGAGATGGTCGCTAGGAACGAACTGATCGTCTTGAATCAGGGCGGGGAATTTACGTTCAGACGAGGAGCAGGGGAGTCAATAATTGACCTCACAGTTGCTGCACCTCGCTTCGCCTCAAGGATAAGCGACTGGTCGGTCCTCGAGGTAATAACCTTGAGTGTACTGGTGGAACGACCAGTTGGCAGCCCTACGTCGAGAATGCCTTGCAGCGCGGCGAAAATTCACCCGTACAAAGGGGGATGCTACGCTGCACGAGGCATGGAAAGGGGCAAAAACAGCTTTGAGGCGAGGCATAAAGAAAAGCCGACTTCAATGCTGTGATGTTGCAAAATATTTGCACATCACAAGATGGCCGTAATGTGTAGTTCTGCCGTAACGGATGTGTTAGAACGTGATTGGATGGTTGCCGATGGTTATCTAGTCATGGCAAAGCAATTTTGAGTAAAGTTTCTTAACTTTCGGTAACTTACCGATTTACGTCTTGTTACGGATATTAAGTCGAAAGTTGCTCCAGGACTTGTAAAGTTGCGCCTATCTATCAAATGTTATATGAAATGATAAAAATTATATTAATTTTGTTAAAAACACCGCTCGAGATACACCATGAGAGTAGACACGAATCCGAGGAAGATACTACTACGTTGGACACGTGACTGCGGAGTGAGAAGTACAGAGTCAAAATGGCAGCCAAAATGAGTCACACGTTAGTCGAAGACACCAATTAGAAGATATATAGGCACTCCACAACCCCACCATGATAAAGAGGTCGAAGTCAGCACTGCTCCCTGTCATACAGTAATAGAGACAGAGAGAGTCCGATATATCCATTGCATGTTGACTAATGGGAATTGGTTGGAATTTTTGTCAACATGTGAAAATCGAGTTATATTTCGGGTTTTTGACGCCCAATTGAGATGGGACCATTACCGAACGCCTCGGGCGATGGTCCAAGTGATGATTTTGGAAGGATGTACGTGATTCCAACTTGGCGGAGAAATGTAGCGGGGTTGCAAAGCCTTTTTTGTAGTTACAGCCTGTGAGTGCGGATAAGGATGGGGACTGTACAACCCCATCAGTAACTCTTGCCATGTGCCAAACTACTAGGGAAGCTACCCACAACTTGTGACTCCAACCTGGCGGAGTACGGATCATCCACGACCCAGCCCTGTTCAAGACTCAAGGCAAGTACCAGATGCGAACATGGGCTGGAAATTAAGTACATTTAGGTGCCGACCCAACCCCGTTTTAGACACTGGGCAAGTTCCAGTTGAGAACAGGGACTGATAAATTATGTCAATACGTTTTGAGAACCCACCCCATGGTTAACGAAAATGGCCGACTTGAATAATCTCCTAGAGATTAATATTGTGGAGCAGCCTTTAATCGATAATCCTACAGGCAGAGACGAGGAATAGATTTGGGCGGGAAGAGATTAATGTTGTGGAGCAGCCTTTAATCAATAATCCTACAGGCAGAGACGAAGAATAGATTGGGGGCGGGAAGAGGACTGGTGACGTCAGGCGGGGAAACCAATTGATTCTGTTTGACAGTTGACGACTGGCGTGTGGCAGTTTTTGGATTGTTGGAGAAGAGTTTTGACGAGAATTTTGGAAAATAGGAGGAGAATTTTTGCGAAGGATTTGTTGGAGAGCATCGTGAAGGATTCGTTGGAAATTTTGAGAGGAGATTTTGGTGGAGTAAGGCGGAAAAATTGTAAAAGAGTGAGTGGAGGATAAGCGTGTGATAAGGTACGAGTTCAATTATTATATACTAGCGACGGAATCCCCACAGCATGTGTCTTTTAGCTCGTTGTTTGAGCCTCCGTTTTTTTGGAATAATAATATAGGCCCGTGCACGTTCAGGAGATTCCCCTGCTAGACCCTGGATAGTTTTAAAGCGATAGTGACTAGCCCTGGAGCACTTCTCTCGTGACGAATTCTCTTCCCCCCCCCCCTTTTTTTCCTTAATTTTCTGTTGATAATTTATAAATTTTACCGAACCGTGAGATTTTTCCCGAGACTATTAGGTGCCCACCACTGGCTTTATTTGTTGAAACCAAACTGCCCTATTATCCCCGTTTTTCTTTTGTTTAGTGCCACCCCCTTTGTTGCTCAGAGCTCTTGTGTGATTCCCCTTATAAAACGTGAAGAATTACGGTGTGATCGAGTGAGTCCCTAATTTTATTTTTTTTTGTTAATTGTACAATCACTAAAGATTATTAAATAAATAAATTACTTATTACTAAAGTTTATCATTATATAGTGTGTTTCATTTCAGGTAGTTAGCAACCCCCCCCCCCCCCCCCCTACCATTATCCAGATAAAGGGGGCTGAGCTAGCAGCACCACCGGTATATTTCGTGTTGGGACAAGTTAGAAGTCGAACTAACTATTTAGTGGCTTAATTTTGTAGTTGAGTTTTTTTTGATAACTTAGAAGCTAAAGGTGGAGTCCCGATGCGAAGTACCGCAGTTGTATGTAGGGAAATTTAAGGAGCGAAAAACTACGTTACAATGCTGGAAAGACTTGATCGGTGAGGTCGAGATGGATCCATGGGGTCTCGCCTTCAAAATAGTCACCAGGAGATTGGTGACTAGAAGAAAGACCCCGGGCCTGGATAATCCCGATCGAGTCAAGTACATTGTGCGAAGCTTGTTTCCACACGTGGAGCCGTTCCAAAGACAGGACCGAAGTTCCTGCGTGGTCCGGCGCGAAGAACTCTTCACTCTCGAAAAACTAAAGAGAGCGGGTGGAAGGCTTAAGGCAAATACCACGCCGGGTATCGACGGGGTGCCGAACGAGATCCTCAAAGAGGTGATCGGGGCATACCCGGAGATCCTCCTAGAAGCCTTTAACTCCTGTCTTCGGGATGGGAGGTTCTTCGCAGATTGGAAGGAGCAGAGGTTGGTCCTGCTGAGGAAAGGCAACAAACCTCTAGGGGTTGCCTCGTCGTATAGACCAATATGCTTATTGGATACGATGGGGAAACTTCTGGAAGAGTTGATTCTACAACGGCTTCAGGCTCTCTTGGTCAGGGAGAACGGGCTCTCGGAAAACCAGTTCGGATTCAGGAAAGGCAAGTCCACTGTGGATGCCATCCAAGCTGTGGTTAACATCGCCACAAATGCAAGAAAAGGAACTGGTAAGCGTAAGGGATTCTGTGCGTTGATTAGCATTGACATACGCAATGCGTTCAATACCGCGAGATGGGACATCTGCATCGAGGCGATGATGCGGAAAAAGGTTCCAGACTACCTGTTGCGAATGATGGATGACTATCTGAGCGAGGGTAGCTTTTAAGGGAGCGTCAGGATTTTCTTACCCCACTCAGATTACTTGGTTTAAAAAAAGAGAATTTCACTATAAATAAAATTTACAAAAATTGAATAACAACCACGTCATTCTGGTATATTGTGTTATTCTTGAAACTGTTATTACGAAGGGGGTTGTTTTATCCTCTAATTAAAATTTTTTGTCACTTTTTTCTGCATAGGCTTTACTTATTTGCATCTATGAATCAAACGCATCACCAAAATTGAAAAAAAAATTTTTTTTTTTGCATTTCGTTCATCTGAACGTTCAGAACTTCAGGTACATTCCAATCTATCTGTAGATGGACATCAATGTCCATATCTTTAGTACAGCACTTTTGGTACGTTTAGCAGTCGATATTTGATTCTTTGAATTTATATACACACACATATATTCTGTCTGTGTATATTAAATCTAATACAATTTCTAACAGTGTAGAAACATATAAGTAAAAAATACGCAATCCCAATTTATGAATGCAAATATCAGGAAAATTCAGTTGAGCTCACAATCCCAAACACTAATAAGAATTGATTTCAATAATTTTTCCATTACACTTAAATTCTCATTTAAATTTTCTCAAGAACTTGATTCATTTTATTTTTTGGCTTAATATTTAAAACGAGAACCATGAATTTAATAAAATCAAATGCGAACGGTCGGAAAAACCCACCGGGCAGGAAATAAAAAAGGAACCTCCCCTCTCATAATCAAAATCGAGATCAGAATCTCGAATCAATAGATTCTACTTCACTAAATAGTGCTGGCAGTAGCAACCATTTAAACATTGCTGTACAAGAAAATACTGCTCGTAACTCTAATCAAGTTGTCGATCTTCGTGCCCGATATAACCCGTCTGAGAGGTCTGATACGCCTGAACTCTCGTCTATCACTTCAAGCCCGATCAGGAAAATAGGGGAATACTCGTTAGGCGATACTCGTTAGAAATAGGGTTACAGGACCAGCTCGAAGTTATATCCAGTATAGAGTGGGAATCACCTTAGATGAAATTTAGCGCATCCTGCAAAGCATCTATATACCAAGAGAAGATACTAGCCAGCTGACGCAGGAGCTCGCTAATATCCAAAGAAATATGGGAGAAGCAATTTCAGATTATGGGACAAGGGTTAGTGTGTTATTGAATAAAATCATTCCTAATGTTATGGAAAGAAACCCTGGAGAAAAAGGTCGGGAAAGATGCGAGGAGTATATCGAAAATGCAATTAAAAATTTTGTTCGCGGTCTCGATAGAGATACTTTGATTTTCATGAAAGTTAAGTCTCCCCCTACCCTGGATTGTCCACAACTAGAAAGGGGGAAACCCTTAAGTAAATTTTGCAAGTATTGCGAGGTTAAGGGTCACGAAATTAGGGAATGTTTTTTAAAAGAAAAACATGACAAGGAAAGGGAGGCAAAACAAGCGCGCTACTTAACCAAGGTGGATTTAAACTCGAAAAAGAGTCATCATGCCGGGGAAACGATGACCTCCAACAAAACGCAAAGCCCCAAAATCGTATACTCGTCTGCCTCCAACAATCAGACGGAAGGTTCAGAAATCCTACAATAAAAATCGATAATAACGCGTTTAATAAAATTCCGCGGTTCTTATGATCGACACTGGATCCGAACTAAATTTTATCAAAGAAACCGCGGTTCGTTCTCGCGTTCGCACCAATCATCGTAAAATATATGACTTGGTAGGGATAGGACCAGGTATAATTAAAACACTAGGGGAATTCACAATAAAAATAAAAGGGATAGTCAGCGTTTCAAATCGTACCTAGAAATTTTCCCATTTTCCAGGAGGGCATTCTAGGAATGAACTTTTTGGGAAACCACAACTCTATCTTGAAAATAGCATATATGACTCTCAAATTAGGTTCAGGTAGTTTATCTAGCGTCAATTACACAAGTCAAACTACCAGCACGAGCAAAAACTCTAATTAACATTCCGCTAAAAGAAACACAAGTAGACTAATTAAAACTAGTACGGCTAACCAATAGTATTGATCATAAATCCTAACTCATTAACATAAGTTCTAGATCTCTATATCCCTACTTTTCTTCTTAAATGCACGTGGACCACAGCATCAAGGGCTGCCGCTCAAGCTTATAGGTATCACATACTCGAAATTCCTATGAAATCTATGTTGTAAAAACTACTATTGTCTTTTAGAAGTAAACTACCTGTCACACTTGTGACAGGTAGTTGTCGCGATATTCTGGTGCCCGAATTTGATAATAATTTTACGTTCTACTTAGCTTTTCAGAAAATAATAAATGCTTTGCTCAAAGCACGTATTCTAAATATTATAAAGGCTAGTCGCATTTGGTTCTTAATTATTAACTGTAGAATAAACACATAATAACTGTACTGATAGCATGCATCATTCATATTCATTATATTTCTCTCTGTCGAATCGCTCTTATTCTATGATAAACTCATTACTTTATGTCTAATTATTTATTTCATGAATAATAATAAAACTATTCTTTTCTTTCATCGAATATTTAATTCGAGATCATTCAAATTTTCGCGCAGAAATCAAAGCGTCTCTAGTGGCAAAATCGACTATCGTCACATTTTGATTGAAATTAACAGATGAAAAACGTCACTGTCGTAAGTTTGAACATTAAAGTCTCGTTTGTGCTGTGGTCTAGGGCGGTCGCTCGTGCGCCGTCTCTCTGCAGTTTGGTTCTCTCTGCGCTGATTCTCACTCGTGCCTGTGTGCTACTCTGCTGTGCTCTGTGTTTAATACTTTTGCAACTGCATCTCGGCCCTGGTGGCTGGCTACGCGTAACTTTTTATAAGGTGTGGTGCCTCTATTGACTGACCATCCAGTGGTGCGTTCTGGACTCTTACTTTTCTTGGACGCTTCGACGAGGGTAGAAGACGCCTCGCTGGCTCGCGCGCCATTCTGTGTTTGTGCTACGCTGGAAAGAGTGTCATTATCAGTACTGGTCATGCGGCTGATGCCTGTTTTATGGAAATTGCTGGCATATATCTTCTGTTTGCATAACGACGGCTACTACATCATAACTTTGTGACCAGTTCGAACCTTTTTTGGATTATGTGATGGTCTTTCTGGTCTAAGTTGAACTTTCAAGGTGAACTATGTTTTGAATTCCTGGTATGTTATATTTTGACTACTTGTTTGCCGCTCGCCTGTGCTTGGCTTGTGCTTGGCTTGACCCCTGATCTCGCTCGCTCCTTTATTATTCTACTTACCTATAAACTCAGCACTGGTTGCTCTCACCTGATTTCTTTATTTTGCGCAATATACGCTGTTCAATTTTGAAGTGGTTTGGTTAAGCTCTTAAGTTTAGCGATTTTGTAAGTAAATTTTCAATACCTAAACTTACTTTGACTATCCTTACTATTTGGTGTTATTGTATTTACTATTATTTTTAGTTACTATGGTTGGTCTTGGATAACTTTTTCTTACTTATTACTAGTATTTGATTTTTACTATTTACCAGGGGTGTTAGTTGAAGTTTACCGATTTTTTCAATGAAGAAAACACTTCATTCTCAAGGGAATCTCAAAAAATTTTTATTCAAAGTATTGACCATTGGATTCTACACATTTTCCCATCTTTCAGGCAAATCATGGATACCATTCCAAAAAAACTTTTTCTCTTTCAAGGCAAACCATTCGACGAGCCATTTTTTGACTTCTTCAAAATTGGCGAAGCGCTGCTCTGCGAGTGAGTGTCCCATCGATGCGAAAAGGCGATAGTCGGACGGGGCGAGGTCTGGAGAGTACCGCGAGTGCGATATTTCCCAATTCAATGCTTTTAATGTGTTCTTCACCACTTTAGCGGTATAAGACGGTGCGTTGTCATGTTGTAGGATAACTTTGCCACGTCTTCGGGCCCATTCCGGCCGTTTTTCGATCAACGCATGATTCAAATTGATAATTTGTTGTCGGTAGCGATCCGTATTCACCGTCTCACCAGGTTTTAATAACTCGAAATACACCGCACCACACTGGTCTCAACAAACACAGAGCATTGTCTTACGGCCAAGGCGATTTGGCCTTGGAGTCGATGGGCCGACCTCACCAGGGGAAAGGCATGATTTTTCCGTTTCGGGTTCTCGAAATAAATCCATTTTTCGTCTCCCGTGACAATTCGATGCTGAAAAGACTTCTTTTCGAACCGTTGAAGCAGCATTTTACAAATGGTTTTTCGGTCTATCGTTCAGTTGGTGTTGTACCCATTTTCCATACTTTTGGATTTTTCCCATGGCTTTTAAACGTTGGTAAATTGCTCCTCGGGTCAAATTTAGTGTTTGTGCCAATTGTTGTTGCGATTGGGTTGGGTCTTCATCCAATAACGCCTGCAATTCCTCGTCTTCGAACTTTTTCGCTGCACCAGGATGTTCATTGTCTGTTATTTTATGAGGCTACCTTACTCCTCCTTTCTTTTCTTCTCCGTATGAGTTGGATTTCGCTCGACTACGAGCAGCCCTAACCAACTCTCAATAATCTTAAGTTTATATATTAGATTATATTATTTAACTGTTTGCTTTTGTATCTTCTAACTCAGATTCGCGTTTGCTCTGTGTTCAGACACCATATATTTTCCTGCTTCCTTGTTTTCTGTAGCTGCTGTTCCGGGACGCTCGCGGTGTCCTTAATAAGAGGCAGGATATTGAGGCTATGCTCTCGCTTCACGACCTCGATATGCTTTGTGTTACTAAGTCCTGGCTTACATCGGAGCATGTATTCGAGTTCTTTGGCTATTTAACTTCTAGATGCGACAGGCGCCTGGGTCGCGGGGGTGGTGCCCTGATCCTGATCAGCAGCGAGCTCGTCGTCACTAGGATGGATTTTCCGATGCCCGGCGGTGATGCCTTTGAGGCGGTTGGCCTTACTGTTCGCTCCCCTCTGGGTGTTTTGGCTGTCGCTTGTGCTTATATGCCTCCAGGCGCTGACGTTGTTTTCTTGTGTGCCCAACGGCGCTGCGATTCTTTTCTGCGGCGACCTCAATGCCCATTCTGGCTATTGGGGCTCGCCCTGTACTAATGCGGCTGGTAGACTGATCTCTGGTCTGGTTTCGGACTTGGATCTTGTTCCCCTGAACTACTCGTCACCCACATTTCTCGCTGGCCCTGGTATGCTGTGCAACAAATTGGATTTGGTCTTTCTGTCGGCTTCCCTATCACATCTTGCCTCGTCTTATGTTGGTGATGACTCGTTCGGGTCTGACCATCTCCCGGTTCTTTGCTCTCTCGACGCGTCTCTGCAGCGCGTCCGCTCTGTTAGCCGGCGTTTCAACATTAAGAACGTTGATTGGCCGGATTTCCGTGCTCTCTGCGACGAGCTCTCGCTGTCTCTTCAGCCTCGGCTCGAGTTGGGCGATGACCCCAGACTTGTCTACGGGGACTTCCTTTCGGGCATCTCTTCTGCTCTGGAGGCCTGCGGCGCGTACCGCCCCCCCTCTTCTTAGTCATTGCCAGGGTCTCTTCGGGGGCGAATCCAGCGCTACTCCTGACTGTTTATATAAATCTCTTTAGGTCTTACCTGGAGTGAGGCGCGCCTTTGTTCCGTTGTGCGGCTGTGTCTGCTCTGGGTATTCTTGATCGTGCGCAGTTTGGTGCGCTGAGGGTGGCTCTGGGTTGCATGCGAACCACTCCGACTTCTGTGCTCCTCCGAGGCGGAAGAGCCGTCTTTATCCTTGCGTAGATCTCTACTCTCTGGTCCTTTCATTCTGAGGAACTTTTCCTGGAAGGGTAGCCCGCTTATTCCCAGACTCCAGCTACTGCGCGAGAGGGTTGACGCCGGTAGGCTTCGCCTTCTCCCGTCTAGGTGCCTGCTTGCTGGTCCTCTACTGCTGCTTACCGCTTGCTGAGTTTCTCTTACTGTTTTGTCTACACTCTGAATAATATACTATTATATTTTGATATGGCTATTTGCAGTACTGCAAGCTGCCACAACCAAGAAGAAGAAGGAGTAAGTTTGGACATCTGTAAACAAGATAACCTTGAAATATTAGTGAATTTTTATCAGTATAATATATTCTTCTGTATTTTGGCTGATTTTTAAAATCTTCTATTTAAATCTATTTAAATCTGAAAATTATACGACATAAAGTCTAAAATCTTATCTTCAATTTAAGCCAAGAAAACTTGAAAAATATTCATGGGTACCCGAGATACGATTAAAAATGTTCAATCGTATCTGAGTTGAATTTTAATCGACGATCACGGTTCTCGGCCGGTTTGTTAAATAATAAATATTTAAATAAAATAAATATAATAATAAAATTTTAAAATTTATTTATCCTTCGTTGAGGCAGGACCGAATAAGCCACGCACAAAGGTGGTGCTTAAGTGGAGCTCTCTTATATGTTCTTTGATCCAAGAACGTGTTTCCTTTATTTCCTTTCCTTTGATTCTTAGTTGATATTTACAATGACTATTAAAATTTTTATTGATGTTCTAGTTTATAAGAATTTTAAGAAATAAAAAATATTTACATATCATTGTTCTATTCGTTAATATAGGGATAATATTGGATTTAAATAATTTTTAATAATCACAAATAACAATAAATATCTTTTGAAATTTAGAATAATTAGAAATAAAAATTACTAATGAACAGAATCAAAAATACATATAAGAGGGCTCCACTCAAGCGCTACCTTTGTAAGTGGCCTATTCGGTCATGCCTCAACGAAGAAGGGGAGCAAAAAACCGGCCAAGAACCGTGATCGTCGATTGAAATTCAATTGAGATACGATTGAACATTTTTAATCGTATCTCGGGTATCCATGAATATTTTTCAAGTTTTTTTGGCTTAAATTAAAGATAAGATTTTAGACTTTATATCGTATAATTTTTAGATTTTGAAAACAATTTTCCTAGGTCATGCAAAAAGTTGAAGTTGAGGTAGAGAATTTGAAAAAATCTTGAATTTTTTTTTAACTCCTCACGTGCTATATTATTATGTCATACAGGAATTGTTTAGTCGGTCTTACGGTCAATTAAATAAAATTTTCACATCACATCACATTACAATGTAATTTTAAATTATTGAATCCCTCAATTGTTGAGGCTTTTATTTTAATTGACAATTTTAGTAATATGACGTAATTTTCATGTGTGTTTTTTGTATTAATAAATTATTGAAGAACATATTCCTTGAAAAAGACCTGCAGTAAGGTCGAAACGTAGGAGAATTTAATAAATATATGAAGGAGAATTAATAGAAAATTTTATTTAATTAACCGTAAGACCGACTAAACAATTCCTGTATGACATAATAATATAACGGTCGAAGAAAGGAAGGACAGTCATCACTGTTTATAATTAATAGTGCTATATTATTTTCAGAAAGTCAAGAAAATATTTATTGAGCATCACTAGACGTTATTTTTAAAAATGCCCTATCTCTTTTGTTCACAGAGATATCGTGGTTCAAAGTCAGCAGTGATTTTTAATAGCGATGACAAGAACCGTGCGCACAATTTCCGACGGTAGTGTATGCTTATATCTGTATAAATATATAAATATATGGTTTTGAACATTAACATATATAAATATATCATATTTATCGCTTCTCTAAATCTACATTATAGGACGCAAATTTTAATTTGTGTAGTTGTTTTTCTTTTAATAATTGCGTACAATTATTGGGATTAAGTTGCAGGTTTGAAGGCACTGAGAAAATTGTTGAAGCTATTTGGCTTAATTTACTTCTAGCGCAAATTCCATTCCACCATGTGAGTGGATTTTTTATAATTTCAGCTTTCCAGACAAATTAATTCCTCCATATACAGTTGAACAGTCCGGTAAAGTTGTTTACGAGTCCAGAAATTTGCACATAATTTCCAAGATAAACAACATTGGGTGTACAGAAGCCAATGAGGAATTCGATAATGAAGAAAAAGAATGCACATTCAACAGTCGTTTTTATGGATCGGAATGATGTGTTTTAATCGATCTTCAAAATGTAAATAGTTTTATTTATATAAAAACTTTTGCAAATAAATCTGTAAATCAACTACTTTGATAAATTTTTAATCGGAAATTTCCTATTATTCATCAAGAATATGGATTCACACGAAAGCCTCACCGATTTCTCGTTCCTGTGTATTGTCCATTTTTCCATTGTGCATTCGTTAATTAAGGATATAATAATAAAAAAATCATTGTCTCAACATATATTCTTTTATTATAATTTTAATTATAATAAAAATACAAAGTTTTTACTATTTTTGGAAGCATTATAGCAAAAAAAAGGATCCTTCACTTTAAGTACAAAAAATATAATCGTTGGAAATTTATTCCTTTTAAAGTATAATGTAATTACACTTTTAATATATTAAGTTACTTAATTTATATATTTAAAAGTCATTTGTTGCATTAAATTAATATCGTGCAGAACCACAATTCGTATTTCACCGCCTCGCTTAAACTTTTTATAGGTTAGGATATACAAAATGCAACATATTTCAACGTTTTAAATTTTATTTTTAATATTTCCTATTTGAAAAGAATGAAAAAAGTTGTTCCTGTAAAATTTAAAAACTAATTTATTATTCTAAAGCATTCCAACTATCACAAATAAGATGATTACAACGATTTCATTGATTTCACCGATAACCGTGAAATTTCATGAAGTCGGTCAGGTGACGGAGTCGGTTGCCGTCACCTTCGGTCACTGCCCATCCCTAGACAGTATGTCTACCTTGTAGGTTTTGTCGTCGCTAAAGTTAATGAGATGGCAGCACTACCTTATTACTACTAGAGATGAGTTGGGAGATTGCTAAAGTAATGGAATAAGAGAATTTCACAAAAGTGGGCTGATAAACGCGCCCTCTGAACGCGTTGCGCAAAAGGTGTACTTTGCGCGTCGGTAAATAATGAAAGTCCGAAAATCCAAAATGATTTACCATCAGAATTTTTTTGGAGGGGCAGCGGCGCTCTTGCACGTGAGAACGGCTCGTCCCACTTCTCCTTATTCTCCTCGCTTCCTCCATGCAATGCTATTATTAGATTTCACGCTTTCGGTTATCGAGTCGGAATTGAGAATTGTGTATTTCTGTCGAAATTTTTCAAAAAATCAGCTTTAAAGAACACGTTCTTATCATGACACTTGCGCTTCGCGCTCGATTTTCTGTATACATTTCTGTAATTTTCTAATAATTTGCAAGATTACAAAAAATCTATTTTCTTCCAAATATTTAAAAAAGGAAGAGAATTCATAGACTCTTTTTGAGGAAACGATTTTTTGTATTATCGCTTATTTTTTACCTCACATATTTTGGTTTAAAAATGGAATTTTTTATTTTCAATAGTGTTTTTTTAACACGTTGAGCGCCACGCTGATTTTTAAGGAAGTCGTCGTCAGGCCACTACACTGAGAAGAAAGAATATTTGAATCAAAGAATGTTTCTTTGATTCAAATAAATGGTTGAACTGGATGGTGACGAACAAATATTTTTTTAGATCAAAGGAATATTTTTATTTTCTTTAAAAAATGAATAATTAAAGCAAAAAATGTTTTTCTAGTACTATTAAATATTCATTAGATTGAATAAATATGTTATTAACATTGTGTAGCAATTATATGATAAGAGAAGTAAATTCTTTGATGTAAAATGATGTGATATACACTCGAGATTCCCTGTAACGAGAAGCTCGAGCATCGGAGACCTCTCTGTAACGAGCGCGAGAGGGATCCCCTCCATATCCTACTTGTTGCTACGCGCTGTTATGCGCATTATATAATGCGCGCAGTCAGTCTGTCAGTGAGGCTATGTGAATAATTTATTTACATAGTTAAAAGCGTATAAAAAAAATTTCTGTGAGTATTGAACATGGAATTATCTTATTTGACGGTATGTACTCAAAATACTAAAAATTTGTGATTAATTCATTAATTTGTGATAAAAGCCATCAAACTCATTGATTACTTTTTCAAATTCGAGCGCGCTTCATTCCGTAATAGTGGGGGAAGAGGGGTCGATCGTCTGCTCGTTATAGGGAGGCGTGACGCGCTCGCTAAAGAGAGGTTTCGTTACAGGGAATCTCGTTATAGGGAATCTCGAGTGTATGTTCAAAGAAACAATGGATTAATTAAAAAAAAAAATTGCATTGGTTCAAGTAAATTTGTTTTCCATTCCAATATATGTGGCGTGGAACGAAGAAACCCGGCTAACAGCACCTTTTAACTTTTAGAGAAAATCGCGATTCTCTGAGACGGGTCCGTTCGAAATAAAAATAAACGCGAGATCTCTCAAAATCATCGAAAAACTCAAATTTCGTCTGTGGTGCTGTTAGCCGGGTTTCTTCGTTCCACGCCACATATGATTCCTTGTTTGTAATAAGCGTATTGTAAATTGAGAGAAATATTTCTTTGAAATGAGGAGATCATTTTTGGTAGGATTAAATAATTATTTGCTCCGAAGATGTGATTTACTGTGCGAAGAACGATAATATGGTAAGTCAGAGATTTGCTCATGCTTCTAAAAAATATTTAATTGAATTGGGTAACGAATTGTTTGATGCAAAGAAATGGAATCAATTAAATACATTTCTTTGGATCTAAGAATCTTTTTTCTCAGTTAAAATTTTATAGTTCTATATCATGTTACACGCTGTCAGCCAGCGGTGGTTGACGCGGCCTAAGCGGAAAGTCTAGTGTCAGTCACCGATGGCTGACGTGGCGCTCAACGTGTTAAAACCAAAACATAAAATATACATCTTGTCAAAAAATGTCCTACTGAGAATTTGCAGAGTGTAACGGAAACATATATCCTCCCCCACTCTACAGTCGGTACGGGAAGGGCCTTGGCCACCGCATCTCTTGTGAAAGGGAGTCAGTTCTTTTAGTACCTTTGACCACGTTAGGTCTATTATATAATAAACAAGTCCTGCAGTATATTTCAGGCATACTATATAAATATTAGGAATTGATATATACTATATATTTCCTCAACCCCGTTACAAAATTGGCGATCCTTCCAGGATAGGAGTAAACGATCTCGACTCTACGAAGTGATTTATTGATCAAACTACCCTATCTTTGGATAAAAACTTGGACAACGGAAATCACTACGGTGGTTAATCAAGGACTCCGGACTATTACTACGGTATAGCCCGTAAAAACCTAGAGCTTGTCAAACAGGACAGTAAGACTCAGAAAAAGACGTGCCCAGCAGCAGTAAGCAGCAGAACAACAATTCTCCAAGCAGCAGTAAGCAGCGGAACAACCTTTTAAGCAGCATTAAGCATCAGAAATTTCCAAGTAAGCGGTGAATTTAGAAAATACGGTAGACAATTTGTGCAGTTACTCAAATTGAGTAACTTTAGACGTTGGTATATTTCGCGTGCTCGCAAGCTCTGCCACATAAAATAAAAGTCAACGAAGTACTCTGAATTAACCTTGAGGCATTGTTGTAGCACGATCCCGCAAGTGAAGAGTTTAAAAATAAAAAATTTGATCTGAAGTACCCACGGAAAGAAAACCATTTCAGTTGAAAAAGCGTTTTGCTATGGGGAGAGATATTAACTACTCATATCGCGCAGTAAAAATACCATATCTAGGACAATTGCATTTATTTCATATTATAGACAACGATTTCCCCTTACCCCAGGAAGGTATCATCGGAATGCCATTCCTGAATGCATTCGATAGATATATTATAAGTAAAGACTTTCTTTACATTGATAACAAAAAATTGCCCCTTTATGAAGACGGAACATTTGTCTCGGGAAACACAACACAGGTAACTACGATACAAGTAGCGGAGAAGGATCAAGAAATATATATAGAAAACCACGAATCAATCCCTGATGGGATGTACAGAATAAAAAACAGAGAAGTTGTGGTACCTTTATGCAATTATGGAAAAAACCCATTAAAGATACCACAACATTTAGATTATGAAGAAATAGAGGAAATCAAATAAATAAGTAGAATCAATTTCAACACCTCAGGAGGAGATCAGGCAAAGAGGATTCAGGATTTATTAAAGAAAACCAGACTGGACCATATAGAGGAAAGCGAACGTTCCAATCTGTGGAAAATAATAGTAGGATACAACGACATTTATAACCTTGAAGGAGATTCGTTCCCAGGTACTGACCTGGTAGAACATGAAATAACATTGAAGACAGGCAAAATAGTGAACACAAAATCTTACCGACCCCCCGAATGTCATAAAGAGGAAATAAAAAAACAAATGAATGACTTGAAAGAAAATGGTATAATAAGGGAGTCCATTTCACCATTTAATTCACCTATTTGGGTCGTTCCAAAAAAGGAAGATGCGTCTGGAAAGAAGAAATGGCGCATAGTAATCGACTTCAGAATGATAAACGAAGACACAGAACAAGACGCGTACCCTTTGCCTGCTATCGACGAGATTATGGATCAATTAGGGAAAGCAAAATTATTTTCTGCTTTTGACCTGAGTACAGGATTTCACCACATTCCGTTAAGCGAAGAATCAAAAAAATATACTGCGTTCTCAACACCAGAGGGACATTTTGAATTTAACCGAAAGCCCTTCGGGCTTACAAACGCTCCTGCAACCTTTCAGAGGATGATGGACAATGCTTTGAGAGGATTGATAGGGAAACAATGTTTCGTTTACCTGGATGACATTGTGGTATTTGGCTCCACCTTACAAGAACACAACAAGAACATTATTGATGTTTTTGACAGATTACAGAAAACGAGACTCAAACTCCAACCAGACAAGTGTGAGTATTTGCGACCGGAACTGGAATATCTGGGACATTTAATAACCAAGGATGGCGTGAAACCCAACCCTACAAAGATACAGTCAGTGAGAGCTTTCAAAACACCGCAGAACGTCACTCAAATCCAAAGCTTCCTAGGACTCGCAGGATACTATAGGAAGTTTATAAAAAATTTTGCTCACCTCGGTAAACCACTTACGAACTTAACACAAAAGGAAACCCCTTTCAATTGGACGATGGATTGTCAAAAGTCTTTTGATACAATAAAGGAATTACTATGTACAGCACCAGTATTGAGATTTCCAAATTACAAGGAAAAGTTTACGTTGACAACGGACGCATCCAACGTTGGATTAGGAGCAGTTTTATCACGAAATGGACACCCCTGTTGTTATATATCCAGGACACTAAATAAAGCTGAAATCAATTATAATACAATGGAGAAGGTGCTGTTAGCAATAGTTTGGGCATGCAAAAGACTGAGACAATACCTTCTGGGCAGAACGCTCACCATTCAAACTGACCACCAAGCATTGATATGGTTACATAAAATGAAAGATCTCTCTTCACGACTGTTACGATGGAGGCTTCACCTAGAACAGTACCAATACGTTGTTGAACACGTGAAGGGAAAGGAAAACAAAGCTGCAGATTGTTTGTCCAGATTATTTCCAGTAATAGATGAGGAAAGTAGTATAAGATAAACGTCCGAATCTCCGGAAGGAAATACAAGAAATAGCAAAACCTCTAGCGAGAAGTCTGAAGAAGAATCATCAATCAGCTCACAACTACCTGCAAGCTCGCAACTTCCAGGCATAACCGATGCGTCTAGCAGCTGTATAGAACGGCGCATGGATGCAGACCAGCTTATCTCAGATGAGGAAGGACTAACTGACGAAAGAGAAAACTTGATTAGGGAATATAAAAAATGGATTACCAACAGAATGCCTAGTAGAGTAAGTAATAAACCTAATGCAGGAGGAAAACTTTGGCGCACGATATCAAAGGAACGGAAAGGCAGCCAGGAAACATCTCGATATACATTACCTCCATTTAATGAGACTCCCTGGTTAGCAATATTAGACAGAATAAACCAAGAGGCATTGACCGCCAAACTAACCATTACATGTTACCACTTCGTTGACCCAACGATTACGCCTTTAGAAAAGCTGAAAATACAAGACTACCTTAACTTCCTGAGCAATAAAAACAAAGAACAACAGTTTCACACGTGCTACACCCCACGTACAGAGCTCACTCGACAGGAAAAGGAAGAAATCATAAGGGAATCACATGGGTCTATTACGGCACAACATTTTGGGGGAAACAAAACCATTGAACGAGCAAGAACACTAGGAGAATGGAAAAATATGGAGCAAGAAATCATCCACTACATCAAACGATGTCCAGTTTGCCAATTACAAAAGACAGCTAGAATTAAAAAACAATGTGAAGCAATCATTCCAGATACGCCGGTCAACCCTAACGACAAAATAGCAATGGACATTTTCGGACCCTTGCCCGTGACACTTTCAGGAAACGAATATATCCTCAGCATTCAAGATATGCTCACAAAGTACTTAACCCTAATACCTCTGAAAAACATAGCATCCGAAAACATTATAGAAGGCTTATTTGACTATTACATATACCTATTCGGAGCACCCAGGAATTTCCTAACAGATCAGGGATAAAACTTTGTATCTGATCTGATACAGAACTTTGAAAACATGTTTAGGATTAAGCACATAAAGACAACAGCGTATCACCCACAGAGCAATGGAGCACTTGAAAGAGCCCATTCAACAATTAAGAATTTATTAATAACCAGTATCGAAGATCATAGCACCGAATGGGATCAAAATTTGAAAATAATTTGTATGGCATACAACACTATGAAAAACGAAGGTATCGGATACTCGCCTTTCCAACTAACCTTCGGCAGAGAGGTAAACTTACCCTCAATGCTAAGCACCACACCAAAGGTCAAATATGAGGAATTACTTAACCTTTGGAAACGAAGGCACGAACACTACTTACAGAAGGCAAAAGAGAAAATAGAGATACAGAAAATTAAATACAAAAAGTTCCAAGATTCAAAAATTTCCATACCACTAGGTGTCTACGAGCCGGGGGATTTAGTCAAGTTCATCAATAACCACCCAGAGAACAAACTGTCTCCCTCATGGAAAGGGCCGGCAGTTATCGTGGAACACCAAGAAAATAATAATTATGCAATACTATTTAATAACAAAAGAATTCGCATTCATGCAAATCAGCTTATGCCTTACTATAAATAATGTTCCAGATGACGACACTAATTCTATTATGGCTACTGAAGATAATATCGGCGGAGATCATCACAACAGACCTGACCGGGGTAACTATTTACTCAGAAGAATTGGGGCAGGCTCAACTCTACCATGACACCTGGAACATCATCCTTGGGGTAGGGACCAACGACATTGACGATAGGCTTGGGTCATTGCAAAGCGCTTTTGCCGCCGCTTCATATCAGTGTGATGACTGTCTGGAACGATTTGTGTTGAATCTTATCCAATCAAGGACTCAAAGGCTAGACAAACAAAGAGGCCTTTTGAACCAACTTTTGGGTAAAAAACGAAATAAAAGAGGATTTTTCAACTTCATAGGAGATGTCTCGAAAACACTTTTTGGTACTCTAAGTGAAAATGATATGAATTACATTAATAAAGAGCTAGATAAACTATTCAAAGATAATACCATTCTATCAACTGGTATTTCTAACCAGACCAAGGTAATAAAATTACTATTAAATTCTGCTACTACTGATCTCAACACGCTTGAACTACACAGTAAGGAAAACGTTAATTGTCTTAATCAACTGGCTAACGGAACCAACAAAAATACACAAAATTTAGCCAGTGCCAACCAAATAACGGTTTGCATGATGATAGTCGATGAATTGAGTGAAGACATCAACCTCCTGATAAATGCAATAAATGACGGGAAAAATGGAATAGTTCATCCCCAACTTCTAACACCAGACATCCTTATACTTGAGATGAAAGAATTTGAAGAAAAGCTGAACGTCAAATATACCATTCCTTTGAAAGAATCAAACTTTCAGCATATCATCGACATCTCAATAGTGAACGTAGCCATCGCAAAGAATCGATTTGTGTACTCTATTCACATTCCTATCCCGGAAACCGACAACTATAAAATCATGCACTTAATACCTATCCCCAAACAAATCAGTTCGGTTTTCCTTGCCATAATCCCAGACTACGAATACTTGTTCATGGGACAGGGACACACTACATACGTACCTACCGACAAAACGGCCCTAGACATATGTAAAACTTATGGAAAAACAAGAATGTGTAAACGGATCCAACCTACGTATCTGATGTCAGAAACCCATAGCTGCGAGAATAGTATATTAAGAACACATATAAAAACAATTGGGGAGGAGTGCAAATACTCCCCATTTAAAATTGTAAACATCGCTTTTATCCCGCTTACTAGTGGATACATCCTGATTCCCAACGAATCTATAGAAGTAGACGCGTTGTGTGAATCAGGTCAGCAAAAAATTAGAATTCAAGGTCCAACGAAGATTACTAGCAACGATAAATGTATTTTGAATGGATTGAATATAGTATTAAAATTAAGCACTACAGAATCTTTAATGGGAGAAATAAAATATAAGAAAAACTTGTCCCTACCGTATACTGATAAGCAATTAGATTCTATTAAAGAAAAACTGATACCGCGAACGCAGGAAATCAAGCCTTTAAATTCAAATAATTTAAAACAATCAATCGATGACATCGAAAATGCCGTTGACAAGGTCAGTAGAGACAGGCGAACGAGAAGCTGGACTGAACAGGGTACTACCTGGTTACAGTACTTAAGCTACGGTGCGATCGGAACTATCTTAATTTTTGCGGGTTACAAATGTGGTATCGTCGAACTACTTCGTAAATGTATCCCTCGGAAAATTTGTATATATTGCGTAAAAACAACAGTAACCGCAGCTCCAACTGTGCATTATACTCCTGCGCCTACAGCACCTACGGAAATAAGTAATATGGATTGTACTATTAAGACTGCGAATGGTAAAATAAGACCCAACAAAAGGGTTTAGAGACTAAACCAACTATAAAGGGATTCAGGCATACTATATAAATATTAGGAATTGATATATATATTTCCTCTTACCCCGTTACAAGAGCTCACTTAGACAAATAATTTTCCATCTTAACGTTTTTATCTCATGTCACATATTTTGTTTAAATAATGGAATTTTTGAATTTTATTCGTATTTTTTAAATTAAAATGAAAAATATACGTTTTATCAGAAACTATCTCGGAAAATATTTGTATATATTATTGAAACGAACAATTTTCCATTCTTACGTTTTTTTCGTATTTCACATATTTTAGTTAAAAAATTGAATTTCGGATTTTCAATGGTATTTTTTATTTTTTTTTAATTACAAAGAAAAATATACATCATATGAAAAAATGTTGCAGTTCAAACTTCTATAGATCTTTATATTCTCCTATGTTTCAACCTCACTGCGAGTCTTTTTTAAGGAATATATATGTCACTAAAAATTGAACAAATCAATTTACAATCAAATTTCTTTTTCCAAAGAGAACTATTTTATGTTGTGTTGATATAATAAATAAGTACTTACATAAATTACAAAAAAACGAAAGCACACATGAAGATTCAGTCTTATTCTTGAAAATGTTATTAAAATTAAAGCCTCAAAGATTGAGGGCTTCAATAATTTAAAATTACATTATAATACGGTGTGTACAATCCGATGAAGCAACGCAAACTGTAGGATAGAGAGACGAAGATACGATAAATTGAATTAAATTCACCAATGAAAAGTGTGCTAAAGCTTGAGAACACAAACTTGAAAATCATATGTTAAATAATTTCTTGGCAAATTTTATTAATATTCATAATTTCAGCCTTAAAATTTATTGAAATATTAATATTTTCGTAGATATAAATTGATTCAATAATTTTTCTTTAATGTTGTTTTATTGACCTTAAGACCGACGAAACCAAACCTATATGATATAATAATACAACGGTCGAAGAAATGGGCATCCGTTCTTTTCTAAAGGAAAAGAAACAAAAAAAAATTCTGGCCTGTTGTTTACAAATTTCTAAGTTTTTCGTTCATTTTATCCGGTTTTCTATATACAGTGAATTCTACATATTTTTTCCAATTCGTGTTGTTGCTCACTGGACTTCTTCATTTTGAATTGCAAGCAATGAGATAAGTTTTTGAGTTTCATTATTATCCTTATTTTAACTATCTTCTACATTTTTATCTTTTACGAAAATTTTGAATTAATCTTTTAATTTATGGCACTGAAGAGGGCCCCCGCATATGTAGCCGAAACGTTTGCCTTCTCTCTTTTTTTGCGTTTTTTATCGTAAGTAGCATTGATAATATTAATAGAAGAAAATAAAAAGAGGCTGACCCAATGCCAAAAAAATGAGAAATTAACAAAAATTCTGTGAATTTTGGGTCAATATAATAGCAGACATGTCATCAAGCATGTCACTTTACAGTTATTACTCTTGTAGATCTTTATGTAGTAAACCACTTTTTATCATAACTTTTATTCGTATCTCGTATAACACAGGCACACAAAAAAAACCAAGTCTCTGATATTTGAACGCGACACATATGTTCCCATGTAATTTGATCCGCTGATCACGAATCCGCGGTCCAATTGACCCCATGACATCTGGGTCAAGGGCATTTGAAGGTCAAAATTGAACACACACATTTGAGTTGAAAACAATGACTAATCTTTATGTTTTTTGGGTCGCTGAATAATAATTCGAGGTCGGTTTGACCTCAAGTAGTAAAGGTCAAGGTCATTTGAAGGTCAAACGTGTTTATTTTGGAAATAATGCATTTTTGACTGCAGATTCTGAAAGAACGGAAAATTTTACGTCCAAAACTGTATTTTTAAATTTTTTTAATATGATCCAAAGGTCATTTCAAGGTCATTATAAGTGGTGATGTGGAGAATCAATTTAATCACTGCAAAAATACGAAAATATGGTTCCCTTCACCTAAACTATTGCGGTAATATATTTTGGTGATCGTTGAACCAGAATACAAGGTTCGTCTGTCTCCTCAAGGACAAGATAAGGGTCGCCCCATCAAGGTAAAAAAAGAACTGAATCTCTGCAGAACTATAAATATGAGACTTTGATATTGTTTTTTCTTCTATAACGCTTTCTTTTACTTTCGAAGGATCTGTGTAGCGGATTTCTAATTCTTTTTGCGCTCTCGTCATCTTATTCATCATCTGACACTCGATCTCTTTTCAGTAACCAACAGTAGTCCGCCAACATATTTACGTCCCATTTCCCTTGCCATCTAGTTTCAGCCTCTTTCAGATCTTGATGGAACCGTTCCCCTTGTTCTTCGCTGTAATCTCCCAAGTTATCAGGGAAATAGCTGAGATGAGCATCCATAAAATGAACTTTGTGACTCATCAAACATCCCAAACACTTATAGTTTCTTATCATATTTGCTACAATAGTTTTGTAGACATCGCTTTTGTTATTTCCCAAAAAGTTCTGACAAACATCTCGGAAACTGAGCCATGCAGCTTTCTCTAAGTCATTCATGGTATCAATGAATTTTTCATCGTTAAACATTTTACGGATTTGAGGTCCATCGAATATCCCTTCCTTCAACTTCGCTTCACTTAATCGAGGGAATCGCTCCACTAAGTACTTAAAACATTTTTCACCTTTATCCAACGCTTTGACAAACTGTTTCATCAGCCCAAGTTTTATGTGAAGAGGCGGAAGTAAAACTTTTGAGGGATCAACTAAAGGCAGTTTCAGTATATTGTAACTTCCAGGAACTAGTTGTGCTCTTGATTGCCAATTTTTTTACATAATGGTTTTCGCGATCTCTACTATCCCATAAACATAGGAAGCAGGGATACTTTGTAAATCCTGACTGTTGACCAAGAAGAATCGTTATTATTTTTAGATCGCCACAAATCTGCCAATTATGTTCTTTATATCGTATTTTATCCAATACGTATTCCACATTTTCGTAACTTTCTTTCAATTGCGTTGAGTGCGCTAAAGGTAGACTTGCGTACCCATTTCCATTATTGAGAAGCACTGCCTTCAGACTCCGTTTTGAGGAATCTATAAACAATCTCCATTCTTCAGGAACATAAATACCTTCTTTCATTTCGTTCATCAAACCTAAAACATCTGTGCAATATACCAGAGTGCCTTCTTCGTCTTTCTTGAAATATTGACGGAATTGTTTTTCTCTATTTCTGTAGACTGATGACTTCGTTCCCCGTTCAAGCATTCCTCGATTTTTCAACACAGCGGCCATGTATTCAGAAGCATCTTTTAGGAAGCCCCATATCCCTGATAAAATTACTTAAACTTTCTTGATTGAATAGTTTTACAGGTTTATTTTTTTCCTCCCTCAATTTTGGAACATATTCTTCTTCATGATCATCTTGGTCGGAGCTATCGAGAGATTCTTCTACACTGTCAAACCATTCCTCCCTATCAGTTTCTTTACTCGTTGAAGCTTCATTCATTGATGGACTCGTATCCATTTTTTCGTCAGCACACTCTACCCTAGATTTTGCTGGTACAACGGAAGATACTAGTGCGTATGATATCTGTGACTTTGTTTTAACGTTGAATCCTTTAACATTGGTATTGCAAAAATAACAATCTTTTTCGGATTCAGGTATTGACCATATTACTGGTGAAGTATATTTCAAAATTTTATCATTTCTGGTTTTATCCCATCGGATAAGCATATTAAAACAAGAGCAGCAAATAGTTTCTGGAGCAAACGTTGAATTTTGAACAGAAAGTTCTTTTTTATAACATTTCTCATATATATCTGTACATTTTTTATTCATTGACCTACGATATTTGCTTACTTCATATTTCCCGCAAACGTAACAAAAAATATTTTTATCAGTGCCACAAAAGTGGCTTGCAGCATCTTCAATTCTTCTTGTAGCATCATACTCCTTATTAGCCAAGTCACCAACTAGTAAAGAGCTGCGGTCACTTGATGACGATGATTGCGGGCCCGCTTGCTCACCCTGACCAACCGCCGATACTGGGCATCCAAGACCCTGCATCGTAGACTTTCCCTGTGCCAGCCATGACGGCGTCATGCCATCACCCCAGGGCTTAGCCGGAAAACAAACAAGAAAAACAAAGCCGTTTCCGCCGTCACCACGTGGAGGTGCCCTGGGTGCTGACACAAGATAGGTATTACTGATAGATACTACTCCGTTCTTTCAGAATCTGGAGTCAAAAATGCAGTTTCTTTTCAAAATAAACAAGTTTGACCTTAAAATGACCTTGACCTTCACAGCTTGAGATCAAACCGACCTCAAATTCGAATTCAGCGAACCAAAAAACATAATGATAAGTAGTTTATTCCACTAAAACGATATTTTTCCCAATTTCGACCTTCAAATGCCCTTGACCCAGGTGTGATGGGGTCAAAAAGACCTCGTATTCTGATCCAGCAACCACCAAAATATATTACCACACTAGTTTAGGTAAAGGAAATCATATTTTCGTATTTTTGCAGTGATTAAATTGATTCTCCACATCACCACTTATAATGACCTTGAAATGACCTTTGGATCATATTAAAAAAATTAAAAAATACAGTTTTGGACGTAAAATTTTCCGTTCTTTCAGAATCTGCAGTCAAAAATGCATTATTTCCAAAATAAACACGTTTGACCTTCAAATGACCTTGACCTTTACTACTTGAGGTCAAACCGACCTCGAATTATTATTCAGCGACCCAAAAAACATAAAGATTAGTCATTTTTTTCAACTCAAATGTGTGTGTTCAATTTTGACCTTCAAATGCCCTTGACCCAGATGTCATGGGGTCAATTGGACCGCGGATTCGTGATCAGCGGATCAAATTACATGGGAACATATGTGTCGCGTTCAAATATCAGAGACTTGGTTTTTTTTGTGTGCCTGTGATAGTTTAACTGGAAAATGGATATTGACTTTTTTCAAGTTTTAATGTACTGTGACTTTCTTAATTTTATTTTAATTGCAAAATATTATAAGGATAATTAGTAGAGCTTTACGAGAATTATCAGAAACCAGTCTTAAAATTTTTGATTTTTTCATAAAGTATTTTTCAAAAACACAAAAAATGCTCCTATTTTGACAATTTTTGTCAGATGTAGCTGGTTAACGAACTTGTCCTTACTTTTTCAGCTGCAATAATGTATGCCAAGGCTCAATTCAATCCGACAATTTTTTTCTATCCAGAGTTATTGAGTATATGACCTATTACTACTGCAGACGGACAGACAGACCGACAGACAGACAGCCACTTTCGTAAAAACCGTTTTTTCTGACTCAAGGGATCTCAAAACGTAAAGATTTGACGAAAATTCCGAAAATGATTTTTCACATAAAACCAAAACTTTAATTCTCATATGATGAGAATCTAAAAGACATCAAATTTAGATCTTTCTTAATAATATTAATAACTCTAAAATTAATTAACATTGTGAAAAGTCTGTAGTCTCATTTCAAAGGTAAGTTTTCATAGTATTTTTCTAACTAATTGTCACGTCCCGCGACTCTACCACCTAGAGTAATAAACAAATTAAGGAACCAATGAAGAGATCAAGGCAACGTTACCACGTCCTTGATTATATTGACTCAACAGCAAGATCTAACAAGAAATAGGAAGATCGTTAAAATCGAAAGGGAAATCTAAATAGATATATTTGGCTGTGACATTAACGCTAAGTAATAAATTTCATCGGAACGTGATTCATCGGTAAAGGCAACTCATTCGACTTTAAACACAAAAATATGGAAAAGATCGTACACCTTGTTTTTACTTCCACAGTAGTTGACCTTTTCGTTAGAATCGAATAACAGATAAAAAAGACTTGATATATTTGACTATGACACTAATGCCAGGTAATAAATTCCATCGAAGCATAAGTGATCAGAGAAGGCAACTCATCTGATCTTAAAATACCAAATATGGAAAAGATGATACACCTTGTTTACTTCCACAGTAGTTGACCTTTTCGTTAGAATCGAATAACAGATAAAATAGATTGCGACATTAGTGCCAGGTACCGAATTTCATTGGAGCACGAGTCATCAGAGAGGGCAACTCATCCGATCTTAATACCAAAGGTGGTACACCTTGGTTTTGCTCCCACCATAAGCAACCTTGCAAAAGTTCTATAAAAGGCAAAAATCGCAAGAGAACTCAGTCCAGTACCATCATCTCTACACGGCGAGTTCAGTTCAGTCTAGTCCAGTACCATCATCTCTACACGGCGAGTTCAGTTCAGCCTAGTCCAGTTTCATTATCTCTACGTTACGAGTTCAGTCCAGCCTCATCAGATTTTACCGCTACTCAGACGAATTCCTACTCGACGCTGAGTTCAACGACATTAGAAAGTGAAGGGGAATCACCGTCCAAAATTCTCTCTAAACTTGGATCAAGAATCGACTAGACCAACCGTCTCAACAAGGAATTTCCCATCAAACAAGTGCTATCTCAACGATCTCAACGAGGACTCAACTGACCACCTTCGCTTCACTGGACTCAATAATTCATCAGACAAATTTCACTCGGGTAATTACAAAGGTACATCTAAATTTCAATTCGATTTCCAATTCCATGATGCTTATTCGTTTCTCAATTTGATTGTCAATAAACATACTTTATATAAATAACCATTCTCAATCACTGACTTCTCCTCATCCCTTAGAGAGGATCCTTTTCGATCCTAACATAAAACGAGGAATCTTTTAAGAAGAGAAATGTTACGTTTCTGACGTAACATACCCAATCTCTTTTTTGGTGCATTGGCCCGGGAACACTTGAAGTCAGTGAATGGGATATCGAAATTTCATATTTATTAGGAATCAAACTTGATAAATTGCAATTATAATTTATATGATTTCACAACATTTTGTTAAAATAAAATAAATTTCATAAAATCACGAAAGGATTTGACCTTGAGGCTAACTTGAGTGATTAATAATCATTTTATTTTATTTGAAATTTTATACACATATCTTATTAAAATAAAATAATTTTATCAAATCACAAATGGATCTGACCTTGAGGCTAACCTAAGTGATTAAATAATTATTTTATTTGAAATATTGTTTTATTTCCTGATTTCTTGTTATTTTGTACAAACTGTGTTAAAATAAAATAAATTCTGTTGATTCACGCAGGGATTTGACCTTGAGGCTAACCTAAGTGATCAAAAGACTTATTTTATTTGAAATTTTTATCGGAATTTTTGAAAGTGCAGAGATTACATAGGATTTTGAGCTTGAGTCATGCCTGTCTAATCTCGTACTTCTTTAATTCTAAATTGTTGACTAAGTTTTAATTTGAGTTAAAACGAGAAAAAGCAGCACAAGAGACTATAAGTCCTTTTTAGATTCGTTGAACGGTCACCATTTGATTACGATCAATTGGGTAAGGCGAAATTCAAGTGCTCATACAGTATCGTTTGAAACTTTTATTTTAACTCTGTTAACTAACAGAATATTTTTAATTGCAAAAGATTGACCAAGGTGTTGTGCTTGAGTCAGGCTTGTCCAATCTTGCATGAATTAAATTCTGTATAATTTATAATTTTATTTATGTGTGTGTAATAAAAAATATTAAAAAATTTTTTTTTTCGTGAGTGTAACAATTATTTAAAACCCATTTATGACCTATACCATTCGACGATTATACAAAAAAAAAACATATCAAGTATCCAAGGTAAGACAAGGAACAAAATTAGTTTCAATAAGAATAAATTTGAAACAAAAAATTCTAAATAAATATTTTTTCTGTAAGCACATGGAAATTGGTAGAATTAAGGCATATTATTTTTAAGAATTTTGATTGATGATAATAAATTTACCTGGCTCGGAACATTGAGACAATTCATATTTTCTAAAAACAAATTATTAATCACATTTATTGATTACAAAAATATTTTAAAACGAAAGATATTTGAAAAAATTTTGTGTTGATCCAAATTAATATTTATGTATTGCAATTTTAAAAGTGTCTCCATGTACGTATCAGTAAATTTTATTTTATAATAACCTATGTCGGGACCCAATCACAGTGAATTAGGGAAATCACAAATTCAAGGAAATCCTATTACACGCAGTCAAGTTAAGAAAAATACTTAACTTGCAAAAATTGTGGCACAAAATCAAACTGGTCCCCTTAAACCAAAAAGAACAGTTACTGTAAAGGAAAAGGTAACTAAAGATAATTTTGAAAATATTTATAACAAGGAAAAAACAAATAACAGTTTGCAATTAGATAAAAATTCTTTAGAGAAAACCTTAACAATTGAACAATACGAAACTGCCGGAACAATAAATTAAAATGACTAGAATAATTGTCGTAAATCAAATACAAAAACTAAATCGAGTATTATTTGTGGATCAATTGATCAGGACGAAACATTAAAAAGCGAAACTACTTATATTGACAACGAAGATATAAGTTTACTTAGTTCAACGATAAGTCCAAAAAACACAGTCGAAGAAAGAACTAAAATAAATTTATCAGAAAACTCACTTAAACGCCAAACAGTTTTAAGTAATAACGATAGCGACGATAATAGTACCGACAACGAACAAATGGAACAAATTGTTGACAAAAATCCTGCAGAAAACGTCAATCCAATTAGAAACAACGAAATGGTCCTACCTAATAATCAACAAGTATCTTTACGCGACGCGTTAGAAGTAGTACCCTTATTTGATGGAAGTAATATTCCATTATCACATTTCATTGAAGGATGTTATGAGGCAAAGGCAATGCTGCCAACACCCGCAGCTCAAGAAAATCTAGGACGATTATTAAGAAGTAAATTATCAGGGGAAGCGAGAAAATGTATCTTTGGATCGACTTATAATAATATGGAGGAACTAATTGAGAAACTTAAAAGAGTATACGCCCCAGCAAAAAGTGTGTATCAGTTACAAGGAGAATTAGGGAATACCTATATGTGGGAAAAAGAGAACGTACTTTCCTATGCAGCCAGAATTAAGGAGATTGCTGACAGAATCGAAGACGCTCATAGACTCAACAACAATGGACAAGTAGATAATACCTTCAAACAGAACCTTCAAAAAGACGTTATTCAATGCTTTATTCGTGGTCTGCGTCCCGAATTAGAAATTCGAGTGAAAACAAAGGAAACATTTAAAGAAGTCTTCAATGACACAATCAACGTAGAAAGAGATTTGACAGCATCTTCCGCACTACGGAGAAATAAAAATTCAGATTATTTAAAAATGGATGATTCTATAAATAATAGAAATAATAAAACAACTCGGTTCAATGTTGCACGAGATAACAACATAAATTGTATAATATGTAAAAAACCAGGTCATGTTGCTGAAAATTGTTATCATTTAACCAAAGCACAAGAAGCAGTATCTAGAAAACAAAGTCCTAATTTTCTTATGCAAAATCAACAGCCTAGTAATAATCACCAACGACGAGAAAATATTTACAATAATTCTGCAATAAATAATTACCTAGGCTCAGAATTTTTTCGAGAAAATAAAGTCAATATAAATTATTTATCAAAATGTCTAGAAATACAAAATAAACTGTACCCATTTGAATCGACACAGATATTAACAATTCCAGCTAGAACAGTAACAACATTTTATGTTCCAATTGAAAATAATGAAAAAAGCGAAGGTTACGTACCTCGGCTACATTTTGGCGAAAGAATTTATGCAGGAGACGCAATTGTAAAAAACTGCAACGGTAAAGCTTATATCAAATTTGCAAATACAAACGAAATTTCAGTAACGATATCAGTACCAGCTATTACTTTAGAAGACTTTGAAGAAAGAGATTTTCAAAATGTAACAAGTCAATCAAGAAATTTAAAAAACTTAAGTGATGACGATTTATCTAACCAAATTCTGAATAGCTTCTTAAAAACTGACAATTTTTTCGACAATCCAAGCAAATTTTTTAACATAACAGGTGAAGAAAGAATAGAATGCATTAAAAAAACTTCTTCGTTTGGATCATTTGAATCAAGACGAATACGAACATGTAGAAAGATTAATTATTAACAGTGCAGACAGATTTCAAATCCCAGGAGAACCACTTGAAGCTACTAACGTTTTGCAACATTCGATTCCAACTACAGATGATTCTCCAATTTTTTCAAGACAATATAGATTTCCCCCTGTTTACAAAGAAGAAATTACAAAACAAGTTGACGAATTATTAAAAAATAAAATAATAAAGCCTTCACAATCACCGTATAACACTCCAGTTTGGATTGTTCCTAAAAAACCTGACTTTAAGGGTAACATAAAATGGGGAATGGTTCTTGACTTCAGAAAACTTAATGAAAAAACAGTCAAAGATTCTTAGCCATTACCTAACATTATAGGTTATACTCTATTCACTCAGATCTGCAAGATATTTTTCAGTATTCGATTTAGCTACTGGTTTTCACCATATAAAAATGATCTCTAAATACTCATACAGAACTGCATTTTCTACACCTCATGGCCATTATGAATTTGATAGAATGCCCTTTGGTTTAAAAACCGCCCCTGCAACATTTCAAAGGTTAATGGATATTACTTTAACTGGATTAATAGGGACAGAACTCTTTGTATATCTTGATGACATAGTCATATTTGCTGATACACTAGAAGAACATGAGAAAAAATTTAATAATTTAATACAACGTCTTCGAAAAGCAAACCTTCATTTACAACCAGACAAATGTGAATTTCTACGACCTGAGATAGGATATTTAGGTCATATAATTGATAAAAATGGAGTTCGACCGGACCCCAAAAAAAATAATAGCCGTAAAAGAATTTCCAGTTCCAAAAACACAAAAGAATGTCAAACAATTTTTAGGATTAGCAGGATATTATCGTAGATTTATCGAAGGATTTTCCAAAATTGCCAATCCTCTTAATCAACTTCTAAAAAAGGATACCCCTTTCATATGGACCGATAAACAGCAAACAGCTTTTGATATTTTAAAATCTAAATTATGTGAAGAACCACTTTTACAACGACCCGATTTTTCTCAACCCTTTGTTCTCACAACAGATGCCTCAGGATACGCAATAGGAGGTATATTATCACAAGGTAAAATAGGCAAAGATAAGCCAATAGCATATGCTTCACGGAGTTTAAGTGACGCTGAGAAAAAATATCTTGAGAATACCTTTATGAAAAATAACGAAGAAAATAATATCAAAAAAGGAAATAATTCCAAAAGAGAATATTTCAATTCGATATTTACCCAAGATGATATAAATGACTTTAGTGAATCATCACAAGATCCAACATTAAATATCAATCCTAATTTTTTAGAAACTTTTAATGTTTCTCCTAATGAAGAATTATTTAATAACATTCGTAACAATTTTATTAAATATACAAGTTTATTGATACTTTTAGCATCAAAGCTTCTGTTTATGACTATTATACTCTTAAGTCCAATACTTGGAAAAAATTATGAAAATTCGCCATGGAAAACCATAACTATTAGGGGTAAAAAGAAAAAACAAGAACAAGTGAAAAATTCAAATGAGCATAAAAATCTAAAAAATTTAAATCAAAATGAAATCCAAGAAAAATTAGACGAAAATTTTTCTTCTAAACCTCTTGTGAAAAAACCTCGAGGTAGGCCAAGAAAAAATCTACTTACAAATTTAAAAATAATTCCCTCTCAAACAAAAGGAAAGAGAGGTAGACCAAGAAAACAAATATATGAAAATGAATTATCAGAAATAAATATGCAAGAAGGAAGCCGAACAAAAGTAAAATCAGATTCCGACTCTGATCCTGAATCTGATCCTGAATATTTAGACTATTTAAAGGAAATCCAAGCAAAAAATAAAAGAAATAAAAATGGCAAAAAGCCTAAACAATTTATTATACCTCAAGAGGAAAAAAGCGAAAATTATTTTTCTACTTCTGAAGATGAAGTAATTGATATGGAACCTGAAGATGAAGAGAGCTCTGAAAGCTCTTGTATTGAAGAAATTTTTGAAAATGGAAATATCGAAGACACTTTTAATGAACGAAGTTCTGAAATAAACAAAAATCGACAAATAGAAACCAGGGAAAATCTCGAAAATTATAATAATTCAGAATTCGAAGAAAACCGTCCACCCCCAAAGCCCCCTCCACCCAACCCAAAATCTACCAGGCAAATTTTAATGAATAAAAATATCATTGAATGTCGCGATCAATTAACAATGCGAAAAGATAATTTTGTATAATTTTTTACAACAAATGGAAATCCTGGAGATAATGGATCAAAAAGTCTAGAAAAACGTGGAACTTTACCAAAATTCGAAAACTTACAGAGGGGAACAGCAAAAGAAATAAAAAAAGGAAACTATTATCATTTTGCTCTTCCGATTGAAGGAGAAATTCAAGACAATTTATCTGAAACCTTAAATAATATCAAATTGTCAATTTATTCATTACACGAATTATCTCAAAAATTAAATTTACGATCAATTAGTATTTCAAAGACTTCGAAAATCAACCACATAGCTTGGGAAGAAATAAAATTAATATTTGATTTAGTTTTTGCAAATTCTCTTACGAAAATAATAGTTTGTAATGGCATAACGCAATATCCAACAAAAGAACAAAGATCACAATTAATTGAAGAAGCACACTCCTCAGCATTAGGAGGCCATAAAGGCGTCACAAAAACCTATAATCGAATTCGCCAAAAAATTTTGTTGGGAAAATATGAAAGTCGATATTCAAAAGTATATTCAAGGCTGTTTACAATGCCAAATAAAAAAATTAGTTCGGGTTAAAACTAAAAATCCTATGGTTATTACTGATACACCCACTACTGCCTTCGAAAAAATATCAATGGATATTGTTGGTCCACTACCAGAAACAAAGTCTGGAAATCTGTAATTCTTACTATACAAGACAATTTTACGAAATATTCTCTAGCAATACCTCTTCCTAATCATCAGGCTGGTACAATAGCAGACGCGTTCGTGAAAAAATTTATTTGCATATTTTGATCGCCAAAAGGAGTACTAACGGATCAAGGCAGAGATTTTTTAAGCAATTTATTAAAAAGATTAGCAAAACGTTTTAGAATCAAACATTTTCGTACGACAACTTTTCACCCTCAATCCAATGGATCACTTGAACGATCACATCATGTCCTAGGTGAATATCTCAAACAATTTGTAGCAAAAAATTCAGAATGGGACGATTGGCTAGAATTAGCAATTTTCTCATATAACACAAGTGTACACGAAGCCACAAAATATACGCCTTATGAATTAGTTTTCGGCAAATTAGCCCGTGAACCCTCTAGTGAACCTCTATCACAAAATGAAAGATTACAAACCTATGATGATTATTTGATCAACTTTGTCACACAACTGCATGAAATGCGAACACAAGCAAGAGAAAACCTCATAAAGGCAAAAGAAAAATCAAAATTGTACCACGACAGAAAAATAAATCCCTTGGAAATAAAAATTGGGGATAATGTATTTTTATTAAAAGGGGGAAAAATTAAAAAGCTGGATAATCAATACACAGGACCTCATGAAGTTTTAGATGTACTGGGAAAAGGAAATGTAAAAATCAACATAAAAGGAAAACCAACAGTAGTTCACATCAATCGAATAAAAAGATCGCACATAAATATACAAAATTGATTAAGTGAATTTGAAATCAAACTTAAAATAATATAAACTTTGCATAAAACCAAAGGGTTTAGAATAACTAAACCAGGAAATGTGTTAAACAAAAGATCCTTTGAAATTTTATTCTAATCTTATTTTTTCTATTTTAGACATTCGAGAATCTCACTGTACTGTAATACTGTAATAGCAGTCAAAAAATTTTAATAGATTTCATGTTTTTTTTTAGAGTAAATTAAACTCCTCAAACTAGCAAGTACTTATCAAATGCATTAAAATTTTTCAACTTTTCTCTTCTGTTCAGCACAAACTAAAAATCTAATATCATCACAAAAATTATACCTCCTTAAAATTCTTATGAATACTTTCTTTACATTTGATTCAATCATTTTTGTTTTTGTTCATTGACTATTTAAAAAACAAACTAATAACCTTTTTATTAAGACAAATGCTAGTTTTCATTCGAATCAACATTTTATTTTATCACTTAAAGAAAAATATAGAAATATTTGCATTTTTCTTCTTTTTTGGATCAAAAAAAGACTTTTTCTGACAAGAATAAATAAGCACTTAATAATTGGTGCCATCATAAATATAATTTCAATTTTGTGTTTTCTTCCATCAAGGGAACTTTTCTTGATTCCCATACCATTGGAAGAGCAGTTTCTACAAATATTGAGTCTGTAAATGTAAACTGTGCGATGGCGTTACAAAATTGTTAATGTAAAAATTGCTTTTCCAATAGAAATTAATGTGCAACAATAACAAATTAAATAATTACTATTCTTCATATATTTCATGCACAAATAACTCTATTAATTTTAAAAGAAAGATTAGAAAAACAATTAAAAATACAAGAATTGTAGGAACATCTATTACCCTGTTATTATGTAAAATTGTTTTTCTTATGATTATTTTATTTATTTAATAATACACTAATCAAATTGAAGTTCATGAAATTAATTGTTAGAAACATGTAAAAGTAATAATAAGCAATAGCAATGCATGTTTTCAACAAATTAATTTTAGATTTAACCAAGTTTTTTTCTTTTTAATGTACCAAGTTACGACGTCTATTAATTAATATATGTAATCAACGATCCTAATATTTTTTTTAATCTCTACTAATATTATATATTTCAATCTCTTTTCATGTATAATCAATAATTTATAATGCTTTCCAGATTTTATTTTTACTAATGTATACATTAACAATCGTAATTCTTGGAAATTACTCTTTACTATATATCTAATCGATAAAATTTTACAATCTTTGATCTTCTTTTTATCAACAACCATTATGTTGTAAGTTTAATAGTTATTATGAAAAAAAAAAATTGTAAAATTACCTAACTACCACTATAACACATGAAATCAATGATTGTAATATTTTCAGAATTATATCCTCTCTTATTACTATGCACTTATATAAAACTTGTTATAAAATTTTAATTGGCAATAATAAATTGAAATGTCAATTCCTATAATTATGTATAAACGAAGCTATTATGTTATAAATTGTCAAATTAAATTAAAAATATGTACTTGATTGAGTAAGCATCTTGGATTAAAAATGTATTCTTCTACCAAAGTTTCGATCGCGGATCGTTAACTCCCCGCGTTCGAATTAAGGGGGGAGGTGTCACGTCCCGCGACTCTACCACCTAGAGTAATAAACAAATTAAGGAACCAATGAAGAGATCAAGGCAACATTACCACGTCCTTGATTATATTGACTCAACAGCAAGATCTAACAAGAAATAGGAAGATCGTTAAAATCGAAAGGGAAATCTAAATAGATATATTTGGCTGTGACATTAACGCTAAGTAATAAATTTGACTATGACACTAATGGCAGGTAATAGATTTCATCGAAGCATAAGTGATCAGAGAAGGCAACTCATCCGATCTTAAATTACCAAATATGGAAAAGATGATACACCTTGTTTACTTCCACAGTAGTTGACCTTTTCGTTAGAATCGAATAACAGATAAAATAGATTGCGACATTAGTGCCAGGTAACGAATTTCATTGGAGCACGAGTCATCAGAGAGGGCAACTCATCCGATCTTAATACCAAAGATGGTACACCTTGGTTTTGCTCCCACCATAAGCAACCTTGCAAAAGTTCTATAAAAGGCAAAAATCCCAAGAGAAGTCAGTCCAGTACCATCATCTCTACACGGCGAGTTCAGTTCAGTCTAGTCCAGTACCATCATCTCTACACGGCGAGTTCAGTTCAGTCTAGTCCAGTTTCATTATCTCTACGTTACGAGTTCAGTCCAGCCTCATCAGATTTTACCGCTACTCAGACGAATTCCTACTCGACGCTGAGTTCAACGACATTAGAAAGTGAAGGGGAATCACCGTCCAAAATTCTCTCTAAACTTGGATCAAGAATCGACTAGACCAACCGTCTCAACAAGGAATTTCCCATCAAACAAGTGCTATCTCAACGATCTCAACGAGGACTCAACTGACCACCTTCGCTTCACTGGACTCAATAATTCATCAGACAAATTTCACTCGGGTAATTACAAACGTACATCTAAATTTCAATTCGATTTCCAATTCCATGATGCTTATTCGTTTCTCAATTTGATTGTCAATAAACATACTTTATATAAATAACCATTCTCAATCACTGACTTCTCCTCATCCCTTAGAGAGGATCCTTTTCGATCCTAACATAAAACGAGGAATCTTTTAAGAAGAGAAATGTTACGTTTCTGACGTAACATAATTAAGATGTTTTTGGAATTTTTCTGCTAGATTCTGCTCTAGAATCAAACATGGTAATGAAAAATCATCAAATTTCAAATGATGATTGTACTACATTCATTTGAAGCATTCAAAAAATCCAAACTATCAATATTTTGATAAAAATTTCTAAATTTATTAAAATATGATATACATCGATTTTTAAAAACTTCTTGAAGCAGCTACATATTTTCAAAATTGCATGACTTTTTTTAATTCTGTTCAACCTCAAGATAGAATCCAGGAAAGAATTTCTAAAAATATTTTGATTAGGTTAAGAAATCACTATGAAGACATACTGAAAAAAACCTTTTGAAATCTAAATCTAAATTTCTTTTGTAATATCTTTCTATAAAATAAAACACTTTGTCGAAAGTTGAAACTCCAGGTCAATCTGTAATTTCCGATGGTAGTTTATATATATATATATACGAATGGTCATGTAATAGTACATTACATGCCCAGGCGCAGAATGAGGGTCATTGCGGGACGAGCGACAATGCTCGCAGGAGATCGAAGCTAAGGCGTAGTCGAGGCAAAGCCGAGACGAAGCCGAAGCGCGAGCAGTCCTGCGAGCATTGTCGCGAGAGTCTCGGAATCACCCGAATTGTGTGCATTGGCACGTATTCTATTTTATGTGACTTCGGTGCGTATACGAGTTTTTATGCGTACACTGGAATCTAAACTAGTATTGTAGTTGTCTGCGGCGCTAGTCATTACACTTGATATGTCACGACTAGTCCCGGCCATTTTGATTTTATCGATCTTGTGTAGTAGTAATGGATTTTAGTAGACGCATGCGCAGCTCAAATGTACAAGGCTTTGCCAGTAAGATGCTAACGCTGTACGAAGAAGAAGAAGAAGAAGAAGAAGGATTGAGCTTCGTTTCATGGCCGTGGGCGCATGCGCAGTTTAATTTTTACATTTCATTCCTTTCTGGCGAAATGTACTACATTGCGCTACTGTTAACTGTAGCGAAAAAACGAGTTTGCGCGCCGGTGGCACATAAAAGATGTTAAATTCCAACAAATTTTATTCAATTTATTTTATTTTTTAGTGAAGGTTTGTCGACTTAGCTCCATATCAAGAAAAGTTTGAGGTGTAAATTCACATATGATTTATGTATTTTCTTGAATCAGCAAACACATCATTTACATTCATCTATTGAAATTGCCATATGTATAAGATGTTTCATACTTAAAAAAATTTAAGGTGTAAATTCATATTGCGAATTCAGATATAATTTATGTACTTTCTTCGTAGTTTATCTTCAAAAATTAGATCTTAGGTAAAAAAAGATAATTTTGCTTCCAAATATAGAAAAATTATTATTGAAGAGATCATTTCAAAGAAAAGAGATTAATTTCCAAGAAAAATATTTGAAGCATTAGAAAAAATAAATTTAACAAATTTTATTTTTTACCCCGACTTTTTTTCATATCGCTTCATACCAAATTTAAAAAAAAATGATGTGATTCAAATAAATCAAGAATCGTTTTTTCAGACAAAAGACCTAATACAACCTAGCCGTTTACATATTTCTAAAATGAATAAGTTTTTAACAAATTCAGAAATTGTTTTACAAGACTTTTGTTTTGGAAAATTTATTTTTAATGGTTTCAGCCATTGAAGAATTTATTATAATTTCCAAAAAATGGAAACGGTTAAGTTGTAGAAAGCCTTTTTCTTAAAAAAATTATCCGTGATTTCACAGAATCACATCATTTTTTAAAATTTGGCTCGAAGCGATAAGAAAACAAGTCCGGGTAAAAGATAAAATTTTTAAATGCATTATTTGTTTATATTTTGATTTTTTTCTTGGAAACTAATCTCTTTTCTTCCAAATGATCTCTTTAAAAATAATATTGCTATTCTGGAAAAAAAAACTTATCTATTTTTGCCTGAAGTCTAATTTTTGTGGATGAACTACCTTAAATCAGCAAACACTTCATTTACATTTATTTATCGAAATTTTCATACAAAAGATGTTACCTATTATAAAAATGTTCAAACCCTTCATTTTTGAAACTTGTATCTCATCTTGAATGATATCTTATTATAAAATATCCTCTACATAATTTTTTTAAACAATGATGAAATCGATATTTTGTTTCGAATCTTTAAGCATTTATTGAATTTAAATTTCATTAAAAAATTAATTTTCAAGTATTTAAATCATCTTAAAATTTCACAAAATCTTTTAGATACTTAATTCAGATCAATATTTTTCAAAGTATATAGAAAAAAAGTGTAATTTTCTTAATGTTATATTCCGTAATTTTTAATTCTGCTTCTGTTTCGCGCCTCCTTTGCATGAAGTCGAGAAAAATACAATTTCTGATTTTAACTCGACACAGACAGCGTAAAGTCGAAGCGAGTTAGTGGGGATACACCAGCTCCCGGAATCTCTGGAGTTGAAAATGTCATAGATGTTGACCGTTGGCCACCGTGGCGATGGCTGTTCATGAGGCCGACCTTATACAGATTAGCATTATAGAACATTGAAATTTAACGTTTTTTGTTAAAAATTGGTGTCTGCAGTGCTTTTGTGTGCGTTTTGGGTAAATTGGAAGGATTTTAACAGTCGGTGATATAAAAATTTAAGTAAAAATGCGGAAATGTGTTGCTGTAGGTTGCAAAAGAGTCTACACGTCGTGCTCTGAAAAAGTGCATTGTTTTGTGGTTTATTTATCATGAGCACCTTTAACTTATTAAAATTTAATCTATACTAAATTTAAAAAATAAAAAAATAAACAAAGCTGACTGACTCAACTTAAGGTATTATAGATAAATTACACATAACAAATGATGTGCATATGAGATCTAAACATCCATTATATTATTATGAAATATAATACAGTACCGGTCAGAATTGTCCGGCCACCTGTTTTTCGATAATTGCTTAAATTATCCTAATATATCCTAATATATCGATACCTCTTTCTGAAAATGATAAATTTCTGTAAAATAACCTTTTTTTAAAATGTTTTATAACAATTGGAGATATAATTGTTACTTGCATATTTTGTGAATTTAAATTATCAAAATAAAAAATAATATTAATATACTTTGTATATCACATTAAGGATATTCTCGTGGTCGACCCCTTGATCTCACTTTTAAACTGAAAAACAGTTCATAGGAACAGTTCATAGAAATAGGAAAAAAAGAAAGGAGAATCGTTCGTAAAGATCGAAAAAAAATATCAATCCAACCGATTAATCGAGTAAAAAAGATCGATTCCGCAGAATCGAATCGAGATCGCCCATCCCTAATTATAGATAAAATACACATAATAAATTATGTGCATATAAGATCAAAATATCCATTATATTATTATGAAATATAGTATATTATGTTGATTATTATTTATTACAAACATCTTTGTTCTTAGTGTTTTCAAATACTTATAAAGGAATTTTATAAATTCTTTATATTTGTTACTTTTTCAAATGTACGTTCATTCCTTATGTGAAAGTTTTGTTCATAAAAATGTAATTTTTTCAATTACTAAGAAGTTTTAAAATATAAAATACAAAATGTCCTATAATAAAATCTAATTTTTCTAAAAAAATCAAGATGATATAATTAATACCCGTATTATAATTCAATTTTATGGAATTTTAATAGCCAATTTTTCTATTATAATATGTAAGACTGATATAATATCAATAATATTGATAACATAAATAAATATTGTATTTTTATTTAATAATCACAATGTAAATATTAATGTTAAAACGAAGATAACAGAACTTTGATTTCAATTTCCAGCCAGAATTACAAAGACAATTTTCGCCCAAATTTCAAGCATATTACCCTTTATATCAGTAAAAATTGCTTTAAATAATATTTAAAACTTTCTAGCTTAATGTGTTGTAAAAAAAATATGACCAAGTAGTTTTTATCCCCAAAAATTTAATTTTTATGCATTTTTCCCATGCATTAAAATGAATTCAGGCCTCATGAACAATCAGCGCCCCTAGCGGCCACGGTCAATTCTTGTGACATTTTCGTCTCGCGGATTACGTGCATTCTGGCTAAGATGCAGGGGGCTGGTTTGGACTGAGAGTCTGACCAATGCTGAGTAAGTGGAACCCCGGCTGAAAATGCCGCTGAGAATTGGGTGCGCTCGGTTATAGACACGCGGTTTCAGGTTTAAAGCGGGCAAGCTTGCGCTGCGAGCCTAGTGGAGACTGTTGGTACCACTACCCCTGTGTTCCTACTGCGCCGCGTGTACTATAGGCACCGTGCGAAGTCATGGTAGGGAGAGTTAAATCGACGCCAGCGCACGCAGTGGATAATTTAGGCGTTAAAGGAGGCTGTTTTATATTTCCGAGCAATCAAAATACATGTGCAAATCTAAATTTTGTTTTAATTTAAAAAATATAGCTGAAATGAGCCACCGAAGTTGTTGTGTTGTGAATTGTAAAAATACAAGCAGCAAAAGTGAGTGTAAATTTTATAAATTTCCAACGTCTAAATGGAAAATAAATCAAAGGAATAAGTGGGTAGCTGCAGTAAGAAGGCAAAAGTTATTATTTCTACGGAACTCTTGGACATCTCGTACATGTTCTGATAGAACAAGATTTTTACCTTTAATTTTCGTTTGTGTTTGAAATTCTATTGTATGTTTAATTGATTGAAAACTTGTTTTAATAATTATATCCATGATGAATTTGAATCTGAAAATAAACAATTAATATTTATTCACTCAACAAGTGCCTAAAACTGTCATCATGAAATTACAATTTAATTCTTTATTATTTTTCTAGTCTGTTTTGATCTGTCATCAACTTAAAGTAGTCGTCATGCCAAAAAACAGTCTCTGGAAAAAGAAGTTTTTCTATGATTTCAAGACTGAGAATTATATTATCAGCCGTGTCATATGTAAGAAAAGACACTCTTTTTAATGAAAAAATTTAAAAATTACGAAAAATAATATTTTAATAATGTTTTTTATAATAGGATATTTCTTTACTATCGCTTCTTACCAATTTTTTGAAAATGATTGAAGTTTCTTAAATCATAGCTTATTTTTTCGGGGGAAATATTCTCTACAACTTAATCGTTTCCAATTTTTGAAAATAAATCAATTATTATCAAATACAGCAATTTGTTTTTAAAAAATTTGTTTTGGAAAATTGATTTTTAATTATTCCAGCCATTAAAGAATTTATTTTCAAAAATTGGAAACGGTCAACTTGTAGAGAATATTTTCCCAGAAAAAATAAGCAATGATTTAAGAAACTTCAATCATTTTTTAAAAATTGGTAAGAAGCGATACTAAGGGAAAATCCTATTACAAAAAACATTATTAAAAAATTATTTTTCGTAATTTTTAAATTTTTTCATTAAAAAGAGTGTCTTTCCTTACATATGACACGGCTGATGATATAATTTCCAGTCTTGAAATCATAGAAAAACTTCTTTTTCCAGAGACTGATTTTTGGCACGACAACTACCTTAACCTTATATTTACTGGTTTCTATATCATTTTTATTATGGAAAATACTTACTTTTTACTGCTGATTTCACACAAATACTTCACAAGGAAAAGCAATCGAATTTTAAAGTGAATCAAATTGTTTTTTCGTTTTGTTTTTTTATTGATAATAAACATTTTTATAACTAAGTCCCATTATAATACATTATAAAAGTTCTCGAACAGCCTCCTTTAGTTCACTCATGCTATGGCGCTGCAGTCACGCACGGTGCCTATACCTTTAGTATGTCGTGGGCGCAATCAGCTGACGTGAATTGTGACCGTTTCATGTTATTAATGATGCGATTCTAATAAGTCACGGATTAATTTTTTAGAAAAAAGATTCTCTACAACTTGACCGTTTCCTATTTTTTGAAATTGAATTAATTATTATCAAATACAGCAATTTGTATATAAAAATTTTGTTTTGAAAAATTGTTTTTTTATAATTTCAGCCAGTAAAGAATTAATTTTTAAAAATCAGAAACGGTCAAGTTGTAGAGAATCTTTTTCTTAAAAGCATGAACCGTGATTTATTAGAATTGCATCATTTTTTTAAATTTGGCTCGAAGCAATAAGAAAATAAGTTTGGGCAAAAATAAACTTTATTATTTTGTAGATATGTTGTTACCGGTATTATAATTTGAACATTAAAGTGAATGGCCTTTCCGGTTTTGTAAAGTTGTTTTATTTTTAAAAGTACGTCAACGTTTCGACCGATTTTTCGGTCCTTATCAAGACTATAAAAAGGAAATACAAAATGAATATATATAAAAATTTTTGAAAAATTATGAATATAATAAAAAGATAATATTTATATAATAAAAAGATTTTGTTTTTTCAATATAATATGTAAAATTAAGAGAAGATAAAAGAGAGAAAGAATAATAATAATAATAAAACATACCGTGGATGACATATTTAGTATTTTACTTCCATTCATATTGTTTGATGATTGGTTAAATTTAAAAAAATCCAAGTTTAAAGGCATAAAAATATGTAGTAAAATTATCATCATAGCATATTAGTTACTATGAGAGTTCGTTAAAATATTTAAAATTTTTTGTTAGGATAACTGGTGTCAACCTTTTTAGGTTGACACCAGTATTTTATTATAAATTATTATAAATATTTTAACGAACTCTCATAGTAACTAATATGCTATGATGATAATTTTACTACATATTTTTATGCCTTTAAACTTGGATTTTTAAATTTAACCAATCATCAAACAATATGAATGGAAGTAAAATACTAAATATGTCATCCACGGTATGTTTTATTATTATTATTATTCTTTCTCTCTTTTATCTTCTCTTAATTTTACATATTATATTGAAAAAACAAAATCTTTTTATTATATAAATATTATCTTTTTATTATATTCATAATTTTTCAAAAATTTTTATATATATTCATTTTGTATTTCCTTTTTATAGTCTTGATAAGGACCGAAAAATCGGTCGAAACGTTGACGTACTTTTAAAAATAAAACAACTTTACAAAACCGGAAAGGCCATTCACTTTAATGTTAAAATTTATTAATAACATTATTTTTTTGTGTTTCACATTTTTTTCATGAAAAATAATCTTTTTTCTTTCAAATTAGCCCTTCAATAATAATATTGCTGTTCTTGAAAGCAAAATTATCTATTTTTGCCTGAGGTCTGATTTTCGGGATCGTACTACCTTAAAACGAAGATAACAGAACTTTGATTTCAATTTCCAGCCAGAATTACAAAGACAATTTTCGCCAAAATTTCAAGCATATTACCCTTTCTATCAGTAAAAATTGCTTTAAATGATATTTACAACTTTCTAGATTAATGTGTTGTAAAAAAAATATGATATAGTAGTTTTTATCTCCAAAAAATTTAATTTTCATGAATTTTTCCACGCATTAAAATGAATCTAGGGTTGTAAAGTTTCATAAAACATTAGGAAAATGAAATGTTTTAAGAAACTTTTAAAACGTTTCAAAGTTACCAAAGTTTTAAGCATAATAGTGGGAAAATTCAAACTAATTGAATTTTCAAAATTCCTAACTAAATTGCATAAATAATCAAAAGAATTGAATTAATAATCAATTAATCAAATAAATAACTAATTTATATAAAAAATGATAATAAATACGTGATTTTAACTAATCAGAAAGATTAAATTATGTGAGTCAAGTGTAAATTATTCAGTATTCTATTTTTTTAAATTTATTGTTTTAGAATTAATTTGTGCTTCTGATGACCCATTTTTGAAGAACTTTTTATTATACTTTAAACGCCAAAAATTCAGCCCTTGTAGAAAAAAATAATTGTACCCGATTGATCCGATTAACCCTATTTCAAAAACATCATTGAAATCGATTTATGAACCGGCTTCAATCAGGCGAGACCATTTTGAATCCGATTAATAAATCGGTTTCAATGATGTTTTTTGAAATGGGGTCAATCGGATCAATCAGTTCCAATCGGGTCCAATTATTTTTTTCTACAAGGGAGGCGACAAGTATAGGTAAACCATCTTGCATCACATCAAAAAACACCAAAACAAATTAATACGATTCAAATAATATAACCCCAACCTGACATGAGTGCGCATGCGCATCCATGTATGTGAAGCTTTGCGAATGTTTCATGAAACTTTGGTATGTGAAACGTTTCATCGTTTAATGAAATTTTCAATGGGTGATATGGCTGTTTGCAGAGATGAGTTGTCGAGATTGCTAAAGTAATGAAATAAGAGAATTTCTCAAAAGTGGACTGATAAACGCGCGCTCTGAAAGCGTAACCTGGAGTTACTTTAAAGGTGCACTTTGCACGTCGATAAATAATAAAAGTTAGAAAATCCAGACATGATTTCCCATCAGAATTTCTATGGAGGGGCGGCAGCGCGCGCCGCACTTGTTCCTTCTTCGCGCTCTTGCACGCGAGAACGACTCGTCCTACTTCTTCTTTTTCTCCTCGCTTCCTTCTTGCAATGCTATTTTTAGATTTCACGCTTTCGGTATTTCGGATATCGAGTTGAAATTGAGAATTGTATTTCTCTGGACTCCGCACAAAAGAGGCGCGAAGCAGACGACAATTTCAAATTTACGAAATATGTTATTTAAGATACGACACTTTTTTTCCCGATATTTTGTAAAATATCTGCCTGAAATAAACATCTAAAAGATCATGTAAACTTTTAAAAGCATTTGAACACTTCAAAAATAAACTTTCAATAAAATTTGATGCCAATAAATGTTGCAAATTTGAATCAATATATATTTTCCTATTCAAATTTCCATACTTCTTATCAATTTTGTACATTTAAAAACTTTTTAGTTAGAGAGATATTTTCTATCAAGAAGAGATAAACATAAAATTCATGTTTAAAATTTACATTCTCAGTTTTATGTTCGAAATATTTTCATCCCACACTTTTGTAGCCTAAGCACAAACTTTTCATCCAAAAAATGAAATGTTCTAAGGAGAGGAAAAATTTTCTGATAGATGTGGATAAATTAAAAAGCTAAAACATGTATTCATTGATATCTTCGCATGAACATGTAAATATTTATCGATATCAAATATTACATTCAATTTTTTGTTCGAAGTGTTTAAATCTTGTTACAATTTGACAAGATCATATGGACGAGTTGAATCTTTTAAATGTAATATCTTGTAATTTTTAATTTGTCTGTTCTTCTGAAATCGGGGAAAGATTTAAACAGTAAAAAAAAAATTTCCAATGGAATTCAAGGTCAATAAATGCTCAAAGTTCTATATCAAGATTATAATTACTAAATTTTGAAGCTTTGTAAATAAACTACTTTATTCAGAAAGTAATTCAGCTCTGTAGAGCATTTTTATATTTTGAATTCAAAATCTGTGCTTAGGCCACAAAAAAATAAGATAAAAATTTGTTCACCATAAAACTAAGAATGTAGATTTTAAATTTATTATGTCATATGTTTATCTCTTCTTAATGGAAAATACTCTGCACATAATTCTCTGTTTCGATATTTTTTAAATGTACGCAAATATTTAAGAAATTCATAAGTATTTCACCTTTTTATGAAAATTAAAAATTTCCAAATAACACTTTGATTGACAAAGCTAAAAATTCGTCAATAATTGATATATTATAAAAAGATTTTAAAACATCAAAAAAAAGTTGTCAGTTTAATTCAAAGTCAATAGATATTCAATGTTTGAAATTGAAATATTACGTGAAAGATTTTCAAGCTCTGGGAATCAACAACTTTAATAACACAATTTTTCTTGTTTGTAAAGCATCTCAATTTTCAAATTAAAAGTCTCCGCATAGGTTACATAAACGTAAAATGAAAATACTTCTTATTATAAAATATAAAATATCGATTTCAAACTCAAAAATTATTTGTCTGAAATAAACGTCTTGAAGATCTTGTAAAAATAATGGGAGATTTGAATACTTCTAAAAAAAACTTTCAGTGAAATGGTGGACTCAATAAATATTCAAAACTTAAATCAAGATATCAGTTTACAAATTTATAGTTGCCTAAATTAACTACTTCAATTTGAAAATTACTTGAAAAAATATTATATTTAAAAAATTTAGGCACATAAAATAATGGTTTAAAATCCACATTCATAGATTCATGGTAAAAGCAGGTCAAATATGCGCAGACTTTTAATCAAATCAATGAAATGCTTTACAGAAGGTCGAAATTTTCTTATTACTGTAATTGATCAAATTTATGAAGTTAAAAAAATTTTTAATTGATGCTTTTGCACAAACCTTCAAACATTCATTAATTTAAAATTTTACTCAAAATTTAATCTTTCAGCGTTCAAATCTTTTTACAATTGTACAAAATCTTATAAATATTTATTTTAAGCAAATGTTTTTATAATATTCGAAATATAAGTGTAATTATTTTAATTGAATATTTCGTAAAATTTTGAATTTAGCTGATCTTGCGAAATTGTTGAAAGATTTGATCAAATTCAAAATCGATATATTCAATTTTATACTAAAACTATTTTCATCTCACGTTTTTGTAGCCTAAGCACAGTTTTAAAATTCAAAATATAAAAGTGCTCTACAAAGTTGAAATATTTTCATGTATTTACAATTTTGAACGTTCATTGAACGATGAAAAATATTATTTGTGTCCAAACGGGCGGAAAAAATCGCATTGCATGCTTGTGCGTAGAGCGGCATGCAGTCAATTGTGCCTCGGCGTCAAAATCGGGCGAAATGTTCATACCGCCCGCTTCAAAGGGCGATAATGTTCATACCGCCCGCTTCAACGGGCAAAATGTTCATACCGCACGAAACTTGACTGCCCGCGGCTAACTACGCACTCGCACGCAACGCGACTTTTTCCACCAATTTGGACACAAAACGTCGTGTGTACCTCGAGCGACATGGTAGCGATGTGACTCGTGTGAATACCGTCCTCGCTACGCTCGGGCGGGTACACTTCGCACTCGTCACAATCACCACCATGCCGTCCTTGGTACACAATCTACTATTTTGCAAACTAAATTATTGGTTTCTTTCTCATTAAATTAAAAAATAGCGTATATTTAATAACAGATTATATCTTTAAAAGGCTCTGAATATATACACACTCAGAAAAAATATTTGATTGAATCAAACACATTATATGTTTGACCATATCTTCACATAAAACTTAAAGCATTTATTGACTTTGTATTTCATTGAAAAATTCATTGTTTAGTGTTCAAATTTTCCTGCGAATCCACAAGAATAGGAAAATTAAAACTGACAAAGTATATCATTTTAACGATTACAATTGTTTTCTTGATATTTGGAAAAACATCTATAAGATTTTGTGAAGTCGTAATAGTACATTGTGCAACTAGGGAAAAAAAAATTTATTTTGTGAGTGTGAAGTTTGATGTCAGAGCAAAGCGAGAGTAACAATCACACGAGTAAAATAAATGTTTTTCCCGTGTTGTACACGATTTTTTTTCTACTGTGGGGTCAGAAAGTGGATTTGTTTGCCCCGCACGGGGCAATAAAGCCCACTTTATGGCCCGCTAGTAGAAAAAAAGATTTAAACACTTCGAAACAAAATTTTATGTCAAATTTAAAATTAATAAATATTTTTTGAAATAAAAGTCTGTGCTTAGGCCACATAAAATTAGGATGAAATTTAAATTCAAATCTGGTGCAAAATATTTTCATTTTAGACCTAAGAAACATGAGATAAAACTTTAAGCATTTATAGACTTTGAATTTCATTGAAAGATTCTTTGATCAGTGTTTAAATCTTTCAGCAATTTCGCAAGATCAGCTAAATTCAAAATTTTACGAAATATTCAATTAAAATAATTACACTTATATTTCGAATATTATAAAAACATTTGCTTAAAATAAATATTTATGAGATTTTGTACAATTGTAAAAAGATTTGAACGCTGAGAGATTAAATTTTGAGTAAAATTTTAAATTAATGAATGTTTGAAGGTTTGTGCAAAAGCATCAATTAAAAATTTTTTTAACTTCATAAATTTGATCAATTACAGTAATAAGAAAATTTCGACCTTCTGTAAAGCATTTCATTGATTTGATTAAAAGTCTGCGCATATTTGACCTGCTTTTACCATGAATCTATGAATGTGGATTTTAAACCATTATTTTATGTGCCTAAATTTTTTAAATATAATATTTTTTCAAGTAATTTTCAAATTGAAGTAGTTAATTTAGGCAACTAAAAATTTGTAAACTGATATCTTGATTTAAGTTTTGAACATTTATTGAGTCCACCATTTCACTGAAAGTTTATTTTAGAAGTATTCAAATCTCACATTATTTTTACAAGATCTTCAAGACGTTTATTTCAGACAAATAATTTTTGAGTTTGAAATCGATATTTTATATTTTATAATAAGAAGTATTTTCATTTTACGTTTATGTAACCTATGCGGAGACTTTTAATTTGAAAATTGAGATGCTTTACAAACAAGATAAATTGTGTTATTAAAGTTGTTGATTCCCAGAGCTTGAAAATCTTTCACTTAATATTTCAATTTCAAACATTGAATATCTATTGACTTTGAATTAAACTGACAACTTTTTTTTGATGTTTTAAAATCTTTTTATAATATATCAATTATTGACGAATTTTTAGCTTTGTCAATCAAAGTGTTATTTGGAAATTTTTAATTTTCATAAAAAGGTGAAATACTTATGAATTTCTTAAATATTCGCGTACATTTAAAAAATATCGAAACAGAGAATTATGTGCAGAGTATTTTCCATTAAGAAGAGATAAACATATGACATAATAAATTTAAAATCTACATTCTTAGTTTTATGGTGAAAAAATTTTTATCTTATTTTTTTGTGGCCTAAGCACAGATTTTGAACTCAAAATATAAAAATGCTCTACAGAGCTGAATTACTTTCTGAATAAAGTAGTTTATTTACAAAGCTTCAAAATTTAGTAATTATAATCTTGATATAGAACTTTGAGGATTTATTGACCTTGAATTCCATTGGAAATTTTTTTTTTACTGTTTAAATCTTTCCCCGATTTCAGAAGAACAGACAAATTAAAAATTACAAGATATTTCATTTAAAAGATTGAACTCGTCCATATGATCTTGTCAAATTGTAACAAGATTTAAACACTTCGAACAAAAAATTGAATGTAAAATTTGATATCGATAAATATTTACATGTTCATGCGAAGATATCAATGAATACATGTTTTAGCTTTTTAATTTATCCACATCTATCCGAAAATTTTTCTTCTCCTTAGAACATTTCATTTTTTGGATGAAAAGTTTGTGCTTAGGCTATAAAAGTGTGGGATGAAAATATTTCGAACATAAAACTGAGAATGTAAATTTTAAACATGAATTTTATGTTTATCTCTTCTTGATAGAAAATATCTCTCTAACTAAAAAGTTTTTAAATGTACAAAATTGATAAGAAGTATGGAAATTTGAATAGGAAAATATATATTGATTCAAATTTGCAACATTTATTGGCATCAAATTTTATTGAAAGTTTATTTTTGAAGTGTTCAAATGCTTTTAAAAGTTTACATGATCTTTTAGATGTTTATTTCAGGCAGATATTTTACAAAATATCGGGAAAAAAAGTGTCGTATCTTAAATAACATATTTCGTAAATTTGAAATTGTCGTCTGCTTCGCGCCTCTTTTGTGCGGAGTCCAGAGAAATACAATTCTCAATTTCAACTCGATATCCGAAATACCGAAAGCGTGAAATCTAAAAATAGCATTGCAAGAAGGAAGCGAGGAGAAAAAGAAGAAGTTGGACGAGTCGTTCTCGCGTGCAAGAGCGACGAGGAAGCAAGAGAGGCAGCGCGCGCCACCGCCTTTCCCTACTCCCTTCTCACTGACAGGAGGTGCTTCTGTAGTTGTGACTGCGTCGGTACCAGATCTGTGCACACTGCTGCAGGAAGCCCCCGGAATCTCTGGAGTTGAAAATGTCACAGATGTTGACCGTTGGCCACCATGGCGCTGGCTGTTCATGATGCCCACCTTATACAGATTAGCATTATAGAACATTGAATTAAATATAAATATAAATTGGAATGATTTTAACAGTCGGTTATATAAAAATTTAAATGAATACGGAAATGTGTTGCTGTAGGTTGCAAAACAGGCTACACGTCATGCTCTAAAAAAGTGCATTATTTTGTGGTTTATTTATCATGAGCGCCTTTAACTTATTAAAATTTAATCTATACTAAATTTAAAACGCTTTGAATAAAAAAATCAACAAAGCTGACTGACTGAACTTAAGGTATTATAGATAGGGATGGGCTATCTTAAAAAAAAAGAATCAATTCTGAAATTATTGATTCAATTTTATCGGTTAAAAAGATCGATTTTTGAATTGATCTTCAAAAATCGATACCTTTTTCTGAAAATTATAAATTTCTTTAAAATAACCTTTTTTTAAAATTTTTTATAACAATTGGAGATATAATTGTTACTTGCATATATTATGAATTTAAATTATCAGAATAAAAAAGTGTTTACATCAATAAAAATGGAAATTAGGCTTAAAAAACACACTATATTTGCGAATCAGGGACGTTTTTTATTTTTTTAAATTGCACAATTTCTAAAGCAATGCGTATTATTAGTGATAAAGTTTCTGACATAAATATGAATTATTACTATAAAGTTCATAATATTAATATACTTTGTACTTTGCATATCACTTAGAGTATTATTTATGATAAAATTTCTGACATAAATATGAAGTATTTCTATAAAGTTTATAATATTAATATACTTTGTATATCACATTAAGGATATTCTCGTGGTCGACCCCTTGATCTCACTTTTAAACTAAAAAACAGTTCATAGGAACAGTTCATAGAAATAGGAAACAGGAAAAAAAGAAAGGAGAATCGTTCGTAAAGATCGAAAAAAATATCGCCCATCCCTAATTATAGATAAAATACACATAATAAATGATGTGCATATGAGATCTAAATATCCATTATATTATGAAATATAGTATATTATGTTGATTATTACTTATTACAAACATCTTTGTTCTTTGTGTTTTCAAATACTTATAAAGGACTTTTATAAATTCTTTATATTTGTTTCTTTTTCAATTGTACGTTCATTCCTTATGTGAAAGTTTTGTTCATAAAAATGTAATTTTTTCAATTGCTGAGAAGTTTTAAAATATAAAATAACAAAATGTCCTATAATAAAATCTAATTTTTCTAAAAAAATCAAGATGATATAATTAATACCCGTATTATAATTCAATTTGATGGAATTTTAATAGCCAATTTTTCTATTATAATATATAAGACTGATATAATATCAATAATATTGATAATATAAATCAATATTGTATTTTTATTTAATAACCACAATGTAATTATTAATGTTAAAACGAAGATAACAGAACTTTGATTTCAATTTCCAGCCAGAATTACAACGACAATTTTCGCCCAAATTTTAAGCATATGACCCTTTATATCAGTAAAAATTGCTTTAAATAATATTTAAAACTTTCTAGCTTAATGTGTTGTAAAAGAAAATATGACCAAGTAGTTTTTATCCCCAAAAATTTAATTTTTATGCATTTTTCCCATGCATTAAAATGAATTCAGGCCTCATGAACAATCAGCGCCCCTAGCGGCCACGGTCAATTCTTGTGACATTTTCGGTTCGCGGATTACGTGCATTCTGGCTGAGATGCAGGGGGCTGGCTGCAGGCAATTCAAGTTTTCTTGTGCTCGTTTCCTTCTGATGTTTTGAAAAGTGATTAGCGGTTTACGCGGTGTATAGTATATAACCTCTTTTGGTAGCACGCACGAGGAACACTTAGGAATTGTAAAAATAATTATTAGTTTGTTAGATTAAAAATAATATTTAAAAGTAATAACTGTTTTATTAAAGTGACAATATCGGCTCACGTGTTTAAAATTAAATTGTGGGCAAAACTGAATAGTGGTAAATTGTTATGAATTAAATCCATGGTATGTATAAATTGATTTCATGAAAATAGCCTCTGAAAAAATTCTGTAGCTGACTTGGACCAAATATGTAACACTCTGAATGTAGGCATTTCATGACCACAGGGAAATATTTTGTACAGGAAATAAATTTCAAGCACACAATAGAAGTTATCACAAGATTGAAATTATTATTACACTGGTTATTCATGTTGAAAACTTATGATGATATGCTGGTGCAGAATTATATTTTTAAATTGGTTAAACTAAAGCTTAGGTACCGCACTCTGAGGTTGACTGCGTTTGACGACAAGCAAGATAGCCAACTAAACAATGTGTTTGTTATTGGAGGAAAATTGAAACTTTTTCGTTGTTTTAGGGTGCCCACAGATCGACTGGTTATCGATCGATCCGTTTACAGGGTAAACGGGATGTATGCCAAAATCCCGACTAGTGTAGTGTGATAGAGTTTTCTATGGAAAATAAAAGCATGACCATAACCAGAGATGAGTTGGGAGATTGCTAAAGTAATGGAATAAGAGAATTTCACAAAAGTGGGCTTAGAGTTCTGAGTCGGTTATATTACATTGAGAACGGTAACGGGAATGAGAATATTACTGAGAATATAACCGGCAGATAAATTCTCTTAGAATTTATGAGAATTTTCTCATTTTGACTTTTTAAATGTTTTAAACAATCGGAGTCAATTATTTATTGCGTATAAAATTATAGTTCAATATTTCAAACATATTCTGATTGTATATGATAAGCGTCTGTCCAAATTTAATAAATATCATAATCACAACACGTCGTTTGCCTGTTGCCGGTGATTGCCGGGTCTGCAAGTACTTATCACGAAAAGTTGATTCTAATGAGACTGAATGAGACGAAGCGAAGGATATCAAATGTAATGGAAACATTAGTTTATTTAATTAGAATACACTACCGGTCAAAATTGGGGGACCACGTGTTTTTCGATGATTACTTAAATTATCTTAATTTTCATTTTGTGAGTGATGAATTTTGCTCTCATTATGAATTGAATGCCATCAAAATTCTATATAAAATGAGTCCAGAATGAAGTTGTTTTGTTAAATTTTGAAAAAGGTATTGCATAAAAAGTCTAGATTTCAATGTTTTCTTAAATTTTAAAAAACTTTCAAAATAATCAACATTTATTAATGTTCTTAGGCTTATTTTAAAGCCAAGATTCTTCCAAATCGCAGTAAATTGTCATTATAAATGTATAAGTTTTTTCTTGCATTATGTAGAGTTAAAATTGTAATAAAAACGAAGGGAAAATTCGAAAACATTCCATATGCAGGGAAATCATAATAAAAATCATATAAATATATGTTTGAAGGGAGTACTATAGAAAATTCATGATTATATGTTTTATATACCTCATAAAAATGTTTTTCTTAGCAAAAGAAATATTGGAATTTTTCCAATTTTTTTATTCGAACTTTAACCTAGTGCACTGTGCAAGGAAAACATTATTGGATTTCCATGAATCATGGCTTATTCTTTTAGGGAAAAGATTCTCTATAACTCTACTGTTTCCAATTTTAAAAGTACAGTTTTCTGTTATTAAAAGCGTTGAAGCAATTTTTCAAAATAGCTATATTTGATGATTTTCCACTTATTTTCAAACTGGGAAACAGTAGGGTTATAGAGAATATTTTCCCTGATAAAATAGGCCATGATTTATGAAAATTCAATTATTTTCAAAAAATTGATAAGAAGGTTTAGTAAAGAAAGATTCTATTACAAAAAATAATGTTAAAAGTATTATTTTTCTTGATTTTTAAATTTTTTCCATAAGAAATAATTTTTTCTGTTTCATATGAAACGACTAATGATATCATTTCAAGTCTCAAAATCATAAAAGAACTTTTTTCTTCAGAGACCTGTTTCTTGGCACGACAACTACCTTAATGATAATATGTTAGCCTCATATTTTTCGACAGCGATGGGTACATACTTAGGAATAGGTAGAGAATAGGTATAAGTAATATCAATATTTTTTTACTAAAGTTGCATTCTCAAAAGTTTTTATACTACGATTTAAGCGTTTATGAAGGTCAAATGTTAAATATTTTTTTTTTAAATGTAGCTTAAGCTATATTACTCTATATTTTATATGCTAGGTCTTAAAAAGTTGAACAGTATTGAGGAAAATGAAAACAAAAGGCTGAAAATGATTACTAAGATTCTCAAGCTCATCAAAGTAATGTGTTTTATATAATTAAAATATAATAATGTTCTATTTTGTTCTAATAAAAATTGTTTAAAGAATTTCATGCAAATAAGACGTTTAATTTACTGAAGAAATTAATATAATTCATTGAAACTTTTATAATTATGGAGATAATGTTAATTTAATATCTTTAGTATTAAATTCAATGTGAACATAACCTAAAATTTCAGCGGTGCAAATTTTTAATATCTTGAGAGTAAAACAATTTTAAGGTTCTTTTTCATTTCAAACACATGTACACAATCAAATGCCTCTTATTTAATAAAAAACATGTTTTCAAAATTGATAACTACACATAAATTGATATTTAAAACATAAATTCTCCAAATTCTCTTTATATTCTCTTATATTCTTTAAATTCTGTTATATTCTCGGTTATATTCCACCAACTTAAATTCTCGAGAATTTAAGAACTCTAAGTGGGCTGATAAACGCGCCCTCTGAACTGTAAATAATGAAAGTTAGAAAATCCAGAAATGATTTACCATCAGAATTTCTATGGAGGGGTAGTGGCGCGCGCTGCCTTTGTTTCTTCCTCGTCGCTCTTGCACGCGAGAACGACTCGTCCCACTTCTTCTTATTCTCCTCGCTTCCACCATGCAATGCTATTTTTAGATTTCATGCTTTTGGTTATCGAGTCGGAATTGAGAATTGTGTATTTCTGTCGATACCTTGCAAAAGAGGCGCGAAGCAGACGACAATTTCAAATTTACGAAATGTGTTATTTAAGAAACAACACTTTTTTTCCGATATTTTGAAAAAATCTACCTGAAATAAAAATTTGAAATATCGTGTAAAATTTTATAAGCATTTGAACACTTCAAAAATAAACTTTCAGTAAAATTTGATGCCAATAAATGTTCCAAATTTCAATCAATATATATTTTCCTATTCAAATTTCCATACTTTTTATCAATTTTTTGCATTTAAAAACTTTTTAGTTAGAGAGATATTTTCTATTAAGAAGAGATAAACATAAAATTAAAGTTTAAAATTTACATTCTCAGTTTTATGTTAGAAATATTTTCATCTCACATTTTTGTAGCTTAAGCACAGACTTTCCATTAAAAAAAATGAAGTGGTCTATCGAAAGGAAAAATTTTCTCACAGATGTGGATAAATTAAAAAGCTAAAATATGTGTTCATTAATATCTTCAAGGTCAATAAATGCTTAAAGTTCTATATTAAAATTTGAATTACAAAATTTTGAAATTTTGTAACTATAACATTTTTTGGAATTTATATCTTCAATGACAATTACATGACAATTTGTATATATATATATATATATATATATATTTGTACATTTTGGTGTTACCGGTATTATAATATTGAGGAAAGTAGATGGCCTTTCCGGTTTTTTGTATAGATACTTAAGTTCGTGAAATATGCAAGATGCGGATAATATTTAGATGAAAGAATATTTTTTAGACCGAAAAAAATTTGAAAGCGTGCATCTTGCATGTGCCAGGAGGAATCGAACCTCCGAATATACATGCCTATCCGGGGACTTACTGTGATAAACGCATCAAGCCAACACCGCTTACAGCATTTCAAACAATTTTCGGTATATTTCACTTATTAGTTTGTTTGATTAAATTTAAGATTTTAAAATGACATCTCTTGGGTGTGATTGCAAACACTTTCGTGAATCGACAATCTTCAGATGGTAAATTTGCATCTTTGCAAGATGCACGCTTTCAAATTTTTTCCGGTCTAAAAAATATTCTTCCATTTAAATATTATCCATCTTGCATATTTCACGAACTTAAGTATCTATACAAAAAACCGGAAAGGCCATCTACTTTCCTCAATATTATAATACCGGTAACACCAAAATGTACAAATTAACTATCTGGCCTAAAACCTTAATAACATCTAAAAAATATACAGAATTGGTAAATTTACCATCTAAAGATTGTCGATTCACGAAAGTGTTTGCAATCACACCCAAGAGATGTCACTCTAAAATCTTAAATTTATTCAAACAAACTAATACGTGAAATATACCGAAAATTGTTTGAAATGCTGTAAGCGGTGTTGGCTTGGTGCGTTTATCACAGTAAGTCCCCGGATAGGCATGTATATTCGGAGGTTCGATTCCTCCTGGCACATGCAAGATGCACGCTGTCAAAATTTTTTTTTCGGTCTAAAGAATATTCTTCCATCTAAATATTATCCATCTTGTATATTTCACGAACTTAAGGTGGCTTGATTGTTTGGTGTCGTATGAAGTGAGGGGCACCGTGGGGGCACGTGTTACATGAATACGTGTTTTGAATACTTATTTTTTTAATAATCATATGTATTATAGTAATATCTGAGTAGAAGGGTAAGAAATCGCGAAAATGTCCCCGGAAAAAAGCGATAGTAAAAAATTATTAGTTTCACCTCGAGGCGATTTCTATATTCTGTACCTTTTTCGCAATTTCCTCTTGATTGAAGTCGTCAACCCTTCATTTTTATAATACTAATAGATTCCTCGAAATCGAAAGTACTAGTACATATTTGATTTATGGGGACTTGTGATTTTTTCCGGAGTTTCGCCGATTTTGACGAGGAATCCCATAATTAAGACTACGTGTTAAACTGACATTTTTTCGGTAGCGATTTTTTCGACAATGACATCGTCAACCACGGTATTTCTTTTTTCCAAATGAATCTAGCATATTTTATTAAGATAATCTATAAGTTTCAGAGCAGTCTATAATTTTTTTCAAAAACGATCAAGCCACCTTAAGTATCTATACAAAAAACCGGAAAGACCATCTACTTTCCTCAATAGTATATATATATATATATATATATATATGTATATGTGTATAAACTACCATCGGAAATTACAGGTTGACCTGGAGTTTAAACCTTCGTTAAAGTGATTTACTTTATAGAAAGATATTACAAAAGAAATTTTAATTTAGATCTCTTTGAAGGAAATTAATAAGTATGTAAAAAAATTAAAATTTTAAAAGATTTTTTTTAGTTTGTCTTCATAATGATTTGTTAACCTAATTAAAATATTTTTAGAAAGTCTTTTCTGGATTTTATATGCTGGGGTGGAACATGTTACAAAAAATCGTGTAATTTTAAAAATGTGTATCCCTATACCAATGAAATCTTAAAGTGTGCTGTTCAATAAAATATTAGATGTAATATATTTTACTTTTGAATAATCAAACCTTTTATTTATACTTATATATTGAAATTTTCATTTAAAATATGTTATGTATTCTGAAAGTTTTTTCAAAATGTTTTATTCTAAAGGATTTATTTTCAATTTTACTTCATACCAAATTAAAGTTAGTGTACGATTTCGTGTGCTAATTTTGATATAATTTATGGATTTTTCAAAGATTTAAACCTTTTATACTCAAACATTCAGAATTATTTTGAATTCAAAATGTTTTAATAAATTGCATTGGCTTTAGGGTCCATAAATGAAGATGTTTATTATAAATTAAATCAAGGTTCATTACAATCTACTAATTTAATTGTTTTAATAAAACATTGAATATTTTAAAAACATTAAACATATTAATACGTTCATAGTTACATACTTAAGTTTAAAGAATTTGAAAATCTTTCTGTGGAAAAAAAGACGTTTTCGAATGCACCGGGATTCGAGCCCGGGTATTTCGAATGCCGGTCGACTGCATGTACATTCGTGTAAAAATATTAAATATTTTGAAAACATTTTTTCAAGTATTTTACTTTATAGTAATGACTTGTCGAATTTACTTCACACCAAATAAATCTCAAAGTGCAAGATCGCATGCGAATTCAAATACAATTTATGCTTTTTTTGTAATATTTAAAACCTTTTTTTACACAGACACTTCCATCGGAAATTAGAGGTTCATATGTTATTTAAGCTATTGTTAAAGTAACTTAATTTTTATACTAAAAGGTTAACATTTTTTCCTGATGCTAAAATAAAAGTTATAATATAAAAGTTGCTTCTAATAACCCCAAGTTAAGAGCAAAAAAATATTCTCATCGCGCGCTCCGCTTGCAAGCTTGAGCGCGCCTGAGGCGCGCGATTCGATCGTCGCACTCGGTCTTATATTCTTCGGACCCTAAAGCCAACTAAGAACATGAACAATATTTGAATATTAATACTTACCCAAAAAGCAAAGTTAGAGCAACAATTGTAGAATTGACGGTGAATTGAATTCAATTGTATTGGGCAATAAATGACGTAAGATGCGACTGAATAACACAACATTTATGGGTGAATCATGGATGTCCTTTAAAGCACACGACTTATGGGGCTTTAATTGTGAGATGCTGTTGATGTTTTTGGGAGATTATTTTCTCGATTTTGAATGCCCTTGTGACGTACTAAAGAGACGAGCAAACTGCTCAATAGATCAGTCATAAATGGGCAATAAATTGGGTATTATCGGTCATTCATTGTTGCAATATATCACCCATTATTGGTCAATTCTATTCATGAATTAATTAATTAATTTAGATCATCTAGTTTCCGTTGCGCAGAATTAATTTCAACAAAATTATAGTGAGAACATTTTTATTTCATAACACTACATGCAAAAAAAAGACAACGTTTGTCAAATCTAATCCATGGAAACTTGTCTCTAGTGGGCATAAGTTTTTACAATTGGAGATAGCTTTGATTATCAGGAAAATGGTTTTGAACATTTTGATCGTGTACGCCAGCAGAAGGCTGGTGAAAATTTTGTTGAGGTGAATTATTTGGACTTTGTTGATTTTGGAGTGCAACATTCGCCTGAAAAGAGTCTGGGGATGACTGCTGATTTTGGAAATATCGCTGATGTCCATCGTGAGAGGTCTGATAATTTTGAAGATTGGAATAGCGTTCGCTAACAGGATGCATTTGGACATTGGGCTGATGTACATCACGTAAAGACGGATGACGTGGGTAATCCTGTTGGGGTGCATTACTCTCAAGTCGAAGATTGATAACGTTATTCGCAGAAGGCTGCAAATTTCTACGATTGGTGTTTCTAGATCGCTGCTTCGCGTTTACCAGTCCATTGGTGATAATATTGGATAAATCGCTCAATGAAGGAGCATCAAAATGACGATTGTTTGATAAGGCATCTGCATCAATAAAAAATTTTAGTGTACGTTTTTCGAATAAGAAAGTTTAAAAATTGATTAGGGAATAGCCTTACCATGGAAAATAGAATGCCAACGAGTGTCGTTCATTTTTATCGTGCCGTGGTATCCAGTCCCCGTGATGTTCCGACAAAGGTCATTATCGAAACATTCTGTGAAAATTAAATTGATTGCTTCCTCTGGAGTGCTACCGCCTAAATAGGACATGTGCGATACCTATAAGGTTTAAGTTTTTTAGTTGTAATTGTTAGCGATACCATATTTATCAAATAAATAATACATAAAATAGTGTATCAGTTATCATACGAATTGTACAAACAAAGCATACCACTTCGCGATATTTTTCATCGGTGTAATTGGCAGCTTCATGAAAGTCGTTTTTCGTTTTTATGGGAAAAACCGATAGTTTTGTAGGGCGCTTTCTACCTCCAATAGGGTTAATACTTTGAGCAAGTAAGTCAATCTTTCTTTTGAAAAAACACACATTAAAAAACGAAGTGCAATGAGGTTCACTTGTACGAGTATAACTTACATCAATGTTGCCTGAACATTATCGATTTTCCGATCCAAGTACTCTCGCACATTTCTGTTAAATAAAAAGGAATAAAAGTACAGTAACGAATATGAAAGAAAAAATTGTTGGAGCATGCAATATAACATAGAAGGAACAGATTAAATCGATACCACAGAATAAGACTGAACAAAATTTGAAATAGTACTAGATAATGAAGAGAAGATAATGAAGAATGTTATATGTACTGAGAAAAATGGAATTGTAAAAATTAGCATTTTCCTATTAAATCGGATCTTTATGTAACACATTCAAAAATGTAATATTGATCTTGTGAAAAAGCAGCATTTATGATATTAAAAACTAGCATCGTAATGGTACTTTTCGATACCACGTTAATAATTTTTAATACCATGAATGCTACTTTTTACAAGAAAAATGTTACTTTTTGCAATCTGTTACATAAAGATCCGATTCAATAGGATAATACTAATTTTAACAATTACATTTTTCTCAGTATGCAATTCAACAATTGCAAAAAATAATTCAAAAAGTGAGAAAATCAAGGAAACTACACGGACATTTATTGCTGTTGTTAATTTTCATTGTCATTTTTCAGACTTTTTCTATTTTCAAAAAGTTCCTTTGTATTTAATTTTCTTTACAGTTATCGATTAAAGATCTGGAATTGACACGCCAATTTTCAGAAATTTAACGTTCTTCATATCTTAATGGTAACCGAATGAAGAATTTCCTTTCTTTTATTTGTTATTAATATCTTTGCAGCTTTTCTACTGACTTTTTCAAGTATGACGTTACCTGAATTCTTTTTTCACAGCATTGGCAATTTGAGTATCGCTAACTTCCTCGTTGTCAGTTTAGAAGCTCTCTATCTATCTTTGGATTGGCTGAGATTCTAGATGTTAAAAGGTTCGACTTTATTGGCATTTAACTCAATTCAAATTTTTGTAGACAATGTTAGAGATAGTGGATAAACATTATCGAGTTTTTAAAGTAACAAATCAGTATTGGCTCTATGGATCATAGAATAGGACATCTCTTTACACGAAACACTCAAGACTTTTCGTTTCAGAATCCCACTTTTTCAACATCCCTTCGTTCGAAAATTCTTTTTTGGACTAAGCGATGTTAAATAATAAAGGATGTTACATAAATCTTCCCTTTTGGAAGATTGATTTTTTCCAGTATCTCTTTTGTATTATTTTTTTTTTCGCGATCCTCTCTTCTCAAGCTCCCTCATATTTATATATATATATATATATATATATATATATATATATATAACCCTCTTTTTTAAGGATAAAAATTAGAAATAAAATTAAAAATGAGAAAAAGAAAAGAAACTTCGTTGATAGTACGCTCAATATTATTGAGCCCGTACTATAAATCGTTAGATTGTAATTTTGAAATGAATATATTTGTAATGTACCTTTCTCAATCTGCTGTGATACATTTGCGTTGATCAAACTGTTCAGATGAGTTGATTTTGCATTAGGAGGCGTCAACTCTGCATTAGGAGTGGTTGTCAAAGGATTCAAACCGTAGAGAAGTTGTACGAAAGGGTTTTCTGTTTGTATCGGAGTAGTAGGAAATGTCGGAGGAAGTACTGAAGTTATTTCACTTGACTGAGAAGCGCACATCGGTTGCAACGTCATCGAGGCTAATGTAGCCGTTTCTTTACTGTTTGAATTTTAAGGAGAAGTAATCCGATGCTAGAAATGATTTGAAGAAATAATTGAATCGTCGGAATGATTCGTTACATTCTGTAGTGGAGATCTCTGTTTTTCCATCATAGTTTTCAGTCGATTGACATTATCCTGGACTGGTTCTTTATTGATGGGGCTGATTTTATTCCCATCTTCATCCGTTTCCCACAACTTCTTGGGTGGAATCGTTTGACGCTTTGAAACGCGTCGATGTTTCTTGTACCTACAACACATACTAAAAACTTGTCCGAATATTTTTTTGGCTTACAGGAAAAACCCTCAAGAAAAAACTCTAATATTATACAAGCATATAATTTCATATAATTGAAGTCGCTATTTCCATTTAAATATCAATATTTCCTGGTCATTTTTCCCGGTATAAACGAAGAACTTATTTTTTCACCACTAAACTGTTACATTATCTATGCTAATTAACATTTAAATCAATATCGCCTAAAACAAGGTTTTCCATTCTCTTTTTGTTAAATACAACTAATAATGTTGTATGACCAAAAATGCCACCTAAATTTTCTGATATGAAATAATAAATTACTCAAATTCCAGTAGAATTTTCACAAAATGCTTGCCGAATGACGTATTTTGTTATTTCGGAAAGCTACATACATTTGTAATCAATCTTCAAAGAGAAAACTGAGACATTTGTTTTATGGCACCTCATTTAAACCATCGAATATCATTTTTCCTATACCTGCACTGAAAAGGCCACTTTTTGAACGCGATGTCGGTGTGAACAGTGCTCTTTTCGAGATTCGAGGTGCACATGAAAATGCTCCGTTGCCGTGAAAAAGTAACATTTCGCACATTGTCACCAACACCATGTATGAAATTCGATAGAAAAGTACTACACAAGGCAACACAAATAGCCTGTCAATAGTCTGTCAAAACGCCAAAATGGCCAATAAAATTTTTGTTGGTCTCTCACCCGATAAGGAAAAATTATCTTTCATAATGTATGGAAAGTGTCTCTTTTTAGTGCATGTATGGAAAAAATATACAGTAAAACCTATCGTAGCCGACATTTTAGCTTTTTAATTTATCTACTGCTATTAGACAATTTTCCATTTCCGTAGAGATTTTAAGGTTTGGAATGAAAAGTTTGTGTTTAGGCTACAAAAATGTGAGATGAAAATATTTCTAACATATAACTGAAAATATAAATTATGAACTTGAATTTTATGTTCATTTTATCTTGATAGAAAATATTGTTCTAATTGAAAAATTGTTAAATGTACAAAATTAGTAAGAAGTATATAATTTTGAATGGAAAATTATATATTGATTCAAATTTTATACATTTATTGTCACTAAATTTCACTGAACGTTTATTTTTGAAGTGTTGAAATCCTCATGAAATTTTCCAAGATCATACTGATGTTTATTTCATGCAGACTTTCTTCAAGAAATTGAAGAAAAGTGTTATTTCTTGAACTATATACTTCGTAAATTCAAATTCGTAGTCTGCTTCGCGCCTCTTTTGCACGTACTCGAGAAAAATACAATTCTTAATTTCGACTCGATAAACGAAAGCGTGAAATCTAAAAATGACTTGAAAACTCAAGCATTGTAACGAAGTCCGTCTTCGTGCACCTTCGGCTTTACACGAAGCTGGTGACCGCAGCGTGTAGCAGAGCCGACACACTGACACGCCACGTTTGCATGTGTTTTTCCCAGATGGGAACGTGGTGGGGGCCGAAAAATCCCACGTTCTGGAGACACTGCCTCAGAGCCGGCCGCTTTCTTATATGTTTGTTGGAGAACCGGGCACACCAATCAGGATGCGAGCGGGCTCTCTACGTCCATTCGCCAATCACGCGCTATACCCCCATCCGTGAGGAATTCAGCTGCCGGCTCTGAGGCATTGGGTAAGTTCGCGCACCAATCAGCACGCGGCGTGTAGTTTGTTACTATTAGCGTTACTATTTTTCGAAGATGTTCCAGTAGAGGTGCATTTACCCCCTGCCCCACAAGGTGTCCTAGAAAGGGTAACTGCTCCCTACCGAACTAATATTTTTCGAGCGCGCAAGTGTGCCCGTGTATCTTGAGCCTTTCCACAATGAGCCGTAGGTGAATCTAATGCTTCTCCCAGGTGTCGGAAAAGATAATTACATTGTCGATGTACACTTTGCAAATAGTGTTAATGAATCCTTTTAATACCAGCTGCGTCATGAGCCTCTGAAAAGTGCTTGAAACATTCTTTAGGCCGAAAGGCATTACTCTGAATTGGTAAGTTCCGACCTCTGGTGTAGAGAACGCTATGTATGGTCTCCCTTTCTCTTCTAGGGGCACCTGCCAAAATCCACTTTTTAAATCCAGGGAGGTGAAGATTCTTGCTTTGCCTAGCTCCTTCAATTCTTCGTGTATTTTGGGTATAGGTTGTGCAGTATCCTCGGTGATCTGGTTCAGTTTTCTAAAATCGATACAAAACATGTTTTTCCCATCCTTTTTCTTTGCAATGACAATGGCAGAGCTATAAGGTGAGCAACAGGGCTCTATAATTCTATCATGGAGCATCTTTTTACGCCCGGAAATGCACAAATTTTAAATCAACAAATGTTGTTGATTATCCTTTAGGCCAACACTCACGTGCTATAGCCTAGGGAACGCCTAATGTAAAATAGTTTTTTAGCAAACTGCAGCCACGAGATGATTACGGACCGGTACTAATCATTAATTCCTTGCTTCGAGAGAATATCTAAGGTTTGAAACCCCAGAATCTTCAATTATGATAAAATTTCTAACAAATATAAATGTTATGATTATAACGTTGATAATTTGGTAAACTGATGGACAATTCACATCGGTCAAACATCACTTATGGTATAATAGACGACAAGTGGTGGTCAAACAATGAATGCGTAGTTAGCTCAATTAGGGCCTGGTACCACATTCAATGTAAAATACGATAACTGGAAAAATATGGAAAATTTGAATATGCGCTAAGCTCTATTATAGGGCTGGCACTGCACTAATATAAAATACGAGAAATTGGTAAAATCATAAGAAAACATCAACTGTGTTAAGCTCTTTTAAAGGCCTGACACCCCTTTCACAATGGGAATATTGAAGACGAACGACTTCGTGCTGAGCTCTATTAAAGGCCTGGCACCGCTTTCACAATGGGGATATTAAAGATGAACGAATACGTGCTAAGCTCTATTAACGGCCTGGCTGGCACCACTTTCGCAATGGGAATATTAAAGATGAACGAATACGTGCTAAGCTCTATTAAAGGCCTTCTTATTATTATAAGATTCAGAAAAATTAGAAAATAATGTTCTTTTACTTACTTGTAATATTTATTAAAATTGGAGTTGGTACAGAAATTGAAGGTCGAATGCCACACAGTTACTTAGTTTGCAGATACTAGATGAGGAATAACCTCAGAGCTAGTTCTGTTCGAAGACTGACACCCGTTAAAATTTGGGCTCGTATTTATATGCCTTAACCCCCATAAGGGCTATGTGTAAGACAAGGAGAGCAAGAGTGTAGACAAGGATTATACCGAGTGTCCTCGTATTCTCCTTGCCTTTTACATGAATCTATTATTCAGATCTTACATTTGTTATTTTCTGTATATTATGGTTTTCAATAAACTTACTCTGGTATGTTAAGGAAAATTGTTATTTATGTGTGAGAGTCTTATATTTGTATGCCTAGGTTGAAATTAAAAATATTTCTATTCATAATATAAAAAGATAAGATTTATATATATTGAAATTATGGAAAGTCTCTGTGAAATCCTAAATGATTATTATTTTAAATACAGTAAAACCTCATTTATCGGGACACTCATTTATGGGGATCTTCACTTATCGGGATCTCGCAACCTCATCTATCGGGACATTTTGTTCCTCCTCCAGCCACCACTCCTTGTGCATAGTGACATAGTGACAGTTTCCAGATGTTTCATTTGCAGGAGTTTTATTATGTTAATTTTTTTACATACCTTCGTTTGTATTTTTATCTTCATTTTCCATCATGAAAAACCAAATAAATTTACACAATTTGCAAATACATTACAACTTATGTACACATAACCATTACGAAATGTCAACATACAACAAGAGTCATGGCAACCCACCATGAGACTGTAGGTGGTAGTGGGGAGCCCCTCCAAATCCCGATAAACGAGATGTTTAAATTTCAAGGGCGTCCCGATAAATGAGGTTTTACTGTATATTTATCGAGTTTTAAGTGTAAATTTTGATTGAATGCAATTTTTATTTGCATGCTTGATATATAGTGTTACAATATATATGTCTTTATAATCAAATTTATATATTTATATATTATAATACTTGTTTGTTTAAACTATTTTATTCGCATATTTATTTATTGTTACGTATACAAGGTAGGCACGAGTAGGTTGCAGAATAGGGAATATAATTGGGAGTAGTTTAGCATACGAAATACCGCCCAACATGCACTTTCGCTATTCGATAAGATCTTTTTCAGGCGTTTTTTTTAAATTCGCGCCAGCTCGAAAGAGGTTGTGCATGTCTTGCGCATATCTGTTCGCTTTTTTTTAGGTCGGTAATAGTGAAAACTGTCCATATTTAATTTTAAATATGGTACAGGTTAGGTTTCGAAATGTAATTTTTGAAAAAATGGTAAAAATATTAAAATTAGAAGTATCATGTTATAAAAACATTGTCGAAAGTGCGGCAAAATTTTAAACAATAATGAGTGAATTTATTATTCAGATTTTCGCATAATACGCCACAGTGTCGTTTGAGCGGTGCCCAATTCTTGAGAACGACGTGGAATCGACTGATTTGGCTGATTTTGAATCGACGTACTTACGGCACGAAAATTGGAGTAAGCGCTCTTAAAGTTGCGACCACCGACTCAGAATTTCGGTAGTAATTTTTAATAATTTCCAAACGTTGCTGGTTCGCGAACTTTACCATGATGAAAATGTTGACTTTAACTAACGTTTTGACATTGGCAGTTCATTAAAAAAGTTTAAGGGTGCGTTCATATAAAGATACGAAATTGTTATGTCCCTATTGGAAAACCCTTTATAAGTTTCAATAGCAAAAGTACATACATAATCATGTAACAATACTTTGAAACATCTTAAGCTGAACTTTATAACTTATTATTCTGAAAAAGGTATCAAAACACTAACTGATGTTTATGGAGTCAAATCCTCTATAGCCATTGATTATTGTAAAAATTGTTCCCAGGACTAGAATAAAGGTTTCAAAATTCTGCAAACTGGCTCAGGAGTCTACGTTTATATATTCTCTTAGTTCTTATACTAAAAAGTTGTAAAAAATTATTTTTACAAATCTTCAATACTCATAGCAGCCGGTCTAGAGTGGCCAAGTTCCAAATACACACAAAATATTACCTGGATCTTTGACTGTGACCAAAATAATGGATATAAATTCTTCCAACTCAGTTTATAAGTAGATATTTCTGTCTCTTATCAGTTCCAATAGCTATGATTCAAGATTTATAAAAATAATTTTTTACAAACTTTTTAGTATAATAACTAGTATAATAACTCATAGTTTTTTTTTTTTGTAGGAAGGGATAAATGCTTCATGCACCGTCAAGGGGACTCCGTGCCCCCCTGGTGTGTGGGACTCTGCTACTCGCGCAGACCTACCCACTAAAACTTCCTCCCTGTCTCTAGGCCGTGGAATCCCACCCCGGAACCGCCGTTATGCATTACTTCAGGGTGGGGGCCATCATAAGGCGATGTTAGCCTTTCCTTCTAGCTTCTTCTTCTGTTTTCCTGGGCTTGCTCCTCAGATCTCTTCTCGATGGCGGCCTTCCTAAGGCTTCCTGTTGGGACCTGCCTCCCTAAAGGCCGCGCAACGCATAGTCCCCGGGATGTGGTCATTCCGGGGCTTATCCTTTTTTTTGGCACAGAGATAACATCACGGCTTCGCAGTGCAGGAACCCGCAACATGACCCTCTTCGCCGCACCTCCAGCAGCTCTTGCTGCGGTCTAGCCCGCTGCAGTCAGCCGCCATGTGGCCAAAGCCAAGGCAGTGGTAACACCTTTTCGCCTCCGTCTTCCTGCGGGCTCTGCAGGAGACCCACCCGATCTTGATGTGGGCTCCCTTGAGCAGCTTCAGCGCCCTTGCCTCCTCCAAAAGTACATAGGCCTTCCGGTTTCCTCTATAGGGTGTCTTGCTTAGAGACACCCTTAACTCCAGCTCCGGTTCGTGATCGAAGAAGCTTCTGACGGCATCGTCGACGTCTTCCACTCCAATGGTAGGTTCCAGGTCGGCGATCTCAACCTCGATCCTGGGAATGAGATGACGGACCGTCCCCCTTGCTCCGAACACCTCTTTAAACGCAGTGTCGATCTTCTCTCTACTTTTCGTGGAACATTTCAGTTCCACCAGCAAGTCCTAGGAGCGCGTCTCTCTGATTCCTTGGACTGTGGCGCCCAGTTCGTCAGGGTCAACGCGCTTTTTGAGCTCGCACAGGATTGAGGCGTAGCTTATCCCCTCAGCTGGTTTGATGAGCACCGCTTCTGGGCGCGCACGGCGAGGTTTCTCCGGCGTTTGGAAGGCTTCTTCCCTTTCCCTTTCCGGAGGTCCTTCTTCTTGGGGACCTCGACCCAATCCCCTTCTCTATTGGAGGCTTTGGGCCTCCTCTCCGCTGGTTTTTTCGTCTCAGACAGCTCTGGGCTCGCTGTCGGCTCTCTAACCCGCTTGAGCGTGTCTGGCGTGGACCTCGCAGCTGGCTGTGGGAGGGTTTGGCCTACCCTCGTCCGCAACTTCCTTGCATTTCGGTGGTCTTACCTCCTTGATTTTTTGTACCATCAGACCTCTCGTAGGTACTCGAAGGAGTCGAGGTAGCATACGGTATCCTCGATGTCGTACCGCAACGCCCCGAGCTCCTTCTTCGCCTCCTGGATACCATCCCTGATAGGGAGGTATCTTCTCCAGGGCCGATTCCACTTTCTTGAGGATCTCCAGCTGCTTCTCATTCCGCTCGTGAAGCCAGTCCCGGTACTGCCGAACTTGGGACTTATCGGTCTCGAACGGATCCACCGTCTCCTCCGTGACGTCCAGCTCGTCTCCAAACAACTCCTCACACATCGTTTTATTTAAATTGTAATGCTCCATGATTGTTCCCACGATTAGCTAGGGAAGCATTCGGTCCGCCCCTGCAGAGCCCCACATGCAGGGGTAAGGCCTCAATACTCTAGGAGGTGGCCTGACTTCCTAGAGACACCGTGTGAGACACCACTCCCTGGTGCCATGCAGCCCTCGACACGGTAGTTAACACCTTGGCTTGGGGGTTATTTCTTCGGGACCATCCCTGGAACATTGTCCGCGAATGCTTATTTAGTTTTGTATCCGTATTCAGCAGTAACCCTCGGTACAGGACCCCTCTATCCGCAACCTGAGGACGCGCCCGGTGGCCTGTTCTAGGGCCCCTGATCGGTTTCCGAAGAAACCAATGCAGGACCGGGATAATAACTCATAGTAAATTGTTCTGAAAAATCATTACTTTAAAACTTGAATACTCAGACCGGCCGGTCGAGAGTGTCCAAGTTCCAAATACACACAAAATGTTACATAAGTCTTTGACTGTAACCAAAATAATGACTATAAATTCTTCCAATTCAGTTCATAAGTAGATATTTCTGTTTCTTATCAGTTCCAACAGCTATGATTGAAGATTTGTAAAAATAATTATTTACAACTTTTTAGTATAAGAACTAAAAGAATTCATGAACGTAGACTCCTGAGCCACTTTACAGAATTTTGAAACCTTTATTCTAGTCCTGGGAACAATTTTTACAATAATCAATGGCTATCGAGGATTTAGTTACATAAACATCAATGAGGGTTTTAAATACTGTACTATTACACGGAGAAAAATAGTTGAAGTAATTTTAATCAACTCTGTCTATTAAGCTTGGGACTTATGGACACTTGAACATTTATTAAATCCTAGTTGGGTAAAATGAATTTGATAAATACCTAATTCACCCAAAGTGAATATCAATAAGCATCATATAAGGCATCACAATGCGTCAGTGGGTTAACATGAAATGTATTAGTACATCACCGTCACTTGAGGAGCTTCAAACCGTAGTTGAGTAAAATGAGCATCGGGCGTATTATTTCAATTGGCAATGATATGGTTGCTATGGTTACAGCAGTTTAAAAATTGCATTTGTAGCGACAATAGCGCCACCACTTGTTGATAGCAAACATTATAATTCATTCCCCTTTTCTCCTATATGAGTGGACCCACTATGAACGGTGTTTTCCTCAGAGCCGGCCGCTTTCTTATATGTTTGTTGGAGAACCGGAGGCACCAATCAGGACGCGAGCGGGCTCTCTGCGTCCATTCGCCAATCACGCGCTATACCCCTATCCGTGAGGAATTCAGCAGCCGGCTGTGAGGCACTGGGTAAGATCGCGCACCAATCAGCACGCGTCGTAAAGTTTGTTACTATTAGCAGTTATATTAGCTTAGCGTGGGTATGACAAGTTTAGTAAATTTTATTTTTATTTTCGGCATTCAACCCCAATATTTTCTCTTTATGTAACAGGAATAAAAAACAGGGTAATAAATTAGTGAATGTTTCCTTACTCCAGAGCCACTTGTTTATAAATTAAATGAGGTTTTTTCAAACATGTTCGTGGCTCTGTTACAGTTGATCTTAATTCTGTGTTGAATTCTTCGTCTGCAGCTGCGTTTTCGTGTTTCTTTTGGACAAAACAAACACGAGAAAATCAGGAAAGATTTTCAAATTTCGGGAGTCATAGGATTGATCCTCGCGGATTTCCTCGTCCTGAATTAATAAGAGGATTTCTTCGAGGATTTTTCCAATAGGGGACGCTTTTGACATTTCAAACTCAACCATACCACCTAATTTCGTCAAATATGTCTCTTTTTTCACAGAAAGATTTCAAATTTTTTAACATATTATTTGATATTTGATGCAAATTATAAAAAATTACAACATTAAATTTTTTCCCTAGGTGGTTGCTATAAGTACGCAACGATTGTGTAAGATTCCAGTAACATGACAGTAAACTGAATGAATGTTGCAAAACTAACACTTTAAATGTTGATATTGTGATTCTTAACTGAAATCAGGCTATGGTCGCAAGTATAAGTTATGGTGGATGAATGAGCTTTGATCCTGTTTTGAACTTACGCTAGATGGCTCTGCAGTATAATTTCTTAAACCACACCCCGCTGACCGCCACACCATAGTTGCATCACTAAGATGCAAATTGACCGGAATAAACTTTGAGGTAAAAAATTATGTAATTAATTATTACTAAGTAATTATTCGAATTGTATTGATAACATTGCTTTGTGTGATTGCAGTTGCCTGATGAGTGCATCCTAACATACATGGGGTATATTTATTTCAATTATATCTTTGTAATTTGGGACGCTCGGGCGATCATCTCTATTTATGTTGACAAACACCATGCATGTGCGGATGCACTCATCAGAAAACTGCAATCACAAAAAGCAAAGTTATTAATACGATTCGAATTATTACTTACATAATTTTATTCAACCTCAAAGTTTATTCTGATCTCATTATTTCCTGAAATATCTGAACATGATCTGAACAGTCATCTATTAATTTCTTTTAGGGTTTTGAGCTTACGCCAAAAGGCTTTGGCGTCAACTATGTTAGGACATCGCTAAAGCATTGCACAACCATACTCTGGTAAAAATGGACCTACTTAACTTAACAATAAAAATCGAAAATTTCATTTTCCGGCTATAGAAAATAGAAAAAAACTCGATGTCGAATTTTTACGTCTGGTAAAGGCGGCTTCAAGTTCAATGTTGGTGGTACATATGTTGAGAAATACAGTTCTGTGAATAATAACTTTCAAGACCCTGTTGTTGACTGCATGCTAATTTTACAGAATCAAAATTAAAATTCTAAATCCTGGTTTTCCTATTTTCTGTTACCGGGAAATAAAATGATCGATTTTCAGTGTTAAGTTTATTAGGTAATTTTTAACAGAAAATAACGCTATCAACATTTTAAATGTTAATTTTGCGCTATTTGTTCAGTTTACTCTCTTGTTACCGAAATGTTACTCAATCGTTACCGAAATGATACCCAGTTCGGTAACAGTTCAGTTCATGCGACCCGTCAGAGAAAACGGCAGAGTTATGTCGATGATACAGCAGCGTTATGCAACACACACCCCAAACCCCGATAGCAATTCCCTGATAGCAAAAGATTGAGCTCAACGTTTCGTTAATTGAAATAAGAGACTTATATGTATCAATGATTGATATTATTTGTGTTTATTCACGAAAAAGATTTGTTGATTATTTCCAGTGTACTATTCACTGTGCATTTACGTGTGATTAACGCGTTAAAATGTCATGCCGAAATAACATAGAAATATAGGGTCACATCTTGTCGTGTTTTTTTCGCAATCACGTGTTGAATACGATTCTGCCACGAATGAGCATTCAGTCAGTCATTAAAGACGCCGCAGACTTCTGTCAATAGAGGCAGCATCACAGTGTCATGCGTTGGAGTACGTGAACTCGTATAGGATGTTTCAATCATTACAGAGTTAACAGTGATTCGAGATTTACTTTCGTAGTTATGCATTATTGAGACTTTTGTATTGTATTGCGTGACAGCAAGTTTCTCCGAAATTTGCCTAATAACTGTGAATAGAAAATTTTATCGCTGCGCATCGCATTAAAAATACAGAATTCGAAATTTGTAAAAAAAATTTTTAGGGTTTACGTAATATTTATACCCATGAACTCTTCGAAAATATTATCGATGGCTGAAAATTGCGGAATACGTTTTTGGGATTACAGAAAGAATATCTCTATTTCGTTGAATATTAGGTTTTACTGTATCACGTGCCAAGTGGTATTCGGATAAATTGCTTTTATTTTGTAATATTATTCTACTTCTTTTGGTTTTTACAACATTTTTCTGTGTTCCGATCATTTTCATGAGAAAATCGTTAACCCGAGAATTTTTGTTTGTTTGGTTCGTGATGTTAGTGAGGCACTTGAGGTTCGTTTCCTTATTACTAAAAAAAAACGAAGGTTAGGATTTTGCATTAATGTTAATAATTTTTGTGTAAGCAGTACTCAATGTTAATTTTCAACTTCGCTAAGTAGCTTGAAAATATATTTGCATTGGTGCGATCAACTTGTTGGCCAAATATATTCTATACCAACCCAACAAATATTCCCACATGTTATTTTAAAGTCATGAGTAGTGATACGTTTATTTGAGCATCATATGCTGTGTCGCCTTATAATGGCGTGGTGCAAAAAAGCAGCCGAAATGCATCTTTCATAATGCTACATTTGATGCATGCACTATGCTGCTGTAATGGAGAGGTAGTAAGGGAATGGAAGATCTCAATACGAATGATCTGTTATGCTGCAGATTTTGCTCTGTCAGTAGGCTCATTTTGAATGCATGAAAAATCTTAGCGTTTTGTGGTCGCATCTTAGGTCAATTATGTATAAATTTTGGTAAATCCAATAGATGTGTTATTGACAAATGTTGCCTACGACATTGCTATCGTGTAAGTTTCGTGCATGTGCTGAAAAATCCATGTTTCAACTATTTATTATGAACATTCTTTTCAGAAGCTTACGAAGTACGAAATTCAGGGCTCCGTCCTAGGGGAGCGTAGTGCGGTGCTTTATAACGAGAGTAAACGAAACGGAAGTATAATTTTTCCCTTACACTCTTGTCATTACATGATACATTACGCTTCCATCGGACAGCACGCTCAGAGAGACAGTTAGACCGTGTTCCAATTGGAATTGTGTACCGTACTTGGAAGTATATACTTCCATGTATACACTTGGTATGAGGGTAGTTCCAGAAGTATCCGACCTGATGTATAGATAACAGTTTTTGTTTGAAAAAAATTACTATGTTCTAAAGTACTAACCTCATGAAGCTTAATTAAGAATTTTGAAGACGCTACGTTGTTTAGTATTTGTTTGACAGTTATCAATAGTCAAGTGACATGTCACGCGTGACTACTGTCAAACTAAATACACAATTTTATTCAGTTTTTATTGACATTTCATCATGGAAAGACTTACGCCTTAACAATGTTTACAAATGGCACAATTATATTACGAAAATGGACGCTCTGTGAAAAGTGGTTATCGCGCGCTCAGACCAATTTATGGTGTACATAATCGTCCTGCCGAACGCACTGTTCGGCATACCATCGGCAAACTCGAGAATAATTTAACATTATTGGATGATACTCGACCAATTAGACCACGTACAGCCCGAACTGTAGAGAATATTGCGGCTGTAAATGAGAGTTTTGCCGAAGACCCGGAAGAATTGATTCGACGCCGATCTCAACAACTTGGCCTATCTTATGGCACTACTTGGGTGATTTTACGCAAAGATCTTGGTTTGAAAGCGTATAAAATACAGCTAGTCCAAGAATTGAAGCCGGCTGATCTTCCAAAACGTCATAATTTTAGTCGTTGGGCTCTTGGAAAACTCGCCGAAGATCCACATTTTGGGACCCGAATTTTGTTCAGCGATGAGGCCCATTTTTGGATTAATGGCTACGTAAATAAGCATAATTGTCGTATTTGGGGTGAAGAGCAACCCGAAGCCATTCAAGAACTGACATTACACCCATTGAAAACAACCGTTTGGTGCGGCTTATATGCTGGAGGAATCATTGGCCCATATTTCTTCAAAGACGAGGCTGGCAATGTAACAGAGAATGAGGAACGCTATCGCGCCATGATAAACGACTTTTTGATGCCGGAAATTGAAGCCCGTAATCTCCACGAGGTTTGGTTCCATCAAGACGGCGCTACATGTCATACAGCCCGTGAAACAATGGATTTACTGCGTAGTCGTTTCGGAGAGCAATTTATCTCTCGTCTCGGACCGGTGGATTGGCCTCCAAGATCGTATGATATCACACCTTTGGACTTTTATTTGTGGGGGTATGTAAAGTCTAAATGTTTTGTGCTAGCTACTATTGAGGCATTGGAAGCCAACATTACTGAAGTTATTAGCGAGATACCGACCGAAGTCCTCGAGCGAGTCATTCAAAATTGGTGTTTACGGATGAACGAATTAAAGCGCAGTTGTGGCCAACATTTGAAAATGGTTATCTTTAAAAAATAAATGTCGTGAATGGTTCTACACAAAAGTAAAAAAGATTGCCCTATAAATTTGAATTTTCGTTGTTTTATTTCAGTTTAAAATCCTATACCTCTAAATTGATCACCCTTTACAATACTTTCATTTGAAGCGTCTCAGTCCAGCCAATATCACAGCCGAGCTAAATTGTACTCTGTGAGAGTCTGCTGCTTCGTTTACAACAATAAAAAATAATAGGTGGCAGAGTTTAAACGAGGTCGTACAAGCTGCCAAAACGAACATCGCAGTGGTCGGCCAAATGAGGTGACGACGACTGAAATGATGAAGAAAATCCACAGAATGGTATTGGATGACCGTCGACATAAAGTGCGCGAGCTAGCAGATATGAGAGTCAATAAAACTGATTTTTTGCATAGATTCATAACCATGGATGAAACATGGGTCCATTACTTCACACCAAAGACGAAGGTACAGTCAAAACAATGGATTGAAGGTGGAGAATCGTCGCCAAAGAAAGCGAAGACAGTTCCAACTTCCGGCAAGGTCATGACATCAGTTTTTTAAGATACACATGACATAATTTTCAGTGATCATCTTCAAAAAGAAAAAAAAAATCAACGGCGAGTATCATGCGAAGTTATTACGGCGTTTGAGAGATGAAATCAAGAAAAAACGTCCACATTTGGCGAAAAAGAAAGTGTTGTTTCATCAAGACAAAGAAGAAGAAGAATAAGAAGAAGATTACGCTCCGCTGTATGGTTATAGGCACATGCGCAGTTCAATTTTTACATTACATTCCTCTATATCGTAATACACAACATTACGCTACTCACAACTGTAGCGTAAAAACGAGTTTACACGCTGGATGCACATACAAATTTTTACAGGAGAGTAGTATGCCTCATTATTAGATCGGTTTGATGCCATACTGAAGGAAGAGCGGCCCCATCTGGTGAAAAAAGTACTTTTTCACCACGACAATGCACCAGCTCACACGAGTGCCATTGCAACGGCCAAATTATTTGATTTACGCTACGAAATACTTCCTCAACCACCTTATTCCCGAGAAATGAGTATTTTGAGAGGTCTGATAAAAATTACTTTTTAGAGGGCTTAAGAAGCTTGAGTACCGCTGTAATAAATGCATACAATTAAAAAGGGTTTGTGTTTAAAAATAAATTGGAATTTTTGTTATAAAAATTGTTCTTCACTTCGAAGTCACGGACTAATTGAACAGCCCTCGTAATTATTATGATCATTCAAATTCCAGGTAATTAAATTAACAGAGTTAAAATAAAATATTTAGTAAAAACAAACGGTGGTCCGTAGAAGCACCCGTTAGTCGGTGACCACAACGTACCTGGTTCACTAGACGAAGCAACGGTCGAGACCGTCAAGCCAAGCGGTCGAGGGACGTCGCTTGAACTCTGTACGCTCTCACAAGAAATTATTATTTAATAATAATATTAAATCAATATTAATAAATATTTTTAATATATTAATTATTATTAATAAGCTAAAAGCACCAATAGCCGGACAGTAAATATTAGCCGGACAGAGCCATGAATTTTTCTCAAACTTAGAGATTTATGAATCACTTATCGCTTTCTTGGTGTACCGTATACAAACCTCGAAACGTACACTTTCAAAAAGTGGAAAATTTGTTCTATTAGAAATTAAAACTTCGCTAAGAAAAAAAAATTTCTCTACTGAAGCGCAAGGCTGGTCGAAATGTAGCAAAATCTGCTCTATAAACTAACTGACGCGCTGTCTTTATTAAGCAAATAACATTTACATTTACCTTCATGCGTCATTGTAATACGTGTTACACTAATGTCAAAAAACGCGTGTCTGGCGTTACATTGCACATCTTTTATTTTCGCTCTAGCCGACGGACGAAAAGTTTATTGTAAAAACAAAGCGAATTTTAAAAAGTGCTGTTAATATTTTCAAGAAATGTAGTAAGTATTTGATTGTTTTCAATTCATAGAAGATATCTATCTAATAAAATATTAGGACAATTACCTTAAACATATATTAATTAGTCAAATATGAAATCCAACCTCAATTGACATTTGACGTTTATTTTCTTGTTTATTTTACATTGAGAACAATGAAAATATGGATTTCAAAGTGAAATTTCCCCACTTTTTGATCTTTTTGAATGATGTTTTTCAATAATAATGATAAACTATGATTAATAATTTTTTAAAGAAATAATGTTTGAACTATGGATTTGCTGAAAATCTGATATTTTGAGAAAGTATTTTCACTTTAACATATTTATTTTCTGGGTTTTTATGTATTTGGTAAATATTTTATTATGTTGTCACGTCCCCGTGACAATTAATAAAAATATTATACCGTTATTATAGGAATTAAGCATAAACAGTTTTTATAAAAAGAATAAACCATTCTATAAAAAATGTAGACAGCTGGTAAAATATGAATCATTGTTATACTAAGTAATGGCAGACCTTATAACTAACAAGATTAAACAAATTGCAATAAATTAACTTGACTGACAGTTCTATTATCAACTAGTTTTTTCTGATTGAAAATGTAATTAACTTAAAAGCTTTTAAAAACTATTAGTCAGATCGATAACCATTGTCGCATTCGCAAACTGAGCCATGATGTGTGATTCACCATAAGGTTTCCAAGGCAACACCCAAACACCCACTCATTACGAATTTTGGAAAATGGATCAATAACTACTTATTAACTGGGCCATGATGCACGATTCACCATAAGGTTGCCAAGGTAACACCCAACCACCCATCGATTATAAATTGGCGGAATTCAATCACGGAGAGTCAGTCTGATCTTCACCTTACCTGTGAAATTATGCATACTACAGGAGTAATTCAATTGGGACCACAGTTAATAATCTCAAATCTAAGAGTTAATGAAACATCACATCATAGTGCTACATTAGCAGGTTCAATAGGAATAAATGGAGAATGTTCAGGAACACAATATTCAGATCCATTCGGTACCTGGAACAATGTAGTTGTACAAGGATCTCTAAAAATGAAGTTATCACAACATGAAGGATCAGTTAACCTACAAACTGATAGAATACATTTAAAAACAGGACTAACCTGTCCATTATCGCAATCTTTTTGCCTCGACGAAGATGGAGGCTACACCTTCTGCGATCCATTATCAAAATATATTTGTCAGTTTAAAAAATATCAATTATTGTACGAAGGAATAGCCAATAAAATTCAAGATGATACTGAAATAGTATTTTCTCTAGCAACTCAGGATATCACATTCGTTTTAGCGCAAAAAGGACAAACCTCATTATGCAATTATATCTTAATACGAACTGAACATCCTAAATTATTTATATTCGAAACAAAACCAGGTCAAATATTTTTGCAAAAAAATAAGCCTTCAGTTCAAAGTATGGATATCTTTACTTACGTAAATTCTAAGTTCGTTTACGTTGAAAGACATATTAGTGTTACATCCCAGTAACTTTTAAAATTTTATATTGCCCCTGTGCAAGGGCAATGCGCCAAACACCGAGGATAACGAGGAAGACATCATTCAAGTATAAGAGTGTTCCTATGATAAATTATCATATGGACCGGGTAGCTGTGCGCATGAGGTAAACCTATGTATACCTCACGTCGACGAATCGGTTTGACATATGGTAATAAGAGATGAAGAAGAACAGCGCCCTGTCTATATGGTAATTACGCCCGTGGTAATGAGTCAGTAACTCATACCGCGTGCCGATAAAGTAGTAACCTAATGAGAGAATGAGAAGTTATCGGCACAGCCTCACTAATTATAATGACTAAATATTATAATCATTATTATGTTAATACTAATTATGTATCAACATAACACCATAACTATTATTAATATTTTGGGTAGTAAAATATCCATAAATATCAATATTATCGCCATTACGTATTGATTGCCGATGAGTCGATCACGATCAATGAATAAAAATCGATAATTGATTATGGATATGAAATCGATTGACTGATCATTGGCAACCAATTAATGATCATACTTCATAAAATAAGTAACACAAATTGTAAACAAATAAATGCAGAAATGAGTAATTATAAATGCATTTATTTGGAATCTAGATATAAAATTGGGCAATAGAAGAGATGAACTCATGAACCCTTGCAGAGATCGTGCCTGGCCACCGATTCGCAATTCGTACGTGCCTTGCCACCAATTTACGATTCGATCGTGCCGTGCCACCGATTTACGTTGATCTGCTCCCACTAATAGAAGCATCAATAGTATATATACCCCAGATTCACCTCTGGAGGTTTGTCATTAAGTTCCGAACAGTTGTACGGTTGTTAGGTCTGGACCGGTAATTCAACGTCGTGAGCAGACCCTTCGATAAACGTAAGTCTCATTGGATTTCTATGAGCAACTCAACATTCGGTATTTGGTAAATAAAATCCTTGGTCCTTAAGTGGTGCAAGTCCGGAAACCGTAGTGCTAGATAGTTCCTTTGGATTACGTGTATCGTCGTATTTAGTCGTGTCGGTTAATAGTGATTTATTTCTGAAATCGGGACGAACTAACCTATCTTGTTAACAAGTGCATGTTTGATTCATTTCTCGTGTACTCAACAAGATACGTAAGCGGATAATTGATCACATCAGTTGCTGGTGGACTTGCGTCCCTTACACCACACCTCCTGCAAAATTTATCGTTGTTTTGCTACCTCACGGAGACTCAAACGAAACTCAACTATCCTGCAAGGATTTGTGCGCGTTGACTTGCAATAACAGGAGTAATAAACGACAATTCTCTCTTTTGCCCTCTAATTTAAGAGGTAGACAAGTAAGTTATATAAATATAAATAAGCATCTCAAAACTTATTATATTAACTATAACGCTGAATGTGGAGCGTGAGTTGTATACCTAGGCATCTCAAAACCTAGTATATTAGCGTAAAACGTCCACAATAAACTGCGGAAGTTACATATATAGGCATCTCAAAACCTGTATATTTGGCTCATAACCGCATAAAACTCATAACATAAATATAAATAAGCATCTCAAAACTTATTATATTTATGTGGGGCGTGAGTTGTATACCTAGGCATCTCAAAACCTAGTATATTAGCGTAAAACGTCCACAATAAACTGCGGAAGTTACATATATAGGCATCTCAAAACCTGTATATTTGGCTCATAACCGCATAAAACTCACAACATCGCCTTCTCATCTTGGGAAGTAGTATAAGTTACCAACTAAGTATCATTTTATGAAAACTTGTGCAACAACATATTAATTTATAATAAATTACCTTATATATTCGTAAATTCAGTGTTTTATTATCATTGTGAGCAACTCAGGGCCCATAGACCTGACAAGTGACAACGTACTCACAAACAAAAATAAATTATCAGGCCTTACCAACCTGATATAATCAGCTATCCTCCTCCCTTACATCCAAAAATCCAACCTACCCTCGCCTTTTGCTCGGGACGTAACAGCTGATTTGGTGGCAGCGGTGGGATTGTCACTTTTGTTGTCACAATTGATAATAATTTAAAAAATATTTAATTGAAGCTAATCAAAATTATATGTGCAATTATTTCGATTAAAAATTGTACATAAATAAAGCTTCAAATTTTAGGAATTTTCAAAATTACAAAATTATAAGTTTAGTAGAAATAATTGGATAACATATTTCTACTTGTCAAAATTTAAATATTTTAAATAAAATAAATTATCTTATTTTAAGCGTTGGTATACTTCGTGTGATCACAAGCTCTGCCATCGTCAATAACATCATCGATTCACCCCGAATAAACCTTGCATGTATTCTTTATAGCAAGATTGTGCAAGTGAAGGGTTTAAAAAAATATAAGAAAAAGTAAAACATCATTATTTTGATTTAAAATAAATTTAAAGTTCAGAAGTTTTTCTACCTAGAGTTTACGCAGGCAATTGTGTCTCAACCATTACCTGAATAAACTTATAGTATTAAAACATTGAATATTTAAATTCAAAATATTAAAATTATAGGAATTTCTGAAAGTACTAAAATTACACAAGGTTTTGAGCTTGAGCCTGGCTTGTTTAATTTCGTACTACTGAAATTTCCAAATTGTTAACTAAGTTTGAATTTAAGTTTAAAACAAAACAAGAACAGCACACGAGAGTATAAGTCCTTTTTAGATTCGTTGAACGGTCACCATCGATGACGATCGACTGGGTAAGGCAAAGTTCGAAGTGCTAGCATTGTAATTGTTTATAACTTTCATTTTAACTTTGTTAACTAACAGAATATTTTTGATTGCAAAGATTGTCCAAGAATCTGTGCTTGAGTCTAGCTTGTCCAATCTTGCATCTCCAAAATTCTGTGACATTAAACAAATTTTTGTTTTGTTTATTAACAATAAACATTTTCTGTGATTTTAAAGATTAATTAAGGGTTTATGCTTGAGTCTGGCTTAATTAATTTTGTATCACCGAAAACGCAAGTTGTTAATACACATAATCAAATTATAAATTCAAATATTGCAAAAATTTGCTCAGGAATTCGCGGTCGCGGCTGGCCTGACCCGCCTTATATCACTGAAAACATATAATCCAAGGTTAAACGCTGCAGCGACTGCGCACGCCACAGCAAGAATTTGCAGTGCAGTAATAGCTAGAACAAATCATTGACAATAACAGTTCAAAATTAGCATTACCGCATTCATTTAACAATAAACAATTACAGACGAATAAATAATCACATTTAGCAATAAATAAAATTTTCCAAATTAACAATTAAAAATAAAATTCAAGGATTATAGTACACAATAATAATTGAATTATAATAGTTTTTTAAATATAAAACACTTTGAATAGATTCTCATACAAAAACAATAAAAAATCAATTTCAATACCATAACAGCTGATTTGCTAGCAGCAATCAAAATTCATACGGTCAAGGAACCTAGGAAGAAGAATTAAGATCTACAGAATAGTTTATCAAAATTTAAAAAATCAAAATATTCTTAATTTTGCTCACAAAAGGACAAAATTTAGGGACAATTATATAAAAAATTATTATCTGGAAATTACAATTAAAAATAAGAATATAGAGATAAAAATTGTATGGCACATAAAAACTCACATATAGTGTTTAAACACGATTGAAACACTATAATTTCAGTATATTCCGATTTATTAAAAAACAAAGTAGGCGACTTCTTATACGACACAAATTTAACTATCAATCTAATCCAGAAGGAAAAATTAGCCTCTTTTAATAATATCAATCATCTCAAAATTTACATTATACACAACGCCACCCTTACAACAAGTGGTGTAGTAAAAATCCCCATATTAAAGCAAGAAATCGAATTCAACATTATAAATCCGGAAATAGGTACAGGTATATCCGGAGTAATTGGAAAATCTTTTCCAACTCTTTTCAAAATAAATATTCCGGACAAAGTCTAAATATTTCTAAAAAAAAAAAAAAAAATTACAATACGGGAAATAAAAATAGATATAATTATAATAATTAAAAACAATAAACATTTTACATAGGGCAACCTAATTTTGGAAGGATTAATTACTGGTTTCAAAAACATATTTTGACATTACACTGGCAATTTAATTAATTTATTAAATTTTTAATTAATAATAATTAATTTAATTAATTTCATTTATTTTTGAAAAGGTCAGTTTTTATTAATAATCGAAATTAAGTATCAGGTATTAAAATTCAATATAACTTCACACACAAGGAGCATTCGAAACTCCCGTTTTCTAGAAAAACCATATTATAACGGATTGTATTTAACTTGCCGAATAACAAAAAAAAAAAAAAATAATAATAAATCAAAATGCCTCAAGACAAAAATAGTACCACTCATGACAAAACGCAGGGTGGAGAGTTCACAGGGAACATCTCACGCACCCTTAGTGACGCAATGGTCACTTCAATGGCGGAATGTTTTGCTATACAGCAAGGAGTGATGAATATACCCACTTTTAACGGAAAAATATGCCAGTTAGGGACTTTATTCAAGATGTTCTAAACGGAGAATCCAGTGTACCCGCAAATTGCGAAAGGCAGTACATAATGGCGGTACTGGCGCGATTAAAGGGTGCTGCAAGAGATAGTACTCACGGAAAAACATTTTCCACAATAAGCGATTTAATACAGCATCTCAAACAGCGTTTTGCCCCCCACAAAACTTACTCGTGGTATTTGCACGAGATATCTACAATTAGGATGTCTCGCAGCGAAAGTGTAAGCGAGTTTTACGACAGAATCACCCTACTTAAATCCGGAGCTCAAGCAGCGCTAGAAGACAAATATCAGAACGCGGAGCAAATGTTACTACCCTTAAATGATTGCGCATTAGAAGCTTTCATCCGAGGACTACCCGATGTAATATCAGGAATGGTGGAATCACGGAATCCATCGTCATTGGAATCAGCATTAAAATACGCACTCGAGTATGAGGCTCGACATCAATTAAACCCCCATTTTCCTATGAATAATATTGCGGAAAATAGATATTCCACACCCTATACAGGATCAAGGGATAGAAGCCCGAGCCCTCACGTTAGGTTTGCGTCATCACCGGATAGGAATAGAGCAATGGAACCCAGACAAGGACCAACAGGGATAATAAGGAGACCTACATCACCAATAGTGCCTAATTACCCAAATAATTACGCACCCCCATTTCAATACCCACCTTATTTACCCTATCAACCTTATCCGTACTACTCAGGTTCGCTCGCATCAAACAACCCTTACCCTAACCACAATTACCCATATAAAGGAACTAATACACCCCCGAGAGCACAATCACCCGCTCCAGCTAATAAAAATGATTTAAACTTCGACTCCGCTCGCCGAACAGACGCGACGACGAGCGTGGAGAAAACAGAGCGTCAGAACAGCGTGAGATTTCTGAAGAAGCAAGAAAAATCTTCTGTACCAAACTCAGTCGAGAATCCCCAGTAGTAGAGCTTTCGTCAAAGGAACTTTTACAGTCAAAGGCAAGGTTTCTAGTGGACACAGGTGCGGACATAAATGTTATTAAATTAGATGCTTTAGATAAGGACCTACTGGTTAATGAAAATGAAGCAATAGAAATTACGGGAATCACACAAAGTAGAATTTCGACCATAGGCACTGTAAACATCGAATTAATGAGATCTAACATCACTTTTCACGTCGTACATTCTGATTTCCCCATAAGCACAGATGGAATATTAGGTCGAGAATATCTTCGACAAGAGAAGGTGGAAATATCCTTTTGGCATAACACTATTGTGACGCATTCCAACCCCACAAAACCTATACCGTTCATAGACAACGAATCTAGAGTAGCGTTAGAAAATACCACAGATTACAAAGGACCTCTACTAGGACCAATCAAAGTAAGAGCCAGGACTCGACGAGCTATCCCAATAGCAGTGATAAATGCAGAATTAAAAGAAGGGTACTTACCCTTAATAAAAACTACAGAAGGCGTGCTAGTAGGCGAAGCAGCCGTAACCAACTCGAATGGAATTTGTCATGTATTCGCTATTAACACCACAGATGATGACCTCGAAATAGAAATACCCCCGCAAGATATCATCCCCTTTGAATATTACAAATTTCCAGGAGAGGATTTCGACGAATACTCCACCGACGAAGATTATTCACCCCCAGTAAATAAGGCTGAAGAGGTGATAAAACACCTTCGACTAGATCATTTAAACCCCGAGGAAAAGGAACACGTACTAGAGATAACACAGGCACACAAAAAAAACCAAGTCTCTGATATTTGAACGCGACACATATGTTCCCATGTAATTTGATCCGCTGATCACGAATCCGCGGTCCAATTGACCCCATGACATCTGGGTCAAGGGCATTTGAAGGTCAAAATTGAACACACACATTTGAGTTGAAAAAAATGACTAATCTTTATGTTTTTTGGGTCGCTGAATAATAATTCGAGGTCGGTTTGACCTCAAGTAGTAAAGGTCAAGGTCATTTGAAGGTCAAACGTGTTTATTTTGGAAATAATGCATTTTTGACTGCAGATTCTGAAAGAACGGAAAATTTTACGTCCAAAACTGTATTTTTAAATTTTTTTAATATGACCCAAAGGTCATTTCAAGGTCATTATAAGTGGTGATGTGGAGAATCAATTTAATCACTGCAAAAATACGAAAATATGGTTCCCTTCACCAAAACTATTGCGGTAATATATTTTGGTGATCATTGAACCAGAATACAAGGTTCGTCTGTCTCCTCAAGGACAAGATAAGGGTCGCCCCATCAAGGTAAAAAAAGAACTGAATCTCTGCAGAACTATAAATATGAGACTTAGCTATTGTTTTTTCTTCTATAACGCTTTCTTTTTACTTTCGAAGGATCTGTGTAGCGGATTTCTACCTCTTTTTGCGCTCTCGTCATCTTCTTCATCATCTGACACTCGATCTCTTTTCAGTAACCAACAGTAGTCCGCCAACATATTTACGTCCCATTTCCCTTGCCATCTAGTTTCAGCCTCTTTCAGATCTTGATGGAACCGTTCCCCTTGTTCTTCGCTGTAATCTCCCAAGTTATCAGGGAAATAGCTGAGATGAGCATCCATAAAATGAACTTTGTGACTCATCAAACATCCCAAACACTTATAGTTTCTTATCATATTTGCTACAATAGTTTTGTAGTCATCGCTTTTGTTATTTCCCAAAAAGTTCTGACAAACATCTCGGAAACTGAGCCATGCAGCTTTCTCTAAGTCATTCATGGTATCAATGAATTTTTCATCGTTAAACATTTTACGTATTTGAGGTCCATCGAATATCCCTTCCTTCAACTTCGCTTCACTTAATCGAGGGAATCGCTCCACTAAGTACTTAAAACATTTTTCACCTTTATCCAACGCTTTGACAAACTGTTTCATCAGCCCAAGTTTTATGTGAAGAGGCGGAAGTAAAACTTTTGAGGGATCAACTAAAGGCAGTTTCAGTATATTGTAACTTCCAGGAACTAGTTGTGCTCTTGATTGCCAATTTTTTTTTACATAATGGTTTTCGCGATCTCTACTATCCCATAAACATAGGAAGCAGGGATACTTTGTAAATCCTGACTGTTGACCAAGAAGAATCGTTATTATTTTTAGATCGCCACAAATCTGCCAATTATGTTCTTTATATCGTATTTTATCCAATACGTATTCCACATTTTCGTAACTTTCTTTCAATTGCGTTGAGTGCGCTAAAGGTAGACTTGCGTACCCATTTCCATTATTGAGAAGCACTGCCTTCAGACTCCGTTTTGAGGAATCTATAAACAATCTCCATTCTTCAGGAACATAAATACCTTCTTTCATTTCGTTCATCAAACCTAAAACATCTGTGCAATATACCAGAGTGCCTTCTTCGTCTTTCTTGAAATATTGACGGAATTGTTTTTCTCTATTTCTGTAGACTGATGACTTCGTTCCCCGTTCAAGCATTCCTCGATTTTTCAACACAGCGGCCATGTATTCAGAAGCATCTTTAGGAAGCCCCATATCCCTGATAAAATTACTTAAACTTTCTTGATTGAATAGTTTTACAGGTTTATTTTTTCCTCCCTCAATTTTGGAACATATTCTTCTTCATGATCATCTTGGTCGGAGCTATCGAGAGATTCTTCTACACTGTCAAACCATTCCTCCCTATCAGTTTCTTTACTCGTTGAAGCTTCATTCATTGATGGACTCGTATCCATTTTTTCGTCAGCACACTCTACCCTAGATTTTGCTGGTACAACGGAAGATACTAGTGCGTATGATATCTGTGACTTTGTTTTAACGTTGAATCCTTTAACATTGGTATTGCAAAAATAACAATCTTTTTCGGATTCAGGTATTGACCATATTACTGGTGAAGTATATTTCAAAATTTTATCATTTCTGGTTTTATCCCATCGGATAAGCATATTAAAACAAGAGCAGCAAATAGTTTCTGGAGCAAACGTTGAATTTTGAACAGAAAGTTCTTTTTTATAACATTTCTCATATATATCTGTACATTTTTTATTCATTGACCTACGATATTTGCTTACTTCATATTTCCCGCAAACGTAACAAAAAATATTTTTATCAGTGCCACAAAAGTGGCTTGCAGCATCTTCAATTCTTCTTGTAGCATCATACTCCTTATTAGCCAAGTCACCAACTAGTAAAGAGCTGCGGTCACTTGATGACGATGATTGCGGGCCCGCTTGCTCACCCTGACCAACCGCCGATACTGGGCATCCAAGACCCTGCATCGTAGACTTTCCTGTGCCAGCCATGACGGCGTCATGCCAACACCCCAGGGCTTAGCCGGAAAACAAACAAGAAAAACAAAGCCGTTTCCGCCGTCACCACGTGGAGGTGCCCTGGGTGCTGACACAAGATAGGTATTACTGATAGATACTACTCCGTTCTTTCAGAATCTGGAGTCAAAAATGCAGTTTCTTTTCAAAATAAACAAGTTTGACCTTAAAATGACCTTGACCTTCACAGCTTGAGATCAAACCGACCTCAAATTCGAATTCAGCGAACCAAAAAACATAATGATAAGTAGTTTATTCCACTAAAACGATATTTTTCCCAATTTCGACCTTCAAATGCCCTTGACCCAGGTGTGATGGGGTCAAAAAGACCTCGTATTCTGATCCAGCAACCACCAAAATATATTACCACACTAGTTTAGGTAAAGGAAATCATATTTTCGTATTTTTGCAGTGATTAAATTGATTCTCCACATCACCACTTATAATGACCTTGAAATGACCTTTGGATCATATTAAAAAAATTAAAAAATACAGTTTTGGACGTAAAATTTTCCGTTCTTTCAGAATCTGCAGTCAAAAATGCATTATTTCCAAAATAAACACGTTTGACCTTCAAATGCCCTTGACCCAGATGTCATGGGGTCAATTGGACCGCGGATTCGTGATCAGCGGATCAAATTACATGGGAACATATGTGTCGCGTTCAAATATCAGAGACTTGGTTTTTTTTGTGTGCCTGTGTAATTAGAGACTTTTCCGATAATTTTTATCTCCCAGGAGAATCCCTAACCCCCACTCATCTAGTACGACACAGAATTCACACCTTGGACGACGTACCTATTAATACTAGACCATACCGATTTTCACCCTCTCAAAGGGAAGAAGTTGAGAGAGTAATACAAAAAATGAAGACGGAAGGAGAAATTCAAAACTCGAAATCTCCTTATAACTCACCCCTACTGATTATACCCAAAAAGATAGACGCCACAGGAAAGAAGAAATGGAGAATAGTAATTGACTTTCGGCTTCTAAACGAGAAAACAATTGGGGAAATTGTTCCCAATTGAAATTGCCAAATATTGCAGATATTTTAGATCACTTAGGTACTGCACAATATTTCTCTATTTTTGATCTGGCCAGTGGATTCCATCAAATAGAACTAGACCCGAATGATAGACAAAAAACAGCATTTTCATCATTGAATGGGCACTACGAGTACGTCAGAATGCCCATGGGATTGAAAAATTCACCGGATACATTCCAGCGCCTAATGGACCAAGTCCTATTAGGGCTACAGGGGACAGAACTATTTGTCTACCTGGACGACATAGTAATATACGCCAAAGACTTAGAAGATCACGGAAAAAAGGTAAGACGTCTCCTCAAACAACTGAGAGAAGCCAACCTGTCACTACAACCGGAAAAGTGCGAATTTCTTTTCAAAGAAATAGCATATCTAGGGCACATAATTACAGACAAAGGAGTAAAGCCAGATCCTAAAAAGATCGAGGCTGTTCAAAATTTTCCCAGACCAAAAACACCAAGAAACATAAAACAATTCCTAGGACTAGCTGGATATTACAGAAGATTCATCAAGGACTTCTCAGCAAGAGCAAAGCCTCTATCAAATTTATTAAAAAAGGAAGTAGTATTTAAATGGGGACCGGAGGAAGAGAAGAGCTTCAAGGATTTACGACAGGCTCTGTGCGAAAGCCCCATATTACAATACCCTGACTTTGAAAAACCCTTTACAGTAACCACTGACGATTCAGACTATACAATAGGAGCCGTTCTAAGCCAGGAAAAGGATGGAATGGATCTCCCTGTGGCATATATGTCGAGGGTGTTAGTTGGACCTGAATTGAATTATTCTACCACAGAGAAGGAATGCCTTGCGGTGCTTTACGCGGTACAACAATTTCGACCCTACATTTATGGAAGAAAATTTACCCTCATGAGCGACCATGAGCCCCTCAGGTGGATAGATTCTGTAAAAGATCCAGGCCAAAGACTGATTCGCTGGAGACTAAAATTAAGAGACTACGAATATGAATTTAAATACAAACCAGGAAAATTAAATACTAATGCTGATGCCCTATCGAGAAATCCAATCGTAGAAAATTCTGCCAAAGAAGGCGATGACGAAAAACAGCCTGCCATGTTACTGCCAATGTTGACTAGGCAAGCTAATAAACGAGAGGAAAACAGCACGAAGCTTGGTTCAAAACCTAAAGCCGAAAATAAGCCCGCTGTTCAAACTAGAAAAGGATTTACTTCCAGAATTTTATCCTCTAAACCATCTACTTCAAAACCTCAAAAACCAACCCTTGCTAGGTCTAAATCTAGTGCATCAACATCAGCTGATCTGGACAGGAGCACCATCACTAAACGCCTGATTAGGCGACGGGTAGAGACTCAACGAGTTCAGAATCGACCAGATTATAAAGAAGATAGTAGTTCGGAAGACACAGAAGAGGATGAAGAACAACCCCCAATCCTCAGAAAAAGAAAAAGTGTGTTACCAAGCCTGAATTTACCACCTGCAGCTTACCCATCGTCAACAATATCTAAGAGTGCACCGGCAAAAGCACCAGAGTACTCAACTGAATTCTTCCCAGAAGATCAGGAAGAGTTAACCCCTATGACCGAAAAGCAAGAAGCAGGACCCATTAAAACGGTAAGTCCGCAACCCAGCGACAGTGATGACAGTACAACGGAAGAAGAACAGGAAAATGACCAGAAGGAACAAAAAGGGCCTGGTTTCACTAAAGAAAATATAGAGAAATCATTTTCACGATTTGAACAATCCTTGAAGGCACATGAAGACTGGCTGGAGAAGACAGAAGTAAATGAAGAAGCCCCACTTCTTGAAGTCACAGCAGTTTCGGAAGGAGAAAATAATCAACAGCTCCTTGATGCCATTGAAGAAATGGAACCTGAAAGCGAGACCGAATTCACGAACAGAATTGAATCAGCTATAAAAATAGCTGAAGAATTACTAAAAGAAACTCAGGAAAAAAGAAAGGTGATAAATTCCGAAAGTAAGGAAAATCTGGACCCCGGTATCTCATCCTCAGATGAAGAAACCCCGGTCAGAAATCCACACGCTCACACCAGAAAAAGTGTCACTTTTCACCCTGGAATAGCTTCAACCCCGGATGCTTTAGGGAAATATACCCCCTCAGCACTAAGAAAACCCAGGGCTATTTCCACGCCCTTTCCAGAAAAACTCGATAACGACCCTAATTGCAATTTATCAACCGACAAAAGTAATACTCGCAGAATGGGAATAAATATACCTACATACCCAGACGAACTTACCATGGATACCACTAGTTTGCCGTCTGACCATTCGCGACCGTCAATCACTTGCATCCCTCCGGCACTGCCTAAGGCCTGTGAAATGTCCAGTAGAACGGAGACGCACAGTAGTAAAAACATGCCGGTCAGACTAAATAGCTGTCGAGAGAATCTCACTTATGTAAAAAATAACTATGTACATTTTCTCTCGGCTGACTGTGAGTTTGTCACCCCCGTGAGCCGACTACTAGTGGACTTGGGAGCAGTAAACCCTCAGGACCTAAAAGACAGGAAACCTAAAATAGGAGAAGTGCTTATCACCCCTCATAAACATTTTAACATATATTCACTCATAGTCAAACAAAACCATTTTGATGAAATAAATGAAGAATACGTTAGAGTAGCCGTACATAATTTGAGAATAGCTTTAGAAAAGGAAAATATTTCGGGATTTCGCATTTCAAAACATGGAGATTTTAGTGACACATTACCAAAAGGAAAATTGCGCGAGATACTAACTCAAGAATTCACTAATTCAAAAATAGAAATAACGATATGTTATGGCAACGTAAATATACCTCCCGAGGAGTTACGTACTCAAATTATTTCTGAAAATCATGAGAGTAAAATTGGGGGTCACAAAGGCATAAATAAAACGTATCGAAGAATTAGAGAAAGATACATGTGGCCAGGACTAAAAGATCAAGTTACTGAATTTGTCAGAACATGTGACAATTGCCAGAAACAAAAAATTGTACGGGCAAAAATTCACGAACCCATGTTAATCACCGATACACCCCTCGACACCTTCGATAAAGTATCCTTAGACACAGTAGGAAAATTGCCTACCACCCCTGACGGTAATAAACATATTCTCACTATGCAGGACAATTTATCTAAATACTGCATAGCTGTCCCCATACCGGATATTTCGGCAACTACTATCGCTCATGCAATAGCAAAACATTTATTTTCCCAATACGGAGCCCCGAGAGCCATACTCACAGACAGGGGAGGAAGTTTCATCAATAATTTACTCAGAAAATTATCAAAAATTTTCGGGGTAAAACAAATTACCACCTCTGGATATAGACCGCAATCAAACGGATCCCTGGAAAGGAGCCATGCGGTGTTAATGGATTACATAAGGACGTATGCAGAAACCTATGACGATTGGGACCAACTTCTACAGACAAATGGAATATCATGACATACATTAATATAGATCAGATTTTACAAATTGACTCTAATCTTAAAGAAATTTTTGACGAACTGACACCATTTTGCAAAGATACGTATGAAACAAACCACTGTATTCCGGAGAAAAAACATGCTGAAATCAAATCGCGACAATTTCAAATAACACAAATTATAAATTCAGTTCAGAATTTACTTGAAGATATTAAGAAAATTGGAAATAATAACTTAAAAACTCAAGAAGAAACAAGCTCGCATGTCCAGAATATAATGACAAATATTCATATTATCGATTTTCAACCCTCCAACTGGCATCATCATTCCACACATGCTATACCATCAACCTTAAATGAAATCATTATAAGATTCAGGAATCTGAATGAAACTCTCATAAGACGAAATTCATGGGATTCATCAATAGTAAGATATAAATCTTTTGCGTCCTTGTGGCTCACTTCTCTTCGAGAATTTACTAATGAGTACATTTCAACCTTAGAAGAAATATACACTTCCTTTTATATTTTCAATGAATAATATTTGGAATCCAATATTAATAGATTCAGATAAATATATGAAAATTCTCGATTATATAAGATTGGCAAAATCAGAAATATATCTCCCAATAAACTTCACCTTTTCAGATTTATATCAAATCTCAAAAATTAGTGCCCACAATTTTGAAAACCAGTTAATATTCTTATTAACCATTCCACTAATCTCCAACAACGAGTTTAAACTATATAAAATTCACTCAGTAACAGCATTAAAAAATTTTGGCGAAACACACCAATTTAAAATATTTTCTGAACCTAAAATAGAGTACTTAGGATTATCAACCGACAGTAATACATACTTTAAATTCAACGAACAATGGATTCACTCCTGTTCTTCATTATCTTTTGGAAACTTTTGTCAATTCGAAGTAACAATTTTCTATACAGATGAAAATCCGGTATGTGAAAGTAGTCTATTAACAAACTCGCTCACAAGTGATTGCCCACTTAAGGTCACGTCAGATAAAAAGCCTCAATGGATCCCATTAAAAGAAAAAAATCCTTGGATATATTTAATGCAATCTAACAAAACAATTTATTATTCATGTAAATCAGGAGTCAAATCGTCATTTAATATCATGGGATCAGGAAAACTAAAAATCGAACCTACATGTACTATTGACATAAAAAATCAGTTTTTTCCTAAAATTTTATATAACGAAAATTTGTTGAAACCAAACGAATTAACTTCTTTCTTCATGCCCATACCTACACTAAATACCCCTTTCTTATCAAAAATATCAAAAGACAAAACTATAAAATCACAAGTAATTTTAAATCAATGTGAGGAATGGATCAATTCAGAGAATATTCTTCCTCTATCAGCCCTTGAATCTCGGGCTATCATTTTTTCTGAAGCAATAATAAGTAATCAGAAAAACCAAACATTGTATATTCAAGGTATTTTGAGTATATCAATTTTATTTTTATTATTAATTACAGTAATTATCAGCATTTTAACTATATATACTAAAGTAATTAAACATATTAATAATAAAAAATTAACAGATTATTATGAAACACATTTAAATTTGAATATTTTAGATCACGAAACAGTAAATTCAGCACCAAATTTTCCATCACCATCTTCAAGCTTCCTGGATAACCTTACAAAAAAACTAGAGTCTATTGCAGAGGAAGATTAAGGTGAACAAATGCGAAAATTATTTGCAAAGAAAACAGTTTTCTTTAAATGAATTAGATTTTCACAAATTACAACATTTGCTTCAATTTCTCTTATAATGTCACTCGCATATTTAAATTTTTCCAATTTAATCCAAAACATACACTTATAGTACTTTTAATTGTGGGGAAAATTAAAACAAAGTATTTTTTGATCAGACATCTAGGCTCTGATCGGAGCCTACACATATTTATTTTAATAAAATACAATATTATATTAAAGTTAAAATTAAAAATAATTATATATAAAAGAAACTCCCCTCACAAGAAACACTGAAAAAAAAAATAAATTCATAATATAAAAATATTAATAAATAATAATAATAATACATATAAATAAAAATTACTTACAAGAATCAATTCATCATTAAGTATCCTGCAGAAGTGTCCGGATACATTAAAAACACCATCAAGTCCTTGTGATAAAATCTCATGCAGAAGTTCACTTTTTAAGGCAATCCACTGATCGTAGCATAGATCGATCCACCATGGGGGCAAAGAAATCCTCTTTTTATTAAATGACAGATGGATTGGATTCCCCTTCGTTTTGGGAGTCCATGGATTCTCCCATGGCCTAGGACATTCTTCACAATTTTCCTTGAAAAACGCCAGCCTATACGATCTCTTGAATTCTCCAGCCCTTGTCCACTTCTTGGGAGGTAATAACGGAACAGAAGTTCCAGGCTCAGAAACTTTTTCGTCAATTAATCGACCGTTCGATTTTTCTTTATTTTCTGGCACCAGTGGTTCCTCTATTAAATCGTCCTCCGTTAAAAGATTGGATTCACTTCCAGTATTTTCACAATCTTTGAATAATAAATCCAAATCAGCTTCATTGATTGAATCATTAATCAAAAAATCCATTTCATTATCAGCCAAAATAGTGAATTCACTCATCGACACCGGCAAGCAAGAACGAGCACATTTTGAACTCATATTAAGCAAAATAAAAAATAACTAACTTCAAAAGAAAAGGCGAAAAATAAATCAGCGAACTGAACAGGAATAGTGGAAAAAACGAACTGACAGACCAAAAACAGATGAAACCTCGACTGAAATATCAAACATCCCTTATCTAATGTTTGAACTTCTCTCCACATTTTCCTACACTACCTTCCTATTCTTTTCTATTCATTTTCCACTAACATTTTTCTTTCTCATCCAATTTTTAATAATATCTTAAATTTTTTCTTATAAATCTTTTTTTTATATAATTCTCAATAACGAGTTTCAACCTATTAAAAAGAAAATCTGTAATATTTTAGGAACTCACTATATTAAAAGAAGAAAAACAGGATTTTCAAAGTAACGATGGAAAATAAAGCATGCATTTGTCCAACCATGGAATTAAATAATTTAAGTACAGAATATAATTTTTCCCAACTGGAATACATTTTTGACAATATAGGCTTTCAAATTCCTAAATTTCAAGCGACATGCACAATTAAAAAAGATTCTGACATATTTGTATGTACGGGAGAGGCTGCAAGTACTAAAAAACAAGCAAAACATAATGCATCAGGAAAAATGTTATTAATTCTGAAAACAAAATATGAGTTTAGCGACGAAAAAGTTCCTGATAAAAATAATCATGAACGTATAGTGTTGTATAAATGGACAAATAGTTGCGAAAAATGTTATTCCCGGTATCATGTAGCAGAATTTTGTAATGGACCTAAGCGTAACAAAAATTATGTCTAACTGTGTAAGAAAAGACAATTAAAAAACATACATATACATATATAAATATATATAAATATATATGTATACATATACATATATTTAGATAAAATAAAGATAGTCAAGTGCATAATTGAACCTAGAAATAGATGAGTAACCGATCGAATAAGAGAGGTTGAACCTCGTTAAAAAGTTATCAATAAAATCAATGCATTCAAAAATTAACTAATTAAGATATATATATTACAAAGGAAAAAAAAGAAACTCATGCGAAAATAGTTAAGTTTTCATAGAATAAAGTAAGCTTGAGTGGAATATTGAAATATCATCACCTGGAAAATGTTAAATAAAATAAAAAAATAAAAATGTGTGTGCTGAGTGTATTTATCAACTTTATTAAGCATATTCTTGTCTTGTATGTATCGTAAAATCCTAGGCAAATAATTCGTATTAAAAGGAAAAAGACCGAATAACCATTTCAAACTGCATCTGCTCCTAAACGTAGATTTCTAATGTAAACTGATGATATCTCGTGCTAAAAGCATTTATGGTGGCATTTCCCTTACTATTGCTTTTAAGGAAATTAAATGAACTTCATATTTGAAGTATTCGAACATGGTGTTTCACCCCATGTTTCGAATTTTGGGGGGGAGGTGTCACATCCATGCGACGTATAAAATATATATGCATAATAGTGATAAGATTCAACGGTAACGTGATATACTCCCCAAAAATAGGAGTAAAAAACTAAGTTTTACGAACGAATTTTTTTTTTCAAATAACTAATAAAAGTCGAACATGGTGATTTCACCCCCATGATTTGACCTTTGGGGGGGAGGTGTCACGTCCCCGTGACAATTAATAAAAATATTATACCGTTATTATAGGAATTAAGCATAAACAGTTTTTATAAAAAGAATAAACCATTGTATCGAAAATGTAGACAGCTGGTAAAATATGAATCATTGTTATACTAAGTAATGGCAGACCTTATAACTAACAAGATTAAACAAATTGCAATAAATTAACTTGACTGACAGTTCTATTATCAACTAGTTTTTTTTTATTGAAAATGTATGTAACTTAAAAGCTTTTAAAAACTATTAGTCAGATCGATAACCATTATCGCATTTGCAAACTGGGCCATGATGTGTGATTCACCATAAGGTTTCCAAGGCAACACCCAACCACCCACTCATTACGAATTTTGGAAAATGGATCAATAAATACTTATTAACTGGGCCATGATGCGCGATTCACCATAAGGTTGCCAAGGTAACACCCAACCACCCATCGATTATAAATTGGCGGAATTCAATCACGGAGAGTCAGTCTGATCTTCACCACCGAACCTTGCGTATAACATCGAGACCCCGCGCTGATAGTGATCAATATCTTCAAAAGTCTCAACCATCTCTGAACGAGTTAATCCTGAATCGGCATTATATAATCAGAAGTTGGATCAATTAAAAGATTATCAGTGCGGAAGTACCTGCAACCTCTCAGACTCCGTCGGCCGGGTACCCACAGCTGGAACCTTTACCGCTTTGGGGAAGCTTACCAACCCAGCCACCTACAGCGGCGCCTACCTGCGTACCTGGCGGATCGTGCCACGCTCGAAATTCAAAGCTAACATCACAAACAAATTAAGGTAAGGTCTATATCTTATATTCTTTATATTTTGCTCTTTGTATCAATTTGTTAAAATTTGGGTTTCTCCTCTAGGAACCCAAAAGAAGAAGAAGATTCCTGCAACTTGCCAAATCGGTTTGACTAAAATCAGTGAATTATATTATTACTCTTGAAATTTCCAATCTGTTAGTTGTCAGTTTCTGCTGTAATTAAAATCATATCTTTGTCTTTAATTCTTGTGTGTAAAAATTTAAAAATTTAAATTTAACGGATTTTTCTAAATATATTAGTTTATTGAGTGACCTTTTGTTCCCGTTCCCTTAGCTTGAAACCTTGCGTTTCATAAATAAAACGGGAGAGTGTAAATATAAATTGAATTGGGTCTGTTTAATCCTTCGGGACGTAACAATGTAAATGTAAAGCAAAGTAAATAGAAAAAAAAATTGGGAAAATAAATTAAACTTATTCAATAGACCTCAAAAGAATGAAGTTCATCAACAATTCTATTTGTAAAATCTTTTCAATATTTTTATTATAAGCGTAGAACCTAAAAAATGTTTCCGTAAATATTTCCCAGTGTTTATTATGCTTAAAAATTATCAAATCGATATCAATCAAATTATAATATTCTCTTTTCCGTGTATTGGTGCAGTGCTGTCCGGCTATTGGATCAATTCACTTTTCCCGTCCGGCAAAATGCTACAGAGCATTGTTTAATGAAGAGAATTATTAAAATGGATTATTCAGATTTAAAACAACTCTGGACTTTTTTTTATAGTAGGGAGGACACATACACCAAGATAATCGTGGCAATTCTTGATTCCGCATGACATTTAGAACGATTAATACAAAAAATTGAATGACATTTCCTTAGACGTCCGGCTATTGGTGCTTTTACCTTAATTTATATTTAATATAAAGAGATTTTTTAATGTTTGATGCCTTCAATTAAAGTCACAATTTTAGAGAATATTTTTGTTTACATAAAAAAAATTTTGGATGATTTCCCCAGCTCCAGCCAAAAGCTGAAGTTGAGGTACAAAATTCTGTAAAAATCGGAATTTAATTTGTGTATTTCTCACATCATGAGCTAACACACATACACAGTGTGTCCCAAAAATAACCAAACTTTTTGGATATAGAATAAGATAGACATTATATTAACTTTGAAAGTTATTATTTATTCAAAATGGGTTCCATTAAACTCAATACAGCGTTTGGAAAGATCAACAAATTTATCCATAGACTTTTTAAACTCGGTTTTTGGGAGGTTCTTTAGCACCTGTGTCACAGCTGATTGAATGGTTGGAATGTCATCGTAAAAAGCTCCTATCATTGCAGTTTTTAGTTTTGGGAACAGAAAATAGTCACACAGTGATAGATTAGGCGAATACGGAGGGTAGACCATGACACAAATCTGTTTTTTCATCAAAAATTCGTTGACTTTATTAGTCTTGTAAGGCGATGCATTTAACTGATTTACCTTGGTACCCCTTGTCGATTTCAGCGATGTCTTGATAAAATCTTTCTAATTGATAATTGATCCCACATTTTCTGGGAAGAAGTCCAAGTGAGAATGAAGAATGTGAATCTTCAGTGACATGTTCACTTTCATTTCCTGGAAGTCCTTCAGCATAGTGTTCACCAAGCTTGTCTCTCAAATTCAGTCAAGCTCTTCTCGAAATTACAATCCGACATCAGTTGTCGGATTTGTGGTCCTTGAAAAACTCCTTCCTCGATTTTAGCTATATATATTAATATATAGATATAATATATATAATAATGTTCATTTTTCCTAGCTCTAACGTCTTTTGCTGTGATCAAACTTTAACATTATAATGTTGGCCTCGTGCTCTGCTGTCCCAGGTGCATAGAAGGCAACAATGTTTTATATAGCCAGATTGCAATCCGAGAAGAATCCCTATGACTTTAAAATCGCATAGCACTCTTTCATAATGGTGGCATGGGCGAAGGGTATCGATGGATATTCATTTCCATTGTGCAAGAGAACAGCTTTCAAACTATGTTTATTTGCATCAATAAATAAACGAAGAAATTTCTGGCCGGTGTTCTAGACCAAGGCGCTTCATAAGTCCATCTTCATCGGTACAATAAATGAGACTATCTGGACTGGAACAAGATGTAGTTAAATTTTTTTCTCAATTTCGGTAAGCGATTTTCACAATTTTTTTCAGCAAATTTTTTTCCTTGAGTCTAGAGCGCAAGATTTCAGCCTTATTTTTCAATAAATTCAGATCCCTTATAAAATCATTCAATTCAACTCAAAATTCCTAGAATTCGAAACCGTTTGAATTATCTAAAAAAGAGACTAAATTTGTACCAAAAAATATTACCCAAATCAAACAATCATGAGAAGAATCAACAAAAAGGAAGGATGGAAAAGAGGAAGGCAACCTGCCAAAACCCCTTCCTTCTTTTTCTTGCTTTTGTCCTCTTTTGTCTTTATCACCCACCACCATTTACATAAAAATAAAAAAATAAAGGAAAAAATTCTGGCAAGTTATTAGTCAAAAGCAACTTTTGTGATTCTGAGGTTCTCTCCAAAAAGTAGGAAAAGTAAACATACGAAGACGATCAAAATCTGCTCGATGTACTGACTTCAATTCAATCGTAAAAGTTGAACAGCAACTGTTGGGTATCCAACTTTTTTCTCAATTTTTGGGTTTAATCTGAGAATATATATCTCGTAGCCTTTTCAGATTACAGGAGAAATGTTTGGTCTCTGAATCTGTTTCTGTATCACGTCTGCAGCGACGTCGCGGTGCATGTGTATTTAAAACCTGCCCGAATGTCCGGTGCTATGGTTGAAGCTGCGAATACTGTATACTACTGTGTTTTAAATTGAATTCGAACCCGTATCACTACAAACTCAAATTCCCTTCAACGTCAAAACAAAAGTACAATTCAAAATTTCAAGAATTCAAAACCGTTTGAATCCTCAAAATTCAAAAAAATAACCAATTCCTTGAGGTTTCTAGATTCTGCGAAGCAATTAACATTTTATTGACTGACTTCTAGGGTATTCATTCAGGTATTTAATAGAGAGAGACACACAAGGAGTTGTGTCTGGAGTTAGTCTTCAGTTAGCGTTCATGGAGGAGAGTTCTGGGTCTTCATGGAAGGCGATGGGAGATAATTTTTAAATACAATGTTTTCTTTAGAATTCCAGCTTTGGAGAGGGTGGAAATTTCTTTTTGTTTTTTCGGTGTAAATTTTTTACACCGATTTATCATACGATTTGTGATTTTTCAAAAAAATATTTAACTCAAAAAATCTTAAATATCTAACGTGCTAACGTGCTAATCTCATTCCATGAACATATATCACATAGGTCATATTTTGTTGACTTGTTTGGTTCTAATTGTAATCTTAAGTCGGTGATTTTTTTTAATACTAAGTCGAGATTTTTATTATGTTCTTCTAACGTATTCAATATCACATGCACCTGACTCAGATACTATTCGACCCTTCAGGTCCACCGACAAATTTGGAAAATCATTGGTGTAGCGCAAAACCCTACCCTAATTTTCATTAACCAATCAACTAAGATAACTACGCCTACAAAATGTTACTTGTTTGAACCTCGGATGACACTTCTTTAAAAATTACATTTTTCAACACCACCGATCTCGGAACTCGTCTTCCGAATCGGTACATATATAATTTCAAGATCAATTTTATAATCAGATAGTCAGCTTTTAACTCGCTTTAACCCAACGTTACATGTATTTTATTATTTAGTGTGTTGTGTTTAAAATATATACCGAATATAAAAATAAAATTTGTTCCTTGCCGAACCCTTCACTCTAAAAACAACCAATTTTTGGTCCTTCGAGACGGATGTTTTGTACCGGTCGACTAACACATCTTGTCGTGTCGGATAAAACAGTGCATTAGCAGTTTCAGTGAGTCAAAAATCAGTGAAATTTTTCAGATCACAACAGTGATCAGTGAACTGTTTCAGATCACAACAAAAATGAGTGAACTTTTTCAGATCACAAAAGTAATCAGTGAACTTTTTTAGATCACAGCAGTGATCAGTCAACATTTTCAGATCACAACAGTGATTATTTAACATTGCCAAATCAAAACCGCCATCAGTGAACATTTTTTTAAAATTACAACAGTGAGCGTTGCGTGCACTTTCGGTTGAAGTATACAAATGGGATTCTTAATGAAATGAAATTCTTAATCATTTAATCAACAGTAAATTAAATTATTATACAATTGAAAAGTGGGAGGAATCGATTTGTGATATAGAAAAACCAACCTGTGTTTAAAAATTTATGTTACATTTTCAAAGGAGAGCGTGGTGTTTATTCATGCAGCAAGTTTTTGAGTTTATCTCCAAAAGATAGACATGCGGCAGCTCGAAAGGCCTCTTTGTACATTAATTGTTTAAGAGACAATCACCATCCAACAATTGTCTCTCAGGTGGATGTCGTAAATGCGGAAAAAGACACAATTCCCTTTTACACTTCATACAGACAGGTTCAGAAACCAAAAATTATTCAAATAACTCCGCTCATGAGCAGTCAGAGCAATCGAATCAATCCAACCAGTTATTTTCCACCCTGGTCGCTAATTATAACCTTATGGTACCATCGGAGGTCGTTTTAGCAACTGCTGTCGTAGATATTATCGATCAGCACGGTACATCAAATGCATGTCCCGTTAATGTTAGATTTAGGTTCTCAACCTCACGTCATAAAAGACAAATTTGAGAAAAAAATCGCACTTAAAAAAGTAGCTGTCAATATTACACTTCAGGCAGTTGATAATCTAGCCACAAGTATATAATACACAGCGACGGCTACCATTATGTCGCAATATAACAATTTACAACATCACCTTTCATTATTTTTTGTTACAGAAGTAGGTAATACCATGCCCACATTACCTATTGATCGTAACTCCTTTGAGATGCCACAAGATCTCTTTCTAGCTGACCCAGGATTTTACAATCCCAATGAAGTCGATATGACTCTCAGTGCTCAATATTTTTATCAGTTCTTACGTCCGGGTCAAATTCAAATAAAAAATCAACCCGCGGTTCTTCAAGAAACATAACTCGGCTGCGCGGTAGCAGGATGTATTCATTAATCACTCGCAAAACATGCGAAAGTCTATTGTAATTTTACAAAATTTTTAGACTTATCTCTTTTATGGGAATTAGAGTCAAGTCCATCTGCGTCCAAGCGTTCAATCGAAGAAGAAATTTGTGAGTCACATTATGATAAAAATACAAAACGGGATAAGCTAGGTCGTTACACAATTTATTTACCTTTCAACGAGAATAAAATCAAAATTGGGGAATCTCGACAAGCAGCTTTCAATCGATTTTAATCTCTTGAACGAAAATTTGGAAAAGATTCAACTCTTAAAACTCACTATTTCGAAAGCATACAAGGTTATATGAATGAGAATCATATGACCCTTCCAGAGAATGAGGAATCGTCAGATCGCGGATTTTTTCTTCCACATCACGCAGTCATTAAATGACGCTCTGATGGTTGGCCCTAAAATTCAGATTTCTCTCTTTTCGTTGCGCTCTCACAGGTGATATAGAGCAAATGTACCGTCAAATTAAATTGGCAAAAGAAGACAGATTATTTCACAAAATTTTATGCCCCGAAACTCCTGATGATCCAATTAAGGTATACACATTAAATACTGTAACTTTTGGCACCGCATCTGCTCCCTTTCTCGAATTTCGCACGCTTCATCAATTAGCAGATGATGAACTCGAAAATTATCCAGCTGCAGTAGCTATTCTGAAGCGTGATTTCTATGTCGATGATCTTTTGATGGCAGCAAATACCCATCAAGAAGCTCTCTCCCTTCACAATGATGTGATTGAACTGTTACACAAGGGTGGGTTCAATCTTCACAAATGGGGTTCAAATGACCCTAGACTTCAAAGACCCATAATTTCAAAAATTATTAACCAGATTCACATGTCTTTAGATCCTACAGAGACTATTAAAACTCTAGGACTGTTTTGGAATCCAAGTATGGATTCAATTATTTATACAGTCAATCTCACTGAGTAAAATACTCAATTAACAAAACGAAGAATTTTCTCACAAATTCTTCATATACAATCCCTGAATCTTCTAATCTCAAAAAAAGTGAAATTTATTAGAAAAATATCAATTGCTTCGAACATTGAATAAAGTACTCGCGTATGTCCTACGATTCTCTCACAATTTAAGATTCAAAGAAAAACTTCGAGCTCCATTATCAGATGCTAAGCTCCATAGGTAGTTCTCAAATTAACACAAATGTCTGCATTTCAAAAAGAAATACATTCTCTTTCGAAGGGGGAAAATATCAATCAAAAAAGTAGTTTACTTTCGCAGTTTCGAGAAACAATCCGTTTATCGATAAGGGTATTATCAACGTCGGTGGTCGTTTATCAAATGCAAAAATTCCAGAAAACCAGAAGCATCCAATTGCGAAGAATTCGCGAAGAACATTTTCGAAAATTGAATGCAGGCACTCAAGCTACTGTGTATGGAGTTTGCGAAACTTATTGGACAATTGATGGTAGAAATGTCGCACGTCACGTGATTCGTCAATGTATCACATGTTTTAAAGCAAAACCACGTAATAGTAAATACATCATGGGAAATCTCCCTGAAAATCGCCTTGTCCCAGCCCGACCATTTTTGAATGTAGGAATAGATTATTGTGGACCATTTTACATTAAAGAAAAATTTTTCGGAAACCGAAATATGGGAAAGGCCTCTGTCTCAATCTTTGTTTCGCGACTAAAGCTGTTCATTTAGAGTTGGTCAGTGATACTTTACTGACCCAAGAGCAATTTGTTCCTTAACCAGCTTTCCACAGGAAGACTTGCGTGACATTCTAGAAAGACGTTTATCAGCTTGGCAGCACGTGCAATTCATGAGGCATCACTTTTGGTCTAGGTGGCATAGAGAGTATTTAAATCAAATGATCAATCGCAGCATGTGGCAGTCAGCCGTTCCACGGGATTCCATTAAGATTGGAACATTGGTGATCCTGAAAGTAGACAATCTTCCATCTATGAGCTGGAAACTCGGTGGCATTGTCGACGTATATCCTGGAGAAGACGAAATTGTTTGTGTGGTATCAGTACACACGAGTACGGGCACCTAAAAACGCAGCCTGACACGATTGTGTCAGCTGCCCATTTCATTAACTAACAATATCCAGATCATTGTCAACTTGTACATATATTTTTTTTTGTGCAAATTCCTATTCCTTGGAGTGTGATTAAGGTCTTAGAGTTTTTTAGACATGATAAGAAAATTTTTCGGGGGAAAATTGTTGAGTATAGCCATCCATGATAAAATTGCAATGGTGTTAGAAAGGGATATTCACTAAAACTGATGAATACTTTACATTTGTTTGGTTGAGAATTTAGAAACATTGATGTTTCACAAATAGGATTGTTATCGATATTAGATTATAGATCCTGGTGGGTGACAAAATGTTTGGAATCCATTTTGATAACATGCATTGAGGAAATTTTCATTTGCTGTAAAGTATGATTGGTTATTTGAAGAAATAGCGAGATAAGAATTTTGAGGTTTTATGCAAATAGAAAAAATTACGTAAGTATTAAAATCGGGATGTATTGGAATGGGATATGGTTTAAATAATTGAAATTCTTTAGCAGATGGGATTGGTATAGTCATAATAATAATCAAGTCCTTATCGAATAAGAAGTATTGTATTTTAGAAAATGGAAGGACCATAGAAAAAAGGGATGTTGAAAGGTGTGAGTCATCTTTGTTAGATTTGAACTCTAAGAAGGTATCAGGAAGTATCATAGGGTGCCATAAATTAGTTGCGGCATGGGTAATAGCTTCTGTAAGTTGGTCAAGGAGTAAAAGAAAAGATTGAGAAATTTCATGCAGGTCTTTAAGCCAATTTGCTGCTAATATTCGATATAGGTGAATATTTGGATCTTTTTGAGAATTAGGCCATTTTTTGTAGGTCATAATGTTGTGAAGTTTTGAAGAAAGATTTGTAACCTTTTGGAAAAATGGATTTGAGAGTAGAAATAAATTTTCTTTGGGCCAGTAAAGGGAAGTTTCCTGTCTCATTCTCAATTCTAAAAGTACTTTTTGTATCTGTTGCAAGAATGGATCATTAGTTTTAGAAATATTCGTGATATTACGAGCTTGTCTAGATATAAATGAAATTTCTTCAAGAAAATAGTTGATTCGTTGTTCTATAAAATCAAGTTGTGTTTGATAATCGTATAAATTACAATTATTGGCAATATTTGAAAGTATGCAATATTCATATAATTTATGTGAGGAATCTATTATTTTGTATTTAAGTACGTCTGGTTGAAAGATATCGATATAAGATATAAAATGATATTTTTCAGATAAAAGATGAACTTTTGAAATTGGTTCAAAATAAATCCCTGAAGAGTGAGAAAATTGTGAATTTATGAAGTATTTTTCTGCTTTGGAGAAAAAGAGTTGAATTAAAATTAAATACACTCTGGATGCTAGTTGATTAAGGAAATTCATTAGGCTTCTTGGAAGGCTGAAGAAGAAACGTAGGATTAATATTGGAAAAAATAGGATGTTCACATGTGGTTGGATTTAGGTCTAGGAGTATTTTGGAGAAAAGGGGAAAAAAGTTTACTAAATTTTGAGGAGTTTCATCGTGGAACTGGAGGGGGAAATTGGGTTGATTTGTCTACTTTCAAAATATTTCGTCTACGGAACTCTTTTGTAGCATGCATTTGAGTGTAACAAAATCTACATGACTTTTCCCAAGGTATTAATTTTGGTCTTGGATCGGTTTGAATACTTTGATTTTTGGTTTTTGCATTTTTTTGGCATCATTATTATAAAATTTTCGTCGCAGAGGTCGTATGATCTAAGATGTAGTAATAATAATTTTAAAGCTGCTCTGTTTTCTGCTAATTCACTAGTAAGACCGGCTTGGATAGCAACATGTTCGTTTATATTAATTTGTGCAAGAAAAAATGAGTTTGTTTTCGAATTTGGATCAGGATAGACCGTATATTACGGTAACGGCAGTCCATATTTTATCGTGAAATTTCTTAAAATTTCTACATGATTTAAAAATCCCATGGAGTCTGTTCTATATTTCTTTTTTTGGTTACTTGGTACGTGGTTAGGCTCGTCGTAGTAATGCTCCATTGTAGTTGATTTCCCTCTAATTATTATAGATAATCCAATTAGGCCTGAACTAGTAGTTCCAAAACTTGTAAAAATTGTCCAAAATCTACCCCATCCGGATTCAGCAATTTTATCAATTACATCTTCATTAAATAAATTCGTTAATGATATTCCTTGATTAATAGTGATATGTCTTGTTATTTCTCTAGCTAAAGAATTTAGAATCATTGGTTTTTTTGCTGTAAACATAATGTGATCTCGCAGTTTATCAAGATCAGATTGAGAATAAATGCCACTTGTTGCTAAGGATAAAGGATTTGTGTATTTCCAGGTTACTTTTGTGAGAGGTTTAACTATAGTTGGTGCTATGGATTCGACAGGATTTGGAAGTAATTTGTACCAGGTTTCTCCAAAAAGGTACATTGGTGGAAGGAAAGAATTGAAATTTGTTTGGATACCGGATTTTGTTAATATATGAGTTCGTGGAGAAAGGAAAAAAGATTGATTTCCTCTAAATATTGGTAGTTGTTGATAACATTCTTCAGTTTTGCGATATTTTACTTCAACCGGTATACATTTTACGATATGTACTACTTATCCTGCAATTACTGACATATATCCTGGACCTTTCATTAAATGATATGCAAATTCGTCTGGCGATTGGGTTGCTTGTATAAATTTAGAGTTAACATATGTAAAAATGTCCATATTTTGAACTTCTAAATATTTATTTTCTAAAAATGAATTTCCGGGTCTGGTTTCAAAAATTAAAAATTTTGGATGTTCGGTTTGTTTTAAAACGTAACTACAAACGGGTTTTCTTGTTTTTTCAGCCAGTACAAAAGTTATATCTTCAGTAGTTAATGAATAAAGGGTTTTATCATTGTCTGTCGTGTTTTCATATGTTTTTTTGCTGTTCCTTCATAAATAATTTCATATTTGTTAAAATTACATCCGTCGTTAGGTAACGTATCCCAGAATGATTGTCCATATTCTACGTCTGTACAGAATGTATCTGAAAGTGTGCATATTATTCCAGGTCCTAATTGAATTTTATTTGAATTTAAATGAATAGTCGCGTAATGTTCTTGCAAAGTTATTTTGAATATTGCTTGGACTACGACATTATTCCGTGGTCCATATGGGTCAGAAAATTTTGTCACACAACCTGCTAAAGTAACGCTATTAAATGAAGTTTCGTTTACTTTTAACTTTGATATCTGAAGAGAAGGGGTTACTAAAAATGTTCCTATTGTGTGCATTTGATTACATTGATCTCGTGTAACATCATGTATATATTCACTGTGACCATTTGCAACTATGGAACTGTGAGAATGCATACCACCATGAGAGATGGCGCGTCGAGTTTCTATTTTGATTGTATTACATTTGTATTTGAAAATTCAGTTAATTGTAAATGTTGTATATAAGTTCTTTCAACATATGTACTTGAGATCGAGGTAGATCACATTCTCCTACCTCTATTAAAGATAATGTCGTAATATTTGATTGATTTGAACCGCAATCGAATCCTATGATGGCGTTAACTGTTGTTATATAGCTGAAGTTGCAAGTGAGCAGTGCCAAAAGGAAGCCTCGTAATCCCATCTCTGGAGAAAGAAGGTTTCAATTAGCAGCTTGCTTTGTAATACAAGAATAGAAAAATGTTTTATCGTTACATATGTATATTTTTGAAGTTATTAATTTACTTTTTGTATTTTGTGTTCCTAGTTCATTATATCCAACGTGTCGGCTATGACAATGTGATTTGATAGCCGTAAACAGAGAATTAAATTTTCGTATTCGTCCGATCCTCTTGTTTTGATTGTTGAAAAAATGTCTTTTATTATATCTGGAATGTTTAGGTTTCTGCTCCATGTGGGGATATTACAGTGGTCTTGGTTAAAAATTCCAGCTTGAATTAAATATGGCCAGCGAGCTGCCCTGTCGATAAAACAGGGAACTATTTGAATGAGATCATCTATGCGTTTGCGATGAATTTGTTCCATTATATCTGGAATAATGTGTTATGTCTGAAATTTCTTTTTTATTTTGTTTTATATACATATTGTTTTTATTTTATATATAAAATATATATTTTTATAAAAAAAATTTTTATTTTATTTTATTTTTTTATTTTAACCATTTATCGACAAAACTAAATTTCTATATCTTTATTTAAATCATATATATATATTATAATTGAAGTAAAGATATTTTATTTCATTTTTATTTATTTACTTCTGTACTTGCTCATATGAGCGTTTTATTCTATTAATGTGAACAGGCCTCTTAAGGAGTAACACGGGGCTGCTAATGATTGAACACAAATATGGCGTTACTTTCCTGTTAAAGAATTATTTTGAATTAAAGCAATAAACAGTTTGTGGCTTTAATAAGAGCCAATTCAATTTTAGAACAGTTAAAGGTTCCTTGTACTGTCTTGTAAGGCTACGTCAAGGTCCCGTCGTTAAACTTTACTTCAATCAAAAAACATTTCAAAATTTCTTTTCAAGAACTTTGCATATTTATTGAATTCTAAAGGTGCAGACAAACCTTGTAAAGCAAGCAGATTGCTTGCTTGCGTACGCAAGAACTTACAACAGTGAGAGAGACAGAACGTCCTCCATCTCTTTTAATCTTGTGAAATATACTCTTGTTACTTAAGGGGACAGTCCCCTCAACAGACCGAAAAAAAGCGTTTTTTCCTGATTTTTTTCTCACAAAAAGAAACATCGGAGACATAAGAACTTTGAGATATGTTTTAGTAATATTTTAGACATTAACAAAAAAAATTCCATGCGAAAAATTTCAAGTGGCCGAGTAATCCACGTTTTGCGGCAGCTTCTCGACACGGTCGGCGTCAAACTGCGAGAACTATAGCAGCCGTTACTTTCAACTGAAATCATAATTTTTCTTTTGGTGAGGAGGAAAAATGGCAAAATCTTTTATAGACGTTGTACAGGACTCTCCTAGGACGGGTCTAGGCATACCTGTTAAAACCAAAAAACCCCCTCTCTCGAACCAATTACACCACCCGCGGAACCGCCTTTCGGCTTTAAACTTCACGAGTGATTGGTTCCAGCTTAAAGTCGCGTACGACTCTTCCGTCATCCGTTCGCCCGGAACTCCCATCCGTGGCCGCACGCCCTTTTGGCAGACCTACCAGCCGCGCCAACCTGGGGAGGAACAAGAAGATTTCTCCCCCGGTCGACGCGGACGGCCAAGTCCGCCCAGGGCGCAGGACCGCAGGTGCAGGCCCCGATGCGATTTCTACTGGCCCTCGTTGTTGCCGCGCTCTACATGCCCATCGAGCTCCCTCGTCTTCATCACCAGGGTGACAAATGACTCGATTAGCATCCATTTCCGTTCAGACTGGCGCATGAGAGACACGATCGTGTCAGGGGTGAGTTGTGCGCCCACTTCCCGACCAACAGTCTCTCTTGCCACGCCCCACCTGGCACAGAAAAAGAGTTTGTGCTCTGCATTGTCCACAAGGGATCCGCAATAGCTACACGACTCGTCATCTCTCTTCTTGAAGCGCTTCAGGTACGCATTATAGCAACCATGGCCTGAAAGCTTTTGCGCCAGGTAAAAGCCGACTTGACCATGCTTTCTATCCAGCTAGGTGGTGAGCTTCGGGATTGATCACCATGACATCTCACCTGCCATTTCTCGACGAGTCTGGGCCTTCCATCCTTGCGGATGGCCTCCTTCACGCGCGCGATTTCCTGCAGGTTTGTTAAGCAGGTGAGCTCCTTACGGAGTTGAAAGGTCTCTTTCCTTTCCTCCGCCAATAAGTCAATTGGAGGGACGCTCGCCAGAACCAGCACAGCAATCGTCGACACAGTTCGGTATGCTGAGACAATTCTCATCACCACAACTCTCTGTGCCGAGAACAGCCTCTTCAGGATAGCATAGTTGTTAAGGGCACTTGTCCAGGTCGGAGCTGCATAAAGCAACTTCGAGTTTACCACGCTCGCCACCATCCTTCTCTTAGCTTCCCTGGTTCCACCAATGTTGGGCATGAGCCGAGTCAGGGCGGCCCCACATTGGATGGCTTTGGCAGTCGCGATCTGCAGGTGTTTGCCGAAGCTAAGCCTTCGATCCAACTGCACTCCCAGGTACTTAATCCTCTTTTTCCACTCGATTTCATGCTCCCTGAGAGCGATCTACGGAAATTGGATGGATCTCTGCCTCTGCTATCTAACCAACGCTATGCCCGCCACAGAGTATCATTGATCCTCAGCTCCAGGATTCCGACGTTGCCAGCAGCGCACACGACAAGTGCGTCGTCCGCGAAGCCGATGATGGTCATTCCAGCAGGCAGGTCCATGCGCAGGAAATCTTCGCACATGACATTCCAAACGAGTGGGCCCACCCGCGACCCTTGAGGGGCGCCACATGTCATCTCTTCCTTGAGAGACCATTTGTCGCCCTCATATCACCCACCTGTCGCTCAGATAGTCATCTATCATTCGCAACAGGTAGTCTGGCATCTTTTTCCGCACCAGCGCCTTGACAATGCTGATCAACGCGCAGAATCCCTTATGCTTGCCAGTTCCTCTTCTTGCTTTAGTGGCGATGTCCACCACTGCCTGGATGGCGTCAACTGTGGACCTGCCTTTCCGAAAGCCAAACTGGTTTTCTGAGAGACCATTCTCGCGGACCATGTGACCCTGTAGTCTTTGTAGGATGATTTCCTCCAGAAGTTTCCCCATCGTATCCAATAGACATATTGGTCTATACGATGAGGCATCCCCTAGAGGCTTGTTGCCCTTCCTCAGCAGGACCAACCTCTGCTTTTTCCAGTCTGCGAAGAACCTCCCCTCCCGAAGACAGGAGTTAAAGACTTCTAGGAGGATCTCCGGGTATACCCCCATCACCTCTTTGAGGATCTCGTTCCGCACCGCGTCGATCCCCGGCGCTGTGTTCGCCTTGAGCCTTCCACCCGCTCTCTTTAGTTCTTCGAGAGTGAAAAAGAGCTTCGTTCCTATCTTTGGAACGCCTCTACATGCGGAAACAAGCTTCGCACGATGTACTTGACGCGATTAGTATTATCCAGGCCCGGGGTCTTTCTCCTAGTCACCAATTTCTTGGTGACTATTCTGAAGGCGAGACCCCATGATTCCTTTTCGACTCCCCCGATCAAGTCTTTCCAGCACTGAAGTCGACTTTTCTTTATGCCTTGCCTCATAGCTGATTTCACTTTTTTCCAAGCCTCCCGCAGCAGAGGATCACCCTTTGAGCGGGTAAATCTCCGTCGCGCTGTAAGGCATTTTCGACGCAGGACAGACAACTGGTCGTTCCACCAGTACATCGAGTCCCCAGTACGCCCGTGCCCGCGTCGAGGCATGGAGTCGTCACATCCTCTAACGACCCAGCAAACCCTTGCAAACCAATCCTTGATGCATCCTGGTACCAAGCAGAGTTTTCGGACCATTTGTGTTGCTCACTAATGAGCAACACATCGGCCCTCCTCTCCCTGGCAGTCTGCATCAGAAGGTTTTGGGCTTCCTTCCCTCTCCCGAGGTTGAGCTGTAGAAACTTCACTTTCCACCCCTCAGTCTCCGGAGCTCCGCCCTGAATATTGGGCAAGAGCCGCTCCCCGAAGCATGGGCGACATCTTTTTCGCCCCTGTCAGCACAAGTCAGGCACCGAGGGGGAGCCTTGCACTCCTTGGCCACGTGTGACGCGCCCCCACACCTCCAGCAGGCATCCTTCCTGGCTGGAAGCGTGCAGCCACGCGATACATGGCGATATCTCTGGCACCTGAAGCACCGGGCAACCTCGACATGCTCTCGGATGCGGCAGTTCCCTCACCCTACCCTTAGCCTACCGAGCCCGAACAAACTCCGGGCGTACGCCTCGGTTAATCGGATCACCGCAGTCTGCACACCGCCAAAGCGTTTGTATAGCCTGCACTGGTCCCCGAGGTCTGTCTTGCCCAGCGCGATGCATAGCGCGGCAACAATCTCTTCTCTTGTGACCGTCTGGTCGAGGTCCCTAACTTCAAGGGACCTCTTCGAGACCAAGGATTTAACTTCGGCCTTCTCCCCGACCGCCTGGTCGAGCGCCTTTTCGAAGATCGAGACATCACCCTCCTTTTTGAGGACCAGGAGGATCTCCTCCCTTCTGGTTCTCCGAATGGAGAGGACCTCCGCTCCTGCATTTTGGGGGTTTACCTTCGCCTTCATAGCTTTCAGGATATCGGCGTAGGACTCTCCATCTATCGCCGACACCCTGATAGCGTCGCCCGACCTGGAGGCCGGAGAACGCCTCGGCAATTCCCCCTTTGTTTTAGGTTCCTGCGCAGAGGGCACCGGAAACACTTTCTTCTTCTTCTCTTTTTGTGGGTGTTGACACCTCCGTAGCCTCACTTACACTGTCCTTAACATGGCCAGGGTTGTTTCTCAGCATACCCTGCTGGATAACGCTGAGAGCCCTGGCCAAATTCTCCATATTTTTACTTTGCTCCTTTAGGAGCTGAATGACGTCTTTCCATCCCTCAGCCCCTGGAGAAGTGTGTGAGGGCGTATCAGGTGCCTCTACCTCTTCACCTTCTTTATTTTGAATTGCATTCATATTTATTACCGTCGTGTCTTAAGACGGTTCGCCCATCATGGGAGCCCTACCGCAGTAGGGCTACTATCCCCGCCTGTATACATCCCTAGTTATGTGCGCTGAAACCGAGAAGCGGCTTATCGGATGGTCGTTCCTATCGGTACATTTAACGAAGCTAGTAAAAAGGTTACGGGATAGGCCCGCGCCATAATGATGCTAAAGGTTTAACTTCACCCCTATCGACCGATCGGTGCCGGGTCCACCCCGACACCTGACCCGGACTTCAGGCTAGACGGTGTGCGATTTATCCTACGCAGCGTCGGATATAAGAAAATACTGACCAGGTAATCCTTCATTCCTGCGCCCGGGCGTCCATGATTTCAACCCCGAAATTGGCTCCAGATAGTAGAAACGTGAGCGGTTTTCCCAGTTTAACATGTGGTTTCACTGGATCTTTGCCCTTCGCGGCCGAACTCCGGAGGGACTTACATTTACCCATATTACTTCCTCAGAGGTAAGGTACTGACATCGCGTCCTACCCTGGTCGGGAGGATACTACTCCTCCCTTGGCTAGTCTATCGGGAATATCCACCAGGCGCGGCCGCAGCCCATTCACACAGCAGTGCATTCATTCTGGTATGTGTGGGTGTGGGTGTCGTGCCTGTGGTTGTGATGTGACCGCAAGAGGGCGCGAGGGAAGTTCAGCATCGCCGCTGCATGCGCATTTGGGGCGCTATCCCGATTAAGGGGCCTCCCGCATTCACACCGTGTCCACTCGTGTGGCATCAAAGAACCTGTTCAAGGTCCCCTGATGCTTTTGCTCCACACCGCGTCCTCACGCGCTTGAAGGTTGGAAAAACCATACCAACGCGTGCGCCTGACAGGCCCACCGCTAGGGAAAAGCCTGTCTATAGGGCTCCTTTGACGGCCATTCTGACGGCGACAGCCCAGCTGCTGGCAGAGTCCTTTCGGCTACTACCATTGGCGGGCTGCAGGACGCGTCTGCTCCGTGCATGGCCTCATGCATACCTCTGTGCGAGACGCTGCCCCTCCGCAAAACACCCTCTCGGGTGTTAAGTGTGTTGCGTTCAGTGTCGCTGTAAGTGTGTAGTGTCATGTTGCTGTCTGTGTGTCCCCTCCTCCTTTCTCATCCGGGCTTGGGACCGGCCATGGCGGAGTTTGTTTTCTACGTTAGACTTATTTGTTCTATATGAACTACGGAAGTTTCCAAATTCGGAAATTTAGACGGAAGATTATGATTTCAATAAAAAAGTGACTTTTTTTAGTAATTTGTTCATAAACGACTAAATTTCCGTGTATCTCCCGAAATACTTCGAATTTCGAGCTCAAATTTTACACACATAATCTTGAATAGTTGCCTAATCGATTAGGCAGAAGAAAAACGATTTTTTGAGACCTCTTGAGGGGACTGTCCCCTTAATAGTTGTTCTCTGCGCGTTAGTAATAGGTAAAATGTAGTTAAGAGTCAGGTCCTGTCAGCTCAATGGGAGAAATATGAAGAAGGATAGTCGATGGCAGCGCCAACAGTTGGCTGCTCGTTGAGTTAAAAATATGCATGTGTGTTATAAATATGTGAAAAATATAAAAACCTAATTAAATGATCAAAGACTACATGAAGCAAGAAAAAAATACCAATAAAAATACATAAAGTATAAATGATTTTCTTTTATGTTTTTTTATTTATTTTTTCCCTTGCTCCATGCAGTATTTGATCATTTAATTAGGTTTTTATATTTTTCATATATTTATAACACACATGCTGCAAAAATAAAGCACATTGCTGCAATAAATTAATACAAAAAGATTAATTATTCGAATTTTAGAACACTTCTCACTAATACTCCACAGAAGGAAACACCATAGGCGCGATTTTATTCACACCATAATTTTCTCCATTCGACTACTACGGTCGACATACAAATCTAGCTGTGTCACAATCAAAACACAGAAAAATGATTGACGACTTCGAACTGACGTAAGTGAAATAGGGATAGGTGCGACCAATGGCGAGCGGGGTGAGATGTACAAACAGGGTTGAAACACAGCGCCAACAGTTGGCCGCCCATTAAACTTCAAAAAATAATAATCATAATTCGGCACATTGGCCTATACGAGTTGACGAGGCCTGCTAGGAGTAGAATTTGGAATTCTGGAGAGTTAAAAATCAGGAAATATTACCAAGAATATCACCAAAATTGAGAACTTTCTGAGAATCTTAATTTAAAAATGATTACATTTATTCAAAATATAATTATAAAATAATTTTTGCAAAACCTCCAATGAAATCGTAGTATTTCAAGCCCGTTTCGCGGAATGAAAGTTGCACACTTCAGGTAAATGTAGAAAACTTGTAAAAGTTGCGAGAAAAAGAGAAGGGACCGGTCTGAAAAGTCATAGCAACGGCCTGAAAGCTCGTAGCAACTTTCTGAAAAGTTATTAGTAACTGTCAGTCACCTGTTTGACAAATCAAAAATTATATATATACAGCTTTGCTTCCGCCATTTTTCGATAGATGACTGCAGCTGCAAGAGCTGGTCGAAATTGGCAGATCAAAAATGTCACACAGGAAGCTCGGACATCTGTCAAAATAACGAGAGCACCACATTAATGAATTTGTGTTTGCATCATAAATTTATTATCGATCGAAGAAGTCAGTTTGTGACCCAAATTCTCGTCATTTGCTTGAAGTTTTTATTCTCTGCTTTCATTTGAAGAAAACTGCGGCTGAGGCTCATCAAATGCTACCAATGCTTACAGTATGGTTGCTCTTAGTGAAAGAACGTGTCGTGAGTAGTCTCAACGCTTCAAGAGCGGTGATTTTGATGTCTAGGACTGGCATTATGGAGAAAAAGAGAAAAAAAAAGTTAAAAAACAGAAAACGCACAGTGTGTAGAATGAGAAAATTGGCGTTCAAAATGATTCAGAGCCTACAATTTTCCTACGATTTAACTTTTTTTTTTTTTAATTAAAGCTAATTAAATTTTGAAGAAGTCTCTCGAGGCCAATTTTCCAGAAAAGACGCGGTTATTTTGTTATTTAAGTGGGGTTTCTACTTTTTTCAGCCGAAAAAACGTGCTTTTTTTAGAAATTTTTTTTGGGGAACGTATTTAAAAAAAACACTTGAAATTTTTTTCAGTTGTAGGTACAAGTTTATTGTACAAGTACAAAAAGTTTTCAGTAGAAATATGCAAAGGTGTGGGGGGGGGGGCATTGAACAATGGGGGCGCGCTGAACGAATTTTTCCCACTCTCGGAAGTCCTGCCGCTGTTTCAGATGACCTGAAACACAAAAATGAAGTATATTCTTACTTTGTATACTTTTGTCTTTGGCCGGTACTAGGATTTCGAAAAAAAATGAAAAATGAAAAAATTATGCGATTATGAATGAAAAAGTCGATTTTTGCCCACTTTTTTCGATACAAATTGTTATGTAAAATGAAAAATTGTTAATATTTTTTAAAGATTTTAGTACGAGCCATAGATAAGCCCTTGATACAAGACTGTTAAAAATTTCGTGGCCATTGCTCAACTCGTCTGGCTTAAATCACTTCCGCAAGGCCAAAAAATATAGTTTTGAGAAAAACGCGTTCAAAGTTTTGCTTCAGTATAAAGTGAAAAAGAACTTTTTGTACTTGTACAATAAACTTGTACCTACAACTGAAAAAAATTTCAAATGTTTATCTTAAATACATTCCCCAAAAAAAATTTCTAAAAAAAGCACGTTTTTTCGGCCGAACAAAGTAGAAACCCCCCTTAAGTTGCAAATTGCAAAAAAATCCTAATTTTCCATATTTGTGCTACCTGCTACATGATATTCGTCGATATGACCTCAAGAATGTATGAAATTGATAGATTTACAATCACAAAGAAAATTCCGATATTTTAGGTGAAGTTCGTGCAATCTGTTTAATTGTTATAAACAAATTAATGGAAAAAACTTTTTTTCTGTATATTCGAGCCTGAAAGTTCTTTCAATCACGTTTTTTTCTCGTAGTCGATTGGAATCAATGTTCTATTACAATCCATACCCGGAATATAATTTTTCATATTGTTATAAACAAATTTCATGAACAAATTCAATGAACAGGCGCCGCTGGATATATAAAATTCCTTTTTTTCTGCCTGATCATTAATTTCCTATGCGAAAATGATGCTTTGATTAATGGAAAGCTTAATCCAGGATATTTACATTTGTTATTAACAACACTGATTAAAAAATGTATTAAACGGTCACTCTTTGGTAGAAAAAATTCATTTTTCTTCGTGAAATCGTCTATTATATACCAAAAATAGAAGTATAATGAAAGGACTGATATTGAACAATATTTTCCATTGTTATTAACAATTCTTGTCAACAAATGTATCCAATAGCTGTTTCCAGATTGGAAAAGTTCATTCTCCGCTCGAATGTTCATTTGAGATACAGTTTGGTTACCCTTGGGCGTTTCGATTATCAGTTGTTTTAATTTTTAGTTGTGCCGTTTTTCATTTGTGCCGGATCTCACATGTTTTTAGTCGCCGATAGTCAAACTCCGAATTGATGCGCTTTCATTTCTTGCAGGACCAGAGAGAAATGAGTATACTCATTCAATTGATTCGCATGGACGTTTTTCGTTTTTTTTCAATCGTTGCAGTTTCAATTGTTTCGGTTCTCACGTTTTTTTTGTCCCTGAAGGTTCATCACAAAATCTATAGACTTGCAATTTCCGTAAGCACAAAAATTGAATAATCTTATTCATATTCGTTCTATGTGCTTGGGTTGTTTGATTTAATTTGTTTCGTTCTCCACTTGTTCTGGTTCTCACATGTTTTTCGTCACTCAACGTACAATCGATACGCGCGTTTCTTTAGAGGGTCAGTGAAAAGTTTGGGCACGTACCCATTTGATTCTTGTGTTTTCCCAACTTTTTTTTCCACAATTCTCGAATCCAATAAGTAAGGATTATTCCTCATAAAGTGCAGATTCGTGAATAAATTGTTTCCGTGTTATTCCTGTCTTCTTATTCTATTATCCTTCTTCAGATTTAAGTTATACATTATGGAGTCCTATTAGTTGTAAGTTTCAAGTTATCGTTTCATAAGTTGCTATCGATATCCTTATCTTCGATAAGATTCATTGTTCTAACAATGAATGGATTAAAAGTTCCGAAGCAAGTTCTTTGTAATTTTCAGATCACAAACGGTGTTGAAAATAGAGGAGCACTCGTAAGCCATATCAAAACCAATTATGACATCGGAGACGAATATCTAAAAGCAGTCGAAGACAAGTTAACTTATTTCATGTCCACATTTGAACAAAAGTGGAAAAATGCTTTCTATAATGCAACAAAATTCAGGGCCCGGAATGCGGAATGGCTACTTTCAGATTTGTGTTTGAAATTCAGAATGTTTGAATTTGAAAATCTTCAGAGCTACTTCCAAACTTAATTTATCTAGTTTTAACTCCATATATAAGAGAGGTGAGTCGCAGTTGATATGAGTTCAGCCGTAAAATTAGTTTCTGTAATATATATGTATATATTTGTAAATAATTCCAAATTTTTCATTTTGGTTAAACAGCTGTGGTGTAGAGGCTCTGTCACGTGAGCAGGTTGTCCATATTTTTCTGAAATACGAGTGGCACGCTACGCCCAGGAAGTTCGAAAGTTTTATTTTATTTTAATAAGTAAATTTATTCATGCATATGTTATAACGGGTGACTTCCGCTGAAAGAAGGAATCTTAACCTAGCATAGGAGCTCTTGTGCAAACAAAATAATAAAATAAATCAAGCAGCGTATAAATTAATTAGAACTACAATTTATTCTTCAATGGGCAAGGCCCTGGCTCGATATAAGTAAAAAAAAATTAGTTCGATGCCAGAATGGCGTACAGTGCCAAAAAAAAGAGCAGAGCTCTGAGAGAGCCTGAGAGCCACGCGGTTTAAAGAAAATAAAAATTTATTATGGCCCGGAATAAAGTCTCAGGGACTTACCGATGATCTGGCCGCTATCTCGCGCCTTACTTCCTCCAAATCAAAATCTATGGTGGCGTTCATCAGAAAATAAAACTTTTGGCTTCTTGGAGGTTATTTCACGCTCGTGCGACAACGACAGAATAAAGGTGCGCGCCAAAGGTGTCGCGCAGTTTTATTGCATCAGCTGGAAAGGCTAGCGCACGCGCATGAAGCCCAGGTTTGCGCGGTCTACTCGTCTTGCGAAGACGACGGCGACAGGGAACCAATGAGCTGAAGCGTCTATCGGTCGGCTTGCCCCATTGGCTCAAAACGTAGAGGGGTGCGTTCAAACTACGTTGAGTTTGTACTGCACAACACAGCAGTTAAAAATAGACAAGGCTAATATACAATATATAATATAATTTCCAATTGGTCCATCTCGTCATGCCCATTTTTATTTTTATTATAATTATAACGGTGTGACGGTGTTGGAAGCCATGGGCTGCAGCACGTGGTCGTTTCAGATGCCATGCCTGCTGGGTGATGCCCTCTGTGGCTTGCCGGTGAACCCCTCTGCGTGCGATGGTAACATAGCGATCTCCTTGGCGGCGCCTTTCAAGCTAGTGTTTTTAAATGAAACAAATAAAAAAAAGAAAACGGCCAGAAAACAATCAAAATAAAAGAATTTTATGAGCAGCTCTCAGACTATCCCTGACAATGTTGAGTTTTTAATTAAAAAGGTGGTTTGGGCTTGATCCTGTCGTTGCCGGTCGAGGTAAAAAAATTAAACGTAATCCACCACGTTACAACACCCTCCGGCCAGACCGGAAACAACCCCCCGAGTCTCCAAGACCACACTCCGGGCCGACTGACCAATTATTAGGTCTAGAATATCAAAAAAGATATGCAAACCCGCGGCCCAGGCTGTCTGAGAGCGTGCTTCAATACTTAAAACTAGTGCAAACTTACGAGCAAGGAATATCAAATGGACGTAAGCCTATAAAAATAAAAAAAATAGAAAAAGAAGAGAGAAAAATAAATATGCGGCAGCTCGCTGTTTGCGATGCCGAGAACGAGCCTTATTAACTAGCTTAAGAGCTACTATCATACAGGTTCTAGAGATAGGCCAAGGAATCAAACTCTCCATATACCAAAAGAAACTTTTTACATTTAATGTGGCGCCTTGCGCTTATGAGTCGTACAGCCTACAACAAGGTTTTTGCATGCAGGACAACAACAGCAACGTTCGACCCACATGGACGGACAAAGACGAACAATTCCCCTTGGAGAATATGACCACCACCTAAATTAAAACAACTGTAAGTTATCCGAGGACACTACTCAGAGGCAGCGGTCTCTAGATACGGCTTGAGGTCTTTGGTGTCCGCGCGGCCGACTGATTCGCCTTTTTCATTCACGAGCTCATATATTGTACGCGAGATTACCCTCGATACCGTGAATACGCCGTCAAATTTATTAGTGAGCGACGCGGTTACTCCTTTACTCGCGGAAGAAAGCGTACGGTCTCTCCGAAGGACGCGGTCGCCGATTTGGTAAGTAAGTTATGGGCAGCATCTAAGTGCCTCTTCATGAGCTCTCTCAAGGCTTCGAGCCTTTGGACTCTCTCGGACCAGGTGTCGACATTCCCGGGACGAGGGGGTGCCGATGTAACAGGCTCAAGTTTCTCATGAACGGTGCCCTGGGGCAATGGATCTCGGCCGAAATTTGAAAACGAAGGCGAGGTTTTCAAAGACGAATGATACGCGGTATTAAATGCGAAGCGGAAGTCGTTAAGATGGACGTCCCATTTACGCTGTGTTTCCTTGATAAACGAGATTATCATCGTCTTTAATACTCGGTTGATTCGTTCGACCGGGTTTGCTTGGGGGTGGTATGGCGGCGACTTAACGCGCTTAATCGCGTACTCCTGACAGATCTGGTCCACGATTTTGTTACAAAATTCGGCACCGTTGTCCCTGATTAAAAACTTCGGCGTACCCCAGCGAGTTATAACCAGGTCTTTAAATGCCTTGGTTATGGTCGCGCCATTCGCATTTCTAATTGCCCACACGACGGCCAAGCACTCCTTCTCAGTCACCCGCTCGGCGGCTGACAGGGACCGGCCGGCGTAGGTGATTACGCGCTCTACGCCTTCTATCGTCTGGGTCAGGACGGCTCCAACTCCAGTGGAGCTTGCATCTTTTTGTAGAGTGAACGGATGCGCGAAGTCTGGGCGAGCAACTACTGGCGCCGTAGTTGAGGCGGTTTTAATCGCCTCAAATGCAGCCTCCTGCTTTGCCTGCCAATCAAAGGGCTGCGCTTTCTTTAATAGTCGGAAAAGGGGCTCTGCTACTGTCGCAAAGTTCGGTATAAAGCGCCGATACCACCCTGCCGAGCCTAGAAAACTTCGAAGTTTGCGGATATTTCGCGGCGCTGGCAAGTCCAAAATAGGGGCCAGCTTGCTTGGATCAACCTTGACGCCCTCGTTGTTAATGAGGAAACCAAGGTACCTGATCTCAATTCGGAAGAATAGGCATTTATCGGGGTTGACTGAGAAACCAGCAGCAGCGAGTCGATTTAATACCTCTTTCAACCATTTGAGGTGATCTTCGAAGGTCTCGCTCACTATTATGACGTCGTCTAAATAGGCGAACGCATGAGGCTCCAATTCCGGGCCAATGACTTTATCGATTAGACGCTGGAAAGCCTGGTCCAGGTCAATCGTGCTAATATAATTAGTTTTCTGAAGTTTATCCAGGATGTTTGTCATTGGCGGAAGAGGATAAGCGTCCTTCTTAGTGACTCGATTTATTTCCCTGAAGTCGATGCACAGGCGATGAGTGCCATTCGACTTCCTTGCAATTACAACCGGTGAGGACCAAGCACTATTAGACGGCTCAACTAATTTTTGTTCAATTAGCTTGTCCATCAGCTTGATCATCTCGTCCATCACAGCAGGAGACCGAACATGGTACTTCTGCTTGACAGGCGGATGGTCACCCTCATCAATGGTATGTTTGGCAAGGTAGGTAGCACCCAGTTCCTTTTTTGAAGCCTTTAACTCGCGCTTAAGGAAATCCTCTACCAGAGCCATTTGTGTCTTGGTGAGTTCCTTAATCGCGGCGCACCCATCGTCGTCTATCCGCGCGAAGCTGGACAATAAGTCTATAGTGGCTGTGCGGTAAACTTCGTCGTCGTAAGCCATACGAATAACGTTGGCGTTGCCATCCACAATTAATCTAAATTGTCGAATGGCATCCATTCTCAGAACACATTGGTACTTAAAATTCGGTACCACTTTGTATTCTACGCATTTTTGGACGACATCTAGGGTGCTAGGTAGCGCCACTTCCCCTAAAACTAACTCTATGCTACCATTCGGAAATAGAATAGCTTTAACTTCAGAGGGTTTAATCTCTTGGTTAAATTCTGCGGCTAATTCTATCCCCTCTTTACCCAGAATGGAATTCGTCGAACCCGAGTTCACTAGCGCGTTGAGTTCTCTGTTGGCGATCTTTAATTTGACGAAAAATCGTGTGCCTTGTTCATAAAATTTTAAGGCTGCGCAATCGTTTTCCGAGAGCTTATCGGAATCGAGATATACGCGTGATTCGCCAGGCGACATACGCGCTCCCTCCCCGCCAGAATACGATAAGGGCGAGAAAAATGGAGAGACAGAGTACTATCTATATCCTGCACGACCACATTTGAAGCAAAAAATTTGCTGTTTCTTAGTAAATTGCATCGTACTGTGGTCGTGAGGTGCAGGTATGCCATAAGAAAGGCAATTTGTGCATATAATCGTCGCTGAGGTAGACGGCGCTTGAGAAATCGCGTCTACATTTATTTTCGCCACGTTTTGTTTACGCTTGTTTGCCGAGGGAAGTCTATTCGCGTTATTGTCCCTAATTTTTCTACCCGACCTAGGACTTTTATGCCTAGGTGGGCTATGTGACATTGCGTCGCACCTCGCTGTCCGAGGGGGTGAATGTGTTTTTTCGCTAGGACTATTTTTCTCCTCGAAATTCGCGTCCATTGCTGCCAAACTTGCCCTCGTGTTCCGAGTTTCTTCGCCCTTATACGCGAATTCCGGTAAAAATGACATTTCCGGCGCAGGGGGTGGTTTGTAATCGCGGATGGTTGCCCATTCCGCTTCCCAATCTTTACCCAGCTGCGCAAGTTCCTCGAAATCAAGTTGCTCTTCGACCGAGTATGGACCGTGTAACTTGTTGTATAGACCTGACAGGCAAGTTAGATAGTCTTCAAATTTTTCTTTCGCGCCTTGAGTGCGCGCGCGGATTTGATCTCTTACACGGCGGTCTAAATTATCGTCGCCAAATCGACTTCTGAAAGCTGTTCTAAATGTGGACCATGATGTCCATTGCGACTTCTTCAGCTGATACCATTGTAAAGCGACACCTGTCAGCAGCAATGGCAGTGCGCTAATTAATTCAATATCCGAGAGTGGAGAAAAAATTCTACACTCGTCTACTCTCGTTAGAAAATCTTCCGCGCTTGCCTTAGATGAGCCATTAAATTTTAAATTCCACTGGCGCACTACTTTACCGACGTCCCTATTTACTTCAACACGAGTGTTGGTACCTCGCGAATTATGATTATAGGGGTTGGTAGGCGTGGAATTAAAATTTTGCTCTTCATCCGATGTTATTGGCGGAATTCGCGTCGAGTTATGTACATTTGCGCCACCGTTATTGTGCGGCGCATAGGGGTTAAAATTACTATGAATATTAGGGGTTGATATCCCCATGTAATCGAAACTGTCTTGTGCGGCGAAGGGTATAACGCGACGTGGAACAAAAGGTGGTGATTCCGTCGTTAAATTGCTTGAAATAGTTGTGCTCGTGGCCTGGTGCGCGACAGGTACGAACCTGGATGCATTTTCGAAATGCGATGCAACGGGCCCTGGGTAGGCTGCGGTGTACGCCTGTGAATACGGTGCATATGACGCGCCTGCGCAGGTCGTTATTGTCGACGTGGTCGTCGCGGTGAAGGTAGCATGGGCGTGGGTGTTAAACGCAGTCGCGTCTAAAATGTTCGATAGGTCAGACGGTTTTTGAGATACCGTCTGATCATCGCGTATTTGTGATTGTGGCGTGTCTAGTGTGTCGTCTTCTTCCCACGGTATATTATTATCGCCTACTCTTTTTTTAATATATCGAACTACGCGATCTCTTAAAATTGGTACCACCCCCGCTGCATTTATATTAAATGCATTCGCGAGTCTACGCAGTTCTATTTCACCCAGCGTATACACCCACGATTCGGTTGCGTTAGAATCAATTTTCGAGCTAATAAAAATAATTTAAACGACGTAAGATTGTTTAATTAAATAATAATAATTTATATTTTAAATTAATATAATTGTAATAAATTTTAAATAATCTAAAGAAATTAAGAAATTCAACGAAAACGTAAATTTATTGCTTTATTTCCTTTCGCTGTGGTATCAAGTGACAGTTCGGCTGCTAGAAAAGGACTGCGATAATACGAAACTAGCCGAGCGCAGTCACGAAGTTCACGTGCGCATCGACGAGTCGAGGCAAGAAGCCAAGATGGCGAAAACTAAAATTCACCGCTCCGTAATAGCGTCGGTTCCCGCGAAGCACGAACGCGAGCGAAGACGTACGAAGTTTGTTGAGCCTTCGAGCGAGGTAAGATGGCAAAAACTGTGAAAGGCTGTCAGCTAGCAGGCTGAGACCGCGTCACGCGAGTCAAACCGAGCTGTCGCGAGTAGTACCGAAGGCGGTCAGGCGTCGTGCACTGTGTACACAAGCTATGTCGAGTGACGGGTGCGAGAGAATTACTTTTATTCTCTTGGACGTTTCACTCGATTTTTATGTATTTTAGGTTACTCCTTATCGTCCAAATTTTTGGAATAGTCTCATAAATAGTTCTACTATTTAATGAGACTATTTAGGATATTTTACGATCGTGATTTTATTTGAAAATTAATTAAAAACGACCGAGCTGTCAACCGAACAGCTGTATAATCGCACTCCCGGAAAAACAGAGGCAAACACTTAACTCGCGTACACGATTTTTCGCGACCTATAGTGCAGAGCACTTTTATTCTTGTATAGCGCTTGATAAAAAAAATAAAAGATATAAAATGTGCAACACAAAATACAAATCAATATATAAATACATTTAAAACATAAAAACATATAATACATAAAATAAATATTTTTCTAATTTGGAAAATGAAATAATCCAAAATCCTGCGCGGATAAGCGAGCGCAATGAAGCTGAAAATAAAATTCAGGAGGAAAAAATAATATTCAAGAAAAATATGAAATAGAAAATTTCAAGACTCAACTCAAAATTAAAAATTTGAGTCTTGAGTATTCAATGAAATTTTCAAGCTTCATAAAGAAAGGAAGCTTGTTCACAAAATAAAGGCTTTTGTGAATATTTTCCCGGTGATTCGAACTCCTTTTAGTCGTTGGGCTTAAAACGTAGAGGGGTGCGTTCAAACTACGTTGAGTTTGTACTGCACAACACAGCAGTTAAAAATAGCTAAGGCTAATATAGAATATATAATATAATTTCCAATTGGTCCATCTCGTCATGCCCATTTTTATTTTAATTATAATTATAACGGTGTGACGGTGTTGGAATCCATGAGTTGCAGCACGTGGTCGTTTCAGATGCCATGCCTTCTGGGTGATGCCCTCTGTGGCTTGCCGGTGAACCTCTCTGCGTGCGATGGTAACATAGCGATCTCCTTGGCGGCGCCTTTCAAGCTAGTGTTTTTAAATGAAACAAATAAAAAAAAGAAAACGGCCAGAAAACAATCAAAATAAAAGAATTTTATGAGCAGCTGTCAGACTATCCCTGACAATGTTGAGTTTGTAATTAAAAAGGTGGTTTGGGCTTGATCCTGTCGTTGCCGGTCGAGGTAAAAAAATTAAACGTAATCAGAGATGAGTTGGGAGATTGTTAAAGTAATGTATTTAATTTCGAGTGATTTTCCGCAGCGCGCCCTATTGCGAAATGCTCTTGGGAACTAAAATGAAAGGTTCATGCTACTACTTGAACGGTAAAACAGAGCTACTGTTTATCACTTTTGCAGCGCCCCCAATTGCGTACAGCTTTTTCGGATCTTTTTCGAACTAAAATTAAAGGTCCGCGCTGTTATAATCATATGTGGGAGCACACACAATGAAGCGCGTCATGTCAGTGTATCCCCACTAACTCGCTTCGATTTCACGCTGTCGGTTGTCGAGTTAAAATCAGAAATTGTATTTTTCTCGACTTCATTCAAAGGAGGCGCGAAATAGACGCAGAATTCAAAATTACGGAATATAACATTAAAAAAATTACACTTTTTTTATATATACTTTGAAAAATATTGATCTGAAATAAGTATCTAGAAGATTTTGTGAAATTTTAAGATGATTTAAATACGTGAAAAATAATTTTTTAATGAAATTTAAAGTCAATAAATGCTTAAAGATTTGAAACAAAATATCGATTTCGGCATTTTTTTTTTAAATTATGTAGGGAATATTTTATAATAAGATATCATTCAAGATGAAATACAAGTTTCAAAAATGAAGGGTTTGAACATTTTTGTAATAGTTTTTGCTGATTTCAGGTAGTTCATCCACAAAAATTAGACTTCAGGCAAAAATGGATAGATTTTTTTTCAAGAATAGCAATATTATTATTAAAGAGATCATTTGGAAGATAGGAGATTAGTTTCCAAGAAAAAAAATTAAAACATAACAAAATAATGCATTTAACAAATTTTATTTTTACCCGGACTTGTTTTCTTATCGCTTCATACCAAATTTTAGAAAATGATGTGATTCTGTGAAATCACGGATAATTTTTTTAAGAAAAAGGCTTTCTACAACTTAACCGTTTCCATTTTTTGGAAATTATAATAAATTCTTTAATGGCTAAAATCATTAAAAATAAAATTTCCAAAACAAAATTCTTGTAAAAAAATTACTGAATTTGGTAAAAACTTATTCATTTTAGAAATATGGAAACGGCTAGGTTGTATTAGGTCTTTTTCCTGAAAAAACGAATCTTGATTTATTTGAATCACATCATTATTTTTTAAATTTGGTTTGGAGCGATAAGAAAAAAAGTCGGGGTAAAAATAAAATTTGTTAAATTTATTTTTTCTTATGCTTCAAATATTTTTCTTGGAAATTAATCTCTTTTCTTTGAAATGATCTCTTCAATAATAATATTTCTATCTTTGGAAGCAAAATTATCTTTTTTTACCTAAGACATATGGCAATTTCAATAGATGAATGTAAATGAAGTGTTTGCTGATTTAAGAAAATACATAAATTATATGTGAATTTACACCTCAAACTTTTCTTGATATGAAGCTAAGTCGACAAACGGTTACTAAAAAATAAAATACATTGAATACAATTTTTTGGAATTTAACATGAAAAATGAACGAAAAACTTAGAAATTTGTAAACAACAGGCTAGAATTTTTGTTTGTTTTTTTCCTTTATAAAGAACGGATTACCATTTCTTCGACCGTTATATTATTATATCATATATAGGTTTGGTTTCGTCGGTCTTAGGGTCAATAAAACAACATAAAAGAAAAATTATTGAATCAATTTATATCAATAAAAATATTAATATTTCAATAAATTGTAAGGCTGAAATTATGAATATTAATCGAATTTGCCATGGCATTATTTATTATATGATTTTCAAGTTTGTGTTCTCAAGCATATGAACCTCTCTCTAATTTCCGATGGAAGTGTCTATGTAAGGAAAGGTTTTAAATATTACAAAAAAAGCATAAATTGTATTTGAATTCGCATGCGATCTTGCACTTTGAGATTTATTCGGTGTGAAGTAAATTCGACAAATCATTACTATAAAGTAAAATACTTGAAAAAAGATTTTCAAAATATTTAATATTTTTACACGAATGTACATACAGTCGACCGGCAATCGAAATACCCGGGCTCGAATCCCGGTGCATTCGAAAACGTCTTTTTTCCACAGAAAGATTTTCAAATTCTTTAAACTTAAGTATGTAACTATGAACGTATTAATATGTTTAATGTTTTTAAATTATTCAATGTTTTATTAAAACAATTAAAATAGTAAATTGTAATGACCCTTGATTTAATTTATAATAGACTTCTTCATTTATGGACCCTAAAGCCAATGCAATTTATTAAAACATTTTGAATTGGAAATAATTCTGAATGTTTGAGTATAAAAGGTTTAAATATTTGAAAAATACATAAATTATATCAAAATTAGCACACGAAATCGTAAACTAACTTTAATTTGGTATGAAGAAAAATTGAAAATAAATCCTTTAGAATAAAACATTTTGAAAAAACTTTCAGAATACATAACAAATTATAAATGAAAATTTCAATATATAAGTATAAATAAAAGGTTTGATTATTCAAAAGTAAAATATATTATATCTAATATTTTATCGAACAGCACACTTTAAGATTTCATTGGTATGGGGATACACATTTTTAAAATTACACGACTTTTCGTAACATGTTCAACCCCAGCATATAGAATGCAGAAAAGACTTTCTAAAAATATTTTAAGTAGGTTAACAAATCACTATGAAGACATACTAAAAAAAATCTTTTAAAATTTCAATTTTTTTACATACTTATTAATTTCCTTCAAAGAGATCTAAATTAAAATTTCTTTTGTAATATCTTTCTATAAAATAAATCACTTTAACGAAAGTTGAAACTCCAGGTCAACCCTTGTAATTTCCGATGGTAGTTTATATAAATAAAGGGTTTCCCAATAGGGGTGATATGATTTTGAATGTCCCTATCGGGCTCATTTGAACTGAAATTTTTGACGTCTGCTGTCAGTTGTCATCAGTAAGGTTTGCCATTTAATCATGAGTAGTTTCACGCTTCCACAACGTTTGGAAATTGTCCAATTATTTTATCAAAATTCGAGAAGTTTTGTCGGTGTTCAAAGAGCATATCGTGCAAAATATGGTCGTCATTCTGCTCCATCCGCGCTCTCAATTCGTCGAATAATCGATAAGTTGGAGAGTGAATTTACTCTATTGGATACTGAGCCTAAAAATCGTATGCGTACCGCACGTTCTACACAGAATATAGCCGCCGTACAGGCCAGTATCGAGGAAAACCGTGAATTGTCCGTGCCACGCCGATCTCAGGAATTGGGCCTGTCCAGGATGACTACCTGGCGTATTTTGCGATTGGATTTTGGCCTGCATCCCTATAAGATGATTCTGGCCCAAGAACTGAAGCCTAATGACCATCGTTTGCGTCGGGAGTTCGCGGATTGGGCTCTGGAATCAATTGAAAATGATCCCAATTTTCATCAAAAAATCATCTTTTCTGATGAGGCGCATTTTTGGCTCAAGTCTCGGGGGACATTTGGCCGATATATTGTTTAAATCATAAATGGCATAGAATATTCAATATAATAAAAAGTCTGTGCTTAGGCTACAAAAATGTGAGATGAAAATATTGCTAACATAAAACTGAGAATGTAAATTTTAAACTTGAATTTTATGTTTATCTCTTCCTCATAGAAAATATCTCTGTAACTAAAAAGTTTTTAAATGCCCAAAATTGATAAGAAGTATGGAAATTTGAATAAGAAAATATAAATTGATTCAAATTTGGAACATTTATTGGCATCAAATTTTACTGAAAGTTTATTTTTGAAGTGTTCTGACTCGATAACCGAAAGCGCTAAATCTAAAAATAGCATTGCATGAAGGAAGCGAGGAGAATAAGGATCAGTGGGACGTGTCGTTCTCGCGTTCCAGAGCGACGAGGAAGAAACAAGGGCAGCGCGTGCCGCTGCCCCTCCAAAGAAATTCTGATGGTAAATCATTTCTGGATTTTCTAACTTTCATTATTTACCGACGCGCAAAGTACACCTTTTGCGCATCGCGTTCAGAGGGCGCGTTTATCAGCCCACTTTTGTGAAATTCTCTTATTCCATTACTTTAGCAATCTCCCAACTCATCTCTGACGTAATCCACCCAGTGTGCACAGATCTGATACCGACGCAGTCACAACTACAGAAGCACTCTCCTGTCCGTGAGAAGCGAGTAGGGAAAGGCGGTGGCGCGCGCTGCCTTTCTTTCTTCCTCGTCGCTCTTGCACGCGAGAACGACTCGTCCCACTTCTCCTTATTCTCCTCGCTTCCTCCATGCAATGCTATTTTTAGATTTCACATTTTACGCTTTCAGTTATCGAGTCGAATTTGAGAATTGTATTTCTCTCGACTCCGTGCAAAAGAGGCGCGAAGCAGACGACAATTTGAAATGTATGAAATATGTTATTTGAGAAACAACACTTTTTTTTCCAATATATTGGAAAAAATCTGCCTGAAATAAACATTTAAAAAATCGTGCAAAATTTGATAAGCATTTGAACATTTCAAAAATAAACTTTCAGTAAAATTTCTTGCCAATAAATGTTCAAAATTTGAATCAATATATATTTTTCTATTTAAATTTCCATACTTCTAATCAATTTTGTACATTTAAAAAATTTTCAGTTAGAAATATATATTCTATTAAGAAAAAATAAACATAAAATTCATGTTTAAAATTTACATTCTCAGTTTTATGTTAGAAATATTTTCATCTTACATTTTTGTAGCCTAGGCACAGACTTTTCATTTGAAAAAAGAAATGCTCTACAAAATGGAAAAATTTTCTAATAGAAGTGGATAAATCAAAAAGCTAAAATATCTGTTATCTTCATATGAACGAGTAAAAATTTACCAATATCAATTTTTACATGAACATTTTTGTTCGAAGTGTTGAAATCTTGTTACAATTTGACAAGATCATATGGACAAGTTCAATCTTTTAAATGAAATATCTTGTGATTTTTAATTTGTCTGTTCTTCTGAAATCGGGGGAAGATTTAAATAGTAAAAATAAAAATTTCCAATGGAATCCAAGGTCAGTAAATGCTTAAAGTTTTAAATCAAGATTTTAATTACAAAATTTTGAAGCTTTGTAATTTGCTTTATAAATGACTACTTGTATCAGAAAGTAATTCAGCTCTGTAGAGCATTTTTATAATTTGAATTCAAAATAGGTGCTTAGGCCAGAAAAAAGTAAGATAAAAATTTTTTCACCATAAAACTAAGAATGTAAATTTTAAATTTATTATGTCATATGTTTATCTCTTCTTAATGGAAAATACTCTGCACATAATTATCTGTTTCGATATTTTTTAAATGTACGCTAACATTTAAGAAATTCATAAGTATTTCACCTTTTTATGAAGATTAAAAATTTCCAAATAACACTTTGATTGACAAAGCTAAAAATTTGTCAATAATTGATATATTGTATTGTAAGTTTAAACATAGGACGACTTAAAATTTCACAATGACATTACTTTTCAAGTACTTGAACCTTTCTTCAATTTTGAGAATTCTTTCAGAGGTTTATTTCAGGTGAGTGACTTTTTCTTTTTTTAATGCAAAATTTTATAATTCTAAATTTGACTCATCTTGTATCACTGTAAAAAGATTTTAAAACTTCAAAAAATGTTGTCAGTTTAATTCAAAGTCAATAAATATTCAATGTTTGAAATTGAAATATTAAGTGAAAGATTTTCAAGCTCTGGGAATCAACTACATTAATAACACAATTTTTCTTCTTCGTAAAGCATCTCAATTTTCAAATTAAAAGTCTCCGCATAGGTTACAAAAACGTAAGATGAAAATACTTTTTATTATAAAATATAAAATAACGATTTCAAACTCAAAAATTATTTGTCTGAAATAAGTCTTGAAGATCTTGTAAAAATAATGGGAGATTTGAATACTTCTAAAATAAACTTTCAGTGAAATGGTGAACTCAATAAATGTTCAAAACTTAAATCAAGATATCAGTTTACAAATTTTTAGTTGTGTAACTTTAAGCATTTACTGACCTTGGATTCCATTGGAAATTTTTATTTTTACTATTTAAATCTTCCCCCGATTTCAGAAGAACAGACAAATTAAAAATCACAAGATATTTCATTTAAAAGATTGAACTTGTCCATATGATCTTGTCAAATTGTAACAAGATTTCAACACTTCGAACAAAAATGTTCATGTAAAAATTGATATTGGTAAATTTTTACTCGTTCATATGAAGATAACAGATATTTTAGCTTTTTGATTTATCCACTTCTATTAGAAAATTTTTCCATTTTGTAGAGCATTTCTTTTTTCAAATGAAAAGTCTGTGCCTAGGCTACAAAAATGTAAGATGAAAATATTTCTAACATAAAACTGAGAATGTAAATTTTAAACATGAATTTTATGTTTATTTTTTCTTAATAGAATATATATTTCTAACTGAAAATTTTTTAAATGTACAAAATTGATTAGAAGTATGGAAATTTAAATAGAAAAATATATATTGATTCAAATTTTGAACATTTATTGGCAAGAAATTTTACTGAAAGTTTATTTTTGAAATGTTCAAATGCTTATCAAATTTTGCACGATCTTTTAGATGTTTATTTCAGGCAGATTTTTTCCAATATATTGGAAAAAAAAAGTGTTGTTTCTCAAATAACATATTTCATACATTTCAAATTGTCGTCTGCTTCGCGCCTCTTTTGCACGGAGTCGAGAGAAATACAATTCTCAAATTCGACTCGATAACTGAAAGCGTAAAATGTGAAATCTAAAAATAGCATTGCATGGAGGAAGCGAGGAGAATAAGGAGAAGTGGGACGAGTCGTTCTCGCGTGCAAGAGCGACGAGGAAGAAAGAAAGGCAGCGCGCGCCACCGCCTTTCCCTACTCGCTTCTCACGGACAGGAGGTGCTTCTGTAGTTGTGACTGCGTCGGTATCAGATCTGTGCACACTGAATCCACCACGTTACAATGTGCGTACTTCTGGCAACAGAAAAGTGCACGTTTTTGAATACACAATTTAGCTCTCTTTATGTCTATTCTTCCTGAAGCGAAGATTAATCCGGTAATATTACCGTTATCAAGGTAATATTCCCTCTTTAGAACACTAGTTATGAGCGTGGACGTAAGAATATATGGACGAAGCTCAAAATCCCAACTTAGGCGAGGGGGAAAAACCAAATGAGCGAAAAAGTTCAGTAGGGTAGAGCGTCCATAGTACTTAAGGACATTTTAGGCCTCTAATTGGTTGATTTGTTTATATGCTGGCGTCTTCTACTAAAAATTTTTTATGAATGTTTATGAACAGAGTGCCGATGAGAGTAGTCTGAACTTAGTAACGTACTGCTACTCGGGCTTCAGCCTTCGGGGGGGGGGGGGGGGTGTATGATATCACAATCGACCAGTGTGCGCGCACACTCCAGTTGACTTTACCACAGTGATAAGCCGCAACGCGAAAGACCTATTATTTTACTATTTTGTACCTTATTGGCATTCAACAATATTTACTATGCATGTATTTATTAACTCGTTTAGACTTTAATTAAGAATCCCTGGCGGAAGTATTGGATTTTTTTTGTGATTCATTCTGAACCAATCCGAAAAACTTTTTGAATTTCTTTTTTATAACAAATAGTCAAAAATCAATCCGAATGAGTACGAGTTCGGGTTCATATAAATCGGATTTCCAATCAGGACTAATCCGAATTATTCTGACCTCGAATTTATTCGAATTAAAAATTGGGTTTGGGTTTTTAACCACTTGCGAAGAAAGTTGATTGGGACTCTAATAAAATAAAGCTCTTACCCTGTGAGATAGAAATTAAGTTTAAACCATAAAAAATTAAAAGAAAAAGAAAGTAGAGGTTTTGTAAGTCGCTTTCTTCCTTCTCTTTTCTTAGTCTATTAGTGTTAGTCTTACTAACACTAATAGTTATATTCAGTTCAGTGGAGTTCAATTTGATTGAAATCATTTAGTGTCAAAAATTTTTTAATACTATGTGCGATCTACATCAGTCATTTTTTTCTATGTGAATTAATAATATTATATCCGTGTTATACATTGTTTTTATAAATTTAACACAAATTTGATTGCAATCCCAATGTTGTCAAATAATTTTAACTGCCGACTTAATGATCTTTAAATTCATTTAGTGTCAATAGAAATTAAAAATTGTACACTAAATATACATTTTGAGTACTAAAACAACGAAAAAGGATGAAAAAAAAGAATGGGCCATCTGCAAACAACGCGTCATATTTTAGGGGAGGGCCAGCCTAGTATTACGCAATGGCGAAAAACAATAAGAAAAGCCAGAGAAACACGTAACATGGGGATGGGGTTACGTGTTTCTCTGGCTTTTCTTATTGTTTTTCGCGGGGTCAAAGATCCCCTGGAAATTCGATACATAATTTACGGATGGCCCTAAAGAGGTTTTGGAGGTCGTTTTCTTCCTTCCTTTTCCGTACTAAATAATATATCTGAATATCGTTTAAGTTTATAACAATTTACCAGGTGAATATTCCGGCTAGAAATTTGACGTAGGGTTCCACGTAAAGTCACCTTTCGATTCATCGATTGTGACCTATTAATATAGTGTACAAGGTATTCAAAACTCAAAAATAACGTCCATTCTTTCGTAATTCTGTAAGTTTAAGAGATATTTGCAGTTAAGAATAATATTCTCAAATCCCACTGCGTGATACAGTCCATCGGATGGACAGTGGATGAAAGTTATATTATATTACAGGCATATTAATTTCCAAGAATTCCACCGACAAACCTTCGTTTCACAGGACCCTGGCGGACCCAGTCCAGTGAAAGGTCAGCGAATTCGTAATAATATAGATAAGAGGAGCATAAAAAACATTTAAATTGTTACTATTATCATTCTGCGGTACATTTTGAGTTTGAAGGTATCGAAATTAATTTTATCTTTTAGCGTTAAAAACTAAAAGAACATAATACCTGTAACTGAAGGCAATGCAGTGGTTCATCAATTTCCATGTCTTCACCGTCAGTATTGACTATCTGTTAGAGTGAGACGAAAGTAGTTGTGTCTTACTCCAACGAATGGTCAAGTTTAACGCTGGAAACGTTCCGCAAATGGTGAACCACTGTACTGTCTTCAATGAAAGGTATTATGTTTTTTTAGTTCTTAACGACTAAAAAATAAAATTATTGTATTAATTTCGATACCTTCAAATTCAAAATGTACCGTAGAATCATGATAGTAACAATTTAAATGTTTTTTATGCTCTTATTTATATTATTACGTAGTCATCTAATGGCCAGCGAACGGTTAGTAAACGGTCATCGAATTCCTGACCTTTCACTGGACTGGGTCTTCCAGGTGAGGAACCTCATTAGAATTTGAATCCAGATTTTCAGCGTCATCGTGAAGCGACTGAGTTTCTTCACCTGACGTATTTGAAGAAGTCAACATTCTTGCCAAATCAATAAACAGTTTATTAGAAATTGGGATAGATTCTGATACGTCATCAAAGACATTATTTGACGATGTTTTTTTACCATAATTGTCCGGACAGTTCACTTTTTCAGGATTACTTTTTAAATCATTATTCAAATTTAGCGACTGATTATTTATTAGGATCCATATTTTCAGATAAAGCAATATTACTGTGAAAGTTTCGTTGCCAGCGTCATTTGAATTTCGAATTATTCAACAACATTTGTTGATGATTTTTAAAATTAAAATTTGAATTTTTATTATTGTTCGTTGCATGAAGCAGAACATAGGACTGATTTTCAATAATGCTTGAAGATTCTGTGACAGCTATAGTTTGAGAAAGATATGGACTCTTTCCGATCAGAACTTTATTTGACAGAGACGGTACTGCGTTATATTCAACTCTTTGTCTTAGATGATTTATGTAATCATCTTCTTTAAAGTGGCCATCGCAAACATAAAAATTGTTCCATTTAACTGAATTCTTTATTTGACATATGACTTGCCATTTTTTCAGTCTTGATTATTTCGCAGGAATTAGTGAAAACGTATGGTTTTTATATTCGGATTAGATGGGCTATAATATTTATTTTCATATTGTGGAAATTCGCCTGACCATTTTAGCTTTGGTTTTGAAAATGACATTTTAACTTACGCCAGCGAGAGGTATACATTTTTAATGTGACATTAACTTAGTTATCACAGCCAATTCAGCGAGAATCTCTAAAGTATCTCCAAAGTAAACTTTAATATCACAAGGGATTCATCAATAATTTTAAATCATGATGATTTAGAGTTAAACTAAGTTATCACAGTCGATTTCGTACAGAGATTCAATCATTATACAATAACTAAGACTTGAATTTAGTTATCACGCCCAATGCATATTTCGACTCAATTTAAAAAAAAATCCTTTTCTTTTTTACATTCTCATCATGGATCGGATGAGAAGGTATTGGTTTTATGTGAAAAATGACTTTCGAAATTTTCATCAAATCTTTACGTTTTGAGACCCCCTGAGTCAGAAAAAAGGGTTTTTACGAAAGTGTCTGTCTGTCTGTAGGTCATGTGCGGCATAACTCTCGATAGAAATATCAGATTGAATTGAGCTTTGGTACACTTTATCGGAGCCGAAAAAGTAAGGACCACATCCAATTAAATATAATATAATATAATCAAAAATACTTTTGTATTTTTGAAAATAATTTTTTGAAAAAATCAAAAATTTCAATACTGGTTTTAGATAGTGCTCATAAATCTCTAAAAATTATCCTGATAATATTTTTTGATTAAATCAAAATTAGAAATGTTACAGCATATTCAAATTCGAAAAAAGTCAATATCAAAGTTCCATTTTCAAGTTAAATTATACGAGATACGAAAAAACGTTATGATACAATATTATTGAATAAATAAAGACCTACAAATTTGAATTGTAACATTTTTTCATAAGATGCATATTTTTCTTTTTAATTCAAAAAAAAAAAAAATATTGAAAATCCAAAATTCAATTTTTTAACAATAATATTCGAAATACGAAAATAACGTAAGAATACAAAGTTGTTCGTTTCAAAAAGATCTACAAATTTTATCTAACGCAGTTTCTGATAAAACAAATATTTTTCGTTTCAATTCCAAAAAATATGATTAAAATTCAAAAATTCCATTTTTTAGACAAAATATGTGAGATACAAAAAAACGTTGAGATAAAAAATTGTTTGCCTAAATGAGGTCTACAAATTCTCATTAAGACATTTCGGGACAGGAGGTATATTTTAATTTTTTGATTTTTAATATTGAAAAAATTCGATTTTTTTCACCAAAATATGTGAGATACGAAATAAGCGTTGTTCTGCAAAATCGTTCCCTTAAATAAAGTCTACGATGGTTTTTCCTTTTTGAGATATTTGGAAGAAAATAAATATATCAATAATCATGTAATTTATTAAAAAGTTACAAAAATGCATACAGAAAATCGAGCGCGAAGCGCGAGTGTCATGATGAGAATGTGTTCCTTAAGGCCGATAGAGCCTTAAGTAAATTGAATTTCCTGTTTCACTTAAACTGAAAAAGAAACTTGGTGAATTTGAGAAAAAAACTAATTTACATCATCTTTATTATCATTAAATTGGTTTGAGCTTCAGTATTAAATTATAAGAAATAAACTTAAATGTATGCGAAGAGCACAAGACCGAGCGCGAAGCGCGACGATCGAATCGCGCGATTTTTTTATGTGTGATACGTGTGATGCAATGTGATGTTTCGACCAGTCCTTCAATTGAGGATCCCTACATTTCCAAATTTTTATTACAGAATGCAACATTGCAGTCGTTATGAAGAAAGAAAGAAAATGCAGTAAAGACATACAATTTTCAATTTAAGATATTTAAAGTATCATTTTTTGGACAAGATAGGGAATTATTAATTATCCATTTATGTTCATTTATTGTTTATTGTTTTTTTTTTGGTGAGGAGGAAAAATGGCAAAATCTTTTATAGACTTTGTACAGGACTCTCCTAGGACGGGTCTAGGCATACCTGTTAAAACCAAAAAACCCCCTCTCTCGAACCAATACACCACCCGCGGAACCGCCTTTCGGCTTTGATCTTCGCGGGCAGTTGGTTCCATTAATGTCGCGTACGACTCTTCAGTCATCCGTTCGCTCGGAACTCCCATCCGCGGCCTCACGCCCACTAGGCAAACTGACTAGCCGCGCCACCCAGGGGAGAAACAAACAGATTCCTCCCCCGACAAACAGATTCCTCCCCCGTATTGTTTATTGTTATCAATTTAGTTAATACCTAATAACAAGAACAATTTTTAAAGAATTTGAAAATCTTTCTGTGGAAAAAAAGACACTTTCGATTGCCGGTCGACTGCTCTGACCACTGAGCTACACATGCGTACGACATCTCCTTCTCCATAGGAAGACCTCATTATATCGCATATCGCCTTGCGGCTGTAAATGATTTCAAATTAATTAGTTGAGTTTGAAACAGAGATGAGTTGGGAGATTGCTAAAGTAATGGAATAAGAGAATTTCACAAAAGTGGGCTGATAAACGCGCCCTCTAAACGCTTTGCGCAAAAGGTGTACTTTGCGCGTCGGTAAATAATGAAAGTTAGGAAATCCAGAAATGATTTACCATCAGAATTTCTTTGGAGGGGCAGCCACGAGCGCTGCCCTTGTTTCTTCCTCGTCGCTCTTGCACGTGAGAACGGCTCGTCCCACTTCTCCTTATTCTCCTCGCTTCCTCCATGCAATGCTATTTTTAGATTTCACGCTTTCGGTTATCGAGTCGGAATTCAGAATTGTGTATTTCTGTCGAAACCGTGCAAAAGAGGCGCGAAGCAGACGACAATTTCAAATTTACGAAATATGTTATTTAAGAGACAACACCTTTTTTCCGATATTTTGGAAAAAATCTGCCTAAAATAAAAATCTGAAATATCGTGTAAAATTTTATAAGCATTTAAACACTTCAAAAATAAACTTTCAGTAAACTTTGATGCCAATAAATGTTCCAAATTTGAATCAATATATATTTTCCTATTCAAATTCCCATACTTCTTATCAATTTTGTGCATTTAAAAACTTTTTAGTTAGAGAGATATTTTCTATTAAGAAGAGATAAACATAAACTTCAAGTTTAAAATTTACATTCTCAGTTTTATGTTAGCAATATTTTCATCTCACATTTTTGTAGCCTACGCACAGACTTTCCATTAAAAAAATGAAATGGTCTATGGAAAGGAAAAATTTTCTAACAGATGTTTTTGAGATATTTGGAAGAAAATAAATTTATCAATAATCATGTAATTTATTAAAAAGTTACAAAAATGCATACAGAAAATCGAGCGCGAAGCGCGAGTGTCATGATGTGTCATGTATTTAGTGAATTTGAGAAAAAAACTAATTTACATCATCTTTAATATCATTAAATTGGTTTGAACTTCAGTATCAAATTATAATAAGTAAACTTGAATGTATTTGAAGAGCACAAGAACGAGCGCGGAGCGCGAGGTCCAGAAAGAACGGAGCGCGAAGCGCGACGATCAAATCGTGCGCCCTAGGCGCGCTCAAACTTGCGAGCGAAGCGCGCGATGAGAATGTGCCCGCGAAGCGGGCAGATTTTTTAGTATGTCTTCATAGTGATTTGTTAACCTAATTAAAATATTTTTAGAAAGTATTTTCTGGATTCTATATGCTGGGGTTGAACATGTTACAAAAAGTCGTGTAATTTTAAAAATGTGTATCCCCATACCAATGAAATCTTAAAGTGTGCTGTTCGATAAAATATTAGATATAATATATTTTACTTTTGAATAATCAAACCTTTTATTTATACTTATATATTGAAATTTTCATTTATAATATGTTATTTATTCTGAAAGTTTTTTCAAAATGTTTTATTCTAACGGATTTATTTTCAATTTTACTTCATACCAAATTAAAGTTTGTGTACGATTTCGTGTGCTAATTTTGATATAATTTATGTATTTTTCAAATATTTAAACCTTTTATACTCAAACATTCAGAATTATTTTGAATTCAAAATGTTTTATTAAATTGCATTAGCTTTAAAGTCCATGAATGAAGAAGTCTATTATAAATTAAATCAAGGGTCATTACAATTTACTATTTTAATTATTTTAATAAAACATTGAATAATTTAAAAACATTAAACATATTAATATAATTCAAATACAATTTATGCTTTTTTTGTAATATTTAAAACCTTTCTTTACATAGACACTTCCATCGGAAATTAGAGGTTTATATGTTATTTAAGCTATTGTTAAAGTAACTCAATTTTTATAATAAAAGGTTAACATTTTTTCCTGATGCTAAAATAAAAGTTATAATATAAAAGTTGCTTCTAATAAGCCTAAGTTAAGAGCATAATATTAATTTTGTAAAAATATACTACAAAAAATCTGTCCGCTTCGTGGGCACATTCTCATGGCGCGCTTCGCTTGCAAGTTTGAGCGCGCCTGGGGCGCGCGATTCCGATCGTCACACTCGGTCTTATATTCTTCGGACCCTAAAGCCAACTGAAAACGTGAAAAATATTTGAATATTAATACTAAGGGCCGATATAAGTCCTGTTTCATTATTATTTAAATTTATTACTTGTAATTTGATACTTAAGTTCAAGTCAATTTTATAATATTATCGATGTGAATTACATTTTCTCAAAGTTTTTTTTTTCTTCCAAATATTTAAAAAAGGAGGAGAATTCATAGACTCTTTTAGAGAAAACGATTTTTTGTATTATCGCTTATTTTGTATCACACATATTTTGGTTCAAAAATGGAATTTTTTATTTTCAATATTGTATTTTTTTAAAACCAAAACATGAAATATATATCTTGTCAAAAAATGTCCTACTGAGAATTTGTAGACCTCATTTAGGCGAATAATTTTCTATCTCAACGTATTTTTCGTATGTCACATATATTTTGTTCAAATAATGGAATTTTTGAATTTTAATCGTATTTTTTTAAATTATAATGAAAAATATACGTTTTATTAGAAACTATATCTGAAAATATTTGTATATATTATTGAAACGAACAATTTTCCATTCTTACGTTTTTTTCGTATTCCACATATTTTAGTTAAAAAATTGAATTTCGGATTGTCAATGGTATTTTTTTTTTAAATAAAAAGAAAAATATACATCTTATGAAAAAATGTTGCAGTTTAAACTTGCAGATCTTTATATGATATAGGTTTGGTTTCGTCGGTCATGCGGTCAATAAAACAACATTCTATAAAAAACTCCTTCATTATATTTAGTCAAAACTTCTCCTATGTTTCAACCTCACTGCGGGTCTTTTTCAAGGAATATATATGTCACTAAAAATTGAACAAATCAATTTACCATCAAATTTCTTTTCCCAAAGAGAACTATTTTATTTGTTGTGTTGATATAATAAATAAGTACTTACATAAATTACAAAAAAACGAAAGCATACATGAAGATTCAGTCTTATTCTTGAAAATGTTATTAAAATTAAAGTCTCAAAGATTGAGGGCTTCAATAATTTAAAATTACATTATAATACGGTGTGTACAATCCGATGAAGCAACGCAAACTGTAGGATAGAGAGACGAAGATACGATAAATTGAATTAAATTCACCAATGAAAAGCGTGCTAAAGCTTGAGAACACAAACTTGAAAATCATATGTTAAATAATGCCATGGTAAATTCGATTAATATTCATAATTTCAGCCTTACAATTTATTGAAATATTAATATTTTTATTGATATAAATTGATTCAATAATTTTTCTTTAATGTTGTTTTATTGACCCTAAGACCGACGAAACCAAACCTATATATGATATAATAATATAACGGTCGAAGAAATGGTCATCCGTTCTTTATAAAGAAAAAAACAAACAAAAATTCTAGCCTGTTGTTTACAAATTTCTAAGTTTTTCGTTCATTTTATCCGGTTTTCTATATACAGTGAATTCTACATATTTTTCCAATTCGTGTTGTTGCTTACTGGACTTCTTCATTTTGAATTGCAAGCAATGAGATAAGTTTTTGAGTTTCATTATTATACTTATTTTAACTATCTTCTACATTTTTATCTTTTACGAAAATTTTGAATTAATCTTTTAATTTATGGCGCTGAAGAGGGCCCCCGCATATGTAGCCAAAACGTTTGCCTTCTCTCTTTTTTTGCGTTTTTTATCGTAAGTAGCATTGATAATATTAATAGAAGAAAATAAAAAGAGGCCGCGGGTGGGTCCACTCGTTTGGAACGTCATGTACGACGATTTCCTGCGCATGGACCTGCCTGCTGGAACGAGCATCGTCGGCTTCGCGGATGACGCACTTGTCGTGTGCGCCGCTGACGACGTCGGAATCCTAGAGCTGAGGATCAATGAAAGTCTGTGGCGAGCGAAGCGCTGGTTGGACGGCAGAGGTCTTAAAATGGCCCCTGAGAAAACCGAGGCTTTGCTCGTTACGGACAGGAGATCCTTCCAATACCCGAGGATCGTTCTCGGAGAGCATGAAGTCGAGTGGAAAACAAGCATTAAGTACCTGGGGGTGCAGCTGGATCGTGGGCTTAGCTTTGGCGAACACCTAAAGATCGCAGCCGCCAAAGCCATCCAATGTGGAGCAAACTTGGCCCGGCTTATGCCAAACATTGGTGGACCCAGGGAAGCGAAAAGAAGATTGGTGGCGAGCGTGGTCCATTCGAAGCTGCTTTATGCAGCTCCGGTCTGGGCCAATGCCTTGCAAAACCATGCTATCCAGAAGAAGCTGTTCTCGGCGCAGAGACTTGTCGCGCTGAGAATAGTTTCGGCATATAGAACTATCTCTACGAGCCCTGTGCTGGTCCTGGCGAGCGTCCCGCCAATAGATTTATTGGCGGAGGAAAGGCAGGAAACCTTTCAGCTTCGCAAGGAGCTTACCTGCGCCGGCCTGCATGAAATCGCTCGTGCGAAGGAGGCCATCCGCAAGGATGGAAGGCGCAGACTCGTCGAGAAATGGCAGATGAGATGGCATGGTGAGCAGACAGGGAGATGGACCTACCGCCTGATCCCGGAGCTCGCCACCTAGCTGAACAGAAAGCACGGGGAAGTCGGCTTTTACTTGGCACAAGCGCTCTCGGGCCATGGCTGTTTTAACGCGTACCTGAGGCGCTTTAAGAAGAGAGACGAGGAGACGTGTTGCTACTGCGATTCCCCGGTGGATAACGCAGAGCACGCTCTCTTCGTCTGCGCAAAATGGGCTGTGGCTAGGGAGGTCCTCGGACAGGCGGTGGGTTCCGAACCTACTACTTACACGATGGTCCCCCTCATGCTCCAGTCTGAGCGGTTTTGGACGCTCATCGAGTCATTCGTAACAATTGTGATGAAGACGAGAGAACTTGATGGGCGTCGAGAGCGAAACAGCGGGGAGGGCCAGTAGAAATCGCATCGGGGCCTGCACCCGCGGTTCTGCGTCTCGGGTAGACTTGTCTGTCCGCCCTTAACAACTATGCTATCCTGAAGAGGCTGTTCTCGGCACAGAGAGGTGTGGTGATGAGAATTGTCTCAGCATACCGAACTGTGTCGACGATTGCTGTGCTGGTCCTGGCGAGCGTCCCTCCAATTGACTTATTGGCGGAGGAAAGGAAAGAGACCTTTCAACTCCATAAGGAGCTCACCTGCTTAACAAACCTGCAGGAAATCGCTCGCGTGAAGGAGGCCATCCGCAAGGATGGAAGGCCCAGACTCGTCGAGAAATGGCAGGTGAGATGTCATGGTGACCAATCCCGAAGCTCACCACCTAGCTGGATAGAAAGCATGGTCAAGTCGGCTTTTACCTGGCGCAAACGCTTTCAGGCCATGGTTGCTTTAATGCGTACCTGAAGCGCTTCAAGAAGAGAGATGACGAGTCGTGTAGCTATTGCGGATCCCTTGTGGACAATGCAGAGCACAAACTCTTTTTCTGTGCCAGGTGGGGCGTGGCAAGAGAGACTGTTGGTCGGGAAGTGGCCGCACAACTCACCCCTGGCATGTAGAGCGCGGCAACAACGAGGGCCAGTAGAAATCGCATCGGGGCCTGCACATGCGGTCCTGCGCCCTGCGCGGACTTGGCCGTCCGCGTCGACCGGGGGAGAAATCTTCTTGTTCCTCCCCAGGTTGGCGCGGCTGGTAGGTCTGCCAAAAGGGCGTGCGGCCACGGATGGGAGTTCCGGGCGAACGGATGACGGAAGAATCGTACGCGACTTTAAGCTGGAACCAATCACTCGTGAAGTTTAAAGCCGAAAGGCGGTTCCGCGGGTGGTGTATTGGTTCGAGAGAGGGGGTTTTTTGGTTTTAACAGGTATGCCTATACCCGTCCTAGGAGAGTCCTGTACAACGTCTATAAAAGATTTTGCCATTTTTCCTCCTCACCAAAAAAAAAAAAAAAAAAAAAAAAAATGCTACAAATGCTTATTATTCTGTTACATTTCCATAGCGTGTAAGAGAATGTAACTTACTGTAACGGTATAGTTTACCAAAATGTTAGTGCTCTTTACGTTTGACGAATGTCAGAATTACTTATAAGACAGTAGCTTTACCGATTTTTCCTAGGGAAAGTAGCACATGATAAGCAGTTCATTTGTATTAAGGTATAGTTTACCAAAATGTTAGTGCTCTTTACGTTTGTCGAATGTCAGAATTACTTATAAGACAGTAGCTTTACCGATTTTTCCTAGGGAAAGTAGCACATGATAAGCAGTTCATTTGTATTAAGGCCTCACTGATTCAGAATATGTGAAATGAAGTCATCCATCTTTTTTAAACCAAATTAGCACACAAAAACCGATCTCGATTATCAAAACCATAATCTTTAGATGTTAAAAAAAATATGGTATCGGATAATATCTTGGATTATAAACTGAAACATACCAGATTTAACGCGTGCAAAACAAAAGAATGATAGAGGGGAGAGCTTTGGCACTCAGAAGAGGGGAGGTTTCAGTTGGAACACATACACAAATATTATTACCATACCTTATTTATGTTCACATATTTAAGTACACAATGCTACACTATGTATAATCGCATACGCTTGAAATTAAATTTCAGAATCGCTTTTGGGTTCGAACCCTCTAACTCTACCTATATCTACATTAACTAAACGCATTCCTAACGCCTAAAGCCTCTCGGCTATTCTCGCTTGCCATATTCCGAAATAAATGTCGCTTATAAGCCACTACTGAGTTGGCCAGACTTGGATTCGAGTCTACGAAGCTATTCGGATAACGTCGGAAGCACTCGGACGACATTCTGAAACGAATTATATGAAAAACCGAGAATGAATTTTTTGATTTTACCGAATACTATCCTTACTTTTAACATCCAGGTTTTATGATCCGTTTTTCTCACTGCAGTTGGAAATTCCTTTGTTTACACCCAGCGTTGCCGGCACACGTGATTTACACATGAAGGTTATGTTTTCGTTACATGTGCGCGAGTTAAGCGAAACATCCAGATCGGTAAAATCTACTGATCTTTCGTTAATGTGTACTATACTAGTATTGTAAGTCAGTTCCAGTGAATGGTGCTTATCATCCTGTATTTAATACATATGATAAAGGTATTTTTAACTCACAAGTGACAGAGTTAGATTTACTTTGATTTTACTATGAGATATACGAAACGCTCAGTAATTCCGACATTTTTTTTCAGCTATGTTAACAGTTTTTACTGTTACATTTACTTAAAATCATTTACTGTTCCTGGTTAGTAAATTTTGCCTTTCTTTTTTCTGCGTGTAACTTTTATTCCTATCTCGTATAATTTAACTGGAAAATGGATATTGACTTTTTTCAAGTTTTAATATACTGTAACTTTCTTAAATTTATTTTAATTGAAAAATATTATCAGGATAATTAGTAGAGATTTACGAGAATTATCAGAAACCAGTCTTAAAAATTTTGATTTTTTCATAAAGTTTTTTTCAAAAACACAAAAAATGCTCCTATTTTGACAATTTTCGTCTGATGTAGCTGGTTAACGAACCTGCCTTTACTTTTTCAGCTGCGATAATGTATGCATAAGCTCAATTCAATCCGATAATTTTTTTCTATCCAGTGTTATCGAGTATATGACCTATTACTACTGCAGACGGACAGACAGACAGACAGACAGACACTTTCGTAAAAGCCGTTTTTTCTGACTCAAGGGATCTCAAAACGTAAAGATTTGACGAAAATCCCGAAAATTATTTTTCACATAAAACCAAAACCTTAATTCTCGTATGATGAGAATCTAAAAGAGATCAAATTTAGATCTTTCTTAATAATATTAATAACTCTAAAATTAATTAACATTGTCAAAAGTCTGTAGTCTCATTTCAAAGGTAAGTTTTCATAGTATTTTTCTAACTAATTAAGATGTTTTTGGAATTTTTCTGCTAGATTTTGCTCTAGAATCAAAGATGGTAATGAAAAATCATCAAATTTCAAATAATGATTGTACTACATTCATTTGAAGAATTCAAAAAATCCAAACTATCAATATTTTGATAAAAATTTCTAAATTTATTAAAATATGATATACATCGATTTTTAAAAACTTCTTGAAGAAGCTACATATTTTTAAAATTGCATGACTTTTTTTAATTCTGTTCAACCCCAAGATAGAATCCAGAAAAGAATTTCTAAAACTATTTTGATTAGATTAAGAAATCACTATGAAGACATACTGACAAAACCTTTTAAAATCTAAATCTAAATTAAAATTTCTTTTGTAATATCTTTCTATAAAATAAAACACTTTGACGAAAATTGAAACTTCAGGTCAATCTGTATAATTTCCGATGGTAGTTTATATATATGTATACATACGAATTGTCATGTAAAAGATGTTAAATTCCAAAAAATTGTACTCAATGTATTTTATTTCTTAGTAACCGTTTGTCGACTTAGCTTCATATCAAGAAAAGTTTGAGGTGTAAATTCACATATAATTTATGTATTTTCTTAAATCAGCAAACACTTCATTTACATTCATTTATTGAAATTGCCATATGTCTTAGGTAAAAAAAGATAATTTTGCTTCCAAAAATAGAAAAATTATTATTGAAGAGATCATTTCAAAGAAAAGAGATTAATTTCCAAGAAAAATATTTGAAGCATAAGAAAAAATAAATTTAACAAATTTTATTTTTACCCCGACTTTTTTTCTTATCGCTTCAAACCAAATTAAAAAAAAAATGATGTGATTCAAATAAATCAAGAATCGTTTTTTCAAGAAAAAGAACTAACACAACCTAGCCGTTTCCATTTTTCTAAAATGAATAAGTTTTTACCAAATTCAGTAATTTTTTTACAAGAATTTTGTTTTGGAAATTTTATTTTTAATGCTTTTAGCCATTAAAGAATTTATTATAATTTCCAAAAAATGGAAACGGTTAAGTTGTAGAAAGCCTTTTTCTTAAAAAAATTATCCGTGATTTCACAGAATCACATCATTTTCTAAAATTTGGTATGAAGCGATAAGAAAACAAGTCCGGGTAAAAATAAAATTTGTTAAATGCATTATTTTTTTATGTTTTAATTTTTACATTCTCATCATGGGTGAGAAGGTATTGGTTTTATGTGAAAAATGACTTTCGAAATTTTCATCAAATCTTTACGTTTTGAGACCCCCTGAGTCAGAAAAAATGGTTTTTACGAAAGTGTCTGTCTGTCTGTCTGTCTGTCTGTAGGTCGTGTGCGGCATAACTCTCGATAGAATTATCAGATTGAATTGAGCTTTGGTACACTTTATCGGAGCCGAAAAAGTAAGGACATGTTCGTTAACCAGCCACATCCAATAAAAATTGAGGGATGGAGCACTACTTTTGTGTTTTTGAAAATAATTTTTTGAAAAAATCAAAAATTCCAATCCTGGTTTTTGATAGTGCTCATAAATCTCTACAAATTATCCTAATAACATTTTTTGATTAAATCAAAATTAGAAATGTTACAGCATATTCAAATTCGAAAAAAATCAATATCAAAATTCCATTTTCCAGTTAAATTATACGAGATACGAAAAAACGTCATGATACAATATTATTGAATACATAAAGACCTACAAATTTGGTTTATAACATTTTTTCATAAGATGCATATTTTTCTTTTTAATTAAAAAAAAACTATTGAAAATCCAAAATTCAATTTTTTAACAATAATATTGGAAATACCAAAAAAATGTAAGAATACAAAGTTGTTCGTTTCAAAAAGATCTACAAATTTTGTCTGACACAGTTTCTGATAAAAGATATATTTTTCGTTTCAATTCCAAAAAATACGATAAAAATGAAAAAATTCCATTTTTTAGACAAAATATGTGAGATACAAAAAAAACATTTAGATGGAAAATTGTTTGCCTAAATGAGGTCTACAAATTCTGATAAAGAAATTTCGGGACAGGATGTATATTTTATGTTTTGATTTTTAATGTTGAAAAAATTCGATTGTTTTCACCAAAATATGTGAGATACGAAATAAGCGTTGTTCTGCAAAATCGTTTCCTTAAATAAAGTCTACGATTGTTTTCCCTTTTTGAGAGATTTGGAAGAAAATAAATTCTTTTAATCATGTAATTTATTAAAAAGTTATACTGAAATGTATACAGAAAATCGAGCGCGAAGCGCGAGTGTCATGATGAGAATGTGTTCCTTAAGGCCGCTAGAGCCTTAAGTAAATTGAATTTCCTGTTTCACTTAAATTCAAAAAGAAATTCAGTGACTTTGAGAAAATGTGTAATTCACATCATTTGTAATATTATTATAAAATTGGTTTGAGCTTCAGTATCAATATATAAGAAATAAACTACCTGAAATCAGCAAAAACTTCATTTACATTTATTTATCGAAATTTTCATACCAAAGATGTTACCTATTACAAAAATGTTCAAACTCTTCATTTTTGAAACTTGTATTTCATCTTGAATGATATCTTATTATAAAATATTCTCTACATAATTTAAAAAAAAAATCCTGAAATCGATATTTTATTTTGAGTCTTTAAGCATTTATTGACTTTAAATTTCATTAAAAAATTATTTTTCAAGTATTCAAATCATCTTAAAATTTCACAAAATCTTTTAGATACTTATTTCACATCAATATTTTTCAAAGTATATAGAAAAAAAGTGTAATTTTTTTAATGTTATATTCCGTAATTTTGAATTCTACGTCTATTTCGCGCCTCCTTTTCATGAAGTCGAGAAAAATAAAATTTCTGATTTTAACTCGACAACCGACAGCGTGAAATCGAAGCGAGTTAGTGGGGATACACTGACACGACGCGCTTCATTGTGTGTGCTCCCACATATTATTATAACAGTGCGGGCCTTTAATTTTAGTTCGAAAAAGATCCGAAAAAGCTGTACGCAATTGGGGGCGCTGCAAAAGTGATAAACAGTAGCTCTGTTTTAAGTAGTAGCATGAACCTTTCATTTTAGTTCCCAACAGCATTTCGCAATAGGGCGCGCTGCGGAAAATCACTCGAAATTAAATACATTATTTTAGCAATCTCCCAACTCATCTCTGGTTCGAAATTTCTGCCACTGCCTACATTATCGGAGGATCACTAGTCGCGTATCAAATAGGATACGTTACCGACAGGTGTCCTCGCAGACAATTTCAATGTAGGGAACGACGGCACGTGATTGGTTGAGCGTATAGACCTTCTCGTGTGCACATATTCTATGCCGCAGCGGCGGCCATATTCTTCAGTAAGTAACAGGTCAGGGCAGGTCGACCTCTAATGTATTGGGTGTCCCCGTAGGATAGTTCATGTGCGGTGGTGTACGCGGCGCTAGTTGTCGGAAGCGGGCGGAGTGCGGCAAAGGGAACGGCTTCGTATGAGTTCCGCCATTGTTGTATACATGTATCAACAATTCGTACGCGATCGCGCTTTATAATCATTTAAAATGAATTCGAAGTACGAAATTCAGTGTGCTGTGAGTGGGTGTACCTCTAAAAGGGGTCGGAAGAATAATGTGTCAATTCATCGGTTTCCGAAGAAAGAAAATGCCGGACAACGATGGATAGAAGCATGTTCAAATCCCTACTTGTCGAGGTTAGGATACCTCGAAGTACTAGAAAGACAATTTTTTATTTGTCCTCGACATTTTTCCGACGTTAAATTTACCGTCGTGTAGTGATGTGTTGAGTGGAAGTGATGTGAACATTAAACCGGCGAGTGTTTCTTCCCCATCAGACTTCGAAATTTTTATTCCCGAAGTAGAAAAACCTGCAGAAGGCACACGAAACTTTGAAGAAAGTAGCGTGCAATTTGCACACGTAAGTAACAATATTTTTAATTTCATACGATATTGTATATAATTTCAAACTTTTCGACTCTGATCAGAGTCCTCATTAGTGATCTTTATTTCTAAAATTTTAAGTGCAATAAATAAAATATTACATATATGAGCCCTATTTCGAAGTAAACTTTGAAAATGTGAAAAAATGTAAAAATCGTAAGAAAATTTACATAAAATAGTACAAGAAACTTCGATGAAGTATCTAAAACTTCCTTAGGAATGACAATAAAATTCTAGCACGTAATTTTGAGATACCAAACTAAAAAAGTAGTATATACACTACCGGTCAAAATTATTTATTTACCTGCTGTGTTAGCTATTCTTAAAGTGTCTTAATTTTTATAATTATTTAAATTTTGCATCTACTGAGCCCAAGTTGAAGGCAAAATGATAATTTTATAAGAATATATTGCAAAAAACTTCAAATTTCGATCTTTTTGAATAAATATTAATAACACTGAAATTAATTAAGACCTTTAAACGTTTCTGGTCTCATTTTGAAGGTTACTCTTCATAGTATTTTGTTAACTTATCAAGATATTTTTAGAATTTTTTTTTTTGGATTCTACCCTGGGGTCAAACATGGTACAAACATGTCGAAAATTTTCAAATGAAGAAAGTAATCTATAAATTTTATTAAAATATGATACACATTGGTTTTTAAAAATTTCTTGTAAGTAGCTACACATTTTTAAAATTTTATGACCTTTTTGTATCATTTTTGACGCCGGGTAGAATCCAGGAAAAAAAATCTGAAAATATCTTGATTAGTTAGCAAAATACTATGAAAACCTACCATTTAAATGAGACAAAAAACTTTTAAAAATCTTAATTAATTTCAGAGTTGTTAATATTTTTCAGAATGATTGAAATTTCAAGTTTTCTGAAATATTTTTTTATAAAATTAACATTTTGTTATTTTTTCTGATTTTTCTAAATCATTTCAGTCGATTATGTTGATCATTAGAAGAGTGTTTATTTTATTATTTATTATTTTGTTTTATTTGTTATTTGCAAAATTTTATTAACTTTTATTTTATGATAGGGAAAAAAATTTCAACTTGTTATTATAAAAATTAAGACACTTTAGGAATAGCTGAAACAACAAGTGAACAAATAATTTCGACCGGCAGTGTACTTCTGTCTAAATGTTACTGAAGATATAGATGCAAGTACATATATAGTATAAAATTACAAAGGATTATTTATGAAAAAATAGCTGAAAATTGCCCATACAAATTCCACAATGTCAGAAATTCCCACCACAATTTCGCGAAACATGTGACTGGAGTTTTATTTTATAAAATTTATTTTTATTTATTTTATAAAATACCTACGAAATAAATTTCAAATATTCATAGAAATTAAATGCTTTTAATCTATGTTCAAGAAAAAATAATCAGAAGATATCCCAGAAGCAGGAAGCAGCAAGGATGTATTCGGAGAAGACTTTCACACAACACCGAAAAGAGCTATCTCGACCCCACAAAGTGTTCGATTATCTTGTAGTACAAAAATCAACGCAAAATGTGCTAAGCAACTATATTTTCTGAAAATAAAAATACAAATTACAGATATTTTTGATTTTTATTTATGACGAGAAAACCATGATTTAAGGCAAAATTGTGTAAATGTAATTAAAGAGTGAGTTGATATCAACATAACTTCTCACTCTTGAATTAAATTTTCACAATTTTGCGCTAAATCTTCAATTTCCTTTTAATTTTATTTAAATATATTCTTTGTAACACATTTAAAGAACCTACGTATGCATGTATATGCACTAACACGTGCACACATAATGGTAGTTCATGCGCAGTGCTGTACGCGGCGCTAGTTGCTAACGGTCCACCACCTTTCCATTAGGTTTGCACGGCCTGGTGCGCAGTGTGAACAGGTCGTTCCCGCGACATGACACCAGTGTGCACAGATCTGATACCGACGCAGTCACAACTACAGAAGCAGCTCCTGTCAGTGAGAAGTGAGTTGGGAGAGGCGGTGGCGCGCGCTGCCTCTCTTCCTCGTCGCTCTTGCACGCGAGAACGGCTCGCCCCACTTCTCCTTTTTCTCCTCGCTTCCTCCTTGCAATGCTATTTTTAGATTTCACGCTTTCGGTATTTCGGATATCGAGTCGAAATTGAGAATTGTATTTCTCTCGACTCCGTGCAAAAGAGGCAGGGCAGGTCGACCTCTAATGTATTGGGTGTCCCCGTAGGATAGTTCATGTGCGGTGGTGTACGCGGCGCTAGTTGTCGGAAGCGGGCGGAGTGCGGCAAAGGGAACGGCTTCGTATGAGTTCCGCCATTGTTGTATACATGTATCAACAATTCGTACGCGATCGCGCTTTATAATCATTTAAAATGAATTCGAAGTACGAAATTCAGTGTGCTGTGAGTGGGTGTACCTCCAAAAGGGGTCGGAAGAACAATGTGTCAATTCATCGGTTTCCGAAGAAAGAAAATGCCGGACAACGATGGATAGAAGCATGCTCAAATCCCTACTTGTCGAGGTTAGGATACCTCGAAGTACTAGAAAGACAATTTTTTATTTGTCATCGACATTTTTCCGACGTTAAATTTACCGTCGTGTAGTGATGTGTCGAGTGGAAGTGATGTGAACATTAAACCGGCGAGTGTTTCTTCCCCATCAGACTTCGAAATTTTTATTCCCGAAGTAGAAAAACCTGCAGAAGGCACACGAGACTTTGAAGAAAGTAGCGTGCAGTTTGCACACGTAAGTAACAATATTTTTAATTTCATACGATATTGTATATAATTTCAAACTTTTCGACTCTGATCAGAGTCCTCATTAGTGATCTTTATTTCTAAAATTTTAAGTGCAATAAATAATATATTACATATATGAGCCCTATTTCGAAGTAAACTTTGAAAATGTGAAAAAATGTAAAAATCGTAAGAAAATTTACATAAAATAGTACAAGAGACTTCGATGAAGTATCTAAAACTTCCTTAGGAATGACAATAAAATTCTAGCACGTAATTTTGAGGTACCAAAAACTAAAAAAGTAGTATATACACTACCGGTCAAAATTATTTATTCACCTGCTGTGTTAGCTATTCTCAAAGTGTCTTAATTTTTATAATTATTTAAATTTTGCATCTACTGAGCCCAAGTTGAAGGCAAAATGATAATTTTATAAGAATATATTGCAAAAAACGTCAAATTTCGATCTTTTTCAATAAATATTAATAACACTGAAATTAATTAAGACCTTTAAACGTTTCTGGTCTCATTTTGAAGGTTACTCTTCATAGTATTTTGTTAACTTATCAAGATATTTTTAGAATTTTTCTTTTGGATTCTACCCTGGGGTCAAACATGGTACAAACATGTCAAAAATTTTCAAATGAAGAAAGTAATCTATAAATTTTATTAAAATATGATACACATTGGTTTTTAAAAATTTCTTGTAAGTAGCTACACATTTTTAAAATTTTATGACCTTTTTGTATCATTTTTGACGCCGGGTAGAATCCAGGAAAAAAAAAATCTGAAAATATCTTGATTAGTTAGCAAAATACTATGAAAACCTACCATTTAAATGAGACAAAAAACTTTTAAAAATCTTAATTAATTTCAGAGTTGTTAATATTTTTCAGAATGATTGAAATTTCAAGTTTTTTGAAATATTTTTTTATAAAATTAACATTTTGTTATTTTTTCTGATTTTTCTAAATCATTTCAGTCGATTATGTCGATCATTAGAAGAGTGTATCACTGTACGTGACAACGGAACTCTACTATATCGACCTTATTAACCTCTGATTTAGAATTAATCCAACGTTATTTAAAACTAGATGGTATTTTCCAATATAAATTGAAGAAATTTTTCTGTGAAAAAAAAAATTTCTTCAATTTAGTTATTTAGTTTATTTTATTATTTTTTATTTTGTTTTATTTGTTATTTGCAAAATTTTATTAACTTTTATTTTATGATAGGGAAAAAAATTTCAACTTGTTATTATAAAAATTAAGACATTTTAGGAATAGCTGAAACAACAAGTGAACAAATAATTTCGACCGGCAGTGTACTTCTGTCTAAATGTTACTGAAGATATAGATGCAAGTACATATATAGTATAAAATTACAAAGGATTATTTATGACAAAATAGCTGAGAATTGCCAATACAAATTCCACAATGTCAGAAATTCCCACCACAATTTCGCGAAACATGTGACTGGAGTTTTATTTTATAAAATTTATTTTTATTTATTTTATAAAATACCTACGAAATAAATTTTCAAATATTCATATAAATTAAATGCTTTTAATCTATATTCCAGAAAAAATAATCAGAAGATATCCCAGAAGCAGGAAGCAGCAAAGATGTATTTGGAGAAGACTTTCACACAACACCGAAAAGAGCTATCTCGACCCCACAAAGTGTTCGATTATCTTGTAGTACAAAAATCAACGCAAAATGTGCTAAGCAACTATATTTTCTGAAAATAAAAATACAAATTACAGATATTTTTGATTTTTATTTATGACGAGAAAACCATGATTTAAGGCAAAATTGTGTAAATGTAATTAAAGAGTGAGTTGATATCAACATAGCTTCTCACTCTTGAATTAAATTTTCACAATTTTGCGCTAAATCTTCAATTTCCTTTTAATTTTATTTGAATATATTCTTTGTGACACATTTAAAGAACCTACGTATGCATGTATATGCACTAACACGTGCACACATAATGGTAGTTCATGCGCAGTGCTGTACGCGGCGCTAGTTGTTAACGGTCCACCACCTTTCCATTAGGTTTGCACGGCCTGAAAAGAGGCGTGAAGCAGACGACAATTTCAAACTTTCAGTAAAATTTGATGCCAATAAATGTTCAATATTTAAATCAATATATATTTTTCTATTTAAATTTCCATACATTTAATCAATTTAGTACATTTAAAACGTTTTCAGTAAGAAAGATATATTCTATTAAGAAAAGATTAACATAAAATTCAAGTTTAAAATTTACATTCTCAGTTTTATGTTAGAAATATTTTTATTTTACACTTTTTTAGCCTAAGCATAGACTTTTCATTCAAAAAATGAAATTCTCTACATAAAGGAAAAATTTTTTAATAGAAGTGGATAAATTAAAAAACTAAAATATGTGTTCATTGCTATCTTCACATGAACATTTAAATATTTACCGATATCAAATTTTACATGAAAATTTTTGTTCCAAGTGTTTAAATCTTGTTACAATTTGACAATATCATATGGACGAGTTCAATCTTTTCAATGGAATATTTTATAATTTTTAATTTGTCTGCTCATCTGAAATCCTATCAAGATTTGAACAGTAAACAAAAAAATTTCCAATGGAATTCAATGTCATTAAATGCTTAAAGTTGTTAATAATTGCACTTATTTTTCTAATATTTTAAAAAACACTTGCCTATGAAATAAAGATTTATAAGATTTTGTAAGATTAATAAATTTTGGCCTTTTTTTATCATGAATTTATGAATGTGGAGCTTTAACCGTACTTTAATGTGCCTTATTTTTTAAATAAAATATTTTTTCACATAATTTTCAAATTGGAAGAGTCAATTTACACAAGTAAACATTTGTCAACTGATATCCTGATTTAAGCTTTGAACATTTATTAAGTTCAACATATTACTGAAAATTTATTTTTTAAGTATTCAAATTTCCCTTTATTTTTACAAGATCTTTGAGACGTTTATTTCAGGCAAATAGGTTTTGAGTTTGAAATCTGCATTTAAAATTTTTTAATAAAAGTATTTTCATCTTAATTTTTTTTAACCTCTGTGGAGACTTTTAATTTGAAAATTGAGATGCTTTATAGAGAAGAAAAATTGTGTTATTAAAGTAGTTGATTCCCAGAGCTTGAAAATATTTTACTTAATATTTCTATTTCAAACATTGAATATTTATTGACTTTGATTTAAACTAAAAAATTTGCATTGAAGTTGTAATATCTTTTTACAATTTTACAAGATGAGCTAAATTTATAATTACAAATGTTTTCATTAAAACAAGAAATAGTCACTCACCTCAAATAAACCTCGGGAAGAAATCTCAAAATTGAAGAAAGGTTTAAGTACTTAGAAAATAATGTTATTCTGAAATTTTATGTCGTCTTATATTTAAACTTACATTTGAAAAATATTGTAACAGAGAATTATGTGTTAAGTATTTTCCATTAAGAAGAGATAAATGTATGACATAATAAGTTTTAAATCTACTTTTTTAGTTTTATGGTGAAAGAATTTTTTTCTTCCTTTTTTGTGGCCTAAGCACAGATTTTGAATTCCAAATATAAAAATGTTCTACAGAGCTGAATTACTTTTAAAATCCAGTAGTCATTTACAATGATAATTACAAAGCTTCAAACTTTTGTAATGAAAATCTTCATTTACAACTTTAAGCATTTAATGACATTGAATTCCATTGGAAATTTTTTTGTTTACTGTTCAAATCATGATAGGATTTCAGATGAGCAGACAAATTAAAAATTATAAAATATTCCATTTAAAAGATTGAACTCGTCCATATGATCTTGTCAAATTGTAACAAGATTTAAACACTTGGAACAAAAATTTTCATGTAAAATTTGATATCGGTAAATATTTACATGTTCATGTGAAGATAGCAATGAACACATATTTTAGATTTTTAATTTATCCACTTCTATTAAAAAATTTTTCCCTTATGTAGAGAATTTCATTTTTTGAATGAAAAGTCTATGCTTAGGCTAAAAAAGTGTAAAATAAAAATATTTCTAACATAAAACTGAGAATGTAAATTTTAAACTTGAATTTTATGTTAATCTTTTCTTAATAGAATATATCTTTCTTACTGAAAATGTTTTAAATGTACTAAATTGATTAGATGTATGGAAATTTAAATTAAAAAATATATATTGATTTAAATATTGAACATTTATTGGCATCAAATTTTACTGAAAGTTTGAAATTGTCGTCTGCTTCGCGCCTCTTTTGTGCGGAGTCCAGAGAAATACAATTCTCAATTTCGACTCGATATCCGAAATACCGAAAGCGTGAAATCTAAAAATAGCATTGCTAGGAGGAAGCGAGGAGAAAAAGGAGAAGTGGGACGAGCCGTTCTCGCGTGCAAGAGCGACGAGGAAGAACGAGAGGCAGCGCGCGCCACTGCCTTTCCCTACTCACTTCTCACTGACAGGAGCTGCTTCTGTAGTTGTGACTGCGTCGGTAACAGATCTGTGCACACTGCATGACACGACATTCTCAAGTTCGTCATAGTTAATTTTTAATAAAGTTTATTAATGTTAAACAAGTAGTTTACAATTATTTATTATTCATAAGCAAACCGGCCTAGGATGGTAGGCATCCTAAAGGAACCACAAATAGCCTACATCAAACTCTTATATCACAAATAATGCAAATAGATTCAAATTTTTAAAGAATTTGAAAATCTTTCTGTGGAAAAAAGACGCTTCTCGTGATCCTAAGATAATGTAGGAAATGGCAGAAATTTTAAATTCAAATAATTAATTTGAAATCATTTACAGCCGCAAGGAAAAGCTACTAAGCGATATATAGAAATCTATCCAATGTTAAAAAAATAATAACTTCAAATATTTTTATTTCAAAATTGTGCTTTCGGGTTATTGTTTTATTTATCGGGTAACTCAAAATACATTTAATTTTAAAATTCTAAAAACATTTCCCAATATTTTTACTTTATTGCGACTTATTTAATATAAATTTAATTTACTATTTTAATTATTTAATTTCAATTTAATTTATTTTAATTATTAAATTGAAATTAAATTGACGGGCAATTTGTACATATTTAATATTTAAAATCAATTGAATTGATTCATTTAATTTACTGTCAAATCCAATTGTATATACGGGGTGAGGCACATAAACTATTGATTAGATCCAATTATCTTTCAGACAAAATTTTCAGTGTTAGAGAAGGCTGGACTAACCTATTTTTTTATCGGTGAAGGCGCTGAAGCTACGTCAAGGTCAACTCCACTTTTTAAAATGGAACCATGTCTTTTTTTCGATGAAATTATTACCGATTTTAAGACGAATTCAGCGACCTACAACACATGGTCATTCTAGTCACGCAAAGAATGAAAATAGTCGAAAAATCGAAACATAACGGAATAATCACTTTCAAAGGATCCACTAACCTTGGTTTGGGTCTACCTACAGAAGATGCTCGAAGTGATGACTCTCGACGTGTAAGCACTTGTTAATTTGTTGGTGCGGCTAGTCGGCCTGCCTAACGGGCTTGTGCCCGCGAATGGGAGTCCCGGGCGAACGGATGACGGAAGAGTCGTACGCGACTTTAAGCTGGAACCAACTGTCCGCGAAGTTTAAAGCCGGAAGGCGGTCCCGCGGGCGGTGTATTGGTTCGAGAGAGGGTTTTTTTTTGGTTTTAACAGGTATGCCTACACCCGTCCTAGGAGAGTCCTGTACAACGTCTATAAAAGTTGTTTTTGTCAGTTTATCGTATCATTTATTGCAATATTATTCACATATTCGCGGTAGTTTTGTACGTTCAATGTAGCTTCATGATTCGAAGACATTTTTAATGCATTTTACTGAAATTTTCATCAAAATTTATAAGGAAACAGTGAATCTGTTACTTCAAGCGATTTTCTTGGAAATGGCTACCTTTTGCTTTAATGACTACAGCGCACAATTTTGGCAGTCTTTCGATGAGTTTTTGAAGTGTTTGTGGTGGAATATTATTTCAAGCTTCATTCAAACAATCCCAGAGACCAGGAAGGCTTGCGGGCTTTAGATCTCTAAAAACGTCGGTTCAATTCTTCCCACAATAGCTCGATGGGATTTAAATCGGGGGGTTGAGGCGGCCATTCCATTATATTAAGGTCACCTGCGTCTTTTTTTCGTTCCAAATAAGAAGTACAAAGTTTTGATGTATGTTTCGGATCGTTATCTTGTTGGAAAATGAATCCACGACCAATTAAGTTGATGCCAGATGATATTGCATGGCGTTGGAGTATACTGTGATACTGCTCTTTTTTCATAATTCCTTTATTATTGAAGAAATTTTCTGTGAAAAAAGGAACGCTTCCACTCCGCTGGGTATCGAGCCCAGGTCCTTTCTTCAATTTGTTTAAGTTGACCAACGCAAGCGTGGCTGAAACAGCCCCAAACCATTACTGAGCCACCGCCAGGTTTTACAGTTGGCATAATACAATCTGGTTTGAACCTTTCATTGACTTTTCTGCGAACATATTGACGCCGATGGCTACCGAAAAGTTCGAATTTTGATTCGTCTGTCCATAAAATTGATTTCCACTGATCAATAGTCCAGTCAACATGTTCTTGAGCGAACTTCAGTCTTTTTTGTTTATTTACTGGCCGTAGAAGTGGCTTTCTGACAGCAATGCGTCCCATCATACCTTTTTCTTTAAGCTGGCCTTTGACTGTCGTGAGCGATATTGGTGAATCCAAGTATTCATTGATTTCAGCACGAATTTCTGATGCAGATTTCTGTCGATTGCCCTTACTTATTGCATATATTTTGTTGTCGATTCTTTGATTTGTCTGTCTTGGTCGACCAGATCATTCTCTGTTAGTATTTTGTCCAGTTTCCCGATATCTTCTTATGGCTGTAAGAACTGAACACAAAGATATTTTCAATATTTTGGCTATTTCACGATAGTTTTTGCCTGTTTTTTTCAAAATAATGATTTGGACCCGTTTCTCGACGGATATTTTCTTTCGCTTGACCATTTTCAATCTGGAAAAATACAATTCTGAGGCTATTTCAACGAAAAAGCGGGCATAATTATGCATAAACGCAACGATTGTCAAATTAACAGACTTACAGTTTTTTATGACACTACAATGCACCAGACACGATAATACCATCTTTTTTTGTCTAAATGATTGACATGTAACGTTTTAAACCGCAGCCGAATCGATTTTTATGCGAAAAACAACTGAAAACCCAATGCGGCAGTTTTGGACACTTTTCACGATTTTCGGCCATAGGCTGTTTTCTTATAAATTTTGATGGAAATTTCAGTAAAATGCATTTAAAATATCTTCAAATTATAAAGCTACGTTGAACGTACAAAACTACTACAAATATGTGAATAATTTTTTAATAAATGATACGATAAACTGACAAAAACTACTTTTTTTATCTTGTTCTAATACTTTCCGACTGTACTGCAATTTCGGTATTTCATGTCGTCAGGCGTGGTAGGTGCTACCGCCATTACGCGTTCTTCGACAAAACCCCATAAAAAGTAATCTGGTGATGTTAGATCTGGCGAACGAGGTGGCCAAGCTACAGGGCCGCCTCGTCCTATCCACCTTTCGTTAAAAATCTCATTTATCACTTGTCTTGAACAAAGAGCATAATGGGGTGGTGCACCGTCGTGTTGCATCCACATGTTGATGCGAACATGCAAGGTTACGTCTTCCATTAATTGAGGAAGTACGTTTTGCAGAAAGTTTGCGTAAACTTGCCCAGTCAAGCGACCTTCCAAAAAATATGGACTAATGACGTGATCGCCGACAATGTTGCACTAATAATTAACGGACCACGGATGTTGAAATTGTACATTTCTCATCCATAAAGGATTCTCATTTGCTCAATAATGCATATGCACCAACAGAAAATGCTTACTTTCTGCCGATGCCAACAATACCCTATCGATGTGTATTATCATGGGTATCGTAAGAAATGAAAAGAAATAAAAATGATTTTTCGACTATTTTCATACTTTGCCTGACTAGAATGACCTTGTGTTGTAGGTCGCTGAATTCGTCTTAAAATTAGTAATAATGTCATCGAAAAAAAATAATGGTCCCATTTAAAAAAGTGGAGTTGACCTTGATGTAGCTTCAGCGCCTCTACTGATAAAAAATAGGGTGGTCGAGTATGACGACCTTTTCGAACACTGAAACTTTTGTCAGAAATATTTTTGGATATGATCAATAGTTTGAATGCTATCGCTCTGTAACACTTTATGTGCCTTACCCTGTATATAAAGGGTGATCAATTTAGAGGTATAGGATTTTAAATTGAAATAAAACAACGAAAATTCAAATTCATAGGGCAATCTTTCTTATTTTTGTGTAGAACCATTTACGACATTTATTTTTTAAAAATAACCCCTTTCAAATGTTGGCCGCAACTGCGCTTTAATTTGTCCATCCGTAAACACCAATTTTGAATGACTCGCTCGAGGACTTCGGTCGGTATCTCGCTAATAACTTCAGTAATGTTGGCTTCCAATGCCTCAATAGTAGCTCGTTTATCCACAAAACATTTAGACTTTACATACCCACACAAATAAAAGTCCAAAGGTTTGATATCACACGATCTTGGAGGCCAATCCACCGGTCCGAGACGAGAGATAAATTGCTCACCGAAACGACTACGCAGTAAATCCATTGTTTCACGGGCTTTATGACATGTGGCGCCGTCTTGTAGGAACCAATTGTCGTGGAGATTACGGGCTTCAATTTCCGGCATCAAAAATCGCCCAAGTAGTGCCATAAAATAGGCCAAGTTGTTGAGATCGGCGTCGAATCGATTCTTGCGTGTCTTCGGCAAAACTCTCATTTACAGCCGCAATATTCTCTACAGTTCGGGCTGTACGTGGTCTAATTGGTCGAGTATCATCCAATAATGTTAAATTATTCTCGAGTTTGCCGATGGTATGCCGAATAGTGCGTTCAGTAGGACGATTATGTACACCATAAATTGGCCTGAGCGCGCGATAATCACTTTTCACAGAGCGTCCATTTTCGTAATATAATTGTACGATTTGTAAACGTTGTTGAGGCGTAAGTCTTTCCATGCTGAAATGTCAATAAAAACTGAATAAAATTGTGTATTTAGTTTGACAGTAGTCACGCGTGACATGTCAATAAAACCCTATTGGAAAAAGTACCTCCAATTTGATCACACTTTATATATATACACTACCCTGCAAAAGTTTAGACTCATATGTTGTTTAATGTATTGTCGAAGTGTTTTAATTTTTATAAAAACAAGTTGAACATTTTTTTTCGATAATGGCATGAATGGTAATAAATTATTTTATCTGATGATCCCAAGTTGAAGGCAAAATGTTAATTTTATAAGAATATATTACAAAAAAACTGAATTTTAAATTTTTTTGTAAAACGTTAATAACTCTAAAAATAACTAACATTTTCAAAAGATTTTGGTCTCGTTTTAAAGGTAAGTTTTCATAGTAATTTACAAACTGTTCAAGATATTTTCAGAATTTTTCCCTGGATTAAAAAACATGATAAAAAATATTCGTAAAATTTAAAAGATGTGTAGCTTCTCATATAATTTTTTTATAATTCAATATATATCATATTTTAATAGAATTTAGAAATATTTATGAAAATATATATATTTGGTTCCACATGAACTCAAGCCGAGAGACGTTGAAAGGCGGTTTTGCATGTCCGAAATGCTGCTGGAACGCCACAAAAAAGAAGTTATTTATGCATCGGATTGTTACTGGTGATGAAAAGTGGATACATTACGACAAGCCCAAGCGCAAAAAATCATATGTGAACCGGGTGAAACCATTAATGGAGAACGCTACCGAACACAATTAATCCGTTTAAAGAGAGCAATAGCCGAAAAATGCCCGGAATATGCGACCAGACACGAGGCAATAATTTTCTATCATGACAACGCTCGGCCCCATGTTGTTATTCCGGTTAAGAACTATTTGGAAAACAGTGGATGGGAAGTTTCACTCCACCCGCCTTATAGCCCAGACCTTGCCCCTTTTGACTACCATTTGTTCCGGTCGATGCAGAACGCCCTCACTGGAATACGGTTCACATCAGAACAGGGTATCAAAAATTGGCTTGATTCATTCTTGGCCGCCAAGCCGGCGCAATTCTTTTGGAATGGAATCCACAAATTGCCAGACAGATGGGAAAAAGTCATAGTTTCAGATGCACAATACTTTGAATAATACTATTGTACATATTTTTCTTAAAAAAACGTTCAAATTTTGAAAAAAAACCGCACGAATTAAGTTATAGATCCAATAGGTATATAAAGTTTTTTAGTCGTTTTACTGTAAATATTAATGACATATACAACTGATGTAAATTGAATCTGATATATAAATATTATTTTTTCAAAATTATTTGTCATTGTTCACCAATAAAAAGAATATTTTATCGACGATGGTACATCAGACTGTTGAATACTTCTTTGATCATTTATATCATCATCTTCATTATCTTCTGAATGAATAGGATTTCTTAATGAAGCATCTGCATTGACATTGGTTTTATCTGTTTTATATGCGTCATCAGAATCGTATTCTGACAGTTTCAACTTCCACCTAGTTTTTTGTGAGCAAGGGTCCTAATGGTTTATGATCTGTGACCAAGGTAAATTTTCGTCCATATAAATGAGGGCGAAAATATGTTATGCAATAAATAATTGCAAAAGCTTCTTTTTCTTATGTGTCGTATTTTCTTTTAGAATCATTTGATGATCTAGAAGTGTAAGCTATACGTATTCCTCAAACAGCGAATCCTGACGCATTAGTTGTCAAAATAAAATGTTGTGAGAAGACTGGTCTTTGTAAAAGGGGCATTTCACGTAATTTTTGTTTTGAAAGTTCAAATATTTCTTGTGACTTTTCTGAGCAATTAAATTTAACATCCTCCTTTAAAAATTAACTCAATGGTGAGCCACCTATGCCGTTGGGCTATTCTTGACAAGATACAAAAATATTTCAATAAATATTCATATATTTTTTTAAAATAAATAGTATTAAGTACCAAAAATTGTGATAGTGATGTTAGATCGTCTAAGTATCAATGATTATAAAGTTGAGTGAGACAAAACGACTCCTTCAGATTAAGATAATAATTTTCTTTTCGACGTTGCGAAGCCATCTACGACTTCCTCATCAGAACAATTGGCAATTTGTCAATTACCTATAAAAATACAGTCAAAAGTAGAGAATTAGTCATGAATCATAGCCATAAAACCAGACGTGGAGTCCACATTTTGCCCATGGCATTGAGTTCGAAAAGAGTGGGTTAGAATTGGGTTATTTTTCACTGTCTATTATGAGGAAAAAAACACGTGTTCCAATAATGGGCAATATCTGGCCACTTTTAACCCAAAGGTGGGGGGCAAAACTTGCGCCTCTTTGCGGGCGCAGATCATAGCAATGTTTCCGTAAATACGTGGTATCATATAAAAGGCGCAAAAAGTCGTCAATTTCCGCCCTAAGTCATGGATAAGGATGACTCAAGCATAATGCTCGAAAAAAGGTCAATTTTTACAGAAAAACGTGGAGTCCAGTTTAATGGTCAATTTTTTAGTAAAACTTTGGATGCGTGACAGAATTGATCAATTCTCGCGCACAAACTTTGACGACACGAAACAAGTTATTTTATTTAGCTATATTTATTGTTATTACAAATTTCTAAATGTTTTCGTTCAAAAATTTTAGCAGCTGTATCGACAGTTACGAGATGATAATACGAATTTTATATTTACTAATTGAAACTATTGCTCTATTTTTATGTTTAAATTTTTATGTCGATTTTTTATCTCGATCAAAATAGTTGATGATGCGAAATCTCCATGATTCGAATGATTTCTACGTTCGAAATTTCAATTCCAAACGTAGAATATGTCGACATTTTTAGAGCCTGAAAATCTTGTTCTATGAATAAGAATTTACGGTCAGAAAATTGACATTTCCATTTCTAAGATGGCGGATTCAAAATGGCGGATCGAAATTTACAAAATTAAACGATTTCGCTCTCTAATGTCAATTTTCTGACTGTAAATTCTTATTCACAGACCATTAAAACCCGCAAGCACAAATTCTCAAGATAAATTTTCGAATGCAGAGTGGTATGCACCAAAGAGTCAACCAAAAAAATTTCTTGCGCCCTGTAAATAACCTCAAAAGTATCGAAAAACCCCATTTTTCAAGCACATAACCTCAAATATCTCAAAATCCTGATGTGATAGGCTGATTATGATTGCGGATTCGGATTATACGTCAAAAATTACTCCGGAAACGATCCATAGCTTTTCAACAACAAAACCTTGCAGACCTCTGTTATTAGTAGAATTATAATAATGAAGTATGGAAAGTTAAATTTAAAAGTTCTCTTGCTCAATGTAATGTTACAAGAAATGTCGACCGTAAGTTAAAAAAAATATATTTTAAATTAAAGAGTGAAATTAGGACTTAGAGTGACATCTCTTAGGTTTAAGGGGGTCTCCTTATCCAGACTTTCAAAAAATCAGAGAATATTGTCGCAAAATTTTACAGTCCATATCGGAATAGTTTTGATGGTAGAGTTCCGAGCAGTGGCTTGCGCGGAGTGAGCGGAAGGTTTTTTTCACCGTCTGAAAACTTTAAAGCGCGTTTTCTCAAAACCACATTTTTCAAAATTGCGTGCACGATTAAAGGAGAACCAATTAAGCTATTACTATAAACTTTTTTTTTATTTGTAGGTAATTAAAGTCGCATATAGTGAACCTTTAGTTTTCATGATACAGTGTTTATTTTCATTATAAATAACGTATTTTAAACAAAAAAAAACGGTGAAAAATTTGATTTTTCTGGAAAGTAACTCAAAAGATCAATAAAAAAATTTTTTTTTTTACAATTTTTTAGGTTCACTATAAGCGGAAGACCCTTCTGAATAAAAAAACAAATATATATGTGTTTCATATGAAAAGTTTGGACAATATCATGCACGCAAGATTAATTTTCCTTGGTGAGACGCTGCGCGGGATCCTCGATAAGTCCGAGATTTTTTCTTGTTTTCAAATGAAAATTTTCTTTTAACAAGTTCAAATATGCACCTACATATATGCGAAAAATCTTTGACCAGTGTTTTTATTTTCTGCTTCAAAGAGAATTGGGAAAAAGTGCCTTTTTTGAAGGTTCTGGATGAGGAGACCTTCTTAATTGCAAACACTTCCGTGAATTGACAATGTTAGATGGTAAATTACCTAGAAACATAAATATTTTTGTCACATCCTAAATTCGATTTATACATTCACCTCTAGATTACTAATAGATTACTGTTATTGGTAGAGAGGTTTTCGTTAAATATGTATAATGGCAAATATTAAAAATTTTTAATATTTGTACAAACCGAAAAAAATTTGAAAGCGTGCTGCCACAAACAAGGAGAAGAAAAAGAGGTTACATTTTTGTGAAGAGAGTTTTGTTAGTCAGTGTTTGTGTTAAAAGTTATAAAGTTTGTAAATGAGTGAAATTTCTGAAGAAATACGCCATGTGATCCTTTTTCACTATAGAAAAGGCTATAACGCATCACAAATATACAGAGAAATTTGTGCTGTTTACGGATGCTGATCAAACGGTCGATCGATACTTTACTGTCAAAAATTGACCAGATTACAGGAAGCAATTCAAATGAAGCGCGCGTAATTATTCAATAGAAAGGGCGTAGTGTTCCACCACGACAACGCCAGGCCACTCACATCTTTGATGACTCGCCAAAATTGACTGAACTTGGTTGGGAAGTCTTGATGCACCCACCGTCTAGTCCGGACCTTGCACCGTCTATCATTTGTTTCGGTCTTTGCAAAACTTCCTTGATAGAAAAAATTGGCCAACAAAAGAGCAATCGAAAATCATGTCTCTAAGTTTTTCGCCACTAAACCACAGAAGCTCTATACCGATGGAATTATGAAACTACCCGAAAAATGGCAAAAGGTCAAAGATAATAATGGCATATATCGATTTTCAATAAAGAAAAATTTCATTCAAACATTTTAGATAACGCTCAAATAATATTCTTTCCCATTTGCAATGTAAAATTTGAGACAAATTTTTTGTTCGATATTCTTATCCATTGGGAAAATCTTAAAACACACTTGAGATAGACTGACGGCATTGAGCACTATGAACAAACTAAATGACAGATCGCGTCGAAACACTTGTTAAATTCGATTTCCGGAATTGCCTTCAAAGCCTTTTTCGATTCGGCTTGTATCTCTTCATTCGTGTCAAAACCGTGTCCTCGAAGTGGTCTTTTGAGTTTGGGGAATAGCCAGAAGTCACACGGAGCCAAATCAGGCGAATATGGTGGTAGTGGAACGATATGCGTTGAGTTTTTGGCGAAATGGTCACGAAAAACGAGTGCAAAAACCACGAGTTGTCTGCCCAAAATATCTTTTGAAACGGTGTTGAGTGATCCTCTTGAAATGTCAATAGTGTCAGCAAGGTCTCTAATTGTCAATCGACGATTTTTGTGCACTAATTCTTTGATTTGATTGACGTGTTGCTCGTCAGTTGATATTAATGGTCGTCCGGGGCGTTCCACGTCATCAACACGTTCTTTGCCTTTTTTGAAGTCTTTGTAACACTTATGAAAATTTTTCTGCGACATGGTCAAATCACCGAAGGTCTTCTGGAACACTCTGAACGTTTCCGCAAACAAAATTTGATGGCACTTCTTTGATCAACAAATTCAGACATTGTAAAAATCGAAAAAATCACTTTAAGGCGTTTAGAAAACACAAGCGTAACTATGTAACAAATGATGACATTGACATGAAATTTAGCACAGATGTCAGTAACAGTAGGACCAACATAAAAATAAAAGAGTTTGCCCAAATCGGTTAGCCCGCGAAGTTCAAATTAAAAATTCACCTTAGTTTTTACCCACAGTAGGTTATTTTGTAAACATTGTAATACACAACTTTCGAAAATAAATTAATCATGAGATTCTAGTATAGTAGTATATAATAGGAAATACAAATTAATTACATGCACTTGAAAAATTTATGATGTAAAATAGTATATTGAGTGCCTAGGCGCACAATGAGGCTTATTGCGTGACGAGCGACAATGCTCGCAGGAGATCGAAGCCGAGGCGCGATCAGTCCTGCGAGCATTGTCGCGAGTGTCCTAATTTCCCGAATTGTGTGCATTGGCACGTATTCTATTTTATGTGACTTCGGTGCGTATACGAGTTTTTATGCGTACACTCGAATCTAATCTAGTATTGTAGTTGTTTGCGGCGCTAGTCATTATACTTGATATGTCACGACTAGTCCCGGCCATTTTGATTTTATCGATCTTGTATAGTAGTAATGGATTTAAATAGACGCATGCGCGGTTCAAATGTACAAAGCTTTGCCAGTAAGGTGTTAACGCTGTACGAAGAAGAAGAAGAATAAGAAGAAGATTGTGCTACGTTGCATGACTATATGCTCTGCTTGTGACTTGTATTTTTGCAAGAAATGTTTCGAACGGAAACACCAAATCTTTTTCATTACAACATCATTAAAAAAACAGAAAGATAATACAAAAAAGTTAAGAAACCAAAAATATTGAAAATCAAGAACAAAAATTTACAAAAATGAAAACAAAAAACCCCAAAAAAAAACAAGATTTTTCAGAACACAACCTTCACGTGGTGAAAATCGGGCAACAGTGTAGAAATTAGAAACTCGCTGGCAAATAGTGTTCGACTGATCGTCTTAAATCCATTCATTGAAAAAATTTTCGCTCTAAACCGATGCATTGTCAGCCATCTTCAATCTTGCATAACAGAATTCTCAAATCTTATTTCGGATTCGTAATCAGCGAGGTTGAAAACCCCTTAGACCGAATTTCAGCGCAAACTCACGCTATTTTTATGGTTCCGTCCGACATCTTGGATTTGCCATTTTGAATGTTTCAGATCTGAACTCAGATTCGTATTCAGCATCCTTCAAACCCCAGGGGACCAAATTTTTGCGTCAAATCTCGTTTTTTATCATTTTCCTACGCCATCTTAAATCAGCCATTTTGAATTTGGGAGATCTAACCTCAATTGTTGTACAAGAATTACTCACGAATGATTTTTCACAAAGTTCAACACAGTATTCAACGATTCACTTCAAAAAAATATATAAAACCGTTTCCGTCCATTTTTCAATGTTACGCAAAGTTTTACACTTTTCTAGCCGCCATTTTGAAAATGCTAATAAAAATAAATTTTTTCCAAATACATGGTTTTGAAGCACATATAAAAATTGCACGACTTTTGATGAAAACAGGCCGATTCGAGTGGTCAAACGATTTGAAAAAATTACTTTTTTGGAAAAACTACCTCAGAAATTGATCGAAATTTTCTTTTTAATTGCAACATTTTTTGGGAAAATCAATTTTGTATGATCTCTAAGTAACAAAATCGGAAAGAGCATACTCGAAAATAGTCGGGTACGGATTTTTGTAAGATTTCCATTACCCTAGCGTTGTTGGCAATCGATGAAATATGATCATGTGAAAACCTACAATTTGGGCGTTAATGGGTTAAACATTTTCCAAAACGAAATTTTTATAAACAAATTGCTGAATTTGATAATAATTTATTCATTTTCGAAAATTCGAAATGGTTAAGTTGTAGGGAATCTTTTTCTTGAAAAAGTGATTTGTAATTTATTACAACCGCATAATCTTTTAAAATTTAGTAAGAAGCAGTAAGAAAAAAAGTTAGGGCAAAATAAAATTCATCAATAATAGTATATTACGTGCCTAGGCGCACAATGAGGGTTATTGCGTGACGAGCGACAATGCTCGCAGGAGATCGAAGCCGAGGCGCGATCAGTCCTGCGAGCATTGTCGCGAGTGTCCTAATTTCCCGAATTGTGTGCATTGGCACGTATTCTATTTTATGTGACTTCGGTGCGTATACGAGTTTTTATGCGTACACTCGAATCTAATCTATTATTGTAGTTGTTTGCGGTGCTAGTCATTTGATATTTCGCGACTAGTCCCAGCCATTTTGATTTTATCGATCTTGTGTAGTAGTAGCTTGTTGTAATAGAGCATACGCAGTTCAAATGTACAAGGTTTTGTCAGTAGGGTGCTAAAGCTGTACGAAGAAGAAGAAGAATAAGAAAAAGATTCTGCTTCGCTGTAAGACTATATGCGCATGCGCAGTTCCATTTTTACATTATAATCCTCTGTAACGGAATACAAAACATTCCGTTACTCTCAGCTGTAACGGAAAAACGAGTTTCCGCGCCGGAGGCACATAAAGTTATTTTTCTGTATTTCACATTTTTTTCATGGAAATTAATCTTTTCTCTTCCAAAATAGCCCTTTATATTGCTATTTTTGGAAGCAAAATTATCTATTTTTGCCGGAGGTCTAATTATCGTGGATTAACTACCTTAACTGAAGAAATTTTATAGTCGTGAATTATAACTAGGAAAGTAAGGTAGTATATCTGAACTCGCGTTTTCTTTTGAATTAGCTTCAAAAATTCTTCAGAGGAACTTAAAACTGCAGTTGCTTTTAATGCATAAAACTTTACCGAAAATTTTCAGTTAATATTACTGATGTGAATTTCTCTCAGTCTGATAATACATTTGGCCGTTGAGTGAAGATAGGTATAGAGGAGACATCGAGGGTGATTGAATGGTCCAAACCTTGCGGGGAAAGACGCCAGGGGTAGGTAAAGTTCCAAACCCGAACACCAGGATCGACACTTTCGAAAATCGCCAAAATCTCACGGGTAAGAAGTAAGTTGTAGGAGTAAAGCCGAAACTTGTGTTGGTGAGTCTGCTGTATTCGTGATGGGTCAGGTAGTCCTCGTCAATTCAGCCCTAGCTTGTCGACAAGATTTTACAAAATAGCTTTTACCTCTTTTCCTTCTACTTCGCTCTTTACTAGTCTTTTCCTAAGTTCGGATATGTATTTAACCCTTAGATGACACACTTCAAAATAATTGCATAAATGACACAAGGGGTCTTTTGAACCCCAGCGTGAAAAAGTGTCGATATTTCATAGAGTTTTCAATACATTGCTCTGAAAATTGAACAGGATATATTTGAATACTTCTAAAACAATGGTATAACATGACCTTGATCAGATTTTGTTGTGAACATATTTTTAAAAATTATTGAAAAATTGTTTTCTTAAATTTTCGACTTTTCACGTAAATAACCACATCTTTGTTAATTTTGAATATTTTTCGCTAAAAATTGAAGGAAGTAAGCTTGAAGTACTACACTTTAAAATAGAACTGGTAGTTATTGTGAGCTCACATTGTGGGATTCTTTGGACCCCAGACTGGAAAGGTACCTTCTTCCTAGACGCCAGCCAACGAACTGATCTGCCCTATACTAATAGAGGGGTAGTTGCATGTCCCAACTAAAGGTAGATGGGGCCTCAAGTCTCAAATCGAGCGGGAATATATAAAAAATTACATCCGAAAATGACGTGGGGTTCACTGGACCCCATGTGTCATCTAAGGGTTAAAATATACATATATATAAATAAAATAATATATAAAATATTTTATATTATAAATTTTATAATAGAATATATATAAAAAATATTTTATATTATAAATGTTATAAAATAATATATGTATAAAATATTTTATATTATAAATTTTATAATATAATATATATATAAAATATTTTATGTTATAAATTTTGTATTATAATTTATAAGAGAAAATATATAAATATTAAATATATATAAAAGAACAATTTATTGAAAATAACAATTTTTTTTTTATATTTATTACATATTTATTGACAAATTGTTTTCAATATTCTTTCATTATCTTGATTACAATTATAAATAACTGGCTTATATCGACCCTCAATAATATTAATAGATAGATGATTTTTTACTTTGGCTTTAGGGTCCAGAAATAATGTAAACTCAGGGTTTCATTTTTTCCTCAAACGTTTCGACTCAGATTGGAGTGCTCGTCAGTGAGAGTAATTTCTATAAAAATACAAAGAAAGAAAAGAATAAAGAATTAAAGAATAAAAAATTGAACGTGTGACGGATAAACATTGTGTTGACAAACGATATAAATGAATTGCACTTGTGAAACTATAGAATAGGTCTAACTAATAAACAAATACATAGGGAAGGGACTTAAAAAAGTTGAATACGTGTAACGGATAACATTATGATAAAATTGCACATGTAAACCATATAATTGGTCCATACTAACTAAATTCGAACAAAAATAAATAAAAAGTGTGCAGAATTTTTCTATAAAAAATGCAAAGGAAGAAACATTAAAAATTACACATGTGACGGATAGACATTGTGTTGACAAACGATATAAATGGATTGCACTTTTGAAACTATAGAATAGGTCAAACTAAATTTACGTATGAAAATTGAAAATTGTACAAAATTTGCTATAAAAATACATAGTTAAGGAACTTAAAAAATTTACACGTGTGACGGATAACATTATGATAAAATTGCACACGTAAACCATATATTTGGTCCATACTAACTAAATTCGAAAAAAAAAATAAAAAGTGTGCAGAATTTTTATATAAAAAATGCAAAGGAAGAACCTTAAAAATTACACATGTGACGGATAGACATTATAGTAAAAAATGATATGAAAGAATTGCACGTTTGAAACTATAAAATTGGTCTAAATAACTGAGTTTGCAAAAGAAACTATACAAAAGGTTTTTTTGTGTGAAATTACATCCTGTGCAAAATTTTCCCCTATAAAAATGCAAAGGAAGAACCTTAAAATTGCACTTGTGACGAAAAACTTTGTGGTAAAACTGATATAAAAGAGTTGCATATATGACACAATCAAATTGGTCTAAATATATAAGAATACATAATGAAGAAACTTAAAGAATTGAAGTGTGATGGATAAACATTGCAGTAACACGGGACGGAAAAACCATTGTGGTAAAAAAATTTGATAAAAAATTGCACGTGTGAACTGTAAAATTGGTCTGAATAACTAAATCCACAACAATATAAGCCGTACATAATTTGTTCTGTAAAAATACAAGTGGAAGAAACTTAAAAAATTGCAAGAGTGACAATTAAACATTGTGGTAAAAGGGGGAATAAATTCTAAATTTTTCAGCCTCATCAGGAAGTTGTATATAGATACAATTTTTAATTTATTTTAATAGAAACATTAGAAGCTAAAAAATAATTGAGACTAACCTTCAGTCATAATAATGTTATCCGTCACACGTGTAAATTTTTTAAGTTCCTTCCCTATGTATTTTTATAGCAAATTTTGTACAATTTTCAATTTTCATACGTAAATTTAGTTTGACCTATTCTATTGTTTCAAAAGTGCAATCCATTTATATCGTTTGTCAACACAATGTCTATCCGTCACATGTGTAATTTTTAATGTTTCTTCCTTTGTGTTTTTTATAGAAAAATTCTGCACACTATTTATTTATTTTTGTTCGAATTTAGTTAGTATGGACCAATTATATGGTTTACATGTGCAATTTTATCATAATGATCTCCGTTACACGTATTCAAATTTTTTAAGTCCCTTCCCTATGTATTTGTATAGCAAATTTGGTACAATTTTAAATTTTTCATACGTAAATTTAGTTTGACCTATTCTATTGTTTCAAAAGTGCAATCCATTTATATCGTTTGTCAACACAATGTCTATCCGTCACATGTGTAATTTTTAATGTTTCTTCCTTTGTGTTTTTTATAGAAAAATTCTGCACACTATTTATTTATTTTTGTTCGAATTTAGTTAGTATGGACCAATTATATGGTTTACATTTGCAATTTTATCATAATGTTATCCGTTACACGTATTCAAATTTTTTAATTCCCTTCCCTATGTATTTGTTTATTAGTTAGACCTATTCTATAGTTTCACAAGTGCAATTCATTTATATCGTTTGTCAACACAATGTTTATCCGTCACACGTGCAATTTTTTATTCTTTAATTCTTTATTCTTTTCTTTCTTTGTATTTTTATAGAAATAAATCTCACTGATGAGGACTCCAATCTGAGTCGAAAAGTTTGAAGAAAAAATGAAACCCTGAGTTTATTATTTATATATTATAATACAAAATTTATAATATAAAATATTTTATATATATATTATATTATAAAATTTATAATATAAAATATTTTATACATATATTATTTTATAACATTTATAATATAAAATATTTTTTATATATATTCTATTATAAAATTTATAATATAAAATATTTTATATATTATTTCATTTATATATATATGTATATTTTAAACATATATCCGATCTTAGGAAAAGACTAGTAAAGAGCGAAGTAGAAGGAAAAGAGGTAAAAAGCTATTTTGTAAAATCTTGTCGACAAGCTAGGGTTGAATTGACGAGGACTACCTGACCCATCACGAATACAGCAGACTCACCAACACAAGTTTCGGCCTTACTCCTACAATTTACTTCTTATCCGTGAGATTTTGGCGATTTTCGAAAGTGTCGATCCTGGTTTTCGGGTTTGGAACTTTCAAATTTTTAAAAAATGAACGTCATATTACTCATATAGTAATATGAGTAATATGACGTTCGTTTTTAATACCTCTAAACAAGGATTAATGAAAAACTATCGAATGGACAGGGCAAAATCGTTCACTGCTTTCTTCAGTAAAAAGTTCTATTAATAACTAGTAGTTTTTTGTTCGCAGTCGAATTAATTAATTAATTTAGTGACAGTTTACCTTTTAATAATTTACGTATTAATAAAGTAGTGACCAACAGAATTGGTAGAAAATAAAATACTACTGATTGAATCAGTAGAATTTTACTTAGAGTTAGTAGAAACATATTAGTTATGTGAAGAAATACTTGCTTTAGTAAACAGTCAACAATTTTTTATTTTTTCAATTATTGGCTTTCTAATAATTATGATTCAGAGATCTATGATTTATTTTTTAAATATGTCATCACTGTAACCTAATTTTGAATACCTGTAGAAATTTTAATTGCAACCTAATAGTGTCTGTTCTATACAAATCAAACAATACATGTTTCTATAATAAGTAATTCATAATTAAGAACTACAGTCTCTTCTAAAAAATTAACTAAGACATGACCTCTAACTTGAGAGTTCGTTTAATTCAACATATCTGTATTATGTTGTCAGAGATAAGCTTCTCTTTTATTATCGCTTTGCAGTAGGGGGTCCGACTGATCCCAAGTGTCGGGAAACAGCATTATTAAGCGGCATCAATTATGACATATGAGTAATCTCTACAGTTCTGAATGTATTCTTGTGTGTTTTGAAACTTACGTGTGTAAAATTTATTTTAGGTTTTCTACACACATCGTTTAGTGAATTGTCATCATGATTTGGAAGTTTTACAAAACTTCATCTTTGAAATCTAGACATTTGACAAATAAATTTGATGCAGTTTCGCGGGTGGCTAATGTGGTACTGGATTTACAAACTGAACTATGTTATTATATCGAAGCAAAAACAGATTTGGACGAAAAAGAAATCAACCTTTTAAAATGGATTTTGGTATCACCTTATGAGCGTAAAGAGTTGCAAGAAAATAGTGCTTTTGAAAATAAGAAATCTAGCAGCACGATTTTAATAGAAATTGGACCAAGGTATGTCTTTTGAATATAAAAAATCTATTTTTTGATCTCCCTAGTAGAAAAAGAATCGTGTGCAACTAGGGAAAAAAAGTTTATGTTGCGAGTGTAAAGTTTAATACCCGAGATCGAGCATCAAACTTGTGCAGTCTATTACAAACTTATATTTACTTGTAAAGACTATGAGAATGTCTACATTGTCTACATTGTCTACATTGAATCTACATTGAATTCCACGCAGATTTCCTCGTAGCATTTATATTTCCATTTTGACACATATGTAGTAAGTTATGCGATCAAAAAAAAAAACTCCACATGAATTTTTGCGAAGAATTTAACGTCTATTGTTTCAAAAGCCCTCTAGAAATTTGAATGAATTTTTTCAATTGGGTCAATGCAGGACTGCTTATTTACGTTTTGTAAAATAGTGTGAAAATGTTAATAATACTGCAGAATTCAATTTTTTGTCAAATCACTTTATTGATAGGTCCTTACAACACCCTAAATTTCGAAAAACAGATTAATCGCCGGACCCGTTTTTTTTTAAAATGTAGCGAAAATCACAAGTCTCAATTCTTGCTTTTTAGTGCATACTAGAGCAAAAAGAGTTCATGTCGACATTAAAGCAGACAAAATTCTGCAAAAACCGGATTAGGATCTGTATTAGGATCTCAAAGTTAACCGCTTTAGACCCATTTTTAGGGGGAAACGGCAAGGGTTTATTTTTTTCACAAAAAGTCTTTTTAGAATGAATCTGCAATGTTATTATCAATAATAAATTTTATTTGATACTTTGAATGGATAAATAATTATCAACCTTGATGCTTTCTAACATTATTAGCAATAAATTAGGCTTCATGATTTTTTGTTAAATATTTTTTCCAAATAAAAACTCTTTTTTTTACTACTCAGAAAATAGTGTCCTATTGAAGACACCAACGTTGGGATTTCCCTCCCTTCTCTTCCTTTAGTATCTCATTGCCGCCTGTACTGTCTTAGTAGTACTGTCTTAGTGACTGATGGTGAAACATTGTAAGATAAACTCGTTTCGAAATTATCATGTTCCAACAGTAGCAATTAAATTTTAGCTGTTCACATGCGTTTATCAAAAACATTTTCTGTTAATGATTAAGGTATATGGGGCAAAATTCGTCAAGAGTACCTGTCTAAAACCTTGTTGTCTCCGATTTCCTTGAAAGTCAGCGAAATTATTGTCCTAGTGAACCTCTTTTAATTCCCCTAAGTGAACGTCTCTAGTACGACGGGTTGTCAGTAAACCGGGGCTCGAATTTTCAACCTTTTACCGCGCACGCTGATACTCAATTAACTATAACTTCTACAAAAGTTATCCAAATTGATTTTTTTTGGAGGTCTTGGAAACGTTTTTTCATCAGCTTTACGCCGAAGGCAATGGTTTCAGATAAATAAATTATTTGAGCTCAAGCTTTTTTTAAAACATAATTTTGGAAAAAAAATTTGCTGCCGCACTTGGAGAAAAACTCAAAAATATGTTTAAAATTAAAAAATGAAGCTCAAATAATTTTTTTTATCTAAAACCATTTCCTTCAGCGTAAAGTTGACGAAAAACGTTTCTAAGACCTCCATAAACAAATTAATTTGAGTAACTTTTGTAGAAGTTATGGTTAATTGAGAATCAGCGTGCGCGGTAAAAGGTTGAAAATGAAAATTAAAAATACTGACAACCCGTCGTACTAGAGTCGTTCTCTTAGGGGAATTAAAATAGGTTCACTAGGACAATAATTTCGCGGACTTTCAAGGAAATCGGAGACAAAAAGTTTTTAGGCGAGTACACTTGACGAATTTTGCCCCATATTAGAGCATTTTACAGCTCTGCTTACAGCAGTTTACAGCATTTTGTACGTGAGTGCTTCAGTGATTCACATGAAAAATGCTATGCAAATGGACAGCAATTTTTTTTTGTTTTAATCAATTGTATCAGTTTAGCCATAAACTGTTTGAAGAAAGCAGACGTAGTGTTCGAAGTAAAAAATGCATGGTTAAAAACAGTGTACGATTTTAAATAAAAATTTTCTCTTCAGTTTGCTTAGTATACCTTTCACGCAAAGTGAAAATTCAGATTCAAGTCCAGGCCATTACGCCTCCATTTCGCCACCGATTGGATAAGGCTCTTGTGGCTTAATCAGTTAGCATACCACTTATATAAAGTGAGAAATTTTGATACTAAAATTATCTAGAATCTCAGACGTTAAATTATTTTCAGAGAAAAATGTCCAATACAAAAATTGTGTGATTTCAAGAAATATATTTTACGGTTCAATCGTAAACTGGCTTTGGATTGCGTTTATGCTCCATGGTGCCCAAATTAATTTTCTAAAATGGAAAAACGTATTTTTTATTCTGGATTCATATTAAGACGACTTTATCTATTCAAACATGTGGGTAGTTTTGGGCCTAAGTGTCAATTTGGGCTTCGATGGCCCAAAGTGCATGATCAAGATGATTGTTCTTTTCTGGTTGATGCATAATGGGTTTTCATCCAGGCCCTGAATCGGGTGTAGGCCCGATAAGTCCAAAGTTGAGTTTTTATACCAAAAACATGTATAATTTGGGGCCTGCGTGGAAACTCATCATCGTCTAGAAGAGTAGAATCATCCTAAGCACGCGTCTAGAATACCTAGAGATGTTTCCAATCAGAAAAAATAACTTTGGGCTGTTGAGGCTCAAATTGACCTTTACGTCCAAAACCACCCACATGTTTAGATAGAGAAAATCATCTGGAACAAAAATACGGGTTTCCATTAAAAGAATTAACTCATTTTACTTTTTTTCAACTCGATTAACTTTGCCTACGGCCTTAATGCTGTAATCTTAGCGTACCACTCATATAACGGTTCGAATCCGGTCCGAAAAGATTTTTTCTCCTTCTTCAATTATTTTTCTGAAAAAACCGTTCGCTTTTTAACTAAATTTATTAAATCTCAGACGTCAAACGCATTGAATAAGACCCTTTAACAATGATAATGGTTCATAGTTGATAGAGCTAATTCATACCTAGAGTAATACTTCAATTGCTAGTCACTTTGCTTCAGGATGCTGATTCTCTGAAACATAGTAAGTGTGTCTGCATTTACAATGTCGTTTTGAATTTAAATAGAAGAGAAAAGTTGAAGTTCCTGAAAAGTTGTCTCAATACGGTTGCTCCATAATTGGAGACCGATTTCAAAGGCAATGTAGCAATTACTTTTTTTGTCACCTAATAGTCTAAAATCCAGAGAAGTTATTTCATTTCCTGCTTCAAATGTGATGCATTTGAATGTGATGCAATCAATTAATTACCAAGTTGTAACCCACTAAGAGCAACAACTTTGAGATCTGAACAAATGTACCAATTGTGTTCCAAATACTTTATTTTCTGCAAAACAATTTTCATATTCTCATAGTGTTTCTTTCATGACTCGTGAATATGCCGGTGTAACTAAAGGATATTCATTACCGTTATGTAGGAGTATAGCTATCAATCCAGATTTAGAAGAATCTATGAATAGCCTCAATTCTCTAGCTTGTATTCTATTCGCAGAGTTTCCATCGAACCCGAAATGTCGTTACAATAGTACAGGGTGGGCCATCTAACATTTGGAATTTGAATCGGCTATAAAAAAAACTTATGGATTTTGTTTTTAAAGTATGGTTTTATTAGAAAGATTGAACCTTTCCATTTAAGACTGAAACACAATATCTTTCAAATGACTGCCATGGCTGGCCTTACAGTACATTCGATCAACCCAATTTTTCAGTACATTTCCGATTCTTTGGGCAAAAGGTCAATAAAGTCAATAAGAAAAATTGTTGTTGGGCTTAATGAATACACTCATGAATTACATTTTTAAAATATTTTCAATTTTTTTTATATTGCGTTGTCCCAGAAGTAATTGCCGATTTCACATATAGATATCTTTGACCATTTTTTTTAATGACTTCTGTCAATGTCATGATTTTTTTCTCCTGGCATCTGTTAGCTGTCACTTTCAGCTTGCTTCACAAAAAAATTGCGCGTAATTTCGTTTACAGTTTTAAATTATCATATTTTCCTTTTTTATTTCCTCAAAGGAAAGAACGCAGCACAGGCTTCTAAAATGTTACGTGACGTGTATGGTGAGGCAGCCTGAAAAGGCAGTGTCGAAATTGGTTTGATAAATTCCGTGCTGAAGATTTTTCACTCAAAAATGTGCAACGTTCAGGTCAGCCAAATTAATTTGATGATGACCAAATCAAAGCTATAATTGATTGAATTGATCGTTATGTAACTGTACGAGAGATTAAAAAAATTTCAAAAATACCAAAATCAACGATCGACCGTCATACACAACGTTTTGGACTCGATAAAAAACTTGATATTCGAATTGCACATGAATTGAAAGAAATTAATTTAACCAAACGCATCAACGCTTGTGATTTGCATCTTAAACGCAATGAATTCGATCCTTTTTTTAAACGAATTATCACTGCTGATGAAAAATGGATTGTTCAGAATAACGTCGTTCGAAAACAATCGTGGTCCAAGCGTGATGAACCACCACAAACAACATCGAAAGCTGAATTGCATAAAAAAAAAAATTATGCTGTCAAAGAAAATCGGCCAAAATTGGTCAATTTTAAATGTGTAATTTTTCACCATGACAACGCTACACCACACATATCTTTAGCCACTCGACGAAAACTATTAAGGCTTGGTTGGGAAGTGATGTTACATCCACCATATACCCCTGACCTTGCACCATCAGATTACTATTTATTTCGATCTTTGTAGAACTCCTTGAATGGTAAAACTTTCAATGATGATGAAGCTGTGAAATTGCACTTGGATGAGTTTCTTGCTGATAAAGACCAGAAGTTCTATGAGCGTGGGATTATGAAGTTACCAGAAAAATGACAAAAGGTCATTGAAAAAAGTGGAATATATATCATTGAATAAAGTTCACTCCCGGTATTTAAAAAAATGTGTTTGATTTGTATGAAAAAATCGGTAATTACCGCAATTTTGAATATATATATATATATTGTACATAAATAACAAAATGGTGGACATTTTTTTTTTAAAACGAGTTTTTTCAGTTCAGTGGTTCCGGAAATTTTTTAAATGATTATTTTTTATTTATTTATTTTTTTGGTGAGGAGGAAAAATGGCGAAATCTTTTATAGACTTAGTACAGCACTCTCCGTGGACCAGGCTAGGCGTACCTGTTAAAACCAAAAAGCCCCTCTCTTAAACCAATACACCGCCCGCGGAACCACCTTTCGGCTTTCAACTTCACCGGCGATTGGTTTTAGGCTCATAGTCGTGTACGATTCTTTCGTCACCCGTTCGTCCGCCCCCCCCCCCCGCAAGCGGCTCGCTTATTGGGCTTAACCGACCAGCCGCACCAGCCAGGGGAGGGATCAGATCCCTCCCCTAACCGACGCGGCAGCCCAGTCCGCCCGGGACTCGCGCCTGGGGGCGTAGGCCCCGATGCGATTTCTACTAGCCCTCCCCGCTGCTGCGCTTCCGACGCCCATTGAGCTCTCTCGTCTTCATCACAAGTGTGACGAATGACTCGATGTGCGTCCAGATTCGTTCAGACTGGAGCATCAGAGATATCATCGTGTCAGGAGTGAGCTCACCAATAAATCTATTGGTGGAACGATCGCCAGGACCAACACAGCACTGGTCGAGACAGTTCTATATGCTGAAACTATTCTCAGCGTGACAGATCTCTACGCTGAGAACAGTTTCCTCTGGATAGCATAGTTTTGCGGAGCAAGGTGACCAGACCGGAGCTGCACAAAGCAGCTTCGAAAACACCACGCTTGCCACCAATCTCCTTTTCGCTTCCTTGGGTCTACCAATGTTGGGCATAAGCCGAGTCAATTTTGCTCTACATTGGATGGCTTTGGCAGTTGCGATCTGTAAGTGTTCGCCGAAGCTAAGCCTCAGATCCAACTGCACTCCCAGGTACTTGATGCTTGATTTCCACTCGACTTCATGTTCTCCGAGAACGATCCTCGGGTATTGAAAAAATCTCCTGTCCGAGACGAGCAAAGCCTCGATTTTTTCAGAGGCCATTTTCAGGCCTCTGCTATACAATCAACGCTTTGCCCACCACAGACTTTCATTGATCCTCCAGGATTCTGACGTCTTCAGCGGCACACATGACAAGTGCGTCATCCGCGATGCCAATGGTGTTCGTTACAGCAGGTAGGTCAAAGCGCAGGAAATCGTTATACATGGCGTTCCAAACAAGTGCTCCTACCCGCGACCATTTGTTGTCCTCATATATCACCCACCTGTCGGTCAGATAGTCATCTATCATCCGCAACAGGTAGTCTGGAACCTTCTTCTGCACCATTGCCTCGATGCAGATCTTCCACCTCGCGGCATTGAACGCATTGCGTATGTCAATGATGGTCAACACGCAGAATCCCTTACACTTACCAGTTCCTTTTTTTGCATTTGTGGCGATGTTTACCACAACTTGGATGGCGTCCACAGTGGACCTGCCTTTCCTGAATCCAAAATGGTTTTCCAAGAGACCGTTCTCCCCGACCAAGAGAGTCTGGAGCCGTTGTAGAATCAACTCCTCCAGAAGCTTCTCCATCGTATTCAATAGACATACTGGACTGCATGACGAGGCAACCCCTAGAGGTTTGTTGCCCTTCCTCAGCACGACCACTCGGGTGACTTACTATTAAAATCACCCCCTTTCAGGGTCCGCACGACAACCTGACTGAGGCTTTCCTTAAAGAAGAGGATCTGGGTCTCGAAGACCTCGAAAGGAACGTTGGTGGAGAAGTACAGTAGGGTGGTCCAAAAATGCATTGCAAAAATTTTTTTGATGCTAGATGCAAACGAAACACCCAAAAAGTTTCGAAATCGAAAAAAAATAAAGGTCCTATTTTTCTTTTTTCAAAATTTTGATTTTATATGGTGTCTGTTGGGACTTGAAATTTGCATTGGAAAATGCATGGGAAAAAGTCACTTTTTGGTATTTTTCGAATAATTGTTCACAGTTAGGGAAAAGTTGACATTAAAGTTATAAGGCTTCTAGAGTACTTTCCAACGAAGAATTTGACCTATCATACATATGGATTTGACGCCCCTAACACACCCCCACGTAACTTTGTTTATTTCTTTATTTATTTATTAATTTCTTTCTATTTTTTAAACAATTAATTATTATTAATTTTCTACTTTTTTGCAATTTATGGTAAAAAAGTCAGCTTTTCTTGTGATAAACCTATATATTTTAATTTCAAGGTATCCTCTATACATTATCTAATAAATCCTAAATTGTTTAAACAAATTTAATTTGTTTAAACAATTATTTTTTCTTCAATTCGCCTAAAATTCTGGTTTTTTGTAATAAACATATATATTTTAATTTCAAGGTATCTTCTCTACATTATCTAATAAATCCTAAATTGTTTTGAATAAATAAATAAATAAATTTGTTTGAATAAATAATGGAATGTTGACAAAAATAATTTTATTATTTAAACAATGGAAATTATTTGTAAATATGAATAATGTGACTTCAGAATAACAGCTGGCCAGTTTGATCTCAAAAAACAGAATTTTAGGCGAATTGAGCAAAAATTTGTTTAAACAATTTAGGATTTATTAGATATTGTATAGAGGATACCTTGAAATAAAAATATATATGTTTATCACAAGAAAAGCTGACTTTTTTACCATAAATTGCAAAAAAGTAGAAAATTAATAATAATTAATTGTTTAAAAAATAGAAAGAAATTAATAAATAAATAAAGAAATAAATAAAGTTACGTTCAGATAATAAAATGTCATTCCGATCTCAGAGAACAGATTTAAAACGAATTTTATAGAAGAACATATTATTTAAACAAATAGAATTTATTTAAATAAATGGAAATTAACTAAAAAACATTTGTAAACATTCCAATAGACCTATAGTAATGATTTCCGGAAAAAAGGAGAATAAACTGCTTAAAAGAGTCAATTTCCTGAAGAATGATAGGTATGATAAGTATGATAGGTCAAATTCTTCGTTGGAAAGTACTCTAGAAGCCTTATAACTTTAATGTCAACTTTTCCCTAACCCTGAACAATTATTCGAAAACTACAAAAAAGTGACTTTTTCCCATGCATTTTCCCATGCAAATTTCAAGTCCCAACAGGCACCATATAAAATCAAAATTTTGAAAAAAGAAAAAATAGGACCTTTATTTTTTTGGATTTCAAAACTTTTTGGGGGATCGTTTGCATTTATTTAAAAGTCGCCATTTTGGACCACCCTAAAGTAGAGCTGTACACACTCACACCCGCCACCCAAATGAACCCCGCTCCGGACTCCAGGAAATCCTCGACGATCAACTCAGGGTTACAAACAAGGATACCGGCTCTCCTTGATGCATCCTGATACCAAGCAGAGTTTTCAGACTAGTTGCACTGCTCACTAATGAGCAGTACTGTTCTTGGTCGCAGGCTGCAGTGGATTGCAGTGTCCTCTCAGAAGGTTCCATGCATAAGTTCACTCATATCTCCATTCGTCCCAATCACGCGGAGTTGTCATACATACCTCCTTCCCCATTCATGGGGATAACGCGTCTATAGCGTACCCCGCACTCAACTTGGGATAAACCAGTTTATTTAACTGGAAAGATGCCCGTTTATAGAGTCCCCCGCATTTTTTCACTGATTTATCGTGACACTGCAACATTTATGGCCCAAGGGCCGCCTGCTAAGCCTCCCCACCCGTCCTTTTTTGACGAAGCCAAGACAAGGACTTCGTCAAGGTCCCAGTCCAAGGGGAGGTTTAAAATGATTATAACTATCAGCCTTATATTATCATATTATATTTATTACAGAAAGTGCAAGTTGTATTGAACCTCAACTTTGAATAAACGCTGATATGCTTTCGGTCATATCATATACATATCATATACATAAATTGTATTCTGACTTTATAAATGATAATCTTCTTAACTTTTAATGAAGTATTCCCTATTATTTTAATAACAATTTTTCAAGAAAGATTAATGTATTGGATCTATAAATTAATTCGTGAGGTTTGCTAAGAGATGGCGTAACTGGATTATTATTCCATCGTTCCAATATTCCGAACATGCGTTGGAAAGCTATTGTCATTGTGCGTCTTTTTCATTATATACCATTCGTTTGAAGCGTAAACAACAATAATTTTTTTTCACTCAAATGTGTTGAACTTTGTGCCTGAAAAAGTTTTTTTGCGGGGAGTTCTTCTTCATTACTTTAATATGAAGAGAACTGCTGCCGAAAGTTATCGTATTTTGGTAGAAGTTTATGGTGAACATGCTCTAGCTGAGCGAACGTGCCAAAAGTGGTTTGCACGATTTAAAAGTGGTGATTTTTGGGCAGCCAAAAAAGTTTGAAGATGAAGAACTAGAAGCATTACTCGATGAAGATTGTTGCCAAACACAAGAAGAGCTCCTAGAATCTTTTGGAGTCACTCAAGCAGCCATTTCAAAACGTGTAAAAGCAGCCGGATACATTCAAAAGCAAGGAAATTAGGTTCCACATGAACTCAAGCCGAGAGACGTTGAAAGGCGGTTTTGCATGTCGGAAATGCTGCTGGAACGCCACTAAAAGAAGTCATTTTTGCATCGGATTGTTACTGGTGGTGAAAAATGGATCCATTACGACAACCCCAAGCGCAAAAAATCATATGTGTAACCCGGCCAACCAGCCAAATCAACGTCAACGCTGAATATCCATGGCGCGAAGATAATGCTCTGCATTTGGTGGAATCAGAAGGGCGTGCTGTATTATGAGCTGCTAAAACCGGGTGAAACCATCAATGGAGAGCGCTACCGAACACAATTAATCCGTTTAAAGAGAGCAATAGCCGAAAAACGCCCGGAATATGCGACCAGACACCAGGCAATAATTTTCCATCATGACAACGTTCGGCCCCATGTTGCTATTCCGGCTTCGTTTAAAAGAGTCTGTGACTAACCTCCACATCTTTGTAAACTCCTGATTTAAATTTATCTATAAGTCCATTAACACTTGAGCTATAGACTAAAGACAGTTCTTCATCAAGATGGAAGTATTTTCGAAAATGCAGTTGTCTTTTTCGATAAACACTTGACATTATTCCTTTCGCTAAATTTCCTTTCTTTAAAGCTGAAGCAGGGTATGTAAGCTGGGTAATCTCAGCTCTCGAATTATCTCATCTAATTCTTTTTGAGTCTACATCAATGAACGTCTTGTTTTTGTATAATATGTTTCACATTCAGTATCGAAATCTTTACTATTGCTCATGCATTTATCATGTTTGTGCACTGCTTTCGTTTTTTTTGTGTTGGAATGAGAGGTGCCAGCATTTAATTAAATGTCTGCAGTTTACTTTTTTGTGGTTCTATTACCGAAGAGACTGTATTATAAATAACTGATTTTTTACTGAAGATTCACTATTTCTTCGCATCTTTCATGCACAAGTAACATTCCCTTTCATTTTGCGGTATTTTTCCAAATTGCTGGTACAGTAAACTTTTAGCTTCCATTGTTTCAACTATCTTCCTATTTGTACAACATTGCATGACAAGCGGAGCAAATAATAAGAGAAGTCCAACTTACATCTCGTTTTGAAAACTTAACGTTAATGTATTTTGCATTGATGTCCCAAATGTAACAAAATTAGCGCCTTCGCTGGCTTTGTTACTGACTGGGCGGAAGGTGAATCATATTACACATTCCCTTTGAGGGCAGTTGTCATCACTACTAGACCCTAGTGCAACAGCAGGTATTGACACTGAATTTTTGAGTAAATTCTGTAAATGTAGATAAATGAACAACTATGTCTGACGATTTAAGAATGAATCATTACACAAGAGGCCAGAGCTGATGGCTCACAAGAAACGAAGTAAGTTTTCTCACGAAGAATACTGTAAGGAAGACTTTTCAAAGAGGATATTCATGTAATAAGGTATGTTTCTTGCATAATGCCTGAGATATGTTTGTTATTATGTTGATCTGACTTGAAAACTAGGTTCCGCGGATCAGAACCCATAAAAATGCTATGCATGCCTACAAATTTCTGCTTGAACAATATTTTTTGGCGGTCATATTACAGAATTATTAGTAATTTTACTAATCTGAATCCATTTTTGAATCCAGTGTTTTAAAATCCATAAAAAAAATATTTTCCTACCACATACTCAGAAATGAGGTTCTTTAAGGTTATGTCAAAAACTAATCGTTCATGGTGTCATTTTTTTACAAATGACAACTAAAAACTATGCCATTAATAAAAATTGAACGATCAGAAGTGACTCGATTCTTGGTGTTACTCACTGTTGATTGGTTTAGAGTTGCACAGATTTGCGACGATTCTTTCTAGAATACTATTGTCGTGGCATCATTCGCTGGCATCGTACTGACACGATGATTTCAAATAATTCATACCAATTCTTTCTTTTATTTCGAATTCCTAAGGTATTTCAACGACTTCCAAAGTGTTACGTTGTTTAAGGACAGCGACCAACCGATTCACGTTACTAGATTTCTACCTTATCAGCATTTTCAATTTGTGTAACCCCATTTCTGTAAAAAATAAGATAACAAGTTGAAAAGTGGTGACAGTAAATGAAATGCACTAAGACAAGTCTATTCTACAACTTTTCAGTTACCTGTCTTCATTTTTATAGAAATGGGGTTATACAAACTGAAATTCCGGTAAAGTAGGAATCTATTCACGTGACCAGGTTGTTCCATGGCCTTAAAGACGATATCGTATAATTCCGAATCGATTTTATATCGATTCTATCTGATTTTATTTTTACTTGAAACATTAATAAATTTTGACTCAGAGAGGGAATAGCCTCTTGGGAAAGAGTGATAAAAAAACTGGAGTTAGTATTACTTAATGCATTCTTGAAATAGAATTAACAAAATATGCATTTTGCATCGTTCAACGAGAAAACTTTGATGTTTATACGATCTTATCGGTATTATTGGAATCATTTCAAAATTGCCGGTGATCTCCCCTCCCCCCCCCCCCCCTCTTCTGTGCAAAGAGAAACGGTAATTTAACTAAGAATAATATAATATCTGCCCATTATTATACTTAAAAAATTCAAATCTAGCGCTATTTATTTATAAAGTGTAACCCATTTCACTCATATTCGACAAGCATGTGACAACTTTACTTAGGTATAGTTGATATTTAAAAGTTTCCCGCGAACAAAAGAACTAACATAAATCACCAGCTTTTAAAGCTTCAAGGGTAAGATTTATTTAAAACTAACATCCGTTCGTAGCATAATGTTTCATCAAGAGAATTTTAAATTTAATTACCTTTATTTATTAACTTCGCAAAAGTTTAAAAAAAATTAAGATGGTTATGAGAATTATTGTTACCGATGGGAATAAGTAACAACCTCACACGAAGAATGTTTTTATGAATTATACTAGCTGAAACTCGTTTTATTGAAAACAAACTAATGTCCGAATGAAATCTCAGATAAAAAATTTAGGAAAGTAAATTGAAAAAACATAAAAACTATATTTAATTAATTAATTAAATTTATTTTTCAGACTAAATTTCTCAACACCTTTCTCAAGTAATGCAGTATCAATTTGTAAGTCAGTACAATTACAAACAATAAACAGGATCGAAGTATCTACAAGATATTTGGTTCTCCTTAGATCTCCTATCAGCAAAGAAATAGAAAATGATGTAAGAATCACTTTCATACTCAAAAATAATAAAATTAATACTTACTGATTGAATTATGTGCTGATAAGTTATTTCTGTTTAAGATTGTCAATGTGCTACACGATCGAATGACAGAATGTCGTTATTTAAAACAGATAGATACTTTTGACCACGGTTTTCGTCCAGAAAAATGGTTTGAAGTCGATGTAATGAATTATGGTCGAAAAGCTCTAGAAAATGTAAATTCTAAATTAGGTACGTTTTACTTTTACATTATAAGAAAGATATGTTTATTACATTAAAGATCACTTGTTATAATACTTAGTTTCCAACATTACACGTTAATGTAAACATATGTATACATATGGCCAATTATAAAGGAACTCAAACCATAGCAAAAAAAACTTTTTTCTACATATAGCGCAAATTTGTTCCTAATTCGTAAGAGCACAAATACAAATATTAAACATAAAGAAGATATTGTTAAATATTGTTTGATATTTCACGGCATTCTTACACGTAACTCGATCGATACAAGCAAGGGAAAAAATACCGGAATCATAATTGGGGATATTTATTTAATAGACTCTTGTGAACAAATCTGAGATCAAACACCAATTAAATGTTCCATATATTTTCAATGTTCAATTTTTTCAATTTTCGACTGCGTAAAATTGACCATATATTTTCAGTAAGGCGGGCTAAGACTTATAGCATTTCAGATACAATTTTAGTCTTTTTCATAACTAATATTTGTTTTCTTGTTACTTTGACCTGATTTTATGAGTTATATTTTTGATAAAGATAAGGTGAAATATCGTGGTAATATGTTGAATTATTATGTTTATATTATTACGTGTATAATCGCTTATACTTTTTCATAATTAAGATGGCGTTCACATTATTCAAAAAAAATTGTAGATGTGTCTAACGGCACGCGGCTGGAAAAGACAATCGTTTGCCGTTTGTAAATACAAGAAGTTTCTCGAAATCTCTTCAACAGTGAGTTGACATCACAATCGAAGACACCCTTATGGCTCTTTACAAGCTGACAAGAATGAGAATTTTCGGAGCACAAATTTCGGATACAAATTGTATAATTGTATATTGTATTATAAAATTAGTGAATTGTCGACGAAGAGAATGGTTGGCTTGCTTCAATTCTTGTGCTAACTAATCCCTAGAAGGTTTTAGATACATATCTTTACGAAAAATTTGCCATGTAGTGCTCGTGCCCAATTGCTGAGAATGCCGTGGAATTAATGAATTTGGATCTTCCTTAACACTTTTACTAACAGCAGCAATATTTTCAGTTGAACGACACGGACAAATACGTGTTGTTAGTAGGTTATGTACCGAACTAGAAGACTCAAATTTATCTACCAAATTCTCAGAAGGACAGTTTCCAGAACCAAAAATATCCGAAATTTTACGATGTGTAGTTTTCACAGATTGACGATTCTTGTAGTGGATTTTAACTATTTTTTTTTTCTATTTTCAATTGAAATTAAAGACATTATAATAAATTGTGGACGTTCTATTTGACATATGTCAAAAAACAGAATGAGAAAACTCAACACATCCCAAGTTTCCCCTAATGCAAAACAAAGTTTCCCCTAATGCAAAACAAAGTTTCCCCTGTTAAAAAACAAAGTTTTCGTTATAAAGCCCTGAACTATAAGAATTTGAATTATAATGTGCAAATAATTCTAATAACTTTTTAGTTTTTGAATCAATCTCTGGGACTAATTTTTCATTTTAGGTTTGGCATTTGACGATTGGGATATAGAGTTCTATACAAACTTATTTCGCTTCAAACTAAAACGGAATCCAACAAGCGTGGAATGTTTTGACTTGGCGCAGTCAAATAGTGAACACAGTCGGCATTGGTTTTTCAGAGGACGAATGATTATTGATGGTGTAGAAAAAAAGAAGTCGCTGATGGATATGATTATTGAAACACAGCTTACATCGAATCCAAACAATGTAATAAAATTTAGTGACAATAGCAGTGTGATAAAGGGGTTTAGTGTTATTGCTCTTCGGCCAAATATAACCAATGCTCCGAGTAATTTTTGTTTCGAGAAAGAGAACCAACATCTCATTTTCACAGCAGAGACTCATAATTTTCCAACTGGAGTTGCACCATTTAGGTAAGTTCGTAAATCAGTTATGGGCAACCTAAGAGCAAAGAACGAAAATTATCATTTTATGTATTATTTTTAATCTATGCTTTTGATATACAAAAACGGTGAGTTTGGAATGCGGTTTCGTCTTTATTATCATTAACTGCTGAGGTTTCATAATTTATATTGGTTTGAAGAAAGTGTGACTTAGTTTTTCTGGCTCTTTCGTTTTATTTTCGATTGTTCCGGTTCAGGTTGAGTAGAATAAGAATGTGATATTAACCCTTTGCGCTCGAAGCCCTTTTCGCTTGGACGAACCAGCAACTCGAGGCGATTTCTCGCATACTTTGTGGATTTCTTGCTGCTAATTTAAAACATAAAATAAAAAATAGATAGACATTATCGCCAATCGAGTTTCCGCATAGAACCAAGTGGTGCCGTGAAGTGACCTCTCGAGCTGCCACATCGAACCAAGTGGTGACTGGAAATTACGTCTCGAGTGTAAAGGGTTTATCGTCGGATAAGATAAGAAGTAAGTTGCAGGAGTAAGGCCCAAACTTGTGTTGGTGAGTCTGCTGTATTCATGATGGGTAAGGTAGTCCTTGTCAATTTGACCCTAGCTTGTGGACGGAATTTTACAACATAGCTTTTCTCTTTCTACTTTGCTCTTTACTAATCTTTTCCTAAGATGGGATATATATTTATAAAATATATATAAAATAATACATAAAAGAATATGTATAAAATATTTTATATTATAAATTTTATAATATAATATATAAAATAATATATATATAAAATGTTTTATATTATAAATTTTGTATTATAATATATAAAAGAATATATATATAAATATTAATAAAAATAATGATGACATATAGAAAAAGAAAATAAATTATCAATGATAATATTTTGAAAGTTTAATATTAATAAAATATAATTTTTATTTATACAGTAAAAGTATACAAAGTCAAAATTATTCTCTATAGGGATATGATAATAATTGCTTTTTTAAAGAAATTTACAGTTTTCAGAGAACTCAAAATAGGCTCTTTTACGACTACTTAACAATTTCTGTAAAGCAGCATCGTAATTATAAAGAACCATCTCTTCCATCGTCAACTTTGAGATTATAAATCTCAAATCTGCCTACCTGCAGGTGCAAAGTATAAGCGTTATAAAAGTGTAGGAATTCTACTATAGTTTTAAGTTAATTTTCAAAATATTATATCTCAAATTGTGCGTTCGGTACAAATACTCGCGCCACTGTCAGCACCAGCCCTCCCTAGCGGGCAAAATGTGAAAAAGAAATAAGACAGAGGAAGTCAGTCTAAGACGCACCAGTATTGAAAAAAGACGTATTCAGTACATAATGTAATTTTACTTTACATATCTTTTGAAATATAGTTCTTTTATGAATATACTTCTGATAGACCTAAAAAAATTATTAAGTATCATATCCCACAATTTGGGGGTTCAATCGGGATATATCTGAGAAGGGACAAAGAAAATTACAGAAATTTGAAGTAACTAAAGACGAAGCCAAGCAGTTGCAGAAACGACGAAGTAAGTCTCTTTTTGGAAAGACGAATTTTGAAGACGAAGGACGCTAAAAAGAGAACAAATAAGTCTTTTCTGTGATAAGACGAACATCAAGACGAAAAAGGGGTTTTCAGTCTTGCTAAGCGTGAAGACTGCATATTACGAGGAAAAGACAACATATTTTTCAACATCTAGAAGCTACCCAAGCTGAAATCTGTTGGTTAAGAAGACAATAATCGCTGTAAGAAAGGAAGACGAACTGCTTACTGACTGATAACACAGGTGCGCTGCTATCGCGATAATGTAGAACCACGAGGTGACGGGTACAGGTTATGTTTTGAGTAAACAAGCAATAAAGGAAACTTTAGTCGATTTAAGATTAAATATCTGTTGAAGAAAGTGATGTAATGCCGCTTATATTTAATTAAAAAGTACGAATATATAATTTAAGAGCGATTAAAATTGAAAATTTAGCGCAAATCGAGACGATTAGACAACGGATAAAGACGGCGTCACGTAAGTCAATATGTGTCTTATACAATCTAATTTTTGAAGAAGAGGGAGATAGAAGGAATAGGAGTAAATTACGTGAATTCTCTGGATTTGAATTTGAAGCTGATTTTGATGAATTTCGAGCCAAGATGGAATATGCTGGTAGGTTTTCGGTAGGAGATTTGATATCAATGTGTAACGTTTTGGGCTTAGATTATAATGGTGACAAAGAAGGACTCAGACAAAAAACTATACGTTCGTTGACAGATATCACTTCACTGATACCACAACAAAATGACAGTGATACAGCAGACGATGACGTTGACCACAGACAGGAGACTGAAAATAACGAAGTAAATAATATTGATAATATGAATGATGACGTAGAAGATGCAGAAAGTCGTGTAGATGAAGACGAAGCTGCAAGTCAAGCAAACGATTTAATTAACTCGCGAAATACAAGAAAAGTCCAATTCACTCTAGGGTTTCGAGACGTCGAAGAAACTATAAGAGAGTTCAATGGTAATGATGATTTTCCGATTGAAAGATGGGTCGCGGATTTTGAGGATGCCGCAAGACTCTTTGGTTGGGAAGATATACAAAAGGTTATTTTTGCCAAAAGGTCATTAAAGGGACTTGCTAGACTTTTCGTCCAAAGTGAATCAAGGTTAGTTTCGTGAAATAAATTAAAGCACTTCTTAAAGAATTTTCAACAAAAGTAACGAGTGCGCGATTGCACATGATGCTTTCGCAGCGTAAAATGAAGGAATGAAGGAATCACGGGGTATGATTGAGATGGAAGCCGTGTTCGAATACGTGATCAATGGCATTAATGATAGTCCAAGTAATAAAGCAATTCTTTACGGTGCAAAGTCGGTAAGTGAATTTAAGGAGAAATTAAAAAATTATGAAAAAATGCAAGGATATGATTTTTCTAAAGATAAACATAACAGAAAAGAAGTTACTTACAAGACAGCAAAGACAAACAAGACTACAGATCCGCGTTGCTTTAACTGTGGGGCTGAAGGGCATAAGTCTAAAGAATGCAAACATAAAAATCTTGGTTCGAAGTGTTTTAAATGTAATGAATTTGGTCACATTGCTACTAACTGTAAGAAAGCAAACCAGAACAGTGCGTCCCAAGCTAATGTAAATTTTGTTAGTGCTGGAAAGATATCTGAGCCACTTAAAGTAGTTGAAATGTAAATGTTAAAAATTTAAAAAGTTTAAAATGTAAAAGTTTTAGCGTTTATAGATATGGGCAATCCCATTAGTTTAATGAGAGAAGATGAATTTGTTAATTTTCAAGAATATAGTTTGCAAGAGAGCTGTTTAGAGTTGGGAGGCTTTGGTAAGGGACAATCGACTACGAGAGGTTATTTTGAAGCGACAGTAAATATGGATGATCACAAATTTGTATTGAATTTTCATGTTGTTCCTGTTGATGCTATGAATTACAAGGTTATGATCGGTCGGGATGTTTTGAATCAAGTGCCTTTGAATTTTGATAAAGACGGTGTTAAAGTTGTCGAGTCTGATGAAATTAATTTCATAGCAGCAATAGAAATAACACCTGAAATTCAAAATACTGTTGACGCGATTTCTGATGAGAATATGAGCCTGTAATAACTAAAGAGACTAATATTGAATTGAACATTATTCTAAAGAACGACAAGCCTGTTTACTCGCGACCACGTCGATTGCCGTTTTATGAGCGTGATGTAGTTGATAAACAGGTTCAACAATGGATAACCAAGTCCGGTGCTAGTAACAAAGAAAAAAGACGGCTCTCATCGTGTATGTATAGATTACCGTCAGTTAAATGCGAAAATTGAAAAGGATCGTTATCCTATACCCGTAATCGAAGAACAAATTGATAAACTTAAAGATTCAAATTTATTTAGCACTATTGATTTGAGAAATGGATTCTTTCATGTTAATGTTAATGAGTCAAGTCGAAAATATACTTCATTCGTAACAAACAGCGGTCAGTATGATTTTTTAAAAGCTCCTTTTGGTTTGTGTAACTCTCCTCCTGTTTTTCAACGATTCGTAAATTGTATTTTCAGAAACCTTGTTAATGAAGGAATTGTAGTTGTATATTTTGATGATGTTATAGTGATGGCCACTAATCCGAAGGAGGCACTCGACAGATTGAAGGTTGTCTTCGATCTCTGTAGTAACTATAGGGTTGGAAATAAATTTTAAGAAATGCCAGTTCATGAAAGAAAGGATCGAATATTTGGGACAGACTATTGAGAAGTGTAAGGTGTATCCATCAGAAGAAAAAGTGCGTGCGGTTGTCAACTATCCGGAACCCCGATCATTGAAGGCGGTCCAAAGCTTTTTGGGATTAACCGGATATTTCCGTAAATTTATTAAATCATATGCAATTATCGCTAAACCTTTAAGCGACTTGCTTCAGAAGGATCAGACGTTTTATTTCGAAGAACTGCAGAGAAACGCATTTAATAGTTTAAAGGCTGCACTCACCAGTGACCCAGTATTGATGATTTTCGACCGAAAAAGGGAAACAGAAGTGCATACTGATGCCAGTAAGGAAGGATTTGGAGCCGTTTTGTTACAAAGATTATCAGAAGATGGTCAGCTTCACCCAGTTCATTTTATGAGCCGCAAAACGAGTCCTGAACAAAAAAATCTTCACAGTTATGAATTGGAAGTCTTAGCCGTAATCGAAGCTCTTAGGAAGTTCCGAACCTATTTGCTAGGGATCAGGTTTAAACTGATAACTGATTGTTTGGCATTTAATCAAACTATGAAAAAGAAAGAAATTTCACCAAAGATATGGAGATGGGTCGAAGAAATTGAGACGTATGATTATAAAATTGAGCATAGGTTAGGATCGAGAATGCGTCACGTAGATGCTTTAAGTAGGCACACCGTTCTATCGATAGAAGTCGATGATATAACCACCAGAATAGTTAAGTTGCAAGAAGAAGATGATGAACTGAGTCTGATAAAACGTACTATCCTAGATAATAACAATGGTGAATATAGTCTGCGGGGCGGGGTGTTATACAAGTTTGTTGATGGCGTCGATTTACTGATGGTTCCAGCTTCAATGGAAGTTGATGTAATAAAAAATGCTCATGAGAAAGGTCACAGTTCTATTAAGAAAACGCAGGACATTATTAAACAGGAATATTACATTCCTCAACTGACAACTAAGGTTGAGAAATATATTTTAAACTGTGTTCGGTGTATCATTGCCAATAGGAAAGAAGGAAAGCAGGAAGGGTTTCTATAACCACTTCAGAAGCCGGATGTTCCTCTACACACTGTCCACATGGATCATCTGGGTCCTCTTCAGTCAACATGTAAAAGATATAATCATATATTGGCTGTAGTCGACAGTTTTACAAAGTTTACCTGGCTTTATCCTACACGATCTACGACGACATCGGAAGTAGTCGAGAAGCTAAATAAACAAAAATCCATTTTTGGCAATCCTCATTGTATAATTATGGACAGAGGCACAGCTTTTTCATCAGATGAATTCCGACAGTATTGTGAGGACGAGGGCATCAAACACTCTATGATAACGACCGGCCTACCACGTGCTAATGGACAGGTTGAGCGAATCAATCGATCTATTATACCTATACTTACCAAGCTATCCGTCGATGATCCAAGCAAGTGGTATAAGCATGTGGAAATGTTACAGTACATTCTCAATTCAACGTATCAGCGAAGTGTTGGTTCGACACCCTTCGAATTGTTAATCGGAATTCCTATGAAGTGCAAGGAAGATTTACATCTTAAGGATCTACTAGAGGAAGAACTCTGTAAGCAGTTTAGTGAGAATCGTCAAATACAGCGAGTAAAAGCTCAAATCTTTAAAACGCAACAAGAGAATCAGAAGACCTATAACCTACGACGAAAAGCACCAAAGAAATATAAGATGGGCGACCTGATTGCCATTAAACGGGTTCAAATGATACCTGGACGAAACTTGCGAGCGAAATACTTAGGACCCTATAAAATTATTAAAATAAAGCCAAACGATACATATGATGTGGAACGAGCAATACCAGGAGAAGTTCCTTTTCATACAAGTACGTGTGCTGAGTTCATTAAACCATGGGTTGATACGCGTTAACCTTCATTCGAGTCGAATGGTTCCTTCAAGATGGCCGAATTGTAGGAATTCTACTATAGTTTTAAGTTAATGTTCAAAATATTATATCTCAAATTGTGCGTTCGGTACAAATACTCGCGCCACTGTCAGCACCAGCCCTCCCTAGCGGGCAAAATGTGAAAAAGAAACAAGACAGAAGTAGTCAGTCTAAGACGCACCAGTATTGAAAAAAGACGTATTCAGTACATCATGTAATTTTACTTCACATATCTTTTGAAATATAGTTCTTTTATGAATATACTTCTGATAAACCTACAAAATTATTAAGTATCATACTCCACAAAAGGATTTTTACAAGGGATTAATGAAATCTTAACTTAGTTTTCAGATCTACAGAATTATGACATGACAGAACATTATTATTTGTACGAATACATCATAAAAATTAATTTCAACACTCTTTTTCCTAATTGCCAGTAGCTACTGACTCTTCGAGGAAAACAGTTGTGTCAAGTACAAAAGTAAAAAATTTTCGTGGAACATTAAGATCTCAGTGAATGAATTTAAAGTGCGTTCAAATACAAAAAGTGTAAAAACGAACTATGTCGTGCAAATTTCAGAATTGCATGAGCAAGTATGGTATCACGAAAGGAGTGTCTTTTCATCGTTTCCCAGTCTATGATAAAAATTTGTAAGAGTTTTTTATGATTAAACATTTAACCATTTTATATTTTGTTCAAAATTCGCGTTTTTGAAAACTATATATTCAAACAAATTTCGAAATTAACAAAAATGTATTTATGTGTCTCCGGTGCGGAAACTAGTTTTTCCGTTACAGCTGAGAGTAACAGAATGTTGTGTATTCCGTTACAGAGGAAAATATAATAATAAAATCAAAATGGCTGGGACTAGTCACGAAATATCAAGTGTAATGACTAGCGCCGCAAACAACTACAATACTAGATTAGATTCGAGTTTACGCATAAAAACTCGTATCTGCACCAGAGTCACATAAAATAGAATACGTGCCAATGCACACAATTCGGGAAATTACGAGACTCGCGACAATGCTCGCAGGACTGATCGCGCCTCGGCTTCATCTCGGCTTTGTCTCGGCTTTGTCTCGGATTCGTCTCGGCTTTGCCTCAGCTACGTCTCGACTACACATCGGCTATACCTCGACTACGCCTCACCTACGCCTCGACTACGCCTTGGCTTCGATCTACGAGCATTGTCGCTTGTCACGCAATAACCCTCATTGTGCGCCTAGGCACGTAATATACTATTGTTTTCCAAAGGATGCGTCTGAGAGAAAATTGTTGAGTAAGAGATTTATTGTGCTCTCCTAGCACAACTCAGCACAACTTTTTTTTTCGAAATTCACATTTGAAAATTATATGCTTATACAAATTTCGAAATTGACAAAAAAGCATTTATTTTCAAAAGGATACCTTTGAGATGAAATTGTTAAGGAAGAGATTTATCATGCTCGCCTAGCACAACTCAGCTCAACTTTTATTTTTCGACAATTATATGTTTAAACAAATTTCGAAATTGATAAAAAAGTATTTAGTTTCAAAAGGATGCGTCTGAGAGAAAATTGTTGAGAAAGAGATTTATTGTGCTCGCCTAGCACAACTCAGCACAACTTTTGTTTTTTCAAAAAAACGAAATGGCGGTGCTGGTAAAAAACGTTTTTTCAAAATTTTGGTCCTAATTTTTATTTTTTTCAAAAATTATTTGCGGCAAAATTCAGCACAAATTTAGCGCAATTTAGCACAACTTTTTTTTTTAAAACAAAATGGCGGTGCTAACTTCCTGGGCATAAAACATCTTCTTTTAATTTATTTATGAAAAATCGGAATATAAATTAGTGGTGTGGTATCAAGCAAAAATTTTAATATTTCATATAGGTGTATGGAGTGGATTCTTCGTAGCAGTAACGATTCATTTTTCGATTTGGAAGACAAAGAGTTACGTAATCGAAGAGTTTGCTCACTCCACTTTCCTGATGTGGCTTTTATCAACAAAACCAAGAAGTCTTTGAATTTTAAGGCTATTCCTAATTTGTATGGAATAGATGCAGATAAGGAAAGTAATAGAAATGTGGACAATCCAACTTCCTCTTGTCACTGCTCTTCAAAATAAGAATCATCAGTCGCATCCAGTTAATTAATAGCTAATTAATCGTGGTTTGAAATGGGAATCTATAGACAAGAGGCAAACCAAAAACAGGTCGCGTAAGCCTTTAAAAAATAATGACCCTCGCTTGAAAAAACACTGCCCTGAATAGGCATGAAGCCGAAGCTATATGCTACTTTCTTAAATAAATGATATACATAGTCAAAAGTAATTATGAATTTTTGTAAAGCTATTCAAAGACCGAATGATATTCTACATTAGAAAAATCATTATATAACTATATAGATTATTATATTATTTTCACGTCATGTGACCAATGATTATTTATTTATTTTATAATATTAAAATATGTAGAACTAATAAAAGATTTTAACATGAAACATGCATAAGCAACAATTTTTAAAAAGTATTGATTGGACGACAATAAAATTGTAATAGAAAGAGAGATATTAGTGAACTTATAAATAGAAAAAATCGTAAACCCTGAACTACCTGAACAAGGGAAACCCATCGGAATGTCCTAAGTACACAAGTACCAGAATAAGAAAAACGAAGTCTCCCCTTTTTTCTTCAGTACACAAAAATGCCGACCCAAAGGAAAAGAGGCCAGCTTAGCCACGTGCCAAGGTCAGGCCAACATCAGAAGAATATTAGCAGGGCAAATCAAACATAGCCAGTATCGACTAAAAAATAGAACCCACTAGTCAGAGCACCTCGAAGTTCCCTGCCATTATCGATCGAAAAAATGGCGAACATAGCCAGTATTGACCAAAAATTAAGTGCATAAAAGTACCGGCGAATCTGCGAATCTTCAGTTACCGTGGGACTATATTCAACGCCATAACTCTGCTAAAAAAATTAGTAACAGAGTTCCCCTCGGACCATCTTGAATTTGAGAAATCTCCTTCGAAGTTATCCCGGTTAACTCATTCGATCTTTCGTCAGTATCTTCCTCATTAATTAAAAATTTTATTGAAATTGAATTTAGTGCAACATTGTTGTGAGTTAAAAAGTGGAACCTGTGAACGGTTCTTATATTGAAGTGTCCACGATTCGAAACCACAGAAGCCATATCGCATATATTGAAAGGTGTATCTAAAACTCACCCTTTGAAATCATCACTAGTCCAGCCCGGAATTGATTTGTGGATTTGGTGCCTACCTGTCAGAGTTTCAACATATTGTGAAGTGAATTGGAAGGTGTTATTATCAGTGGTTCCAGCCTGAATCTGAGTAAGTCCAATTCATGACCCAATATATGACCCCGAAAAGGAAATTTTAATGATTCACTATCTCTCTCTCTAACTCTCTCTCCAATTTTGTACCCATTGAAAATAAAGGTTGAAAACTGTAAATTCAGTAAATTTCGAGTTTTATTTTAGTTGGCTACTCTCATCCCAGTTTCGGTTTAGAAAAACTCTGGATTTCTTTACCGATGTAAAACGAGGAAAAATATAATATTGAAGGAAGGTAGGTGACAGGACGTCATATTATTATCTAGAGAAATTATTATATATTAAGAGCAATAATTTGTTTTAATTAAACTTTCAAAATATCATTATTGATAATTTATTTTATTTTTCTATATGTCTTCATTATTTTGATCAGGATAACGAAAGAATATTAAGAACAATTTGTCAATAAATATGTAATAAATTTTTTTTTTAAATTTTCAATTTCAATACATGGTTCTTTTATATATATTCTTTTATATATCATAATACAAAATTTACAATACAAAATATTGTATATATATATTATTTCATATATTATAATATGAAATATTTTATATATATTCTTTTATGTATTATTTTATATACATATTTTATAACAGTATATTATGGGCCTAGGCGCATAATGGGGGTTATTACGCGACGAGCGACATTTAAAAGATTGTACCTTAGTATGTATTCGAGAAAAAACATATTCAAGTTGCACCTTCATTATATACCTAAAATTTGCGTAATACTTAGCGCTATCACTATGAATTTTTTCAGATTTTTCAAAAAATCAATTTGTTTGAAAAAGAAATTTTTTTGTTATTAAATTTGGAGTAACATTTTTTCCAAAAAATGCTACTACATTGACCATCTAAGATACTTTCGTGTAATTTTTTTCAGAATTTTTCCTAGTTTCAGTTTTTAAATAATTGAAAAAGAACACAAACATTTTTTTTTCTTTATCCCATAACTTTTTAAATAATGCATGAATAAATCTCAAATTTTGTGTTCCTTCATTTTTTATGTTAGCCTATCAATTCTTAAAATTTCAAGTAAATCGGAAACATGGAGTCCTGAACCCGTCCGATTTGGCATGAAACGCACCATATAAACATTTTTGAATTATCGTTAAAAATGTGAATATCATACAAATATGAGACTATTTTTGACAAATTGTCGACAATTATCAAATTCCTGAATATAGTTCAAAACACCTGGAACGTGTAAAAAAAAAAAGCAAAAATTTTCGAGAATTTGGAATTTTCCGAAAAATATTCTTAGACTGACGGCAGAGAAACTAACACAGTGCGGTAACATACTAACATAGTCGAAACTACGAGAGAGCCCTAACACACAGATAGTTGATGTGAAAATGCAGTCGTAAAGGGAGTAAATTAGGTCATTTTCTCCACTGTTAAGAAATAGGGGGAGGCCCTTAAAGAAAACGACTGTTGAAACTATCGCGAAAATATCAAACAGAGAGAAAGATTTATGCAAACACGACAACAAATTGGAACTTCAAGAAGTCGTCCAGAACAAAACGAAAAGAATAAACGCAAATTAGTTACCGGGATGGAGAGAAATATCACTTTAATACAACTGAGTAGATTACAATTCGATAGATATAATTATTAAAGCATATCCCCATTCAACTGTACATTAGTGTTCGCAGAACGTGGACGTAAACGGCCCCCACCATAGATGCTTCGAGCTCATTGTGTCTTTCTCATTCAACCAACGTGTGGCTGTAGAGCGAGGAAGAAGCCATGAGCTGGTAGGTTCCATCGTGGGGGCCGTTTACGTCCACGTTCTGCGAACACTGCTGTCACTGGCTGTAACTCACGGTTCACCTAATTCTCGAGTGAAGCCTAAGGTAGAATGAACAAAAGGCTCCAGTATTTTTGTAATTGAATAAAAAATTGGTTTTATATAATTATTCTATCAGTAATAATATATACTTCTAGAAATCTTCAATGCACGCTTTCATACTCCACTCTACAGTTCTGAATTTCAACCAACTGAAGAACTTTCTACGTTATAGGTAAATAATTACAATAATGCTGGAACCATTTTTCTGCGTGTAGCTTTCTTAGTGGCTACATTACCGCAAAACCATTAGAGCATAGTTGATGAGTGGGTAGGAGAGCAAAGCTGACATGCTAGCCATATTTTATGCAATATGGCAGCACTACCATCTCATTAGATATAGTTTTCGTAAATTCCACCAGGTATACATATTTTTAATCACTATTCTCATATTTCCATTTTCCATTTAATTTATCGGATCTATAACTTAATTCGTGCGGGTTTTTTTCAAAATTTGAACGTTTTTTTAAGAAAAATATGTACAATAGTATTATTCAAAGTATTGCGCATCTGAAACTATGACTTTTTCCCATCTGTCTGGCAATTTGTGGATTCCATTCCAAAAGAATTGCGCCGGCTTGGTGGTCAAGAATGAATCAAGCCAATTTTTGATACCCTGTTCTGATGTGAACCGTATTCCAGTGAGGGCGTTCTGCATCGACCGGAACAAATGGTAGTCAGAAGGGGCAAGGTCCGGGATATAAGGCGGGTGGGGTAAAACTTCCCATCCACTGTTTTCCAAATAGTTCTTAACTGGAATAGCAACATGGGGCCGAGCGTTGTCATGATGGAAAATTATTGCCTCGTGTCTGGTCGCATATTCCGGGCGTTTTTCGGCTATTGCTCTCTTCAAACGGATTAATTGTTCTCCATTGATGGTTTCACCCGGTTTTAGCAGCTCATAATACAACACACCCTTCTGATCCCACCAAATACAGAGCATTACCTTCGCGCCATAGATATTTGGCTTTGCCGTTGATTTGGCTGGTTGGCCGGGTTTCACGTATCATTTTTTGCGCTTGGAGTTGTAATTGATCCATTTTTCATCACCAGTAACAATCCGATGCAAAAATGACTTCTTTTTGTGGCGTTCCAGCAGCATTTCGGACATGCAAAACCGCCTTTCAACGTCTCTCGGCTTGAGTATCCGGCTGCTTTTAAACGTTTTGAAATGGCTGCTTGAGTAACCCCCAAAGATTCTGCGAGCTCTTCTTGTGTTTGGCAACTATCTTCATCGAGTAATGCTTCCAGTTCTTCATCTCCAAACTCTTTTGGCTGCCCAGGACGTTCTTCGTCTTCCAAGCCAAAATCACCACTTTTAAATCGTGCAAACCACTTTTGGCACGTTCGCTCAGCTAGAGCATGTTCACCATAAACTTCCACCAAAATACGATAACTTTCAGCAGCAGTTTTCTTCATATTGAAGTAATGAAGAAGAACTCCCCGCAAAAACACTTTTTCAGGCACAAGGTTCGACATATTTGAGTGAAAAAAAATTATTGTTGTTCACGCTTCAAATGAATGACATACTGAAAAAGACGCACAATGACAGTAGCTTTCAAATGCATCTTCGGAATATTGGAACGATGAAATAATAATCAAGTTACGCTATCTCTTAGCAAACCGCACGAATTAAGTTATAGATCCAATATGTTTTCAGATATAGAACGAGATATAGAATTATGTTGCTAATATCTCCTAGAAATTTCTTCTCTCATCAATTTATTGAGATTCTGTATAAGAGTATGTATATTTATCATGTGTACAAATAAGTTTCCGATGTTTTCATCCAAAATTGGCCATTTATTGTGAAAGAACGGAACCTTATGTTTTATTTGAAGTATTGTCCATCGCATTGTTCTTCTTGCGCTTTACACGAATCTTGATCCAATAATGCTTCCAATTTCGCGTCTTCGTACACTTTCAGCCTTGCACTTAAGGCAGCCTCACCATATGTTTCCACAAGCAATCGATGCGCCTCAGCTGCAGATTTCTTCCAATTGAAGAAGTGAATCAGAAGTTCCCGCAAATAACGCTCATTGAGCTCAAAACTCAACATTTCTGCACACAAAAGAATATATTATACTTATGAAAATTCACTAATATTTCAAGATTGTGTTGTTGACAGATGTCCAAAAATATGAGATTAATGAAAGTTTAATTTTAATAAATTTGATCGATGAAGTTTCAATTACTTGAAGTCTTCGCGTGAATCTCTGTCTCTTTGTTCGATTTTTTGCAATTATTTCAACAGTTGTTTTCTTCGCCGGCCTCTTTCGTGATTTTTGTTTCTTGACAGTCGAGAAGATGTTGTGTTGTTCAGAGGATGAAAACTTCTTAAGTGTAAGTTTTTCATTGTAAGTAGGAATGAAAGCGTCGTACTGTAATGTACCTAGTATCGTGACAGCTTTATAAAATCTAGCTTTCAGTAAAGCGGTGGCTAATGTATGATTTTCTTTACTACTGAAAAAAATTTCGGTTTCCTTACAGTTACTCTTTGCCCACTGGAACAAAGCTTGGAGAGTGGGCATGTAAAGTTTCGGAAGACACTTTACGCTTAAACGTGCTGCTTGTGTCTTCATATTCGTTCTTATGCTATCACATGCACCCATACAATGAGATGTGCCAGGGAAGTGCAGTTCTGCTGGGATCCAGAAATCGTCTTCACCTGCTTGGAGACTAGCTAAAATACTCTTCTTAAAATGTTACCCGGCATCTTTAGTGAAATAGTAGATTTTCTTTAGCCTGAAATGAGTTTTGAAGCAATCTACTGTTATCTTTTGATACTTGTGCGCAGCCATTGTGTCATGAGCTAAATTATCGGATTTCATTGCGATAGTTATTTGCTTGATCTCTCCATCTTCCTTATAATAAATCACCATAGTAAATATTGTGTCTTGGTCGTTATTCTAGTGGAATGATTCTGAATATATATATATATATATATTCTGAATGCATTCGAAATCAAAGTAAATTTTCTTTCAGGTCTTTAAAAACTATGATTGCTCCTTTGAAATGAAGTGATAAGTTTTTAATTTCAGCAACCGTTCCAATAAATCATCTAGGAATTCATCAGTATCGATCACCAGTCTTCAAAGTACGTCTGTCGGTCAGTAATCAAATTTTAAATCTCACGTCATTAATGCTATGCTCATCAAAGGCTTTTTCCGTGTTATCTTTCAAGTTTGCAGTACTAGTACACTCTCCTAAATGACAGAAACTGGAAGCGTCAAGACATACAGTAGCATCCACACGGTCGTGATAATTTTTCAACATCATGTTGTTAAATGTTGAATATTCATTTCATTTAAGATTGACATGACATTCTCATGATGTCAGTAAACAAACACATTATGAGTACATCTGCTTCCTGCTAGAACACAATGACAGGGTCTGAGTTTTGTAAATTTAAAAATACTGATCTTTAGGCCTTTGTATTCTGATTTAAATTGATCATATAACTCGTTAATATCGAAAACGTAAAAACAAGTTCTATCATCATTCTTGATCGACAGAAAGTCTTTCATCTCTGGCATCATTCGACGTATGTCATCGAATTTATACAATGTTTTCACGAGAGTTTTAGATTCAGGAGTTAATGCTTGCCCTATTTTTGAATTCGGAAATGTAAGAATCTCATGCTCTGAAAATAATTTCTTAACATTTTTTGCTTTCCGCTCTGATATACAATACATTCTGTCAAAAAAGTACCGGGAATTAGTCAATAAAACACAAACTATTTATTATTCATCCAAATTTATTTTATGACCTTCAAAGTAGGCCCCTCCCGAAAAAATACACTTATGCCAACAAATAATCCAATCATCAAAACATTTTTTAAACGCATTTTCCGGAATCGACACCAGTTCTTGCCGCGAATTCTCTTTTATGTCTTCTATAGACAGAAAACAGGCACTTCGAAGTGGTAATTTGAGTTTTGGAAAGAGAATAAAGTCAGCAGGAGCCATATCAGATGAATACGGTGGTTGTTCTATGATATTCGTTGAGTTTTTGGCCACAAATTCGTTCAGAATGATAGCCTTGTGAATCCATTTACGCATATTGATACCTTGTCCTCGATCACGTCCTACCGAACTCTTTATTACTCTACAATATAAATTTGAAATCAAATAACAATGAAAGAGGTTCCGCAAATTGGTGAAAGTTACTGTTCTTCTCTAAAATTTATCTTTAACTATAAATGGTAGTAAAATAGAAATACTTTCGAAATTTTTCACACTAATAATAATTATTATAATAAAAGATGCTGGTTTACGATCAATGAGGGTCAGATATAAAGAAGAAAACTCTTTATAGTGTCAAAATTGTTGCGACGTTTCGTTGGCTATGGGTTTGCCAACATCATCAGGCTTTATTAAATTAAAAAAAAAAAAAAAAAAAAAAAAAAACCAAATATTAAAATTGTCACACACAAGAAAAATAAACATTAAATTAACTTAACATCCAGAACATACACAAAATTATTAAAATTTTACCTTTATAAAAGAAGTTTAACTCATGATGAGTAATGCGAGAAAATAAAATTATAATAAAAGTCATGATTTACTTAATAAAATGACGTGATGTCATGGAGTCGACGACACTTTGTCTACTAAATTATTACATTCAAACAGTTAACTTAAAATATTGACAACAGTTATTGTAAACACAGAATTTGAAATGTAAACAGACATCAGCTGGAAAGCTATCATGAATTTAATCTATTAAGTAATGAAAAATAAATTCTATTCAAAGTAAATATGTCTTCTTTTTTATTTATACTAAATTTATTAAATTTTATATGGATCATCTCTGATGTTAATCTTTTTCGATAGTCAGAGACATAATCAACAATCTTGGTATTTTCCCAATCAAATTCATGGTTGAATTCCAATTGATGTTCACAGACTACGGATTCACTGTTTTTTTTTATTTTTGTGTTCATTAATACGAACTCTTAATGCTCTCTTAGATTCACCAATATAAGTCGCAGTGCAATTTTTACAATTAAATTTGTATACAATATTAGTTTGTTCCCATTTGTTTGTGGAGTCTTTACCTAATTTTGTTATTGATTTCAAAGTTTTGTTGACGACTGGAATAGTTGAAATATTGTATTTTTTAAAAATATTAGACAATTTAGTGAAGTTTGTTACGTTGTATGGCAAACATACCTTTGGTTGATGTCTGTATAAGTTTGAACGGTTTTTTTTATTTGGAGAATTTGGAGAGCTGTATTTAATTTTATTCATAATAACTTTAGAATTCCATTTGATGAAATTATAAATTGTTCTAAATTTCTTTTCGAAAATACATATTTTACTTTTAATAATAATATCTATTTGCAAATTTTTGGCCCTCCAATGGGTTCACCAATTTCACCTCTATTCGCAGACATTGTCATGGATGATTTGGAAAATGATTGCCTACGAATTTTAAAAGACAAACATAATTGCTATCCTTTATTTTATTACGGATGTGTAGATGAGACTATTCTGTATGTACAATAGAAATTTATTGATTAGGTTTTAAACATTTTTAATTTACAAGATAAGAACTTACAATTTACCTTTGAGGTTCAACAAAATAATCAAATTAACTTTCTGGATGTGTCATTAATTATAAAAGATAATAAAATTATTTCTAATTGGTTTCAAAAACCTACCTCATCAAATAGAACAATTAATTACTTTTCCAATCATCCAATTTGTCAGAAAAAAAATATTGTTTATAACTTAGTTGATCGAGCGATATCTTTATTTCACAAAACGTTTCATAACGCCAATTTGCAGATTGTTGAACAAATATTATTAAACAACGATTATCCAAATAGCTTCATCGATAAAAATATAAAAATCCGTATGAAAAAATTCTCCAAATAAAAAAACCGTTCAAACTTATACAGACATCAACCAAAGGTATGTTTGCCATACAACGTAACAAACTTCACTAAATTGTCTAATATTTTTAAAAAATACAATATTTCAACTATTCCAGTCGTCAACAAAACTTTGAAATCAATAACAAAATTAGGTAAAGACTCCACAAACAAATGGGAACAAACTAATATTGTATACAAATTTAATTGTAAAAATTGCACTGCGACTTATATTGGTGAATCTAAGAGAGCATTAAGAGTTCGTATTAATGAACACAAAAATAAAAAAAAACAGTGAATCCGTAGTCTGTGAACATCAATTGGAATTCAACCATGAATTTGATTGGGAAAATACCAAGATTGTTGATTATGTCTCTGACTATCGAAAAAGATTAACATCAGAGATGATCCATATAAAATTTAATAAATTTAGTATAAATAAAAAAGAAGACATATTTACTTTGAATAGAATTTATTTTTCATTACTTAATAGATTAAATTCATGATAGCTTTCCAGCTGATGTCTGTTTACATTTCAAATTCTGTGTTTACAATAACTGTTGTCAATATTTTAAGTTAACTGTTTGAATGTAATAATTTAGTAGACAAAGTGTCGTCGACTCCATGACATCACGTCATTTTATTAAGTAAATCATGACTTTTATTATAATTTTATTTTCTCGCATTACTCATCATGAGTTAAACTTCTTTTATAAAGGTAAAATTTTAATAATTTTGTGTATGTTCTGGATGTTAAGTTAATTTAATGTTTATTTTTCTTGTGTGTGACAATTTTAATATTTGGTGTTTTTTTTTTTTTTTTAAATTTAATAAAGCCTGATGAGGTTGGCAAACCCATGGCCAACGAAACGTCGCAACAATTTTGACACTAAAGAGTTTTCTTCTTTATATTTGACCCTCATTGATCGTAAACCAGCATCTTTTATTATATTAATATGGAGGGTGACACTACCATTTCTACAATAATAATTATTTTTGAAATAATTTTTCTCGAAATGGAAGCTTATTTTAATATCTAATAATTATGAATAATATAAATAATGTTTAATTTGAATAATAACATAACAATAATCAATCAATTTAAATAATTTGCAAAAATATGAGGATACTGATTATCCGTTGCCAAATAAGACGTATTCGTAAATAGCTTCCGTGAAAAAGGTTGATTGAAACCTTTATAGTTCATATGATGGAGTATTCGACAGGCAACCAACAGGCCCTAGGTTCACTACTGAATTGAAGAGTTTCTTTTCACAGAATATATTTCTAAATTTCAAATCTCAGTTTGATCCCACAAATTGCTTTCTCGATAGATTTGTTCTGCCTCCTGGGTATAGGTGTACTATAAGATGAATTTTGGTAATGTTAAATCGTTAAGTGATGCCTGCCAATAAATGGAGCAATATTACTCGGAAAACACTGAACTTGAATTTTTTGAAGGATTATAATAAATCACTTGAAAAACTGATATTTCTTGTTTAATTTCCTTTTCTTGCGAACAGACCTCTCATTGCGGAGTTTTTTCTTTTTAGTCAGCAGTTACAAGAAAAAACTCAAAACCATTTTTTCAGTTTGTCGCGTTGCGAAAAATACCAATTACATAGGTATTCTTTTTTTAATCAATTTTTCTAAATCATTTCAGTCGATTATGTCGATCATTAGAAGAGTGTATCACTCTACACTATAACAGAACTCTACTATATCGACCTTATCAACCTATGATTTAGAGTTAATTTAACGTTATATAAAACTAGATGGAATTTTTCAATATAAATTGAAGAAATTTTCTATGAAAAAAGTAACGCTTCTACTCCGCTGGGTATCGAGCCCTGGTCCTTTCGATTGTCGGTCGAATGCTCTGTCATCTGAGCTACGGAGGTTCCACAACTTTTCTCACAGAAACTTGTTAACGTCAATTCGGCTACGGATGTACCATGAACTATTTAATCATTTTTTCTAAATCATTTCAGTCGATTATGTCTATCATTAGAAGAGTGTATCACTCTACGTGATAACGGAACTCTACTATATCGACCTTATCAACCTATGATTTAGAATTAATTTAACGTTATTCAAAACTAGATGGAATGTTTCAATATAAATTGAAGAAATTTTATGTGAAAAAAGGAACGCTTCCACTCCGCTGGGTATCGAGCCCAGGTCCTTTCGATTTGCGGTCGAATGCTCTGTCATCTGAGCTACGGAGGTTCCACAACTTTTCTCACAGAAACTTGTTAACGCGAATTCGGCTACGGATGTACCATGAACTATTTAATCATTTTTTCTAAATCATTTCAGTCGATTATGTCTATCATTAGAAGAGTGTATCACTCTACGTGATAACGGAACTCTACTATATCGACCTTATCAACCTATGATTTAGAATTAATTTAACGTTATTCAAAACTAGATGGAATGTTTCAATATAAATTGAAGAAATTTTCTGTGAAAAAAGGAACGCTTCCACTCCGCTGGGTATCGAGCTCAGGTCCTTTCGATTGCCGGTCGATTGCTACGGAGGTTCCACAACTTTTCTCACAGAAACTGTTCATTTTTGTCACATCAGATTAATTTGCTGTTTCCATTTATATTTTCAGTGGAGCTGCGACTGGAACTGGAGGTCGTTTAAGAGATATTCAAGGCGTAGGTCGTGGTGGTTACTTCATTGCTGGAACTGCTGGATATTCAGTTGGAAATTTACATATTCCAGGTATTAAATTTAGTAATATTTACACAAATTTCAACAATATCTTATTTCAAGCTTGCTTCATACAATCCAGGAAAAAAAATTATAAAAATGCTGTCAGCTCCAGTGTGAAAACGTATTTATTTCATGTTAACTTATTTTGATAAGTAGGATAAAAAAATTCGGGGCAAAAAATAAATAAAGAAGAATCCAACAATAAGCACTTATCTATTGGACGTAAAATTTCAACAATACTTTCAAATGCGAGCATTTTTGCCGTCTATGAAGGATATAGAAGTTGAGCTTGCCTGAATGCGAAGGTATTGAGCAACGGAAAAGAGAACGTAGAAAAATACGGAAAATTGTTTGCGGCAAGTTCATTCGAGATAAAATGCGAGAATCATCAAGGAAATTCAATTTCAGGCCATGTCCTTAGTGGGTCACGTGAACAAGTCAGTCCTCGGATCGATATTTTTTTGTCCATATATAAAATTAAAAATTTGTAAATTAAAAAATGTCAAGTTATACGTCATATTCGATCCCTGTCACATGCTCATACTTTTCCGAAACTGCTTAAGGCACTCTAAAGTTTTAAAATATAGCGAAGGAAATTTTATTGAATTTATTTTATTGAAGTTGTTTTTCTGCATAATTAATTTTTTCTTTATTGTTTCTAACAAATTCTGTACCTAATATACTATCATGTTCTATAGGTTTTGTCTTGGCTTCGATCTCCTGCGAGCATTGTCGCTCGTCGCGTAATAACCCTCATTTTGCGCCTAGGCACATAATATGCTATTATCCTCCCATAACTTGCAGAATAAGGATTGGGAATGAGTGGTTGTTTTGAGTAATGCTTCAGAATTCTCCTGTGGGCATAAGGTTTTATCATGCAAAGTACAATTTGCTGTAACTCTTTTAAATATTTATTTTTCTCTTAGTGTTATATCTCCAACGGTATCATCAAATCCCTGCTTTAAAAAACCGTTAGAACCATATTTAGAACCGGGTAAAACGCCATTTTGAACGCGGGCTGGTTCCATCATAAGTTGTGGCACTTTATCCGGACGTACCTGGGTTCTATCGGGAAATTGTAACATAATTGTGTCCGGGTGTAAGCGAGTTCTACATGGGTAATTGGTGCTCAAATTATATTATTTTAATTGGAAAACCGGACCTAACGGGGTATACCTGGCTACCATCAGGGATTAGTATATAAAATTATTCTTCCAAAGTGCACTTAGGGTGTTTAAACGGGTCTAGCGTGGTTGTGTCAGGAATCTAAGGAATCATAGGTGTGGGCGTCTATCAGGGTCTGAACGGGTCATAGCGAGGACGTAGATTTACTAATTTGGTACAGTGCACTCTGGGTGTCTAAACGGAGCCACCGTGGTTCTATCAGAGATCTCTTAAATCGCAGGTATTGGCGTCTAACAGGGTCTGGACGGGTCATAGCGGAGGCATAGATTGTTAATTTATCAAAAAATGGACTCGTTGGATTTTTTAATTCGATAATTGAATTATTTGCAGTATTTGGTTTCGGGATCAGAAATACTTGCTATAATAATATCTAAAATATCAGTTTGATCGAAATTACTTGATGTTTCTGAATATCGTAAATTGTTAGCGGTGTTTCCTAGAGTTTCCGTTTTGGTTTAAGCGGCCCTTGCGAAGTTCCTTCCATTTCTTTTGCTAAAGTTGGATTTTTCCATGCTTGACTACGAGTTACAGTACGCTTTTTATTGCTGTATCGTGGTGGAATCGACATTGGTATTTCTCATATTTTCTTCGAAAATGATTCACTTGATTTAATAATTTTTAATTTTTATAATTAATTTTTTTAAAATTAATTTAATAATTTTTAATAATTTTTCTTCTCTCAAAGATCTTTAATCAATTTAACCTTATATTTTCCTAAAGTGGAAATATTTGTTATTATAGGTAAAAAGTTTTTATTGTGCGCAAAACTGGGTTCCTCAGTTTCCGTTTCAGATCGTGAATCTGTGGATATGTTCAAAATTTCGATTCTTGGGAATATATTTTCACAAGAATTATAATTTTTTTGGTTTTTTCGGGCTCAAAGTTTGATGAAATATCTAATATTTCAATGATTGAGGGCACAATCGAGGGAGTTTATTCTTGATTAATTTGGCCTCAGAATGTTTGGAATTACCTGGTGCTGGTTCGGTCGAGAGTTTTTCAATTTTCCCTTTTTTATCCTTATGAGCAGACTTTGAAATGAATCTTTGTGTCCTCTCTAACAATTGCTCGAAAAAATTCGAGAATTCACTATCGCTTTTAATTTCTTTAATTTGAAAAATCTTTACAAGTGACTTAGTTTTTTTTTCTCGGGGGCGTTTAAAACTGTTTTATTGATAGTAAGGATATTTAAAAACATAGTGTTTTACAAAATATGACTTATGTATTTTTTTCATTTGTAAATTATACAGTTATATTATTGATTAGCCTTCTTCTGACTGTATATGTGTTTTGTGACTGAAAAAAAAGAAATTTATAATAACTAACCTTTTTAATTCTTTTTACAAAATTTCAAGAATTTATTTTTAGCTGCTGTATGATTAAAATTTTATTTTGATAAAAAGAAGAAATATGTCCTCAAAAAAATTTGGATTACAGTGTATTTTTATAGTTTTATGGGATAAATTTCAAGTCTGATTCTCAAAAACTCTAATTTGAGGATAGCTGAACGTGTGACCGCTTGGCGATGTTCAATGTAACCCTCCTTCGAGTGACTGGTTACACTATGAAGGGGTACATCCTCAAACCAATTTTGAAATTGTCGTAGTTGAAATTTGGTGTAAAATCTATTAAATTAATCACAAATATGTTTGTGAAACTCTAATTTGAGGATGGCTGAGCTTGTGATCGCTTGGCGCCTTTTAATACAAACCTTCTTCGAGCGACTGGTTATCAACGGTGACCCTATAACGAATCTAAAAAGGACTTATACTTTCGTGTGCTTTTCCTTTTCTCTGTATAAAACTTGAATTTAAACTTAGTTAACAAATTTGAATTTATGCAGTACTAAATTAGACAATGACGACTCAAGCACAAGGCGCTGAATGGTTTTTGTACTTGCAGAAATTCGAAAAAAAAAATGTTGAGTGTTATAAAAAAAAATTTCGAAAAAATTTAATTAAAATCTTGAAATTATTTTTAAAAAATTCAAATTAATTTTCTATCTATTTATTGTATTTAAAAAAAAATTTTAACCCTTCACTTGCACAATCATGCTACCGATTAATTTATTGACGATGGCAAAGCTTCCGAGCACGCGAAGTACATTCATTTAGTTTGCTCACAGTGCTCGACGTTGTCAGTTTATCTCGAGTGTGTTTCGCGATTTTTCCAATAGGTAAGAATATCGAACAAAGAATTTATCTCAAATTTTGGATCACGAATGGAATTTTGTGTGTGGTATTGCTGAAAATGTTACAGAAGGCTTACGGTGAATAGACTTTATCAAAAACACATGCATGTGAGTGGTACAGTGCATTAAAAAGCGGTCGAGATGTGGTGGAAGATTTGCCTCGCTCTGGTCGGCCATCAACGTCTTCAACTAAAGTTAACATCACTGAAGTGAAGGAAATGGTGACTGAAAATCGTCATTTAAGTTTAAAAGAGATATCTGCTGATCTTTCTGTGTCTCATCAAACAATTCATACTTCGTTCCATTTTAAAACAAATTTCTAGCCAAAACCTCAACGAATATCATCGAACAACCACCGTATTCACCTAATATGGCTCCAGCCGACTTTTTTCTCTTTCCAAAACTCAAATTCAAAGTCGATTCTGGAAAATGCGATTAAAAAATGTTTTGATGATTGGATTATTTGTTGGCATAAGTATATTATTTCGGGAGGAGCCTACTTTGGAGGCGAAAAAATAAATTTGCGTGAATAATAAATAGTTTGAATTTTATTGATCAATTCCGGGTACTTTTTTGACAGAATATGTACCAAGGAAAGAAATTTTTGTTTTAACACCAACACAATTTTTATTCCCTTAAATATAAGTCATATTTTGCATAATTTTCTTGAAACATAATTTCAGAGAGAGGATTCTCATTTGTTAATATAACATAATAATGATTTTATCATGTTCTGAAAAAATTTTCACTTGTAAAATCACTGAGTTTAATTTAATCTTTAATCAATTTTTATTTATTTTTATTGTTGGATTATAGTTTCTTGACCGTTGCACTAAAAATAATAAATAGGTATGTAACGTCCTGGTTGCTTACCTATTATTATTATATTTTTTTCTCCTCGTTTTTGATTGGTAAAGAGACCTAAAAGATCTCTTAATCGAAACACGAACGAGGATAGCCAACGATAAAAATCGGAAATATAATAATTTTATGCACAATACTATTTGTATTCAATTTCAAATAAGCAAATCAAAGTATGGATTGAAGGAGATATAAATGGTCTATGAAGAATCCTAACCTGTTCGGAGATGTGGTGCCTGAGCCCTTGGATCGTCATAATAATTTTAACTGTTTCCAATTTTAAGTTATTGGAATTCTTCCAGATAGATGCACTGATATTGGAATCCTTTCAGATAAATGCTCAAAAGTCTATGGAACTAAGTATGTTACTAGTTTATTTTTTTGTAAAATTGATCAAATTCATTTAGCTCGAGAAAAGTAATTATCTTATATTCATATCGTAAACATCGTAAACTTCAAGAAATAATTATACAGACGAATTAGATTTTTCCTGCTTATCAACTGTTTTGAATTGTTTTTTTTTAATCATGGTAATTTTAAAGTATTTTTCCAATATAATTGTAAACTGTTGTGTAGTTTGTGATGAAAAATATATCAAAAATTATCATCCTTTGTTACGTTTTGAAAAACCATAATTAAAAAAGTTATCTTCTAATCAATTCTCACCTAAGATAGTTTCCATCGACTTTAACCGAAATGAAATAGATAGAATGATTGTAACGATGTATTTCTTCTCCGCTGGTCGGGTTGGTCGTCCTCTGCCGGATGCTGCAGTCTGCCAGGGTCGAAAGTGAGGACAGGAGAAGTCGTAATAATGAGGCGGTGTATTAGTAACAAAAACATAAGGATGATTTATTCTCCTAGCCAAAAATATACATATCTAACATTACGTCCAAAATGTGCCGGTGTTTTCGGTGACGTCAGTCCGTGCGTGCTGTCGGGTACGAAGATGACGGTTGACAATTCCGACGCGTTACATGTTAACAGCGTGGCCACGTAGCGTATTGGGCCGGCGGCGCTGCACCTCGGCTGGCGCTGAGTCCCGGAAACCTTCCCTTTCCCACGGTCGGTCAGGTTGGTACACGTGGTGGGGAGGGGGGTCGGTTTCGTCGGGTCGGCTCGCCGGGTGAGCGCATAGCCGAGGGTGGGGTGATCAGGAACGCCTGAAGTCACCGCACCCGAAGCCCGTGGGCCGATCATGGGAACGCCCATCCATCGGCACACTGGTCGGCTAGCGTCTCCTCGTAGAGGACTGTACGTCGGGTAGGTCGTCTACAGGTATGTGCGTCGTCCAGGTAAGTATGTTGTCCAGGTAAGTACGTCGTCTAGGTAGCTCTGCCACGGGAACGCCCGGCCGCAGAGTAACCTGCTCAGCCTCAGCCCGGTGAGAGCTCCTTGATGTGACACAAATCGAACGCACCGGACCGACCATAGTGCGGCCACTACCATGTATTTTAGGAGGGTACTTAAGAAAGTGAAAATGAGCATCAGCGCCGCCAAGTTTTAATAGCACGAACTAATATCAATGCAAACGAAACCCTCATCCTTTCAAGCCGATGTATTATAAAGAGCGGAAAATTTTGAAATATATTGTATGAAATCCATTTCATAAATTTAAATGATTTAAAGTTGAAAATAATTTGTGAAAGAATAAAAATACAAAAAGAATTTTTAAATATGAATCACAATGAACTATTATACGGAGAAAAATAGTTGAAGTAATTTTACTCAACTCTGTCGATTAAACTTGGGACTTAAGAACATTTGAACATCTATGAAATTCTAGTCGGGTAAAATGAATTTGATAAATACCTAATTCACCCAAAGTGACTATCAATAGGCGTTACATAGGAAATAGTAAGGAGTTGAGTAAAACGTTGTAGACGACAGGGCATCACAATGCGTCAGGGGGTTAACCAGAAATGTATAAATATATCACCGACGCTTGAGGTGCTTCGAACGGTAGTTGAGTAAAATGAGCATCGGCTGTATTATTTATATGTATTTATATATGGTTTCTATGGTTACAACAGCTTAAAAATAACATCAGTAGCAACAATAGCGCCACCACTTGTTGATAGCAAACATTATAATATTAAGCTGTTGTAACCATAGCAACCATATCGTTGCCAGTTGAAATAATACAGCCGATGCTCATTTTACTCAACTAACGTTCGAAGCACCTCAAGCGTCGGTGATATATTTATACATTTCAGGTTAACCTGATTTCATATGTAACGCCTATTGATATTCACTTTGGGTGAATTAGGTATTTATCAAATTCATTTTACCTGACTAGAATTTCATAGATATTCTAATGTCCTTAAGTCCCGAGTTTAATCGACAGAGTTGAGTAAAATTACTTCAACTATTTTTCTCCTTGTAATAGTTCATTGTGATTCATATTTAAAAATTCTTGTTGTATTTTTATTCTTTCACAAACTATTTTCAACTTTAAATCATTTAAATTTATGAAATGGATTTCACACAATACATTTAAAAATTTTCCGCTCTTTAGAATACATCGGCTTGAAAGGATAGGGGTTTCTTTTGCATTGATATTAGTTATTTCTATCAAAACTTGGCGGCACTGATGCTCATTTTCACTTTTTTAAGTACCCTCCTAAAATACATGGTAGTGGCCGCACTGTGGTCGGTCCGGTGCGTTCGATTTGAGTTACATCAAGGAGCTCTCACCGGGCTAAGGCTCAGCAGGTTACTCTGCGGACGGGCGTTCCCGTCGCAGAGCTACCTAGACGACGTACTTACCTGGACGACGACATACTTACCTGGACAACGCACTTACCTGTAGACGACCTACTCGACGTACAGTCCTCTACGAGGAGACGCTAGCCGACCAGTGTGCCGATGGATGGGCGTTCCCATGATCGGCCCACGGGCTTCGGGTGCGGTGACTTCAGGCGTTCCTGATCACCCCACCTTCGGCGACGTATCAACTCCCAGAGGCCCAGGATACGCGAGCCGACTGGTGTGCCGATGGATGGGCGTTCCCATCATCGGCCCACGGGTTTCGAGTGTAGTGACTTCAGGCGTTCCTGATCACCCCACCCTCGGCAGCGGAGGACACGAAGACGCAAACGTCCCGGGGAGAGCACAAGCCGACCGGTGTACCGATGGATGGGCGTTGCCGTGATTGGCCTACGGGTTTCGGGTGCGGTGATTTCAGGCGTTTCTGATTATCCCACCCCCGGCGATGCGCTCACCCGGCGAGTCGACCGGACGAAACCGACCCCCTTCCCCACCACCCGTACCAACCTGACCGACCGTGGGAAAGGGAAGGTTTCCGGGACTCAGCGCCAGCCGAAGTGCAGCGCCGCCGGCCCAATTCGCTCCGTGGCCTCGCTGTTAACATTTAACGCGTCGGAATTGTCCACGGTGTGCCCACTCCCATAGGCCAAGTGGCGAAAGAAAAATAGTGATTGCTACGTCCCCTAGTCGCCGCTAGTGTGTCATCGAAATGAACGCCGTGCGCGGTAGACATGTTGTCACTTGTCTGTATGTTGTAACTGATTAAAATTGATTGCGATTTTAAGTGATTTTAATGAACTTTGATGTGATGAAATTAGATGAACTAATGTGCCAACAATCAGCAGTACTTTACTGTTTGCCCTCCAAATGAAAATAATTGTAGCTGAAAATAGGGTAAGTCACCAATAAATTTTGTTTTGAATCTAAAATAAAACTCATAAAGGCTTGGTTTCTCGTTTTGTTCATAAAAATTAATTACATATTATATTGCAAAACGCGGTAAGAAAGTTCGCATTAAAAAGTATTTTCGTTCTTCAATTTTAAATCCGGATTCAAGTGTCGATAAAGATAAAACTCCAGTCCCATTCAAAGCTGATTTAAGCTATGTAAAGTAACCTCAAATATAATAAAATCCTAATTTTTCCTTTTTCGCATGGGAAGGCGAAAATTTCGCGCCCTTCATTTCTGTATCTGAAGTGGAGGGGGGAGGGATAGTTTTCGTGAAAATTAGTTCTTGCTACGTCCCCTAGATGTTGCTGATATAAATTCATTTTCCCCGCCACCATCTGTAAGTACCCCTTTGTAATATATGGGAGTGGGCACACCGTGGAATTGTCAACCATCATCTTTGTACCCGACGGCACTTTCTTAGGTTAGAATTGTTTAGAAGATAACTTTTTTAATTATGGTTTTTCAAAATGTAACAAAGGATGATAATTGTTGACATATTTTTCATCACAAACTGCACAACAGTTTACAATTATATTGGAAAAATACTTTTAAATTACCATGATTAAAAAAAAACGATTCAAAACAGTTGATAAGCAGGAAAAATCTAATTCCTCTGTACAATTATTTCTTGAAGTTTACGATGTTTACGATATGAATATAAGATAATTACTTTTCTCGAACTAAATGAATTTGATCAATTTTACAAACAAAAAAAAACTAGTAACATACTTAGTTCCATAGACTTTTGAGCATTGGTAAGTTTTACAAAAATTTTGGTACTGCTTACTAAAAATGAATAGTTGTGGCCTTTTAGTCAGCACAACTAATAGGATTTCTCTCAGTGTATGTCACGCGTCATCCCATCTCCTGCCTACTGGCCGAGCGTATCTTCCATTCTTGAATCCGGCCATTCAATTGAGGTCAGATTCGTGTTTAGCTACACAGAATACATAATAATTTTCCCAGCGATTTCAATGGTGAGAATGATATTTGGTCCAGTCACCCCCATGTTGTGACCCTCGGCATGGAACTCCTCCCATAGAAGGTCACTAAAATCTTTTGACGAGACCTATGGTTTAAGGTGGAATACGAACTACTATAATCATCAAAATATTCCCATGAAGACTTAAAATGAGCTTCTAAATATTAAGAAGACTAAAACAACAAAAATTTCTTGCGGGGTCGACTCGTAGCGTAAATTGACTCTCTTAGAAGCGTGCTCAGGGGAACTCACACACAAAACCTGAACGGCAGTATGGTGGTTGACCCCTAGGAATCTAAACTAAAGCCTCTAAGTAGTAGAAATAGAATTTTTCTTGGCTGCTGGTACATTTAACAAAGGTTTTAGTTTTATTCTGCAAGTTATGGGAGAATAGTATATTATGTTCCTAGCCGCATAATGAGGGTTATTACGCGACGAGCGACAATGCTCGCAGGAGATCGACGCCAAGGCGTAGTCGAGGCGTGGCCGAGACGTAGCTGAGACATATTTACTTAAAATAAATATCTGAAAGATTTTTTTGAATTTTAGGATTATCTAGACACTTGATAAATAATTTTTTAGTAAAATTTTTGATTTAATAAGTGTTTAAAGTCTCGAAACAGAATATCGAGTTATATATTTTTTAGCCTCGCAAATAAATTATATGAAATTAAAAAATTATTAAGAGAATATTTCATATTAAGATAAAATAAATCATGGAATTCAAATTTAAAAAAAGCAGTTCGAATAAAATACTTTGGAAAGTTTTGTTTTTAATACTAATATAAACATTGAGATTTTTCTGACACATAGTAAAATTGAGAAATTTTTCTTTCGAATAAAATACATTTCAAATTTTTTTTATAATACTTAACATCTTTTACATGACTATTTGAATATACACTTGTGTAGAACAGGTTTCTATTGTTGAAAAAATAAGTAAATTATATCTTATTTTGCACACAAAAATACACATTGAGTTATGAAGTAAAATTGACGAATATTTTTTTATAAATTTTATTTTATACATGAGAAATTGAAGGTGTAATTTTCAATACGAAATTAAATATAGTTTTTTATTTTTTCAATAATCAAACCTTCTTATCACAATTATGTATTGAAAAAAAGTGTTACGTATTTTAGAATTTTTTTTTTCAAAGTGTAATTTGGTATGCAACATTGGACATAGTTTATATATAGTTTTAAATGATCAAACCTCTGATGTATACTTGTATATTGAAATTGTCATGTGAAGGATTTTAAGTATTCTAAAAGCACTTCCAAAGTATTCAATTCCAATTAAATATTTTTCTTCATGTCAGGGTAATCTCATGATGTAATTTATTATGCAAATTTAGATACAATTTATTTTATTTTATATTTAAACCCTTCATTTGCACAGGTATGGAATTTATTATATATTTTAACATTGGTCATTAAATGTTCACCATTTGTTGTTTCAGTTTTTTTTTTCAAGTGATTTAATTTTTATAAAAACAAATTAAATTTGTTTCCTCATCTGTTGTTTCATCTATATTGAAAGTAATTTCATTTTGATAATAATGACTCAAAGAAAATTCCTGATAATATCAAGAAAGTTAATAATATTCTGCATTTGATGAGCTCAAGTTGGAAGCAGATTGTTAATTTCTTAAAAAGATACCCTAAGATAGTGTCACGTCCCGCGACGTATTGGAATGTACTATAGGCACAGGCTAGGTCTAGAGAAAATCTGGGGAAATTACTAAAAGATTGAGAAAACCATCTATTGAAAAGAGAGGTATAACTACGTCACACACAGCGGGATCCTGCGCAATGCGTGACGTCACCAAGAAATATAATATAAAAAGGACACGCCGCAAGGGGAAAACTAGTCTTGTGAGCAAAATTTAAGTGCGGCATTTTCTAAAAAACTAAAAAGGATTCTCAGCGTGTGATAATTGTACCGTGCAGTTTGGCAGTGTGAAGACCCGAGAGTCTCTCTCTCTCTCTCTTCTGTCTTTTTCCAACCAACCAGCCTGTGCCTCCAATTATAACCCAATTGTATCGACATTTTATTATTTTCAATTTATAATTATTTTAATAAATTTAATTTGTATTATTTGATAATCATTGTGTCTTTTCATTGACTTATCCTCATCCCTAAGCGAGGATCATTCGATCCTAACTTAAAACGAGGAATCTTCGATCAAAGTAAGTATTTACGTACTTGTGACGTAACAATAGAATACAGAAAAAAAATCTAAGAATATTTTGATTAGTTAACAAAATACTATGATGACATATTTTTGAAGTAAGACCAAAAACTTTTAAAATTGTTAATTTTTGTACAGAGTTATTAACATTCTTCAAAGAGATCAAAATTTGACATTTTGTGTACACAGTATCTTTTTATGAAATTAACATTTTTCTTTCAGCTTGATCTCATTAGATGCAGAATTTCATTAACTTTTATGATATTATCAGGAATTTTTTCTGAGATGTTATTATCGAAATCAAATCACTTTCAATATACAATAAATGAAACAACAGTTGAGGCAAAAAATGTCATTTGTTTTTGTAAAAATTAAGTCACTTGAACAAAAGCTGAAACAACAGATGGTGAACATTAAATTACCGATGTGTAATTATATAATAATTTCCATGCCTGTACAAATGAAGGGTTTGAACATAAAATAAAATAAATTGTAACTAAATTTGCATTATGAATTACACATTGAGAATCCTTTGGTATGCAGCAAAATTGAGAAATATAATTATAAAATATATTTATTAATTTTAAACCTTTGGAATCGGTAAAGTTATGTTTTCCCTGAATCCGTGCAAAAAAAAGATCAAGGGGGACGCCAAATTATAATTTACGAGAAATATATTTTTAAAAACTACACTTCTTTTTCATATATTTTGAAAAACATTTGCCCAAAATAAATACCTAAAAAATTTTGTAAAATTTTTCGAATGATTTAAACACTTAAATATAATTTTTCAGTAATGCTTGAAAGTCAACAAGTGTTTATAATTAAAAATATATATATATTGATTTACATAAATTTTATGTAGATTTGTGAATCTATTATTTCAATTAAAAAATTAGGCACAAAATTGTTTTTTATAATAAATATGAGGTTTAAGTTTAAAATTAATATTACGTTACTGTGGCATATGCAGGTATAATTCAATATAATCAACAATATAATTTTATGAATAAAACTACTTGTGGTGCTTTTTGATCGTGAGTCCCCTTGCCTCTGACGAAGAACAATATTTCTTATAACGATTTCCCTATTCTTCAGAATTAAAAAGAGTCGAACACTGACCTTTATTCACAGATTCTTTATCCATGTACAAATAATAATAAATACTGAACTTCCTGTCAATTCTACTAACCTTTTTTCTACGTGTGCAACTTATAAATACTGAAATACCTAACTCATCAATTCTTTAATACATTCCCTAAAGAGCTAGTGTTTTTCTTTTTTGTAGAGCTTTTGATTTTTCAAATTAAAAGTCTCTGCATATGCCTCAGTAACGTAATATTAATTTTAAACTTAAACCTCATATTTATAATAAAATACAATTTTATGCCTAATTTTTTAATTGAAATAATAGATTCACAAATCTACATAAAATTTATGTAAATCAATATATATATATTTTTAATTATAAACACTTGTTGACTTTCAAATATTACTGAAAAATTATATTTAAGTGTTTAAATCATTCGAAAAATTTTACAAAATTTTTTAGGTATTTATTTTGGGCAAATGTTTTTCAAAATATATGAAAAAGAAGTGTAGTTTTAAAAAATATATATCTCGTAAATTATAATTTGGCGTCCCTCTTAATCTTTTTTTTGCACGGATTCAGGGAAAACATAACTTTACCGAGTCCAAAAGTTCAAAATTAAAAAATGTATTTAAAAATTTTTGAATTCCTGCCATTTTAGCAGGTACTTTAGTACAATACAATTCACCGATTTTTGATAATCATAAGACATTTGTTAATAATCATTATCAAAATGCCTCTTAAATTAATAAATAAGACATTTTCTTCAAAATTTTTATTTTAACAGTCATTTCCGTAATATATATCGATAAAACTGTTATTTTAAAGAAATGCGTCAAATTGTACTCAAATATCTGTTAATTTTAGAAAAATGTTATGGAAATGTTATGTTATGTAATTAAGGAGGTTCCCTACCAAAATCATAAAGAACAGATTTTGCTTAAACTTGGACTAATGCTTTATTATTACGTTTAGAAACACTCATTGATATTTCAAGTAGCCTAGGTAGTTAATAACGGAGAAAATAGTGTTTAATTTTTACATGTGTTCTTATGGGAGCATGTAATAAGTCATGCTTCTTGAATCATTTTGAATTTTTTTAGTAGAGAAGCAACGATCATATTTTCATGAAACTTTCAGCACATATAAACATATATTTTGTAAATATATAGTATTTTTTTCAACAAGATTCAGTAACTATTATAAATGTTGTAGTAACCCTAATAAAAAAAAGTTACTAGAGCAGCTGCTACGCACGCCATGTTTGTAAACGTTTTAGATGATTTTTTGCTCGCACGCATAAATAGCACATTTTGAACCTTCCTAAAGTTACGTATGGTTATGCATTTTTATACATTTATACATTTTTTCAATTACGTTACTTTACATCTATTATTGTCGTATGAGGCATTGGTATCAAGTACTATCCGGTGCCCCGAGCAAACATTGGAATATATTTTTTCAGAAATCCAAGAAAATAATATAGTTGGATCGTGAAAATATAGTTATCTATTCATTTCTAACGCATAAAAGAATTTATAACTTACAAATTACCGCATACCACAAATATCATGCCCTTGCGTAATGCCCCTTTTTACTGGGCCGTACCTGCACTAGGCAACCTCCTTAACTCATGGACTCAGTGAATGTGACAAATACTTTATCTCCGTAATGTATTCTATTTGAAAAAACTTTCAAAAAAAAAATTTCTTCATAACACAAAAATTTAGTATTGTTTCATATGCATATTTTGATATAGTGTACATATTTATTAAATATTTAAACTCTTCATTTACACTAATATATTGGAATTGTCATGTAATAAAAAATGTTACGTATTTTAAAGACTTTAAAAAATATTTTATTCGAATTCAGTGTTCTTCAATGTTACTTTCTATCAAAGAAATCTTATTGTATAATTTTTTGTGTGAATTCAAATACAATTCGTGTATTGTTTTAATATTCAAACTCAAAACTTATAAAGGGTTTCCCAATAGGGGTGATATGATTTTTTGAATGTCCCTATCGGGCTCATTTGAACTGAAATTTTTGACGTCTGCTGTCAGTTGTCATCAGTAAGGTTTGCCATTTAATCATGAGTAGTTTCACGCTTCCACAACGTTTGGAAATTGTCCAATTATTTTATCAAAATTCGAGAAGTTTTGTCGGTGTTCAAAGAGCATATTGTGCAAAATATGGTCGTCATTCTGCTCCATCCGCGCTCTCAATTCGTCGAATAATCGATAAGTTGGAGAGTGAATTTACTCTATATCTATACTGAGCCTAAAAATCGTATGCGTACCGCACGTTCTACACAGAATATAGCCGCCGTACAGGCCAGTATCGAGGAAAACCGTGAATTGTCCGTGCCACGCCGATCTCAGGAATTGGGCCTGTCCAGGATGACTACCTGGCGTATTTTGCGATTGGATCTTGGCCTGCATCCCTATAAGATGATTCTGGCCCAAGAACTGAAGCCTAATGACCATCGTTTGCGTCGGGAGTTCGCGGATTGGGCTCTGGAATCAATTGAAAATGATCCCAATTTTCATCAAAAAATCATCTTTTCTGATGAGGCGCATTTTTGGCTCAAATCTCGGGGGACATTTGGCCGATATATTGTTTAAATCATAAATGGCATAGAATATCCAATATAATAAAAAAGATTTCGATCAATTCCGAATGAATATTCAGTGTTTTTTTTTCAATTTCAAAACATATCACCCTTATTGGGAAACCCTTTATTTATAACTTTTTAACTCAAAGTATTTTGGGCATAATTATAATTGTGAAAACTAGGTTTGATTATTGGAAAAATAAAAAACTATATTTAATTTTGTATTTAAAATTACACCTTAAATTCCTCTAATGTAAAATAAAATTTATGAAAATCCCTTTGGAATAAAATATCTTAAAAAGAACTTTTATTATACTTGACATCTTTTATGGCAATTCCGACAAATAAATGTAAATAAAAGATTTGATTATTTAACAATCAAATAAATTATATCTTGTTTTGTGTACAAAATTACACATTGAGAATTCTTTGGTATGAAGCATAATTGGCAAATAATATAATAATATATATTTTCTTATTCACGTTTATATATTGAAATTGCCATATAAAAGTTTATAAGTATTCAATAAAGTTTATTTTAGTACTTTATTATTATAAAATTCTTTAATTTTACATCATAATAAAGAAATCTTAACATGTAATTTTGTGTGCAAAATTAGATATAATTTAGATATTTTTTAATAATAGAAATCTTTGTTCACACTTGTATATTCAAGTAGTCATGTGAAAACATGTTACATATTATAAAACAAAGGTGCATATTTATATTTAAAAAAAACTTTCCAAAGTATTTTATCCGAACTGTTTCTTTTAAATTTGAATTCCATAATTTATCGTATCTTAGTATGAAATATTCTCCACGTAATTTTTTAATTTCAAATAATTTATTTGCAAGGCTAAAAAAATATAACTCGATGTTTTGTTTTGAGACTTTAAACACTTATTAAATCATAAATTTTACTGAACAATTATTTATCAAGTGTCTAGATCATCCTAAAATTTAAAAAAATCTTTCAGATATTTATTTTATGTAAATGTTCATCAAAATATCTGAAAATAAAGCTAATATCTTAAACTATTTATTTTATCATTTTGAATTTGTCGTCTGCTTCGCGCCTCTTTCACATGAAGTCGAGAGAAACATAATTCTCGATCTTGGCTTAAGGTTGTATGTAAAAAATCGATCTCGGGTAAAATTTTTTAAAAAAGGAGCTGATATTTAAATAGAATAATTATTTATATACTAAATTAATTTTAAATTTGTCAACCGTACCGATGCAGAGATAATTAATGTTAAAGTTGACTATTTTAACACGTAATTCATGGCCAATGCATGGGCACTCTCCACATTTTAATTTGTACTAATTAAACGCTCTGGTAGAGAAATTTAAAAAATGTCGGTATTTGTGCTGCTTGGAAATATAAATTTTTCAAAAAAACATTAAATCTCTCCACCATGCAGATTTATAGATAATCTAATTTAGAACATTTAAATTTCAGTCATTTTCAAACAGATAAACGTAACAGTATCGCGACCCGGCCGCACTGTTCCCTTTCTTCAGGTTGTCTGCTGTAGGTCTCGACACACACACACACACACAACCAGCTTGGAAGCATACGTGAAATTGCCGGCAGAATATTTTCGTTTCTTTGCTTTAAACAGTCCCGAATTTCGACGCACTTCATAGTCTAAAGTTTTGGTCTTTATAAATCTTTCTTTACATCTCACTTGACCTGACATTTTTTTAATTGTTAACAATAACCTTTGACATACAGTTATTCAAACGCGTATCACAGTTAGGTTTAAATTGCAGTATTGCACGATCTACGAGTCGGCCGCTGGCATAGCATTGGTGACTATACGTATACGTAGTATAAACCAGTAGTGCACTAAAATTTTCACCATGCGAGCCCATGAAATTTTTTCAATACAGCATAGCTCGACGGCGCCCCACGGGAATCTACTATTTTTACGCGGATGGGACTTACATTCAACCTTAACAGCCGACAGCGTGAAATCGAAGCGAGAAAGTGGGGACACACCAATACGACGCGTTTGATTGTGTGAGGATCCACACGGGTCAGTGGTTTACGTCCATGTTCTGCGAACACTGCTACTGGCCAAGCGCATCTCCCGTTCTTGCATCCGGCCATTCAATTCTACTTCATGAATTTAACAGAGAGTTTTTAAAATTATTATATAAAAATAAATATAGGAAATACTAAAGGTGTCACGTATAGAACAAAATCAGGAAAAAGCGCTTGAACATCAAAATACGGAATGAAAAGATAGGGGAGATTATCGAATTTTGTTACTTAGGAAGTAAATGAGAAGGGATGATCGTTGCAATGCAAATATTCATTTTAAAAATAAGGCACGCTAAGAAAACCTTTTCAACAATACCACAGTTATTGATTTCGTATATAGACCTAGAAATCAGAAAAAAACTACTCAAAACATATGTGTGGAGCGTGGCACTCTATTGACGACAAAAATTACCACCGCGCGAATGGTCGCGGTAGTATCGAACAACAAAGATGGCCGCCTCAAGGGGTAAATTTGTGTGATGTGTGCAAAATTCTGTGATTCTGGAAGCAAAATGCTGTGATTTATTTAAGGAATGGTAACGTGGTCATTGCGTATGGACGTTTTATGCGATTACACAAAAGCTACGCCTTCCTCGCGTAATATGATAGATACAAGTGTCTTAACGTCAGATGCTCACATTATAACGGGAACTTTGGTTATCAGAAATGTTTTCAATACCGATGAAACAGAAAACTTCGTTGAAATCGTGCAAATGCACTGTAATTTCAAAGCCGGATCAAGCCACAGTTGTAAACATGTTGTAGCGATTTTGTTATTTTGAAACAGGTAGGAACCTTTGTTTAATGTTCTTTAGTCAAAGAAATTGTCTTCTACTATCGTAAATTGTAGGCATCATCTAACCTCGTTAGAGCTTGTGTCTTGTACTAATAAACAATGCTCGTGGAAAAAACATAAAGAACCAGTTCTTCAGCAATTCGAAGCTTTAGCAATAAAAACATTTTGTTGTGTTCATCAAGATCGATTCCCGGAATTTTCACCTGACGTGAAAATTTACATCAGAGATCGATTGACAAAATTTAATGATAAAACTGCTATAGTTTCGCAAGAGAAAAGTACATCCGACAAGAAGCCGTTAATGTTTGGGAATTTGGATTGATTGTTGCGAGGAACGAACCTCGGCTTGCTTATTCGTCAGATGGGATCGTAAAATCAACAGAAAGTATCAAGTTATTGGAAATTAAATGTCCTTACGAATTAAATGACACTGACACCGAGACATTGCTCGTGAAATGTAATAGATTTTTGATTGAGGAAGATGGGGAACTGGAATTTTAAAAAAAAACACCAGTATTACGGGCAAGTACAATGTGGTCTGGCTATATTGAAATTAAAAACCTGTGATTTTGTCATATATTCTAGTATATCAAAAACTATAAGAATTGCAAAAGTTGACTTTGATAAGGAATTTGCTTGTGATTTATTACGAACTGTCAAGGAGAAATATTTTAACAAAATGTTGCACAATGTATGTGTAAACTCCAGAGTTTTGTAAAAAAAAAATAAGAAGACAACATACTGCCAAATAAAATCGATCATTTACAAAACATTCGATAAGATTACATTAGATCATAAAAGATATAATTTTCATGTGTCGTTAATAGTATATTACATAACAAGGGCAGAAAGTTGAGATTCCTGCACTGCGCGCCATAATGCCCGAGGCGAAGCCGAGGGCATCATGGCGCGCAGTTCAGGGCTCTCAAATTTCTGCCCATGTAGTGTATACTACTTTTCTTGCTACCCGGTCGAAAGTACGAAAACAATTGCATGTGTACATTGGAATATATTGATGCCTGCCCCGACATTTGCGGCACGAGCGGAGCGAGTGCTGCTGGTCGGGGGGGGGGGGGGCAGGCATCAAATACATCTATAAATTAAGGTTTAGATTTCTATCTCCTTGTTTCCATCTTTGGTAATTATCATAGACTAGCATATATCTGTCAACGGACTTTTTGGGTAAGGTGTCAGTTTCTACTATTAATTGAGCTTCAGTTTCAAAGTTTTTATTAATTTCTTCTTCATCTGTCGATTCATCAGATGATATGTCATTCATTTTTTTATTTTTATTTTTGTTACACTTCAGTCACTACTAGTACATTCTAAATAATATTCACTCATTGCCACTAATAAACATTAGCAGAGAGCGGACAAATTTTGACGCTTGAGGTTATTGACGTTTTTACTCCCGCCATCATAGAGGGCGCGCATATAGCTTGACCAATGCATGAAAGTTAGACTTTTTGCCGTGAAATTGGTGCCGAAACAACGTACTTTCGACTAGGGTAGTAAGACAAATGTATTTTCATGTGAAGTTATAAATAATATACAAAAGTATTAATGCATTAAAATTTCAAAAGTGCTTTGTACATGAGACATATAATAAAATGAACATTAACAAATTATTAAGGCGTTGTTATCTAAGAGTTATCTTAACACATTAATGAATCAAAATGGCATCAGCGGGACAAAATGTCAAAATTTGTCATCAGCGAGAATCGGACTGCCCTAATTCGCCATTCCGCAACAAACAATAAAAATGTCATCAACATAATTTATGAAGTGCCAAGGCAATTTGTTATTTAAGATTTGAAGGTGGTCTAATTAATTTTATTCGGTTTTCCATATATTCGGTATCAATTAAAAACCCTTTGTCGACCATAACTGAATCCTTTGTGGCCTTTAAATGTTGCAGAATGGTGCTGAGGTTAAAAATACATTTATCTGAAGCTCGTCCCCCAAACGATTTACTGACATGAACGAGCATACCAGCTGGTGTCACTTCTGTTAAAAATTTTATCGTCAAATCACCTTTGTAGTGTGAATATAATTTGATTCGACATTTCAAACATTTCGTCTTCTGTATTTTAATTTCCGTACAGTCAAGGACTGGTCGTTGTTTGAAATTTATCAAAACATTTTGGCATGTGTCTTTGAATTACCTCCTTTGAAATGCGAAGTAAAGCACATTGTAAAATCGTTGACAATCTCTTTATAGTATCGTAAAAAATATTCTGAAACATTTCGACCTTTTCGAATCTTTATTTATCAAATTTGAACATTCGTAAATCTATTTTTTGCCTGATTTGGCCAAAAGTTTCGCTTTTAAGTTCAAGTTTAAATTTGGAATTTTTAATTGCGTCAATTTTCTAAATTTTGAATAGCAATTTTGCCCTATTTTGGGCAAAAATTACTTTTAAGGTTCACGAGTGGATCACACGAAGGGTGAAAATTCCGCGAATTTAAATTCTTTATTTTAGGAGTAAGAATGCCGAAGAAACTCACGATTTTAATTTTTCCTAGTGAACAAAGGCAAAATGGACGAATCCTCGTAAATTGTTCTTCGTGGTTTAGAATTTTTGGTATCTAAAAACCGTAAGAAAAACTTCAATTAGTGTTCGCTAGAATTTCGCGCAGTTGCGTCTTTAAATACACGTTTTAATTTGGTGTTTTCCCTACACCTGAAAATAACGCTTTGATCGACGTGCAGGCTCTTTTCAACATCAATTTCTTTTGCGCTCTACAATTCCATATCCCACCCTTGAAATATTCAGACAATAGCAAAAGTTTGTTTAGTCTTGTTTATTCAAATTGAGGAAATCTTCCAATTTATCGCATCAGAGCTCTGTGGCGAATAAAAGCACTTAGGCTTACCCTCGCAGGAATTTTCATCATGTGCACTAGAAGATGCGTTCAACTCCTCAATTTTAAAAAAGAGAACCTTCCCAACTGTATAACGCGATACCCGCGGATTTGTTTTCCCAGTTCTCTGAGGGCAAGGAAGAGCGTTTCACTGGTAAAGTGCCCTAATGGGCTACGGCACCAGATCCACAAGTGAATTGATAAAGAAAATAGAAGAAAAAGGATGTCGTCTCCCAGGTAAATTGCACTGTGGGGCTACGGCACCTGATTGACAATTTGGTTTGTTATAAAAAAAAAATATTAAAATAAAGAATTATTACCTCACAGATAAAGTGCCCTAAGGGGCTACGGCACCTGATCGGCAGTTAAAATTTTATTAACTTTTTTGTCTACACTAACACGACGAGAATTTACGTCTGTGGAATTTATTAACGCAGTATCTGGAAATTTCTAATCTTTGATTATATTTATTTATTTATAATAAGTTGCCTACTTGCACATAAATAAACAAACCTGCAATAAACAATGTAAAAAAAATAAAAGAAATAACAGCGTGGGGCGCCCACCCATCCAGCGTCCATGCCTCAAGCTGCTTGATCCGTGTGAACGGTTGTGTGGCAGCAACTACAGGTTAGTGCGGCGCTCGCTGAGAGTACGAACGAAAATGCTCGTGAAAACCAGACTGCTTCGTTCTTGCCACATTCACTTCTGGCTTGGAAGTAAATCATTAATTGTGAGCCGAAGACTTAATGAAACCTCGCAATTCTTTTGTGCGAGTTTCGTGTGACTATGATTGTTCTTAAGTCGAGTCTCTTTTTCTAGTTTTCGCTCCCGTTTCCCCGCAATAGGCTGAAACTCGAGGCTGGGCCGTCTCAACGCCCACCAAACGAAGTAATCCTTTGCTCACAAGGGATCAATTCGTTTCTCTGAGCGGCATGTATTTACTATTTCTATCGAATGGTTGTATAATATTGCATAATTTTTAAAACCTAATAATAAAATGGATGCAAACCAATGTAAAACGAGATATATTTTTTTATGTTTTTTGTTGTTAGATAATGTTTATTAAATTTTAAATCAAAAAAATAAATGGAAAATAATACTTACTGATTTTTTCTTACCATTGGATAATAATCATGCTATTGTTATTTTATTATTAATTATAAAAAGCCAACAAACACAAAAAAAGATATAATTTTTAATATGTATAATAAAAGTAAAAAAATAAATAAATAAAAGACTTATGAACTACGCTTCGTAATTGTAATTTCTTGTTACAAACATATTGTTACTATTTTACAATTAATCATCTAAATTAAAGAGAAGAAATAAAATAGGAATTAATGATAATTTTAACTATACTTATATTTTTATATTTTTACTATAAGTTATGATTATAATTTCTTATTTTAATCATATTAACTATGATTTTATTATTAATGCCATTGATGCACACTAAAAAAATATATAATGATAAATAAAGATAGGAATAAAAAAAAGATTATGATAGATAAAGATAATATTATAAAAATAAGATTATGAATATCCTGTTATTTATGTAGAAAAAAAAATTTGACTTGTGGTGATCATCAAACGAAGTAATCTCTCTCTCATGAGAGATTTGTTCGTTTTGCCCTTTAAGGAGAGCACATTTCTTATAAAAGATGAAAAAAAAGAGGGCGAGATTATGTATATATATATGTATCTGTATGCTAACTCTTAGATTCAATATCTCCATATAAGGATGAGGGTCATTTAATTTAAACTAATTAAACCTATGTCTTAACTAAGGCCTTCGAATGAAGTAATAAATAAAACGATAGTTTATGGAAAGGACATTATTCCAAAACATCAAATTCTTCTTCGAGGTAGGGATAAGTCTCCCCTCTGACGCTATTTAAGGATGCTCGTCCTGTAAATGCCAACCAAGCATCCAAGAAAAACCCATCGTCGGTGGCCCTCACCTGGGCCAGGACGCTTTCTCCCCGGATGAGCTCGACTTGTAAGAAAAGGGGGGAGTTCATAATCTTTTACCTTACCGCCAGGCAGACTTCTCGGCTCCACATTGCCCCAGTTCTGGGTTTGACGCCCGCTATGCCCAACTTGGTGCTAACATACGCAATTGGGATGTGCCTGGACGCATCGTTTACTCAAATTCTCAGCCAACTTGACCTCTCCAGGTAGATATCCCTCAACTCACACATCAGGGAGAAGAATTCGCCCTGTCTCTTTTGTAGCCGGACCAGAAAGTTCGATGGGCTATATAAGTACTGCCGATAAGGGCAGTACTTCATAGCAGCAGCCCACTGCCAGGCCCTGGGGAGGGATTTCATTTTCCTCCGTCGCCAGCTCCGTCTCAGCCCCTGTCCATTGTGGCTCAGCCATAGTGGTAAGAAGAGGAACCTAGGCATAGCAAACAAAAAGAAACGATGTGGCTAAACAGTGAGATCCTGTAGGTCAAGCGACACGATTGAGTAACCATAACCTCCGAATAACAACAACCAAAAGAAAAACGATAGGAAACAAGAAAAACATCCAACAAACGCAGCGAGCCGTGGGAAAGAATGAAATAAAAGGAAAGTTATTTTATATATAAAAAAAACGATTTATTGAATGGGCTCGAACTCAGGCCCGTACACCCTTGCATACACCTGGTTGCCCAGCCTTTTGAATCTCGGGTCTGGCGTGTTCGGGTTCTTAATTTCTTCGAGCAGCCACTTACAGAAACACGACTTGGCCCGCGACTTCACCACTTCGCAAGTGGCCACTTGTGGCAGGCTGCGCCTCTTCAGTATACCCTCTAGGACCTTGGCTGAAGGGTATTTAATAGATTGGTATTTTACCACTCCCTTCTTTCCCATTGGTCCGAATCCAACAGTCTGAATGCACTCATTTTTCCTTTGCACCCCTTCTCTAGTGCAAGTTGAGTCGTATACCCTGTCCTCTGAGATGGCATTTTCTTCCTTAGATGTTATGGAGAACTTTTGGAGGTGGGGCTGTAGGTATTTCTCCTTCAGCTGCGTGCCGCAGTCTCTCAGTGACTTTTTCGTTGGTGTTGACATGATCGATTCTGTGGAAAGGACCAAACAGAACGAAGTCAGGATATGGAGCATGCTCAGGAATGCTTGAATTAACTCGAGAAATGGGTGATAGAACACAAAGATGTACTCGGAGAACAGAATTTGCAGTTACGATTCTGTTACCCAAAAAATAATATTTACTTCTAGGAATCGCTCGTCACGAGTGATCATGCTTGTTACTTTGATACGGCCTATAGATGCCTTTCAAAATATATCTTTAAAAGGTTTTAATTCGCATAGGCTTGCACAACAGTTTTTCCGTGTGTAAGTTTGGTTTGTTTTTCCTTTGATGTGTGCCATTATGTGTTTTAAACTTAACTTATTTCCAAAATAACCAATTTCCGCAAACTGAAACATGCTAATTTTCCATTAGCTATTGTCTTAATTTATTAATTCTATGGCTCACCCTATGAAGTTTATCTAATTTTCAAATTTCTTTTCCATGCCTACTTGATTTTTGGTAATGTCTAACTACTCCTAATATTTACGCATGCACCTATACAACCATAAATGACACAGTCATATTTGGCTGACCTTAAAATTATTAATGTTTTTATTTTCTTTTCATATTTTTCATACTTTTTCTCTTTCTCATAAAAAAAACTGCCTTAAGTTTCAAAATTGCCCTGATCTATAGTCTAATTATTAATAGTAAAAAGAAAAGAAAGTATTAATTTAAGTTTTTTAGCATTCGTTTGATCATAATATTAATTATTCTAAGCTTAATTAATTTGCAATTACGAGCTAGTTTTTAAATATATATATACAAAATGTAAATGACGTGGTCATTTTTACCCGACATCATTTAATACGGTATCTTCATTGTCTTCAAAGTCGGCTTTTCTCTTATTATCAATCTTCAAATCTTGAGTGTGGAATATCCCTCTTTCTTCTTTGGATTCGGGGTCTAACCTGTTTTTTAATTTCGTATGGACCCTCGTAGATTTGCAGAAATTTCTTGAGAATTTTTCGTTTTGGGTCAGATTCATTGATAGCTTTCACCAAGACGTAATCTCCTTCCTTTAATGAAGTTAAACGATGCGCTTCATTAAATTTTGATGCCCTGTTTTTCCCCTTTCTTGAAATATTGTCCTTGGCCATTTCCAGTTTTCTCTCATAGATAATTTTTGAGCTATTTTGTGGAAAATTCAACCAATTTTCCCTAGCTCGTTTAGGCTTTTTATTGAGGTGAAGTTCAATTGGAGTAAATTAGGTGGTTTCATGATAAGTTTCATTCATGCAGCTTTGAATAATGTTGATCCAGCTCCGCAACGATCCATTATTTTCTCCAATGAGAGATCTGAAAAATCTGGATAATTCCCTGTTGATTCTTTCCACTATATTGCTCTGGGGATGCCTCATTGAGAAAAACACAGGTTGTATGTCCTGTTCTTTCAAGAATTCTGACCAGACGGGAGACGTAAATTGTGTCCCATGGTCAGTCACTATTTTAGAAGGTTTCCCATATTTCGGAAAATGGTCCTTCTTTAATTTATTTATGATAGCTTTCGAATTAGCTCGTCTCAACGGGTATAAAACCGCGTATTTGGAAAAGGCATCAATAGTGGACAAAATATATTTGAATCCACCTTTTGATGCGGGTAATGGACCATAGAAATCTATAGATAGAATTTCATTTGGCCTTTGTGGGCATACATTTCATGACATTCGTCGATTATATCATGAATGATGCCTTTAGTTAAGCACAATCGCTTATTTCACCCCTTACAAAATACAATAAATTATCATGTATTTCATATTTTGTAAGTTTCTTTTCTTCCACATCTTTGATTTTTTGTCCCAAAATAGGGTCTACTTTTTGCTCCTGGGCAAAATTTTTTAGCCGGTTTCGCAAACCGGACGATGGCCAGAGCGTATAAAACAATTTTACCATCCTTGTTTGCCATTTTTGTCGCATTTTCCTTTTCTAGTAGACGGCTTAAAGTGTCTGCAACTAAATTATCTTTACCAGAACAATATTCTATCGAGATGTCGTAATCTTGGGTAGCCATTGTCCATCTGGTTAGTCGTCCACTCAGAAGTTTGCACGTTTTCAGGAATATCAGCGCTTTGTGATCAGTCCTGATGATAATTTTTCCTCCCATTATGTATGACCGGAATTTGTGTAGGGCCCAAACTATCGCCAAGAGTTCCTTTTTCGTTGTATAGTATGCCAGTTCAGCGCCCCTTAAGATCCGGCTGGCATAGATAATGGGGCAAGGATTTCCATCTTCGTCGAGCTGGAATAAAACGCCACCCAATGCCACGTCACTGGCATCAGTTTGCAAATAAAATGGTTTTTTAATGTCTGGATAATTTAATAAGACAGACCCTAGCGAACTGGCTGAACGGTAGCTTTACGCTGTACCGTAAAGCTATCGTAAAGTAGCATTATAACTCATGAATGAGGCAAAATAAACATTCAAAATGTTTTTATCCTTATTCTACGTTGAAAATAACGTTAACTGGTAATTGAATTATGCAATAATTTTATTTATTTACGCTAAAAATTGAAAAAAACATAATACCTGTCATTCAAGGCAGGCAGTGGTTCATCACTTTCCATGTCTTCACCGTCAGGATTGAATATTTGTTAGAGTGAGATGAAAGTATAGTTGTGTCTCACTCCAACCAATGGTAAACTTTAACGGAGAAGTTCCACAAAATGTAAACCACTGCACTGCCTTCAATGACAGGTATTATGTTTTTTTTAATTTTTAGCGTAAATAAATAAAATTATCGCATATTTCAATTACCATTTAACGTTATTTTTAACGTAGAATAAGGATGAAAACATTTTGAATGTTTATTTTGCCTCATTCATGAGTTACAATTCTACTTTACGATAGCTTTACGGTACAGCGTAAAGCTACCGTTCAGCCAGTTCGCTAGGGGAGCTACTAAATATTAGTTTCATTTCGTTGAAAACTCTTTCCAGGTCCTCGTTCCATGACCATTTTACACCCTTTTTTAATAATTCCAACAGCGGAACTATTTTCGCCGCATGGTTTTTCGAAAATTTCTATAAAAGTAAATTAAACCCAGGAATCCACGCAATTCTTTTAAATTTCGTGGTCTTGAAAAATTCTGGATAGTTTCTATTTTTTTAGGGTTCTGGTTTTATACCAGTCGACGTTAAAATATGTCCTAGAAACTTAACTTCGGATCTGAAAAAATGAGATTTTTCCAGATTAATCGTTAAAATTTAATAATTGAAATATTATTTCGAGTTCTTTCTTCGCTCGAAGTAAGACTTATTTTCCTCTTTGTTTACCGCGCAGGGCATTCACCTTCGCGCTCACTCACTGGCTGCACGTGCCAGACGTCAAAGTCAGCTGAGTGACGTCAAGCTGACATTTGACTGTTGATATTCTAGGATTTTAGAGGTGAATCTATTTCCTTCACTTTTATAATATATTTTTAATTGGAATAAAATACATGCACATGGTGGCAAATTATTTCGGACTCACAAATGCTAACGATTTTAATTTTGCCGAGTGAACAAAGGCAAAATGGACGAATCCTCGTAAATTGTTCTCCGTGGTTTAGAATTTTTGGTATCTAAAAACCGTAAGAAAAACTTCAATTAGTGTCCGCTAGAATTTCGCGCAGTTGCGCCTTTACATACACGTTTTAATTTGGGGTTTTCCATACACCTGAAAATATCGCTGTGGTCGACTTGCAGGCTCTTTTCAACATCAATTTCTTTTGCGCTCTACAATTCCATATGCCTCCCTAGAAAAATCATTGCTGATTCGCTTGATCTCTCTGTAGGTTTTTCGTCCTGCACTTTGCCACCAGATGCATCCTTTTTTATCACTTTTACTAAATCCTGCTCTCTAATCTCGTTAGAAGATCGATGTTCCTAGAACGAAATATTAAATTAATAAAAACATGTGAGAAACATAAGTGTAAGATAAAACACCTACGTATCGTCCTTTCCTATCCAAATTTACAGCTTCTTTTTGCTTTGTAATTGTTACTGGCGACGGGATCACAGATTTCTTCAAGATCCTCTTTTTTGTGTGTAACTCTAAATACAAAATATATTACACACAATCCAATAATTAAATAATTTAAAGAAAAAATGCTATTGCAGGTAAATTTACCTGGAAAATTGTAATCTTCTGACCGGAAATGCAAGGAACATAAAAGAAACTCCCAACCATCGTCTACGATATTTAACTTTCTCAGCCACTCACTACGCTTGTCCACAAATTATTCATTCCCAAATATATTCATTCTCGACAATCGCTCTGTCGCGCTTGGGTACTTTATGGAAACTTAAATTCAGATTTTTACTTTTATTTGAGGTACAATTTAGAACGCAGCAGCGGCCACAACTCGATTTCCGGTGTTCCGGGGAAAATTCCATACTCTTTACTCTGTGCAACGTCTTTTTGATTATTTTTGATTATTTCTGATTCGTAAATTGCTGGCAATCACCGAAATTGAAATGTCAACACCGTACTTACCTCTGGTAAACACAAATGACAAGTATTCCTTGACGCCGCCATATTGCTTAGTCCGCCTACCGACCGCTAGTGGCGCAGAGTAATTTTAAACCCTCAATAATTGTGGAGAATGGACTATAGGTAAAATAAAATAAAGAAGATTAAAGGCTTTCGGATGTATGCTGTAGGAAACTATTAGAAATAAAGTGGTTAGATAAGGTGAAAAATAAAAACGTATTGAACTTAGTGAAAGAAAAGAAAAGCTCGTATGATTAGATTACGTGAAAAAAATTATAGATGACGTAGGTTGTAGCGGATACTGCGGAATGAAAAGACTCGCTCAGGATGGAAACGGATGGAGAGCTGCATCAAACCAGTTCCAAGACTGCTGACTGTAACAAAATAACGACAACAATATTTGCATTTCCTTAATAGCTTATTTTCTTTTCATTTATAATTTATAATATAATCAAGAATTTCTTGTCAGTGGAAACGACTTTTTTTATCTATAACCCCTTTTTTATCGTTTAAAACTTAGAGTCCGTATTCCTCACATATATCTACTAATTTTTTTCTTTTACATTTAGTTATTTTTCTGCAAATTTTATATATTGATAATGACGTCAATCAATTCGTTTCGATCAAGATTCAACCTGACAATGTCATATCACAAAATTATTCTCATGCCTTCCTTTTTTTACTGCGTTTCTTGTATCATTTTCTACTCATAACTGCTTCAAAACTGTCCTGTCACTAATATTTCAAACTTCTCTTCCATGTATTCCACGCTGACGTTGTACCTGTTATAATCCATAGATCGTCTTCTTCAGAACTGATGCTTTTTTAATTTATTTTTTTCCAAATTTTACGACCTATAGTAGCCTGGAACTACCAGTCATGATCTCATCTGAAAATCTTGACTATTTTTTTGTATACCGAGTCACGTCATGCTATGTATATACTTATTCGGTTTTCTAATTTACATTTTTTATATTAGTGTCGATTTTCCCTTGTTAACCTTTTCAGTCACAATTTTTGGAAAACTACAAAAAAAAATTTTTTGACTTATCTTCTTGAAGTAGGTTTTATTTAGATTGTTTCGAGCCGATATGAGAAACAGATTAATGTTTTTATTTTATTTGTAGAAATCCATAATTGCACTACTTCATCATGATCTATCCTCTGTAGAGGACATATAACTGAAAGGGTTAAACACTAAGCACACAGTTTAGCAGAAATCATTTAATTAATTTTATTTATTCAATTGCCATTAGGATACGATTTACCATGGGAAGAAGAGGACACTTATCCTACTAATATGGCATCACCTCTTGAAATTTTAATAGAAGCCAGCAATGGAGCTTCAGATTACGGAAACAAATTTGGAGAACCCGTGATTTGCGGATTTTTAAGATCATATGGCATGAAAAATGCAGATGGGGAGAGACGTGAATGGATCAAACCTATCATGTTCAGTGGTGGAATAGGCAGCATAGATGCAAACATGACGAAGAAACTCACACCAGAGAAAGGTTCTTTTACTGAAATTTTTCATTGCTTATTTGAAAAATAAATCGTTGTTTTCTATTACAATTATGAATGTATAATTCATGAAGTTATACAATATTAAATATTTTGAATTTTTTTATTATTTTTTATTGTGTTTTTCACTGTTCGAAGTATGGAGTAGCATATTTTACAGCCCGCTGAACTGAAAGGAGGAATATTTTTTCACTTCATATTATCGATTTTTCAATCCTTAGATAAAATTATGAAAAAGGAACAAATTGCGCATGTTCCATACATCTTTCGAAAAAGCTAAAAAAGTTCCGAAAATCTTGAAAATGTTCCGAAACTCTTAAAAATATATATTTTAGGTATAGTAAAAAAAACTTTGAAGTTTTTATCTCGATCACGTTGAGTGGCTGAGAGCATTTGGGAGGGAATATATTTTATGTGCCACCGGCGCGCAAACTCGTTTTTTCGCTACAGTCAAGAGTAGCGCAATGTAGTACATTTCGCCAGAAAGGAATGAAATGTAAAAATTGAACTGCGCATGCGCCTAAAGCCATGCAACGGAGCACAATCTTCTTCTTATTCTTCTTCTCCTTCGTACAGCGTTAGCACCTTACTGGCAAAGCCTTGTACATTTGAACTGCGCATGCGTCTTTTAAAATCCATTACTACTACATAAGATCGATAAAATCAAAATGGCCGGGTCTAGTCGTGACATATCAAGTGTAATGACTAGCCCCGCAAACAACTACAATACTAGATTAGATTCGGGTGTACGCATAAAACTCGTATACGCAACAACCCTCATTGTGCACCTAGGCACGTAATGTCTAAAAAGTTCTGGGACGGTTAAATATTTCCTCAGGTAAAATATTTGTCAAAAAAGTGAAGGTCATTCCTGAAGTAAATTTCAACGACGAATTCAATGCTCGTCCCGCAATGACCCTCATTCTGCGCCTGGGCACGAAATGTACTATTATGTGCAGTGTTACCAATTGCATGGAAATTTCCCGGAATCCGGGAAATTTTGACTGACTTGGGAAATTTTACGGGATGTCAAGAAATTCCGGGAATTTCCGAGATATTGTCTTATGATTGCCTTATTATGTATTAAATTTGCATAGAAGATTTAATAAGAGATCTTTCGTTAAACACAATCAATCATAATGAGTTTTGATTAAAAAAAAAGAAGTATTTTATTGGTTGCAGGCGCTTAGGGTGCTTTTTTATGTCATAGTGCTCTCATGTCACCAAGTGGAAAAGGCCTATTGCCATTCATTTCACTCTAATTCCTTCTGACGTCATATGCTAAAGTGAGATGAACAGATTTTTCAGGTTTTCAAATGAATGAGTCACATCTCTTGATAGTCGCTTATGTGTAAAATTAGCCTAAAGGTTCTCACAGTATCTATGTTGATTGGATAAAAGTATTATGCCCCAAAAAAGAATCCATTGAATGGAATTTGAAATAGATTTTTAAAATATAGAATTCGGAAATGGATATATTTTTGATTAGAAAAGAGAATCCCAAATTACCTTGTATGCCTGTAAGTATAAATTATATAATTATTTTGATTCTCTTTGATTATAGGAGTGAAAAGATAGAAAAGTAAGGTTATGTTTCTGTACAGTATTTTCTAAACCTGATCAGTACGCATATATTGTTTATACGTTTATTAGTAAAATATTGTCTCTAGTAGGGCATGTGGTACTTTACCATAAGAGTAATTTAGTTCCTACAGGTCTTTATCCACAATTTTTCAAAATAATATTTGGTCATCAACGTAAAGAACATAAAGACTGAGGTCGATGGACAATTATTTGATTTAGAATTTTCATTATGTTTTGAAATTAACAAATATATATCTTTTAAAAACTATGAAAACCTAGGATAAGACATATTTTTAACAGAGTTAAAAATATTTAAACAATTTTAAGAAGTTTTATATGATTTTAATTTACGGGAAAGTTCCGGGAAGTTTTGAAATTTGTCCGGGAAAAGTTGGGAATTTTCTATCGAGCTGCCGGGAAGTTAAGAGCGCTCACTCCGGCAACACTGTTTATGTGCCACGGGCGCGCAAACTCGTTTCTTCGCTACGGTTAACAGTAGCGCAATGTAGTATATTGCGCTACAGAGGAATGAAATGTAAAAATTGAACTGCGCATGCGCCTAAGGCCATGCAACGGAGCACAATCTTCTTCTTATTCTTCTTCTCCTTCGTACAGCGTTAGCACCTTACTGGCAAAGCCTTGTACATTTGAACTGCCCATGCGTCTTTTAAAATCCATTACTACTACATAAGATCGATAAAATCAAAATGGCCGGGTCTAGTCGTGACATATCAAGTGTAATGACTAGCGCCGCAAACAAAGTGCCCCAAAAAGGGGCACGAATTATAATGTTTGCTATCAACAAGTGGTGGCGCTATTGTCGTTACCGATGTTATTTTTAAACTGTTGTAACAGTGTCTCCAGAACGTGGGATTTTTCGGCCCCCACCACGTTCCCATCTGGGAGAAACACATGCAAACTTGGCGTGTCAGTGTGTCGGCTCTGCTACACGCTGCGGTCACCAGCTTCGCGTAAAGCCGAAGGTGCACGAAGACGGACTTCGTTACAATGCTTGAGTTTTCAAGTTATTTTTAGATTTCACGCTTTCGTTTATCGAGTCGAAATTAAGAATTGTATTCTTCTCGAGTACGTGCAAAAGAGGCGCGAAGCAGACGACGAATTTCAATTTACGAAGTATGTAGTTCAAGAAATAACACTTTTCTTCAAATTCTTGAAGTAAGTCTGCATGAAATAAACATCAGTATGATCTTGGAAAATTTCATGAAGATTTCAACACTTCAAAAATAAACTTTCAGTGAAATTTAGTGACAATAAATGTATAATATTTGAATCAATATATAATTTTCCATTCAAATTTATATACTTCTTACTAATTTTGTACATTTAACAATTTTTCAATTAGAACAATATTTTCTATCAAGATAAAATGAACATAAAATTCAAGTTCATAATTTATATTTTCAGTTATATGTTAGAAATATTTTCATCTCACATTTTTGTAGCCTAAGCACAAACTTTTCATTCCAAAACTTAAAATCTCTACGGAAATGGAAAATTGTCTAATAGCAGTAGAAAAATTAAAAAGCTAAAATATGTGTTTATTGGTATTTCCATATTAACATATAAATATCAATCAACTTTAAATTTTACATAAAAATGTTCGTTCGAAGTGTTCAAATCTTGTTACAATTTGACAAGATTTTATGGAGGAGTGCAATCTTTTGGATGAAATATTTTGTAGTTCTTAATTTGTCTGTCCGTCTGAAATCGTAGTTAGATTTGAACAGTAAACAACAAATTTTCCAATAGAAATCAGGATCAATAATAATTGATTCAGGAAATACATCAACTCTGTAGAGCATTTTTGTATTTCGAATTCAAAATGTGTGCTTAAGCCACAAAAAAGTAAGCTGAAAATGTAGATATAAAACTAATTATGTCATGTTTATGTCTTCTTAATAGAAAATACTTTGCATATAATTCTCTAATTCGATATTTTTTTAATGTATGAACATTCAAGAAATTGATAAATATTCCATCTTTTTATAGGAACTAAAAATTTCCGGATAATGCTTTGATTGAGAAAGCTAAAAATTTGTCAAATATTGATATAAATTGCAATTTTACAATTGCATTATTTTTCAAATATTTTAACATCTCTTCAATCTTGATAATTCTTACAGAAGTTTATTTCATGTGAGTGACTTTTTCTTTTTCTAATGAAAGATTTCGTAATTCTAAATTCGGCGCAATTCGTAACATTGTAAAAAGATTTTAAAACTTCATAAAATTTTTTTTTCTGTTTTATTCAAAGTCAATAAATATTCAATGTTTGGAATCTAAATATTAAGTAAATGATTTTTAATTTCTGGGAATAAACTGCTTTAATAAGACAATCTTTCTTCTTTGTGAGAAATCTCAATTTTAAAATTAAAATTCTACGCATAGGATACAAAAACATAATATGAAAATACTTTTATTACAGAATTTTGAAATATACAAGTTGACGAATTTTTAATCGAGCAAATCGGCTACTTTAAGCAAAAAATTATGTTAAAAATATTTTATCAAAAAAAAATAAGACACATTAAATTACGGTTTAAAATCCACATTCATAGATTGATGGTAAAAGCAGTTTAAAGTTTTTTAATCTTACGTTTTAGTGACGTATGCACAGACTTTTAATCAGATAAATGAAATGCTTTATAGAAAGTCAAAATTTTCTTATTACTGCACTTAATCAAATTTATAAAGTAAAAATATTTTTTAATTGATGCTTTCACTCAATTCTTTAAACATTCATTAATTGAAAATTGTACTCAAAATTTAATCTTGCAGCGTTCCAATATTCCCACAATGTTACAAAATCTTATTAATCATTATTTTAGTCGAATTATTTTCAAAATATTTAAAAAATAAATGTAAATATTTTGATTAAATACTCTGTCAAATTTTGCATTTGACTGATCTTGCAAAATTGTTGAAAGTTTTGAATACCGATAGAAGAAACTTTAAATGAAATTTTATGTCCATAAATGCTTAAAGTTCTATATAGAAATATCAACTACAACATTCTCAAATTTTATAAATAAACTACTAAATTCAAAAAGTTTCGGATTTTTTAAAAAACTGTATAAATTTCAAATATGAATCAGTCAAAATCTACTGATTATCAGTGAAATTTGACTGATTTAAATAACTAAAAACAGGTTACTGTGAATCAGTCAAATTTCACTGATTACTTCAGTGAATAGTAACTGATTTAACAGTGAAAAATATTGTTTCCACTGATGATTCAGTGAAAAGGCAAATCACTGATTCAATCAGTGAAAATTTGACTGATTCAGATTTAGAGTGTATACAAATTTCAAATATAAAGTGTACTCTGTACATTAATCAAACAAATTTAGAAGATGAATATTTTAATAAATATTCCTAAATATTATTGGAATATGATACATATCGATTTAGAAAAACTTCTTCAAAGTACTCAGACATTTTTCTTATTTTACGACATTTTTGCACCATGTTTGACCTTTGGGTAGGATTCAAGAAAACAATTGTAGACATACTTTCATTACTTAGTAAAATACTATGAAGACTTGCTTTTTAAATTAAAGCGAAAACTTTTAAAACCTTTAACAATCGGTTGCATAGATTCTGCTCGAATCTTGGACGCAATTAGAGAAATAGGCTTTTTTGCTTTTTTTAGATCTAGTTTTTGCCTTAAACATAAAAGAAAGAAAACACATTTGAAATATTAAAATAAAAAAGCTGGTTCATTCTTAGAGAATCCCAAATATTCTGAAATAAAACTCCTTTCCACACCACCACGGAGGTAGAGTTTAAGGGTCGTTTTTTTACGTGGTATCCCCTGTAGACCTAGACCACGTCCTACGAAACGAAAAGGGTTTTTGCTTTCAAGCAAAAAGAAAAAAGGAAAAAAATTAAGCAAAGTGGTAAAAAACGCTACAAATGTAGCCCGTACTTCAGGCTTGCCTCTATCAGATGCCGGTATACGTCGAACAAAAATGTTTTGTTTTAAATCAAATAATGAAGAAGTTTGATTAATTCGGGATGATTTGGGCTGCTTGATTATTGTGAGTCCCCTTGCCTCTCACTTATGCCCAAAGCGTGATATTACTCAATTTCAGTATGTTTTCTTACTCACAAAATAATAATTAAAACTAAACAATTTCCATACCCGAGGCACGCGAAGAAAGGAATAAAGAACGTATCTTTCATATAAGAAATAAAATGTCATTATTTTGTGAGTAAGAAAGGGGTTTGAAATTGATTAACGCCATGCCTTGGCCATTAAAAATAATCCTCTCCTACGTGAGCGATGAGCGACAAACCACTTTCCCTATCACTTTCTGCCATCTCATATAGATTTTCGGTCATTAATTGCAAATGCTTCGAAGTGATGCTCGTTGTTCTGGCTGTTTCAGCTCTCGCCTTTAGGGCTGATCGAGTAACACAAATTGAGTTGACCGTCCTGTTTCCTAAGCGATTTCTTTTGGGAGTTTTCGCGTCCGTGAGCATGGAGAAACCTCGCTCCGCCTCAGCATTTGAATGAGGAAGACTCCGAACATGATTCAATACTGAGGTCAAATTTGGAAAAAGTTTTTCTCCTGTACTCGTCGAAGATACACCGATACTAGACCACATTTCGTCAAAAGATAAATTCGACCACTTTTCTTTGAGTTCCTGTCTGATTTTGAGTAAAGAATCCCACTCTTTTTGTACACCTATTCTATCAAACGACCCTAAATCTTGACAAACTTTCCAGACCCTAGGAAAAGTTTCGCTTCGATCAGCATAGAAAGCTACTTGAGGCCGGAAAACAGCAACGCAAGACAAAAAGATGTCATCAAAAGGAAGTCGATTGCGAATTTCTTCGCTTGCTGTGACATAAAATTTCAAGCAATTACGAAGAAATAGATCAACTTCTATTATTTGCAATTTCTTGTTTGTAAGTTGCAGCTGGAAATATTCTCGCGTTTCCTTACCAACGTCAATATCTTGAAGCGGCTTTTGATTACTAGGATCTGCAAAGTTAACATTTCTAATGATTTGAAAGAATAAATTCGGTTGAAGAAGACCCTCTTTCAAATAACTGCTAAGAATCCATACGAAGAATTTAGCCGAATTTGGCTGGAGTTCCTGAACCATTGTTTCGCGACTTTGAAATTTCGCATTGTATACGTTGAACCTATTCAAAGTGAATTTCAAGAATAGGAAATATGCGAGTGTCAAACGATTCTGCATTTTTCCTAACAAGTCTTTGGCCTTCTCTACCTTCTCAGATACGAGGACCATAAGATACTGAAGAATAACTTCCCAATTCTTTATTATAATATCTATGCATCGATAGCGGACAAGCCAGCGAGTTTCAGAATGACTAGGAATTTTTTGATAGTCATTTCCTAATTCCAAAACAATCGATCGAAAAATAGCCGTTCGCTTGGAGCTAGCATTAAGAAAAGCGGGCAAATCTTTGATTAAATCCTCTATATCTGGGATTGTGGCACAAGCATATTTTGCTACAATTGCTGACGAATGCGAGACACACGGGAAAACAATTAAACGGGGACTTTTTTTCTTTAATTTTGTTTCAAATGAGGACCTATTGCCGACCATCACCTTTGCATTATCACAAGCTAAAGCACAGATATTAGATAAAGGGATTTTCTGCCCGGACAATGCTTTTTCGAACGCATCAAAAATTTTAGAGGCAGAACAATCCGAAGCATTTACATTAATAAGCTGGAGCAATTCCACCCTGACAGAAAATGTCGTTGGCTCCACATATCGAACCATTAATGACAGCCACTTTTCTAGAGTCCTGTCGGTCGTTTCGTCTTCGTACACTGAAAATGATTGCTTACGCAAAATATTTGCCATGCGATCAGTTTCAGCAGCACATACGACGTTATTTACAACTAGGACCATTTTAGTGTGGCTCAATCTAACGTCTTTTAAAACCGAAGGTTCCATATCTTGGAAAAGTCCTATCAATTCTGATGAAATCGCGAATGGTAAATTATGCTCTACGAAAAATGTACTAATCCTAATCTCTGCTTCTTGTACTTTCTGTTTGAAAGTAACACTTTCCGGAATCGTGGAATTTGTGAATTCTGAAGCAGAAGAACTTGCTACACAAGGTTCAACACTGTAAGAATTGGCAGTTACATTAGAAGAATTTTCACTTACTACTCCATAACATTCTAATTTATTTGAAAAACTCTTGCTTCTTTCTGTGTGATAAAGATGCTTCATACTTTTCAATTTCCGATTTGCCACATAGCAACGTTTTATTGCAAATTTTGCAATGAAATCTTGTTTCATCTGCTAATGTAACCACCCACTCTCTCCACGACGGAAATTCCTCAAACCATCCCAACTGAAAGTTTTTTTCATTTTTCATGACTTTTCTAGCGGGTTGACATTCGTTTGAACCAGAGTTCAAACAGTGGTCAACCTTCGTTTGAACCTGGCTGTCCTTCAAAACACTCGAATTTGGGTCAACCGGATTACTCATTGTGAACAATAAATTATACGACGAAGGAAAACAGAATTATTTGAAAAGAATTAATAAGATGAAAAGTCGATAAAATTGAGCGAATGTGAATAATTTGTAATCTGCACACAAATTAAGTTTCACAAAATAAACTTACCCACAAGCATCAAACAATAACGTACGTAAGAGCACTCACGTATCACCAAATAATAATATAATATTCTTACTTTTGCCGTTTTCAATAAGGAATTACGATAAAAATATGAAGAATCCACACTCTTGCCTTCTAAAATAACGCATAAAGCGAGAATCAAGTATATCTTAGAAGAAAACAAAAGAAGGTTGCTATTATTATTTGTTTTCGTCTCCAATTTGACCTCTATACCGTTCGTTTGCGATTTAAAACATTGGTAACTTTTTGGCTATTAATCTGATTGAGCTACAACTTTTCAGAAAACTTTCTTTACTAAAGTATTAAAATTTTTCTCCTGTAGATAGTTTCAGAAAATGTAGACACTTAATACAATATTAATAAAATCGTAAAAGTCTGAAAATTTGTTAAGCTAGCGCGAGTGGAAGTAGAGAAAACAATTTTTTTTTAAATGTACTTCTCCCAATTACTTGAAAAATTAGAAGTTTTAAAAATTTTTGCAAAAGGAAAAACGATGTGCCTTGAAAGTGTGTACAAGTCCTTGAAATTCAAATTCGAACGATTTTTATAATTAATTATCCTGTACATTTAAAGATACAATTTTTGTATTTGGAATAAGTTTTCTGCAATTACGAAAAAATTTATTCAGAGTACATAAAATTTATTGAACTATTACTAGTAAACTCTACCTCCGTGGTGGTGTGGAAAGGAGTTTTATTTCAGAATATTTGGGATTCTCTAAGAATGAACCAGCTTTTTTATTTTAATATTTCAAATGTGTTTTCTTTCTTTTATGTTTAAGGCAAAAACTAGATCTAAAAAAAGCAAAAAAGCCTATTTCTCTAATTGCGTCCAAGATTCGAGCAGAATCTATGCAACCGATTGTTAAAGGTTTTAAAAGTTTTCGCTTTAATTTAAAAAGCAAGTCTTCATAGTATTTTACTAAGTAATGAAAGTATGTCTACAATTGTTTTCTTGAATCCTACCCAAAGGTCAAACATGGTGCAAAAATGTCGTAAAATAAGAAAAATGTCTGAGTACTTTGAAGAAGTTTTTCTAAATCGATATGTATCATATTCCAATAATATTTAGGAATATTTATTAAAATATTCATCTTCTAAATTTGTTTGATTAATGTACAGAGTACACTTTATATTTGAAATTTGTATACACTCTAAATCTGAATCAGTCAAATTTTCACTGATTGAATCAGTGATTTGCCTTTTCACTGAATCATCAGTGGAAACAATATTTTTCACTGTTAAATCAGTTACTATTCACTGAAGTAATCAGTGAAATTTGACTGATTCACAGTAACCTGTTTTTAGTTATTTAAATCAGTCAAATTTCACTGATAATCAGTAGATTTTGACTGATTCATATTTGAAATTTATACAGTTTTTTAAAAAATCCGAAACTTTTTGAATTTAGTAGTTTATTTATAAAATTTCAGAATGTTGTAGTTGATATTTCTATATAGAACTTTAAGCATTTATGGACATAAAATTTCATTTAAAGTTTCTTCTATCGGTATTCAAAACTTTCAACAATTTTGCAAGATCAGTCAAATGCAAAATTTGACAGAGTATTTAATCAAAATATTTACATTTATTTTTTAAATATTTTGAAAATAATTCGACTAAAATAATGATTAATAAGATTTTGTAACATTGTGGGAATATTGGAACGCTGCAAGATTAAATTTTGAGTACAATTTTCAATTAATGAGTGTTTAAAGAATTGAGTGAAAGCATCAATTAAAAAATATTCTTACTTTATAAATTTGATAAAGTGCAGTAATAAGAAAATTTTGACTTTCTATAAAGCATTTCATTTATCTGATTAAAAGTCTGTGCATACGTCACTAAAACGTAAGATTAAAAAACTTTAAACTGCTTTTACCATCAATCTATGAATGTGGATTTTAAACCGTAATTTAATGTGTCTTATTTTTTTTTTGATAAAATATTTTTAACATAATTTTTTGCTTAAAGTAGCCGATTTACTCGATTAAAAATTCGTCAACTTGTATATTTCAAAATTCTGTAATAAAAGTATTTTCATATTATGTTTTTGTATCCTATGCGTAGAATTTTAATTTTAAAATTGAGATTTCTCACAAAGACGAAAGATTGTCTTATTAAAGCAGTTTATTCCCAGAAATTAAAAATCATTTACTTAATATTTAGATTCCAAACATTGAATATTTATTGACTTTGAATAAAACAGAAAAAAAAATTTTATGAAGTTTTAAAATCTTTTTACAATGTTACGAATTGGGCCGAATTTAGAATTACGAAATCTTTCATTAGAAAAAGAAAAAATCACTCACATGAAATAAACTTCTGTAAGAATTACCAAGATTGAAGAGATGTTAAAATATTTGAAAAATAATGCAATTGTAAAATTGCAATTTATATCAATATTTGACAAATTTTTAGCTTTCTCAATCAAAGCATTATCCGGAAATTTTTAGTTCCTATAAAAAGTTGGAATATTTATCAATTTCTTGAATGTTCATACATTAAAAAAATATCGAATTAGAGAATTATATGCAAAGTATTTTCTATTAAGAAGACATAAACATGACATAATTAGTTTTACATCTACATTTTCAGCTTACTTTTTTGTGGCTTAAGCACACATTTTGAATTCGAAATACAAAAATGCTCTACAGAGTTGATGTATTTCCTGAATCAATTATTATTGATCCTGATTTCTATTGGAAAATTTGTTGTTTACTGTTCAAATCTAACTACGATTTCAGACGGACAGACAAATTAAGAACTACAAAATATTTCATCCAAAAGATTGCACTCCTCCATAAAATCTTGTCAAATTGTAACAAGATTTGAACACTTCGAACGAACATTTTTATGTAAAATTTAAAGTTGATTGATATTTATATGTTAATATGGAAATACCAATAAACACATATTTTAGCTTTTTAATTTTTCTACTGCTATTAGACAATTTTCCATTTCCGTAGAGATTTTAAGTTTTGGAATGAAAAGTTTGTGCTTAGGCTACAAAAATGTGAGATGAAAATATTTCTAACATATAACTGAAAATATAAATTATGAACTTGAATTTTATGTTCATTTTATCTTGATAGAAAATATTGTTCTAATTAAAAAATTGTTAAATGTACAAAATTAGTAAGAAGTATATAAATTTGAATGGAAAATTATATATTGATTCAAATTTTATACATTTATTGTCACTAAATTTCACTGAAAGTTTATTTTTGAAGTGTTGAAATCCTCATGAAATTTTCCAAGATCATACTGATGTTTATTTCATGCAGACTTTCTTCAAGAAATTGAAGAAAAGTGTTATTTCTTGAACTACATACTTCGTAAATTCAAATTCGTCGTCTGCTTCGCGCCTCTTTTGCACGTACTCGAGAAAAATACAATTCTTAATTTCGACTCGATAAACGAAAGCGTGAAATCTAAAAATAACTTGAAAACTCAAGCATTGTAACGAAGTACGTCTTCGTGCACCTTCGGCTTTACACGAAGCTGGTGACCGCAGCGTGTAGCAGAGCCGACACACTGACACGCCACGTTTGCATGTGTTTCTCCTAGTTGGGAACGTGGTGGGGGCCGAAAAATCCCACGTTCTGGAGACACTGTGTTGTAACCATAGCAACCATATCATTGCCATTTTAAATAATACAGCCGATGCTCATTTTACTCAACTACCGTTCTAAGCACCTCAAGCGTCTTTGGCATATTTATACATTTCAGGTTAATCCACTGACGCATTGTGATGCCCTGTCGTCGACAACGTAGGGACGTAGGGACTTGCCGTCGAACTCTCCTGCCGGTCCGAGTCAGCGTGCGTTCGTTGCTGAACCGATGCGTTCAAGTTCGGGGCACTTTAGGAAGGAACACAGGGCGAGGAGTCACGGGTTACACTGTCAACACACTTTTAACACAATGAATACTCACTTAAATTAACTTTAAACTGTTGGGTTTTATTGGAAGTTAAAAGAGTCTACACTATAAAAGAACAATTTAGTCAGATACCGACGAGGGACGTATGTCTGCTCGTCTCAAGGCGTGGTACACAAGTGACTTCCCTCTGCAAGAGAATCTCTCTGGTGCGCGTTGCTGGTACTCGGAGAGTGGGTAGGTCCGTGATACAAGAACGACATCCCAACCAATCAGGTGGGCTCATGTCGTTCAGCGCGCGTCGCTAGTATTCGGAAAGAGGGTAGTCCCGTGATACAAGAGCAACATTCCCACCAATCACGTCGGTCTGTGGCGCCCAGGAAGGGTCTGCCGCGTGGTGGGGATGTCACGCGCTCTCTCCCACCGTCTCTCCATGTCCCGCTCGTCGATGGAAATCTATTAATAAAAATAAAACTATTGTAATTAATTATTACAAATTTTTATAATTAATGCTTAAATATCTGACGTAAATAAATGCAATAACAGTAGAGAAATTAAAACTGATTATACGTAACTCTAATTATTAATACCGGGTATGCTAGTTTTACCCAATAACATTACATTATTATTTATATATAATTGTAACGTGATATTACGATCGCATACTGTAACTTAATCATAAATGGTTTCTCGATTTAACATTAAAAATATTCTCTATTAATATTTAAAACTAAAAACAAACCAATATGCGAGTAACAGCGAGATTCTAATTAATTATTATTAGTTACTATTACACATGCAGCTCGCGGCCTTACTTGCAATTATTTCGTATATATCTACTTGTCCTACTATAAATCGGCCATATTATAATTAACAATTTATACAAAAATACACAACAAAACTATCAGCTCGGCTATAAGAGCGCTAAGGACAGGTAATAATTCCGTTGGTTAGAAAGAGAGGGCCAGGGTCTGACTGTACCGAGACTGTGAATAGGGTTCGGCAATCGAATAAACGAAAATTTCGTCTTTGGAGGAGATTGGAAGGTTCGTTGTAACGCATGAGGAAGTCTTAGAAAACGAATTTCATTGAGTGAAGCCTGAAAAAAGAGGCGTTTTTGATCATATATCTTCCGAAATCTCGAGTAGTGATTCCCTTTCTACCTGAAAAGAGCAGGGGATAGCTACTCGTCACTTTACACAATAACCCACAAAATCAGCGTGCAAAAGGACGACTTCTTACCCATATACCCTCTGGAGTTGGTAGTGTGATTTTCACTCTTTTCCTAATCCACATTGAATTTATCCACTGAGATTTCGGAAAACATGTGTTGTAAGATTTTAATGTAGTTCAGAAATTTTTTTTGAAAACGCGGTCTTATAATGTGTATCAACGCAATGCTAACAAGCCCACAAAACACTATTTACAGAGATTAGGGAACTCCCAAAATTAAAACGTGTTATCCATCCGCAACTGCGCGAATTTTGAAGAGGAATAATAAAATTTCTTTTATTTTTTTTTATTATAGATTTCGAACAATCATTTCACAAATTAAACGTGAGGAAAGAAGGATCTTTGTGCTAATCGTTCGGTTACAAAAGATTAAAACCTGAGTTTTTTTTTACGTCCTCACATTACTAAGATAGAATTTTCATATCAGCGAAGTTTTTTTCCTTCGTGAAACCCAATAAGTAGTTTTAAAATATAGAAATTTAAGCTAAATCAGGCAACAAAATAGTAGTGAATAACTCATAAAAAAATAAAAATACGGAACCGAAAAAAAGCGAGATGTTTCATATTGCTCTTAGTATCTAATAATTAATTAGAGAATGTAAATGACCAGCTTCAGATATGAAGTTATTTTATAGACTTTGACAGTAAGATAGGTGAAAGGGCTCTTTTACGACTACTTCACAGTTACTGTAAAGCAGCATTGTAATTATAATAATTGCTTTTTTAAAGAAATTTACAATTCTCAGAGAAATTAAAATTAAAACAAATTATTGCTCATAATATATAATAATTTCTCTATATAATAATAATATAATAATAATAATCTATATATCTATATAATGATTTGTTTAATGTAGAATATCATTTGGTCGTTGAATAACTTTCAATATTATATAATAATTTAATTTCTGTATCGTATATGTAAAGAACCATCTCGACAATCATCATCTCTTCAGATTATAATTATCAAATCCAAGCACCTGCAGGTGCAAAGTGTAGTCATTGTTACGTACGGGTATTATTAATTCAAATAAAATTCATAAAAAGTAAAAACAATTACTCTTAATATACTTTATTTATTAATAAAATGGGTACGCGGAGGTCGTCCAAACTGCCGAATTCGATTAATGTGAATATTAATTGAATTCGTTTATTATTATGTGGGGTCGTTGGTCTTCTACTCTCGGACTGAGAGTGTATTCTTCCCGTTTACGCTGATCACCTTTAATTTTGAATAGTAAGAAGAGGGGAAAAGGTGCCTTGAATAAAATTAAGTCAGGCGGCAATTATTCGAATAAATAAAAGACAGTTTTATTCCAAAAAGAAAGAATCGAATAACCCGAGGTGAACACTTTGGATATAAATCAAGAGAGAGACAAGTCAGAAATATAAATTGTACCTTACCACAATTAAGATTTTATTCCTAGGTTCATAATCCTACCGGATTTCTGGAGAGCAGGATCAAGGAAGAGAGTGCGTTCCCGTTGCTGAAATCCTCAGTTATCCGGGCCAAACTTGATTTTATATATCTGTGGTTTCCAAAAGAAACCACCCTTGTCCTTTGCGTGATGTACACACACACACTGTTTCCACTTTTCTTTTAGGTTTAACAAGAAAATATAACGGTTGGCTTTCAACCAGAAAAGGGTCGAGTGCTTTTTAACTCGCTCTTTTCACCGCTAAAATTTCCCTATTAAATCTAATTCAAATATTTTGTGAAAATTATTACTACCGTTTTGAGATTCGGTAGTATTAATTTTCTGCGATTTCTCGCTGCTTTGTGCCGTTTTATTTTGGTGAAGAAAAACCGCGAAAATTGGATTTGGACTGTAAATAGTCCGCCGAAGGTTTTCGTTGATACACGTTCGATGCGATTGCCAAGAGTCTATCACTAGATAATCGTTTACGAGTTACCCTCAACTAATGAATCAGGTATACCGACCGTTCGCGACCAACGAATTGGACCTTTTAAATGGCCCGCCAAAGATGAATTTAATTTTGATGTATTCAAAATAAAAGAATTGCTTCTGTCTAGATGAAGACTTTTGTATTTTACGTCCGCCCGACACGATTCCAAATGAATAATTTCGTTAGAAAGAGTTTTACGGATTCAATCAACTAACGAGGATCTAGGAACTGTCGATCTAGACCGCAGACGGGCAAAAGTAGAGAAAAGTATATTCCCTACTATCCGAGTAGTTCCGGATAGTACCGGGTTGCTCGAGTAACTGCAAATTTTGGCTTGGCGTTGATCTGTTTTACTGTTTCATCACGAAGTGAACATGGTAGGGTTTTTCGATGATTATGGAATCTATTGTTGGACAAAGAAATAATGGTAGGGAGGTTTTAGGAATTTAGATGGACTTTGTACCATGCTGATTCAGTTATTGCACCATTTGCTGATTTTTAGGTGTCGAATATTTCTCCCCTATTTCCACACTTATCGTGAGAAAGGAAATGCGCTCATCGAATTTCAGTATTTGATGAACATGGGCGGTATCTTTATCGCCCCTGTTAAAACAAGTTAGGCACCTCGGCGTTGCCTTGCACCTCCGGGCCAAGTTTTCCGTGGCACCGCATCTCCAACAGGCATTCTTCCTGTCGAGGTTGCAGCAGCCCCGGGACCTATGGCCGTAGCCAAGGCACCTGGAGCATCGGACGACTTCCGCATTATCGCGAATGCCTCACGCAACCCACCCGATCCTAATTTTACCTAGCTGAAGCAGACGCATGGCGTCTGCCACAGCCAGCTGAATCACTGCGGTCTTCACCCCACCAAAGCGGGTGAAGAGCCTGCAGGACCCGTCGAGTGCCGGTCTGCCCAGTGCTAAGCACAGGGCAGACACAACCTTTTGTTTTTCAACGGTCTCGTCGAGGTCTCATAATTTCGAGGGACCTCGTCGAGACCAGGGCCGAAATTTTCGCCCTCTCCCCAACCGCCCGGTCGAGCTCGTTGCGGAAGGCCGAAACGTCTCCCCCCTTTTTGAGGACCAGAAGGACTTCTTCCTTCCTGGTCCTCCGGATAGACAAGACCTCAAGTCCTGCCTTCCGGGGGTCGACCTTCGTCTTCATTTCCTTCAAGATGTCGGCGTAGGACTGGCCATCCTTCACCGACACCGTAATGGCGACGCCCGACCTGGCGGGCGTGGAGCGCTTCGATTTATTTTTGGCAACAGTTCCCTGTGCTTTTTAAACAGGGTCCTTCGCCCTTTTCTCCGATGTTTTTTTATTATTTATTTTTTTGGTTTTCTTGCCCCGCTTTGTGACCACTTGCCAGTCCCCTTCTTTATTTGGGGGGGGGCTGCCCTTTTCTCGGGGTCGGGGTGTTCTGACGCATCCGGTCTTGTATTACTTTCAGGGCCATGCCCAGTCTCTCCATTTTTCTGCTTTGCTCTTTCAGGAGCTGGAGGATATCTTTCAATCCTCCATCTCCCGAAAGAATCTCAGACTCCATGTTCCCCATATGCAAATTTCTGGTATCCATACATTTTTTCACCAGCGCATCGTGCGTAGAGGAGCGGGTCAGAATTTACATGCTCTAATTAATTATTATATATTAAGAGCAATACTTTGTTTTAATTTTAATTTCTCTGAGAATTATAAATTTCTTTAAAAAAGCAATTATTATTGTATCCCTATAGAGAATAATATTAACTTAGTAACCGCATTGTATAAACGAAAATTATATTGAATGAACATTAAACTTTCAAAATAGCATCAATGATAATTTATTTCCTTCTTCTATATGTCTTCATTATTGTAATCAAGATAATAAAAGAATATTGAAAACAATGTCAATAAATATGTAATAAATTTCAACAACAAAAATGGTCCTTTTATATATATTTAATATTTATATATATTCTTTTGTATATTATAATACAAAATGTATGATATAAAATATTTTATATATATACTATATCATAAAATTTATAACATAAAATATTTTTTATATATTCCTATATATATATTTTATAAATATATATCCGATCTTAGGAAAAGTCTAGTAAAGAGCGAAGTAGAAAGAAAAGAGGTAAAAAGCTATTTTGTAAAATTCTGTCGACAAGCTAGGGTTGAATTGACGAGGACTACCTGACCCATCATGAATACAGCAGATTCGCCAACACAAGTTTGGGGGTTACTCCTACAACTTATTTCTTATCCGTGAGATTTTCGCGACTTTCGAAAATAAGGTTATGGAACTTTACCTACCCCTGGCGTCTTTCCCCGCAAGGTTTGGACCATTCAATCGCCCGCGATGTCTCCTCTATACCTATCTTCACTCAACGTAAAGACTTTTCGATTGTATGATAATGCTGCGCGCAATTATTCCTTATGCAATCGTCAATCGAGTAGATTTACGTAAACAATTCTAGAATGAACAGATTCATCATCAAACAACCGAATATACATGAAACTATGAGCACATGGATAATACAAATGGGAAAAAAACAAAAGTCAAAGATACAGTATGTACCTTGTGAATCTTGCCTCACGTGAATGGACTAAAAAATAATATATTTAACAGACTATGAAATCAAGAAAATAATCTCGATTAAATTCATTTGATAAAAAGAAATACTTGTGAAAATCCTTACATTGGATTTTATATTCAGTCAGGTTAACACGCGTGCAACTACTTTAAAATTACCTCAACTCCATGGATATTTTCAACTGAAGAAATAAAAAGTATAAAAAGTATAAAAGTATTATATTGGGGTACAACCGAGACAACAGTAATCTCTAATCAAAAAAGTACTATGAAAACCGAATAGAAATCAATAAATTTTCAACGGAAAATTGAAGAAAAGAATTAATTCACAGTGGATTTATTGGATTGAATACATACTATATTTGCAGCACTATGCTTGTACATGGAAAAAAATAGTTGGACTGGTTTTACTCAACTCTGTCGGTTAAACTTGGGACATAAGGACTTTTTAACATCTTTAAAATCCTAGTCGAGTGAAATGAAAACAATAGTTCCGTAAAATGAGTATCGGTCGTGTTACTTTAAAAAAGTAAATAAATAAAAAAAATACTTACCTCAAGCCCTGCCATTAGTCATTCGATACATATGTGTACATACATCAACATCATACGAATACATACACACCATTCAGTCGCAGCTGCAATCATATTAATTTTTTATCACAAATACACTTAACATACAACCTAAAACATTTCTCTTCTTCGCGTGTTTTCAATTTGTTAATTTTTCACACTTTTATGTGCCTCCGGCGCGTAAACTTGTTTTTACGCTACAGCTGAGAGTAGCGTAATGTTGTGTATTACGATACAGAGGAATGTAATTTAAAAATTGAACTGCGCATTAGCCTATAACCATACAGCGTAGCGTAATCTTCTTATTCTTCTTCTTCTTCGTACAGCGTTGGCACCGTACTGATAAAGCCTTGTACACTGGAACGTCCGAAAAGTATATGATATACATAACCTGTTTTAGTATTGCTCAAAGTGCAAACACCGGCACTTACATTTATTTATTTTATAATTAAGTCAAATTCTAATCTTATGCAATTCTTAAATAAGGTCGAAAATATGTTACACACTAAACCATTGCTAATGTTTCTTTTTCATATGTGTTCCGTTTTCATTTTTATTTGATGAAACCATGGGGCTAGACCAAATACAGAAAATATTGTGCTCATCCCAATTGGTTTGAAATATCCATCATATTCGGTAAGGAACAAGAATCTCCAATTGATTTCTCATCAAGTTTGCGAGAATCGAGTACCATTTGCATTTATTTGTTTATCCAGACCGTCCTTTATGCACCCTTTAAATTTTGATTATAGCTTACATTATAGTTAGGTCATTGATTAAAATTATAATAAGGATTTCAATTATAATTTCGACCATGATTTAGGTTTCGATTTTAACTTTGATTAAAATTTGAATTTCAATTGAAATTCCTATTAAAATTTGAATTCTGATTGAAGTTTGAATTTTAATTAATATTTTGATTCGAATTTTTTTGATCAAAATTACGGTTTATATTTTGATTTTTATTGCTATTGACGTTTTGATTTTGTTTTAACCAGTTTCTCTGAAAAAAATTAGGGCGAGAGGTGAAGCTATTTAATTTCCTATATTCGTTTCTACTCCGTTGTTGACTTGAGCTTTGCACCTAGTAGCCCTGTTAGGGTCTCCATTGAGTTCCCTGACCATGTCTATTCCCTGTATACCGATTATTTTTTCCAGTCGAGTTATTTCTAAACTGATCTCTTTTTGAATTTTTATTTGTTAATTGTTGAAATAACTGATAAAATCTTGCTGCTGTATGGTCCGTTTTTATTAGTTCTTTTCGTGCTAAATTAATTTTATTTGTTTTTTCAAAATCTCGGTTATTATGTGATGATTTTTCTACTGCCTGAAACAGTGAATGTTGTCTGTTTTACAATTTCGTTAAATTTACCACTTCTTCCTAATCGTATTTATAATTTTGGCTTTAAACCTCGGGGTATACAATCGATCATATCAGTTTCTAAATTTCCTTTAAATTCAGCAGCTTCTTTTTCATTATCATTTGCCATGCGACATTTGAGGATTCCGGCTGCAATTTCTTGTATTCGAGTTTCAGAGGATCAAACACTCTCATTTTCCTAGATATAAATTCTAGCTGAATCTCCTTGTAGTTATTTTTTTTAAATGTTCTTGACATAAGTATCCATGGTTTTTTGATCGCTTATTATTATTTAATTTATCACTTGCAAAAAAACAGTAATGAATTGATACGCGAATCACTTAACAACTTCGATAGTAAAAACCAGTGTGCTCGTTTACACTGCGCACTACGACGACAACACGGTCTATGGCGTTTCCCCAAGCCGCCGCACCGTGATGTCTTTACTAATCTGTACATCACAAACGTTTCTAAAGAATAAGAGCAACTTAAGAAAACATAAAAAAATATTCTTCGGGTAAAGCCACTTGCTTCTCTTAGTTTTGGAACAATTTTTCGTAAACTAGCATCAAAGGAGTCAACTCGGTTTAAGACCCCTACGCTGATTGTATAGTTCGAATTTTAAAAAATTGTACACGAATTTCACTCTGTTATCGTAATATTTTTTAATTGAATTCCGTTCCAGTTATAGAGCTTCTATCGCGTTTTGTTTAACGTTCGTATTTAATAAATGTTACTAGTATCTTACTCTTTTATCGCAACATTTCAGAACTCACTTTTTAATTAATTTTCGGCCAAATTATGGTGCTTTTATCGCAACTTTTAATATGCGTTGGACAATTTTAATATTTGGATTTATGAGATTTCTCCTACGGAGAGCTTGATCTGGTCTAACATAATTAAGATAACTTCAGATTTAAAAAATCTTTAATTTTAACACGTTTCCACAAAATATGTTGCAAGGTTATATTTTTCAAGAAGTAGCTATATTGTTTACATAATTATTCGTAAATTATATTACTAAAGAGCACCCTCCCTTTCCCTGTCCATTTATATACAACTTCATCGTGTGCCTGAATATTATGAAAAACTGGAGCATAAAATTTTAATGACAAATCTTCTTCTTTCTATGATAAAAGCTTCTTTCTTCTTAATCAATTGCAAGATAAAATTTTTTCATGAATTCTCATCAATTCCATAGACTCGATCGTATTTTAAATGCAGCACGAATGTAGACGTGACTTGAGGATTAGCCTTTTGATGGTGACTATCACATTGAATCTGTTTTCTTTTATTTGGGTGTTTTTGATTGATTTGTGATTAGCGACCTCGCAAAATCACAGCAATCATTTCCAAGCCGATTTCAGTCAGTGAAAGCTGAAATGTTTAGCGTGAATCCACCATCTTCGATTCCGTCATTCTGACTATATAATCGCAATCAGAAACCTCCAAAATCCCCGAGTAACTATTTCCAAGCCGGTTTGAGGAAATTTAGTTGCAGGTACCATAATCGTTGACATGCAGCTGCCATATTGGATCCACCATTTTGAGATTTAATTATTAAAATGAATAATTAACTAGAATACAATCATATTTTGAATAATAAAAATATGATAATTCATAAATAATAAAATTAAACATAATACAATTATTTTGGATAAAGTAATTAGTCTGTCCAGTGGTCCTTCCACAAGAGGAGGCCCAAACCAGAGACTAAAGAAACGGAACGGCCGAAACGTGCCCGCTACGAGGCGGTGATAATAAAGCCAGCGAAGGGGGTTAGCAACGCGGCTATCTTAAAAAGCACACCACGGAAGTCCCGAAAGTCCAAGCGGCACTTAGGAGCTGCCTTCTTGAGGAGACAACATCGGAGCTGATGTTCACCATGATGTGGAGGCCTTTCAGCGATACAAGGAAGGCCTTCATCAAATTAGAGGAATCGCGTGCCCTGAAGCTACTCGAAGTGACCCACATCAAGATGGGGTAGGTATCTTGCAGTGTTCGAAGGAGGACGACGGCCTGCAAATGATACCAGTGCTTAGATTTCGGGATCTAGCCACTCAATGCGGTGTCACCGAAAGGAGCAAGAGCTACTGGAGGTGCTGCGCAGTGGGATACATAGTGGCTGCCTGCACGGGCAAACCAGGGTACTACCTCTGCGCTGAGAGAAAAGGACATCCCCGGACCGACCATCTTCCGGGGACTACAAGAAGTGCAGTTTTTCAAGAGGCAGCCCCGAAGAGGAAGCCGTGAGTCACAAGAAGAGCCAAGTAGGTTAAATAAAAGAGCTTCGAGGTCCAGCCAATCACACGTATAACTAATAATCCTGAACCCGGAATCCGGTTCCGGGTTTTTGTCTGGCCGTGAAACATGAACGGGTCCGGTTCGGCTCGCTACTTGACATTAATTTAGATGAATAACATTAAACTAACAATTAAAACATAAATAAACTACGCATGACAACAAAGTTGTAATTGATTGCATCCATCACTTGCGACCTTGTTTGTCATTTTGCATGTTGTAACATAGATGTTACCATGGCGTGGTAACGGGAGGGCGCATAACTACGGGGGACAGCCCTGGGCCCGAGAAATCACGAGAATCCCCGAGGAGCCTGCAGGAGACGAGTTAGTCAGTCTGTCGTTGGTTTGATGGTAGTAGGTCGTGACCTAGTTATTTTCGAATTGTCCGCTCCGTCGAGTTAAGAATCAGAGACCAGGAATAGTTGTGTGGGAGCATACTCAGTCCGTTTGGTTCCATTTCGTGCTACGTACCGATTCTCATAGTAAGTTAATAAAGTGTATGATCTTGATTTTAAGTGCCTATGTCTAGTGGTTTTTCCTAGTTTTCGGCATCCGTAAAAAACCCGTAAAACCTTTTTCCCGAAGTGAAAACCTGCCGAGATTAAGACCAAAAATAAAAGGATATTTGACGAACTGTTCGACTAAAACTCCGACGCTTGTGCTGGTTGTAAGTACTTTTTGATAAAATCATCCATCTATTGCTTATTACCGTATGAAAATGTTCAATTTTAGTATTAACCTTGTGTAGGACCTAATAAAAATTAAAATAGGTAGCTTCTTAAGTAAGTGTAAAATTAGATCAGAACAAAATCCTCTAAAAAATTTAATGGAAAATTAACGAAAATAAATAACTGTTTGCTAAGAGTAATCTAAAGAGTAAGAAAATTAGTTTCGAAATGGTTAGCGTCAATAAGAAAATAAGAATAAGAAAAAGAAATTAATAAAAATAAAATAATTAAGATAGAAGAGAAATAGAATATCAGTAGAAGTAGAAGAAATTTGCGAAGCATAGGTAGCATAGAGGGAAAACGCGCGGTCAGGCGATACGCGTTCGACCGTAAATAATCATAAGATCGAGCGGTATTTAATAAACAAAGCGTTCCTCGGCAAAAATAACACTTAGCAGGAAATATAAACATCCAAGGAATTGATGGATATTATAAATTAAAAAATTATTCGAGATATTATTTCACACAAGGAACTCTACTCCAAGTGCAGTCAACTCAGAAAAGTCCTGAGTACAGTAGACACAGTAAGGAACTGTGAATACATTAAGGCCAAATTATTACTCCACAAGGTACAGTGAGGTAACGTGAGTAGTTGTAAACCCTACACAACTACACACGTACATAAGAAATAATATTAACCATAGTTAATATAGGAGTTATTTTTCTTTCCAATATTATATATTAATTTCAAATTAAGTAGGTAAGTTAAAAATTTTGAAAAATTTCAAATTTTGTAAAATATATATTAATGTTACTTAGATCAGGCTGAACAAAAAACAAAATGGCGAAGGTTAGACAAATAGAACCAGAACAGGAAAATTTGGATCTAGAGGAAGCACGGGGGCTTCCAGGCCCAGAAGTAAATTTTGTTGGCTTACCAACGGTACAATCAGTAACCCAGGGTAGCATGGGAGCAATCCCCAAAATAACAAACTGCTCTGCAGGACGTGGCTGAGGGCTTAGGCAAACAAATTTGAAAACCTCGCATAATAGGAAGACAGTCCCAAACATCCCCAACCAATCTGTTCTCTGGAACGGTATAGATTTAACTTTCTCAGATACCCCAAAGTTAACCAATCCCCAACCAGACAATGAAACATTTCCGATGGACTCCTTTTTGGAGAATAATAATAGATTCCTATCAGAAGCGAGTGAACTGCTGAAACACTATGATGAACAGGTGATTAGCGAGCGTGAAAAATTTATCAGGGAAATGGAAAGAAAATACAGACATGAAGGCTTGAACAAAACAACCAGACCAACAGCCCATAGCTCGTGGGAAAAAGAACTGGAGACCAAAGAAAAATCGGAAAATAGAAAAGCAGCAAATAAACAAACGACTAATATAAAAAATTAGAGAAGGGGCATTCACCAAAGCTCTGACAGAGATAGCAGTGAACCACTGGAATTTGAAGGATATTTCAACCAAAAAAGAACACGCCGAACATCGACTCGAAACAAACCAGCCAGACGTTCACGAGCAGATCAATGTAATCAAATAACAGAGGACAATTCAGCAGTAAGTGACAACGACAACGATCACCCGAGGACAACAACACACTTTCCTTTTGGAATGATCCAAACCCCTTTCCAATTAATGAGCAATTGGCCACTGAAATTTAGGAACAATAAAGAAGATAGCCCAGCTCACTTTTTGGACGACCTAAAAAGATTCAAAATGGGGTACCAGATAAGTGGCAGGGATATTTTGGAAAACCTGGACGCACTGCTAACTGAGGATGCTAAAGACTGGTGCTTGATGAATAGGAATTCGTGGAGAACCTTGTCAGCCTTTTTCAGAGAATTTACAAGAACATACATGGACGAAAAATTCTTGGAAGAAATAAAACAAAAAATTAAATTCTGTAACCAAAAACGGAACCAGGACATTCACCCTTATTTAATCGAAATTAGTAAACTTTTTACAAAACTCCACCCCAGGAAAAGTCTAGAATGGGAATTACGTCGCGCTTATGAGAATTTAAGAATCGAATATAAGATTTACATCAAGCGTAACGACTTCGATACATTTGAAAAGCTCGATGACTTGGGCAAGGAACGGGAGATCGAATTGAAAAAATCCGAAATAAAAGGACAACTATTACAAATAACAGAACCAAAGCGGGAAAATAACGAAAACCAAAACTTCCAAAATAGAAAACAACAAAATATTCCTGCAGTTCCATGGAAACCACAAAACTATAATAGATCATAATACCGAACATCTTATCCACAAGGATCCCAACCCGGAATCCGGAACAAATTAAGATGGATTCCAGTACAACCCGTATAATCAACTAATACCTAGAATGAACCATTTAGCATTAAATAGAGTTCCAAGTCAAACACAACCCACCATAGAATTTCCAGCGGAAAACCGAGAAAGCCCAACAGGAAATACGCAACAAAATTCCCAAACACAATTTGCGAACAATGTGAACCGCAACCAGGAAAGCAGAATTTGGAACAACAAAATACAGGATAATCCAAATTGGTTAAGACAAGGTACACAGTTGAAGAACACGAGCGCGAGTGAAAAGTCAACACAGTTGAATTGTTACAACTGTAAAGAACCAGGTCACTTCAAAAGGGAATGTCCATATTTGAGCCAGAACCAGGGAAAATATTAAGTTTAAATTACCCGATCTCTAAACCGACCTCCGAAAGCCTAACGGTAGCGAACGGAGGAACCGTAGAAATTATGAATCATTGAAAGAATTACATCAGATAAGAGAAAGGCAGCAAAAACTAGTAAGGAACATAGTAGCGAAATAAATGAAAATAAACTGAGTAGTAAAATTCAAACCAGGGTAAGCAATCGAACTAAGTCAGAAACGAAAAGCGTAGAAAACGATAACAAAGAATTAAAACCGAAATTCGGGGGTAAAATAAAATTAAAAAGCGAAAGAGAAAATAGTAAAACCATGACTGGAAAAAACCTAAATGATCTCAATCAAGCAAATGAGAACCCAGGCCCATCCCAAAAAACGCAAAACACCCAAAATTCCGAAGAAAACTCCAATTAAGAAATACCGAGCTTGTTCATCATTCCGTTACACAACAGAATCCAAATCCTGGATAGCTTCACCCTACAGACGCATAACAGTAACGAAAATCAAGAAAACGAGGAAATAATAACAACAAAGATTTTTTATAATGCCAAATTACCAGAAGAGTTAAAAAACGACCTTGGTAAAAAATTAGAATCTAGAAAAATTCAAACTTCAAATAGAACAAGCGACATTAGGAATAAAAACTCGTGGATTAATTTTAAAAACAAGGAAATTTTATCGAATAATATAGCGGGTAAACTAACTAAGCAGGTTGAACCAAAGGATAACGCTGCAGAAGTATGTGAAGGCATTGTTGAACTGGATGAAAGTCAACAAGCGAAATTGGAAGAAATTGTAAAATGCAAAATACCGGAAAAAGGAACACAATTAAAACAAACACATCTAACACAACATAAAATAGACGTTCAAAGATACTATCATGTAAGCCCAAAAGTAAGAGAAAAAATAAACGAGGAAATAGATAAGATGTTAGAACAGGGAATAATAGAACCCTCTTGTTCCGATTGGTCGAACCCAATCGTTATGATTAAAAAACCGAATGGAGAATACAGGTTCTGTCTTGATTTTAGAAAAGTAAACAAAATTACCAAAAAAGATCTGTACCCAATTCCTTTGATGATTGAAATTCTAGACACCTTACGATCAGCAAAATTTATTTCAAAAATAGATTTAAAGCCGAATGTTTTTTGTTACTCAGACGATATAATCATTGTTACGCAAAATTTTGACGAGCACCTAAAATATACTCAAATCCTCCCTCCTACCAGAAATAAACCCATGGCAATTAGTTGTGCCTAAAAGGTTGAGAGCACAAGTCCTGAAAGAAAACCATGACGAAATTCAAGCAGAACATTTGGGATCCGAGAAAACATACGCAAGAATATCCAAGTGCTACTACTGGCCAGGGTTATATTCAGAGGTAATCAGATATGTAAAAAACTGCGAAACCTGCCGGAGGACAAAAACAAACAACCAAACAAAAATAGGACTAATGGGTAAGAGACTCATCAAGGAGCCATGGACCATGGTAGCAGCTGATATAATGGGACCGCTGCCACCAAGTAAAAAAGGTCAAAACCAGTATATATTAGTGTTTGTCGACCTCTTTACCAAATGGGTCGAGACCATACCCGTTAAAAAAGCGAACGGAAGAACAATTGAATCCGAATTCCATAAACGAATCGTGTCGCGTTGGGGAATCCCGCGAATTCTCCATACAGACAACGGCACCGAGTTCGTAAATGGAACCATACGGAAACTAACAGAGAAGTTTAGAATTCGACACACTAAAACACCCAGATACTACCCCCAGGCAAATCCCACGGAACGCTACAGCCGAACCATCAAAGAAATAATCAGGGCATATATACAAAACGACCACACAGCATGGGACGAAAATATTGACGATCTGCAGTTCGCAATTAACACCAGTAGGGACACATCAACAAAATATACCCCTGCATTTTTAAACCTGGGCCGTGAACTGCAACCATTACAATCTCTGAGAAAAAGTATCGAAAAGGACGACGAGATTGTATTCCAAGACGAAAATAAGTGGACAGATAGGTTAAGATTAGAAATTATTAAGGAAGAAGTCCAAAAGAACTTGGATGAGGCTAATCAAAAACAGGCTACTCGTTATAATTTACGTAGAAGACCCGTAGAATTTAAGGTAGGCGATAAGGTTTTAAAAATATCAAATAAAGTATCTAATAAGGCAGATAGTAAGACGGGCAAACTATTCGATAAATACGAAGGCCCCTATAAATATAAACTTGAAATTATAAATCGAGGAAGAGTGGAAGCAACTGAGAAGAACAAGAGAACGAGAATACCTGAAGGACTGCCAGGAGGCAGGCTTCAAGATTAAAAATGATTAATATTAAGTCCGTTATGGTTATAAAAGAAATCTAAATAAAGGACAAATGGAACAAAATTTACTCTCCTGCATTAAGACAGACAAGCGACTCGAGACGTAAGACGCGGGCAGTACCCCACCTGACTTTATTTTGTTGTTCGTTTTTCTTTTTCTCGTCTAGGAGCGATCGCAGATACGGAAGCCAGTAATAAGGACTAACCAGGGGGATAAACCCTGGCCCCCGTGGGGAGGGGGGGGGGGTGTAACATAGATGTTACCATGGCGTGGTAACGGGAGGGCGTATGACTACGGGGGACAGCCCTGGGCCCGAGAAATCACGAGAATCCCCGAGGAGCCTGCAGGAGTCGAGTTAGTCAGTCTGTCGTTGGTTTGATGCCAGTAGGTCGTGACCTAGTTATTTTCGAATTGTCCGCTCCGTCGAGTTAAGAATCAGAGACCCAGAATAGTTGTGTGGGAGCATACTCAGTCCGTTTGGTTTCATTTCGTGTTACGTACCGATTCTCATAGTAGGTTAATAAAGTGTATGATCTTGATTTTAAGTGACTGTGTCCAGTGGTTTTTCCTAGTTCTCGGCATCCTTTTCCTCATTTCCCCCCCTTGGATAACAACCTCGTTATAATGTTAATTGTTAATTTTAGTTATTTTGTTTGTGTTATAATTGTTACACTTAGAAGTTAGTGTAAGGCGAAAAACAAATAAAATAAGAAAAGCAGAAGTAGCCAACCCAGCTGTAGGAGCGCAAAGGACGGGTGATATTTAAGTTGGTTAGAAAGAGAGGGCAACGGTCTAACTATACCGAGATTGTGAAAAGGAGACCCAGATACTTAGACAAAAGGCCAGGCAATTAGTTTCGTGCGTGTTAATATTGGGCCAGTTTTAAAAGCTGGAAAACCTAGTTATAAAACTTATAAATGAAATATACTAAATCATGCTATTGAAAAGATTGACATCCAAGTTTTATTCCCTTTTTTTCTTATTTCGTCGGCTATACGAATCCCTTGTAAATATAAGTAATAGCAGATGCACATTTGACAATAAACTTTGATTCTTTTCTCCGACTTAGGTTTACGGGTTCTCTCATATACGCCAGTAGCGCGTATCAATTTTCATTTAAAAATTCTTGAAATTTAAATTCTTGTCAAAAATCATGTCTACAAAAGTTGCACAATGCTTGAAATTTATAAAAATTAAAAGAAGTTTATTTATATGAGAAATTACGAAATTACGTCTTTTATCGCTTGATGTTTCAAAAATCTTGGTTAGCACTAACAAGCGAAAGCAATAATTTTTCTTGACAAGTGAGAAGAGTTCTCGATTTTGATGTTTTATTGTCATTTTTTGCTCGAATGCATTACTAGTTAGAAGACACTGTTTCTGTATATGACTCGTGAGATCATGCATTTCCATCTTCGGAAAATTCTTGGTAAACCTCTCCTTGATCATCAAATTTGTCATTTTATTACTAACTTAAATTAACATTAGTCAAAAAAGGTTCTTCATCTTCAACCGTCAGTATTACTATTTATTCAGCTCGAGTTCTGTATAAAATGAGCTATTACTTGAAGAATCCAATCATGTGGAACATTAGCATTCCTCAAATCCTCAATCAATCCTCAGTCCAAATTCTCAACTATTATAAAAGTTAATCTAGATTTGTGGTGAATAATTGCTGCCAAGTATGTACAAAAGGTCTAGAAATATCATATGCAAAATTTTCAAGTTACAATTTAAAAAAAAAATCTAGAGTAGAAAAAATTAAAGATTTTTTTGAATCTTCTAGTTCGTAAAAGATTTGTTATAAAAAATTGAAATTTCCAGGTAAAGTCAATGATCACCTACACTTTGTATGTAGCGACGAATGAAAAAATTGTTTGGTTTTTTTATATAACAAATATGCAAATGTTTGGAACAAATGGCATTTACGGAACATAGGACTATTAAGAATTGTTTTTTACGGGATTAAAATATTCATTATACGTAGTTTTGAGAATACCCTATAAAAATTTCAGAAAAAACGGTTAGGTACTTCTTATTACACAGTTAATTGTTTATAGTTGGGTCAGCTCCGAGCACATGTGCTTGTGAGCGCTATTAAAAAACACTGCCGACTTTGAATCACGATCTCTCGGTGAAAAAAAAGAGATAGGGCATTTTTGAAAAAAACAGTTGGAAAGCTTATCAAATTTCACGTCTAATGATGCTCAACAAATATTTTGTTGTCCTGAAAATTAAAATTTCAGAGTTAAATAAATAATTCAATATTTTCTCAAATTCTCTACCTCAACTTCAACTTTTAGCGCGACCTAGGGAAAATTTTTCCAAAATCTGAAAATTATGCGACATAGAGTCTAAAATCTTATCTTTAATTTAAGCCAAGAAAACTTCAAAAATATTCATGGGCACCCAAAATACGATTAAAAATGTTCAATCGTATCTGAGTTGAATTTTAAAAAACGATTACGGTTCTCGGTCGGTTTGTTGCTCGCCTTCTTGGTTGAGGCAGGACCGAATAGGCCACACACAAAGGTGGCACTTAAGTGGATCTCTCTTATATGTTCTTGATCCAAGAACGTGTTTCGTTTATTTCCTCTCCTTTCATTATATTTACAATGACTATTAAAATTTTTATTAATGTTCTAGTTTATAAGAATTTTAAGAAATAAAAAATGTTTACATATCATTGTTCTATTCGTTAATATGGGGATAATACTGGATTTAAATAATTTTTAATAATCACAAATAACGATAAATATTTTTTTAAATTTAGATCATTAGAAATAAAAATTACTAATGAATAGAATCATATAACATATAAGAGGGCTCCACTTAAGCGCCACCTTTGTGCGTGGCCATTTCGGTCCTGCCTCAACGAAGAAGGCGAGCAACAAACCGACCGAGAACCGTGATCGTTTTTTAAAATTCAACTCAGATACGATTGAACATTTTTAATCGTATCTTGGGTGCCCATGAATATTTCTGAAGTTTTCTTGGCTTAAATTAAAGATAAGATTTTAGACTCTATGTCGTATAATTTTCAGATTTTGGAAAAATTTTCCCTAGGTCATGCTAAAAGTTGAAGTTGAGGTAGAGAATTTGAGAAAATTTTGATTTTTTTTTTATTACTCCTCACGTGCTATATTATTTTTAGAAGGTCAAAAAAATATTTTTTCACCGAGATATCGTGGTTCGAAGTGAGCAGTGATTTTTAATAGCTCTCATAAGCACCGCACGCACAATTTCCGACGGTAGTGTATTATGTGATGTTCAAATAAAAAAATACGCGTCTATTTTTTTGTATCCAGAACACGAAAAAAAAAATTAAAGGGGTTTTTCATTTTTCAGCTGTAAATATAATATGGAATAACCTATATGCTATAATTCAGTTTTTATTTTATTCCAAAGTATTTTCATGTATTTTCCATCAAAGTTTTTTCTCTTTCGTTTTAAGTAAACTTCTACATGTTTTCCATATTACCAAAGATTACTTATAATTATGGTTTATATCTGCTGTATTCCGACAACCGCATTTTAAATTGTTTTAGGCTTTTACTGTTTTTTATTTTTACTCGCATCTATATTCTTAATAAGATTTATACACAAATATACTCTAATTTTGGCTGAGGCATTTTAAAAACTTCCAAAAATGTATAAAGTTTGACGCAAAATAGGGCTCATATGTACAATATTTTAGCTACGTTTCGTCATATTTTAGAAATGAAGATCACTGATGAGAACTGATCAGAGTCCAAACGTTTGAATGCATATAACCTTTTTAATTATCATTTCTGGAACCTAAAGTCAATTATTAACAACAAAATCATATAAAATATATTATTACGTTCCCTCGCGCCACGTAGGGTAATGGCGGTCGGGCGACGCCACGAATTGGTGACCACGTGTTTCTCATTACCATCCATAGCACGATATGAATTATCTTCAATACTAAAAAAAGGGCGCCAATCATCTAGAAGGGGTGGTGATGAAATCCCTTGCTTGTCTAGCTCGGCGTAGAGGGATTTCAAGTTGTCGAACTGGTGGTACAGTCACCGCCGGGAGGCTAGGCTAAATTATAATAGAAAAGACAAGACACTCAGACTGAAATAAAAACTCACCCCTATTTGCCACTGCACAACAAAACTGTTCTTTATTTAATCGTAATCCCCTCCCTTCACAACTTGGCTTTTCTTCCCACACACAAGCACTCACCCCTTCACACCATTCTTAATCCCTCACACACCGGAATATAACCTTGCCCTTCACCTTTTTTTTCAGAAGACTGAGAGAAAAGAAAATTCTTTAAACCTCGTGATCGGCTTTTGGCTTCAAATCTCTTTTATTTTTCTATTAGTTTTCCATTTTTCGAGGTGACAGGGCGAACGCTACTAATTTCGACGAGCACACAAGACAGAATGGCGCCTCTCCTCACGGGCCAGATTCACGTTGCATGTTCCATGTGTAGGGTTCTGCTTTATCATCCCACCACTCTGCGGAGCGGGAGTTCGCGCAATGGAAGCAGCGAGTCTATGTACTGACTCTGCGCTTCGAGCTAACACATGTTAGTCAGTCAGTAACGGTCTGAGATAGACTTAACATCTTACTCCAAATTCTGTTAAGTGCTGAGTACGAACAATGTACTCATTTAAATAAAGTTCTGCTTTTATAAGTTTGTCATTGGAGTCCATTGAGTTTTTATTAACCATGATAGCCTGAGTGTGAGTGTTGTAGGTCCCTCAATATATTGGAGTCACAATCCATCAAATTTACCTACAATTGGTGACCCCGACGTGATAGCGTCGGTTTTCTGGCATCATGGCTTTTCAATCTCAGGTTTATTGAGCTTCTATCATCAAAGGTGTATTATTTTGGAGGATATTCCAGAGATTTTTTTTGGAGCACTAAATGAAAAGACGCTGTCAGCTGTTTTGGCGGGAAATGCCCAAATGAAGTTATACTAACCAGCAGCCTGGAACGATCCAGCGGTTCTTCCCTACAATCTTTTCTGGAATTTTTTCTTGAATATATAAATTGTAAGTTTTTACTCCGGAAAATTTCTACAGATTAAAAATTTACTTTTTTTTCTGAAATGTTTTATATTACGAACTTCTATTATATTCTTGTGAATTCGATCATCCGTATTCTTTTTTTTTACAATGTAATTTTCCAAATTTTACCAGTTTTAATATGTTTACGTATTAATTATTCTTGCGGCGAAATTAGTGAGATTTTAAAATAACGTCGAAATTGAAACTGAACGTCATGTGCGTGATTTTAGGAGAGCCGTATCTCTGTATTTCGCTTTATTTCACGAATATTATTCACACATTCATCCCTTTCACTCTCAACTCTCACCTTATTTCATTCGTAACAATCATCTGCTCTCAAACTAATTATAAGGAAGGAAAAAAAAGTATTAATAATCTCTGTGGTAGAAAGATGAATATGGCTACGTATCCGGCCTGATTCGATTCTAAACCGTTTTTTTATCGCGAAACGGAATTCTGAAAGGTGCTTATCCCAGTGCTGGTGATTTTCTTGAGTGAACGACGCGATCATCGTCTTAATTATTCGGTTCTCTCGCTCGACTGGGTTAGCTTGGGCATGATATGGCGGATTCGTGGTGTGTCGTATCCCTAACTCGGCCGCGGTCTTTCCCAGTTCTTTATTTACGAACTGGGTTCCGTTATCTGTGAACAGAACCTCCGGGGTGCCCCACCTATAGACTGCCGTGTCCTCCAGAACTCTCCTAATTGTTTTCGCGTTAGCCTTCCTCAATGTAACGCATACCGTCCACTTCGAAAGAAAATCCATAAAAACTATTATATAAGCATAATCGCCTTTACTTTTCGGGTATGGACACATACAGTTAGCTGCTACAATTTGCCATGACTGTTCCAATACACGATGTCCCATTAAACCGGCGAGTGTATTCTGTTCAATTTTCATTTCTTAGCACGTCGCACATGCTCTTGCAAATATTGCTACGTCCCTATACACCCCAGGCCAATAGCATAACGCCGTAAGACGCTTATACGTCTTATCTACTCCTGAATGACCGGAAGTAGGTGTCGAATGTGTCTAATTCAGGGCCTCGTGCCTGAATTCTTTTGGCAAGACCGGCTTCCACGCCTCTAAATCCGGGAGAAGAGGGTCTGTCACTTGCTCGGGTTTGTGATAATATAAACGACCTTCTTCGAATTTTCAATTCGGGTAGTAAATCGACTGTGCCTCTACTTCTTTGACGCGATACAAATACCATAGGTCGGTAGTCTCACCAATCGCTGATACCTCCTCCCATATTCGAGAGAGTGCGTCAGGGACGTGGTCTAATGCGCCTTTACAGTTAATCACCTCAAAATCGTATTCCTAAAGGCTCAACGCCCAGCGAGCTAGGCGCCTGGACGGATCCTTTAGGTTCCACAGGCAGCGAAGGCTGCTGTGGTCCGTGATTACCGTAAAGAGGGAGCCCTCTAATTATTCCCTATACTTCTTTACGTAACTTTGTAAATTAGTAACTTAGTAAAGAAATATAATACACTTTTCCCACCCAGATCAAGTTCTTCTTTCTTCTCGGGTAATTCATCGAGATTTAACGCTTTCTACTCGATCTGGCGTCGTCCTACTTACGTAAGGTTACGTTGCGGATCCTGCCTTGTGTGTCATTGCCTCTTTACCCGTGCCAGGTGAAAGACAGCGTTTAAGTGGCAACACGCCGCGTTAAAATATCAATTATATATTATAGTTACTATTTATTATATTATATATATTATTGTTATATTTGATAAATTATGTTTATATTATATTTTCATATTAATTTATATATTTCCATTATATTTAATAAATTAAATAAATATTAAATATCATATAGTATGTAATTAATATATTTCGATTAATTAAATTTATTTAATAATATTTTATTTTATCAAAATTTCTTAATCTCACCAATAATTCCCTTGCAAGTTCCTTTTATCTGTTTTCATAACAAAAAGCAAAAATATTTGCACCTAAGAGAACTAAAATTCAAAGATATTTTTAATTTTCTGGTTGATGAAATTATAGACATTATTCCAAACATGTCATGACATAAATTTATTTCTCTTTTTTGGCAAATCCTTTGACTCTTTTTTGCAAACTATTCTTACTAAAGGTTCATATTTCAGGTATGGCAGTATTGAAAATTGGCGGTCCTGTCTACAGAATTGGCGTTGGTGGAGGCTCTGCAAGTTCTGTTAATGTAAGTAATACAAAGTATAAAATTCCATGATATATTTACGATTAACGCTATGCGTAGATCTGAAATTATATTCTAGCTAATAAAAGTATATTGCAGTAGGAACCAGTGCATTGAAATTAATTCTAATGTTCAAATGAATTTCTGCTGAGTTGGAACTTGCGACTGAAAACTGTTGCGTTGTGATCTCTGTTCTGATTCCCCAATTTTTCTTGTTTGTAGATAGTAGAGAGAATGAAATTACGTCGAGTGATCTCTTTGTAAATCTTCCAACAGTTGTGCAGTTTCGCTGCGCTTTCTGAGTAAGGAAGACTGTGTTTTAGATAACTTCTGGGCAGCACCAAAAATATAACATCAACTGTAGTGACACCCAACAAGGCCAGACAGACAGTAATCTTCTTTTGTTTTCAAACTAGACGCTCATCTCGCTTTGAAGATGTTTGGTTTAATAAAACTTTAATCTCTTCGTTAAGTTTTGGTGGATCAAAAAAAACACAAGTTTTAGGTGAAACATGATCCTTGATTAACTACTCTTTTTCACCTTTAGGAAGACCCTTCTTTAAAATTCCCTCAAGCCGAACAGAATTGTTGTTAGAAATTACAGGAGCCATAATTCTGTCATCGGCTACTCTATTGCCAATAAGTTCCAAAATTTCCAACTCTAGATTCTCCATGATTCCAGCATCATCTCTTTTTGAGAGTTAGAAGCCGACAAACCTTCATCGATCTTATTCATCGCTTGACCTACAGGAAAATCATTTCTCTGAGTTGAAGCTGTTTGGCTAGGTGGATCCTGAGAATCCGGTATAATCAAGTTATCTTGTAAGGGTGGAGAACCTGGAGGAGTATATAAAGGATTCCTTGCTGGAAGCCGACGATTTGAATTTGTGCTGGAAGACCGTCTATGACGTCTTCGACGATTGGTCTCTGAGTCCGTATCAAGGCTTCCTAAAACGTTTGAATTACAGCTTACCAACAGGTTAAAGCCCGTCGCACGTCAGTAGGTTAGAGCCTATGCACTTAAAAATTGCGTCAAATGACTAACGATTTGCCCTAGACAAAATTTGCCGACAGGTTAGAGCCTAAGAAATCATAAATGTGTACATGAAAAGAATTTGAGGTCTTCTTAAGTCTGGCTTTGTAACTGTGGCACCTTGGCATGGAAATGGGGAGTACTACATTTTATCTTAAGGAAGAAACGCATAATACAATGGACAATCTCAATTATATCGAAAGTTGTAAATATTTGTTTCACCAGGTAAATGAAGTTCGCAACGTTGCTGTAGCAACGAGAAAGTAAAATTCCAAGTTTAGGAAAAAAAAAGGTTCGAGTCGTTCAGATCTATTTTAATCAACTCTAAATGGCAATATAGCACGAAAATTTCAACCCTTGAATACCGAAAAACGTAAAAAAAAAAAACAAAAAACCGAACTAAGCTCGATATCTAAAAGTTTAGGACTGGATATTGTAGCATTTAGTGCCAATTAATTAGGAAAACATTTTCATCCCCATAGCTAGCGGGGATGTATGTAGTTTTCAACCCCAAATGCTCAAAAATTACTTATTCGTTGCTACAGCAACGTTGCGAACTTCATTTACCTTGTTTCACCGAGCCTTAACCTCTGGGAACGCTCTTACTGCCCCAATTTGACTGTGCGAACAACGCTTCGTTACAACAGAAAAAAAAGTGTATTCAATTGTTCTTATCTCATGTTTATAAAATATAAAACGAGAGAAGTTAATTCTATAATTGTAGTTGATTGTTAGTCCAGTCAAATTAGCATTTTGGCGGAAAATAAATCATACAGCTACCAAAAAAATCAGGGACATTCTCCCAGGTGTTAGAAACAATCTGAGTACAAATTGGACAGCGATTTTTGTACGCTTCGATATAAGGGGGAGGAATTAAGTTAAAAATTCGTTTTTTTTTTCATTTACGCGTGGATTGATGAAAACGAGTGCTTCGGAGAAAAAAAGTTTTCAAACAAAAATTGTAAAGCGGGTAATTTCCCATGAGAATTTTCAAACGCCATTAAGCCCAATTAATTTGATTACTAGTTATTTAATTTTTATCTAAGAAATCACAAAAAAGTTTAACTAGTCATAAGTTGTTAAAAAATGCAACTCGACTTTTCTCGTTCATTGGAATATATAGTATTTTAGAAGTGTTACAATTGTCTTTTTTACCAATTTTCTCTATCTGTCATAATTCCCGAGTTATTAATTTTGTAACTTTTCCATCAGGGTCGGAGAAAAATTTAGCGCAGTCAGGATCTCTTCTAAGGGGTACATTTTATCATAAATAATTGATTTTTTCATTTGTTTATAAAAATTCACTGTTTTATTGCATTTTGCAGCTAACACCGGTTGTTCAATTGCTTCTAAATCAGCAACAAAACATCAGACGAATTTTCTACTTGTTGCAATGGAAAGCTGGAATATTTTACAAAATTTCAGCGCAGATAAAATTTGTCTATAACAAATAGCAACGAAAATAACTTTTTTTTTTATTTAATTCATAACTTCGGTCCTAATTAATATTAAGAACTCGGACTGGCACGAAATTTAAGAGCGGCGTTTAAACTAACAATACATGACAAGCTCAATATCGAGCCGCCCTTTGCGCCCTCGGGATAGCCGGTGAAATTCAGCCCTCGCCGTGAGCAAGCTCACTGTCGCGCCGTGGCGTAGGAGTGGGGATAGAGATTCTCCGCTTTCTAGAGGCTAACGCGTATCCGCGCGAAAGCGACCAATGGAAAAAAATGCAATATCTCGGGAAGTATGGCTCCAATTTCGACCTTGTTTTTTTTTAAATCGGTAGAGCGCGTGAAAATAATAATAATTGTGATATTTTCAAACGATAATTTTCAACCCTTACAGGTGAAAAATGCATTCAAATTTTTTTCTATTTTCTTTCTCGTGATTTTAATGTTACCATCGAAATACTTCCTTGTGATTTATATCAAAAATAGGAAAAAATAGCATATCGTTCAGTTTGAATTGTTCCTCTGTTCAAACAATGATTAGAAAATGAAATGTGAATTCAGGAATCCATTTTGATAAGGTCTTCCTGTGGAGAAGGAGATGTCGGACGAATTACTTTCCGAATTGCACGAATTTGAAAGAAATCACAATTATTGAAGGCTATGATGAGGACGACGTTGTTGACGACGATGTAATGGACAGCAAAAAATGCGAAGCAATAGACAGCGAGGAAAAAGGTGTTCCGGAAAAAATTGCGAAAATTTTTAGATTTAAAAAAAAAGTTATAGCAATGTTTTAAAATAATCGTTTATTAATATTACATTCAAATTGTTAAATAAGTCTTTAGTCAAGTTTCAAGTAATCAGAATTGTTTGCATATTTTTCGTGTTTCAATTTTTCTTCAATTACGTTATTATGTAATCCCATTATTTCATTATAATTATATGATTCAATAATAATTACATTATTCAATCGTCATTACGTCCCAAAAATAATCATTCCAATACTTTATATTAAAATTGATATTACATTATATTATATAGCGATAACATATTATCGTTACATTATTGTAATTTCAAATTAATTAGTTGAGTTTGAAATTTTTGTCACTGCCGACATTATAGGACGATCACTAGTCGCGTATCAGATTGAAAACGTTGTCGACAGGTATCCTCGTAGACAATTTCAAACTCTTATATTGTAAATAATGCAAATGAATTCAAATATGTAAAGAATTTGAAAATCTTTCTGTGGAAAAAAAGACGCTTTCGACTGCGCTGGGGTCGAGGCCAGGTCTTTCGATTGTCGATCGACTGCTCTGACCACTGAACTACACAGGCGTCCGACATCTCCTTCTCCACAGGAAGACCTCCTTATCAAAGTGGATTCCTTCATTCATATTTCATTTTCTAATCATCGTTTGAACAGAGAAACGATTCAAACTGAACGATATGCTATTTTTCTCTATTTTTGATATAAATCACAAGGAAGTGTTTCGATGGTATCATTAAAACCACAAGAAAGAAAATAGAAAAGAAATTGAATGTATTTTTGACCTGTAATGGTTGAAAATCATCGTTTGAAAATATCACAATTATTATTATTTTCACGCGCTCTACCGATTTAAAAAAAAAAAGGTCGAAATTGGAGCCATACTTCCCGAGATATTGCATTTTTTTCCATTGGTCGCTTTCGCGCGGATACGCGTTAGCCTCGGAAAAGCGGAAAATCTCTATCCCCACTCCTATGCCGCGGCGCGAGAGTGAGCTTCCTCACGGCGAGGGCTGACTTTCAAGGGCTATCCCGAGGGCACAAAGGGCGGCTCAATATTGAGCTTGTCATGAATTGTTAGTTTGAACGCCGCTTTTAAATTTCGTCCCAGTCCGAGTTCTTAATATTAAGTAAAACTGAAGTTATGAATTAAATAAAAAAAAAGTTATTTTCGTTACTATTTGTTATAAACAAATTTGATCTGCGCTATAATTTTGTAAAATATTCTAGCTTTCCATTGCAACAACTAGAAAATTCGTCTGACGTTTTGTTGCTGATTTAGAAGGAATGAAACACCCAGTCTTAGTTGCAAAATGCAATAAAACAGTGAATTTTTATAAGCAAATGAAAAAATCAATTATTTATGATAAAACGTACCCTTTGGAAGAGATCCTGACTGCGCTTAATTTTTCTCCAACTCTGATGGAAAAGCTACTGGCATTTTACAAAAAGCCTTTTTCTTAGTTGCAAAATTAATAACTCGGGAATGATGATAGATAGAGAAAATTGGTAAAAGAGACAGTTGTAGCACTTCTAAAATACTATATATTCCAATGAACGAGAAAACTCGAGTTGTATTTTTTAACAACTTATGACTAGTTAAACTTTTTTGTGATTTCTTAGATAAAAATCTAATAACTAATGAAAAAATTAATTTGGCTTAATGGCGTTTGAACATTCCTATGGGAAATTGTCCGCTCTACAACTTTTGTTTCAAAACTTTTTCTCTTCGAAGCACTCGTTTTCATCAATCCACGTGTAAATGAAAAAAAACATGAATTTTTAACTTAAACCCTCCCCCTTATATCGAAGCGTACAAAAATCGCTGTCCAATTTGTACTCGGATTGTTTCTAACACCCGCGAGAATGTCTCTGGTTTTTTTGGTAGCTGTAGGATTTATTTCCCAAAACGGGCCAAAAATCGGCTAACTTGACTGGACTATGTATCAAAATGCCGACGCCGATTTCGTGTTGCAGTCCGTTTCAGAAAAAAAAGACAAAAGTGATTATAAAAATCTCAAAGTTATAACGGTCAAGTGTGATGAAAAATTCATACATTTAGTTGAAAAATATGTCTGCTCGTCGTGTTTGTCTACAATTTATAAACAAAATACAAGTGACCCTGTGCAGTTGAAAGAGCTAGAGAAAATGGAAATTATTAGTTCAGTTCAGTGAAGTGCGCGATAAATATTTAAAACATTTTATTTTTCTCGTCGTTTTGCAACTCGATCAAAAAAATTGCTTCAATCTGACGGATATGCATCGCATATACTAGGGTGTTTGATATTATCATAATATTTCTATGAGAGGTCGCTAATAATAACAAACGGCTATCATTGTTGATGAGTTCCATCCGTCAAACCTCTTCTATCAAAATTTGAGCCAAATCCCATTCATTCGTCTGGAAGCATCCAACTTACGATTTTTTTGCAAAGATGGAAAAAAGTGAATTTCGTATGTTGATTAAACACTACTTTTTACTTGGAGAAACCTTATTATTCTACAAACTAAGGCTAAGCTCAATAAATATTATTCGGACTCTGCTCCGTCGTATGGAATGGTTCAGAAGTGGTTCTTCTTCAAAACTATCTTCGCTCATATTCCCCGGATTGAATGATGTGAAATTTTTTTTCAATGGTTCAGAAGATATTTAATTCTTAATTAATTTAAATTGTTATCAACAAATAATCAATTTTAGTGTTGAATTAATATTTTCTATAAAATTAATTTTCTTGCAAAAATTTTGACATCTCATTTGTTTAGTTTTGTTAAACCGTTCACGAGAAATTGTTTTTTAAAAAAGGGCATATGAACAACTCCATTTGCTTTTATCTTTTTGACGAATCAATTTTTTACAAAAAAATTGAGGGTGATTATTTTGGCAGCTGAGAAATTGTAAAAATGCTCATCGTACTAAAAAATATTTAATTCGGTTTTAAGGTGGCCTACTTAAGGAATTCTGACCGTACTTACAAGACTATCTTTTATTCTCAGAGTTGGGTCCGTAACATACGTCACGTAACTTACACGGTTTTCGACGCGTCAAAAACTACGTATTTGACGTCTTCGGTTTTCGACTTCATGTATTTTACATGTCGAAAACCATATGATATGAGTGTGCCATTTTAATAAATTTTTTTCCGGAAAATTAAAATAACACAGGTGTGCAAATAATGGGTTTGTATTTGTTGTTGGAAAACGAAAGATCATTTCTGGGGTAATTTTGGACGTAGAATCCGAATCCGAAATCAGAATCAGCCAGGATTTTGAGATATTTTTGGTTATGTGCTCGAAAAATGGGGTTTTTCGCTACTTCTGAGGTTAGGTACAGGGCGCAAGAAATTTTTTTGGTTTTTTTCTCAAATGTCATAATTCAGCACTACTCTTTCCCTCCAAAATGAGCTATTAAACAGTCACGATCGATTTTTTTTTTTCACAAAGATACGGCCATATCAAGCTTTGACATTTATCCGAACAACCTCATGAGCATTCTCATTGACTCTTTGGTGCATACCATATTGCATTCGAAAATTTATCTTGAAAATTTGTGCTTGCGGGTTTTGATTGTCTGTGAATAAGAATTTACAGTCAGAAAATTGACATTTCCATTTATAAGATGCCGGATTCAAAATGGCGAATCGAAATTTACGAAATTAAACGATTTCACTCTCTACAAACTCTTACTCGGGGGTTTCGGAGTTGCTGATTACGAAAATGGGGTCGCAAGATTGACATTTTTATTTACAAGATGGCCGGCCGTTTTAAAATGGCGAACTGAAATTTACGGGAAAAACAATATTGGTCTCTAAAATTCTGTACTTGAGAGTTTTTTCAGTCACTGAGTACGAATGCATGTGTACAATATGCAAAGTTTTTTCTGTGTATTACGAAGGTCAACTTTCATGAGTCAATTTACTGGTCTAGCATAAGCAACCTTAAATTTCTCAGGGTCCGAAAATTTTTAGAGAGCAAAATCATTTAATTTCGTAAATTTCGATCCGCCATTTTGAATCCGCCATCCTAGAAATGTAAATGTCAATTTTCTGACTGTAAATTCTTATTCACAGACAATCAAAACCCGCTAGCACAAATTTTCAAGATAAATTTTCGAATACAATATGGTATGCACCAAAGAGTCAATGTGAATGCTCATGAGGTTGTTCGGATAAATGTCAAAGCTTGATATGGCCGTATCTTTGTGAAAAAAAAAATCGCTCGTGAGTGTTTAATAGCTCACTTTGAAGGGAAAGAGTAGTGTTGAATTATGACATTTGAGAAAAAAACCAAAAAAATTTCTTGCGCCCTGTACCTAACCTCAGAAGTAGCGAAAAACCCTATTTTTCGAGCACATAACCTCAAATATCTCAAAATTCTGACGTGATAGGCTGAATCTGATTCCGGATTCGGATTCTACGTCAAAAATTACTCCGGAAACGACCCATAGCTTTTCAACAACACAACCTTGCAGACCTGTGTAATTTATAATTGAATACATTCAAAATTGTTTTCCAATTGGAAATTTATATGTTGTATATGTATAATTATCAAAGTGAAGTTAAAAATCTTGTTCCATGCTATCAATCTAAGTACAACTATTCAATTTATTTGTTCATAACAACATAATTTTTTCAATTTTTTTGCGGACTCACTAAAGGATTAGTTGAAAGCTGAATGAAGATGCTAGAAATTAAATCATAGACATTATATAATGTAACATATCTGTTATAGTGTACCTATAATATAATAAAAGTTTTTCATATGGATTAATCAAGCTTTGTTTCTACCTTCATAAAAAACACACTTTGCAACCATTATAAATATAAACTCGCTTTCAGTAGCAAATCAGTTATAGTGTATCTGTAATATGATAAGAGTCTCTTAATATATTGAGTATCGAATACTCAAACTCTGTTTATATCTCAAAAATAAACTTATTTTTTAACAAATAAAAACTCTTTTATCAGTGTCAATTCTTATCAGTTTTCAGATCAGAAACTTAAAATTATTTAATTATTAGTACTCATCAGTCTTATTATTATCCTTATTTTTCAATGAGATATAAACATGAACTATTTTCTTTGAACGTTCTCCAGTCAATCTGTTTCTAATTGGATTATGGACCTACGACCAATTAGGAAAAGTCTTTCCAACTGCGCGATTGATGCAGGGATTCGCAAAATCTTTAAAGCAAGTTTAGATAAAGCTGGATATCATGGTTCGGCGAACATCCAAAAAGTTGTAGGAGATGTGATTCTTGTGTAGAATCTGCAATGTTGCATTCGGTTGCCTGACATTTATTTATCAGAACACAAACGGGCTCGAAAACTTTAACAAAGGCTCGTACCTTTGCTTCAAGCTCTTCATCAAACAAAAGCTTCTTGACATCTTGTTTCACTGAATATTTTCCATCTACGACGATTTTTCGCATTAGCTTGAGATTATGTAGAAATCTCCTAAAATGTACTCTGTAAGAACACCACCTTGTGTCTGCCACTAAATTAACTTTTAAACCACCACAAGTGAGCAATTCTTTTCCCAGATCCGGTTCTTTGAACTGCTTCATAACTTCTTTTGCTAATAAATTACCAGAGTGACTGTTGCACGTATGATGCCACAAATCTACAGTTTTTCCCATTTTTACCATAGGAGAGGCGTTGTCTGAAACGACGGCATAAACTTCCGTATCAGATTTTTCTTCAACCAATTCTGAAGCTTCATTAACAACTTTTGATACATTTTCAGAATTTTCACTTATTCCCGTCAAATCATCATCTGAAGAAATCGATTAATCAATTATCTTTTTTTTCTCCTTATCAACTTGCGAATACATTTTCGAGCATCTTGAACGATATTATAGTTTTAAACTGAATAGAAAGTTGAAGTTGAAGTTCTTGAAGTTCTTCCACATAGAATGTTGGTAAATGATGCGCAGCTTCGCTATCCTTATTTTCCATGGCTACTTGACTATCTTGACCCCGATTCCCCAAATAAGAACCGTTAGTAGAAACCTTCGCGATGCAGAACTACAGTTTTCGAGGAATGATGTCACTTCACTTTCCACATTATCTAAGGAAGCATCCTCCGAAACGTCATGTTTGTCTTTATCGTTCGTTATCTTTGCAGATGGCAACTTACAGACATTCCTAAACATTAAAATTAACATATTGCACAGGTGTGACTGCGATGAAGTGATGTTAGTAGGATCCCCGCAGGTGTGACAAGGACAGAGTGCGTATCACACTGGTGAGACGAAGATACAACAACTATTCTTTTGACACTGAGTTTACGATCATTCCAAGGATAGTAAAATGGACGACGGTGAATTTATGTCTGGTTAACTGCACTAAACGGGTAATTCATTCTGTGAATCCTTTTAAGTTTTTAGGAAGTTGCCGCACTTATTTCTGCTCACAAGACTAGCTTTGCCCTTGTCGGTGTGTCCTTTTTATATTATATTTTTAGGTGACGTCACGCCTTGCGGAGTATCCCGCTGTGTGTAACGTAGTTATACCTCTGTTTCCTATAGGTGACTTTCTCTCTCTTTAGTAACTTCCCCAGATTTTCCTCCAGACCTTGCCCATGCCTATGCTACACTTAAATACGTCGTGGGGCGTGTCAATGTTTTAAATTTTCAAATTAGTAATTTTGAAAAGTGAGCAATGCTGTTAATATATTGTAGTAGATGACGTAGCGGCACGATACTAAAGTGGTCTGCCATTACTCACTTCCGATGCGTTACACAGATGTCGAGTTGGACTTTCAGCAGGTGCATTATGAAGAATTTTCTGTTGATTTTTTCCAATTTGCTTTATTTTTTAGGTGCAAGGTGATAATAAAACAGAACTTGATTTTGGAGCTGTGCAGCGTGGTGATCCTGAAATGGAACAGAAACTGAATCGACTGATACGGGCTTGCTTGGAAATGGGAGAGAAAAATCCGATTCTCAGCATTCACGATCAAGGTGCGGGTGGAAATGGTGAGAAAAATTTTGAGTTTGTCAATACATTAAAAGTGTACTATATTAAGAAAAAGCTTCTATACTAAAAGTTTCATCCGATAAGTGTAGAGTTCTGAGATTCCGGATGTGTTTTTGTTAGCTTATGGCGCCATATTTCTCTAGTAAAAGACGCCGCTATAGGTTAAAAATGGAATTTTTTAACTCTAGGTACGTGTGTGCTAGTTATCAGAAACTTCAAACAAATTTCAGATTTCCAATGGTCATTGAACTATGGTATACGTCTTTGAAACTTAAAAAATGGGTTTTATCGAAAAAAGAGAACCTTTAAAAATGTAATTTTCTTATTACTTGCAATATATCTGATTAAAGCAGGACAACCGAGTCGCTCCCTTCCTCCAACTTTATTTTGTTTTTAATTTTGGTGAGGAGAAAAAATGGCGAAATCTTTTATAGACGTTGTACAGGACTCTCTTAGGACGGGTCTAGGCATACCTGTTGAACGAAAAAAACCACCTGCTCTCTTTAGCTCTACGAGAGTGAAGAGTTCTTCGCGCCGGACCACGCAGGAACTTTGATCCTGTCTTCAGAATGGCTCCACGTGTGAAAACAAACTCCGCGCAATGTACTTGACTCGATCGGGATTATCCCGGCCCAGGGTCTTTCTTCTAGTCACGATTCTCTTGGTGACTATTTTGAAGGCGATACCCCCTTGGTCTTTTTCGACCTGACTGATCAAGTCTTTCCAGCATTGAAGTCGGCTTTTTATTATGCCTCGCCTCAAAGCTGCTTTTGCCCCTTTCCATGCCTCGTGCAGCATAGCATCCCCCTTTGATCGGGTAAATTTTCGCCACGCTTGGAGGCATTCTCGATGTAGAGCCGCCAACTGGTCGTTCATTGAAGGGTTCATCGAACCCTTGACTTGCCTGTGTCTGCGGCGAGGCATCGAGTAGTCGCAAGCCGCGACCACCTTCTGCCTCGCCGAACGCACAGTAGCTTCAAACGACCCAGCAGGACAGACCCACCAAAGCTCATCAATGAGCCTGGTTTCTTCGAGATGTTCTCGAAGTCTTTCCCTGCTGAGTCATTTCGTGTTCCAGGGGGGCTCCTTCCTTCGCTGCCCCTACCCTTATCCACTGCTTGGCACCTTCATTCTCAATTAAATTCGATGCACCGGTGGTCACTCAAGATTATTGTCTCGAGAACATACAAGTCGCCAACCAAGATTCCCCTCCTATCTAAGCGGGCCTCAACCCACTCGGTCGACTTACTGTTAGAGTCACCCCCTATGAGGGACCGCCCGACAGCCTGACTGAGGCTGTCCTCAAGGAGGAGGATCTGGGTCTCGAAGACCTCGAAACGATCGTTGGAGAAGTAGCAGCTGTACATACGCACACCCGCCACCTCCACCCAAACGAAACCCGCGTCGGACCCCAGAAAATACCCGACGCTCAAATCAGGGCCACCAACAAGGATGCGGGCCCTCCTTGATGCATCCTGAAACCAAGAAGAGTTCTCAGGCCATTTGTACTGCTCACTGATGAGCAATACATCGGCCCCCCTCTCCCTGGCAGTCTGCATCAGGATCAGTCTGCATCCTTCCCCCTTCCGAGGTTGAGTTGCACGAACTTCAATTCCTGTCTCTCAACCTCCAAAGCTCTTCCCGGAAGACCGGGCAGGAGCCGCCACTAGAAACATGGGCGATATCTGTATCGCCCCTGTCTAAACACGTCAGGCACCTTGGCGTTGCCTTACAACTCCGGCACAAGTACCCCGTGGCACCGCATCTCCAACAGGCATTCTTCCTGTCGGGGTTGCAGCAGCCCCTGGCCTATGGCCGTAGCCAAGGCACCTGAAGTATCGGGTGACTTCCGCATGCTCACGGATATGGCACGCAACTCACCCGATCCTAATTTTACCTAGCGGAAGCAGACGCGCGGCGTCTTTCTCAGCTAGCTTGATCACTGCGATCTTCACCCCACCAAAGCGGGTGAAGAGCCTGCTGGACCAGTCAAGTCCTGGTCTGCCCAGTTCCAAGCACAGGCCAGACACAACCTCTTCTTTTTCAACGGTCTCGTCGAGGTCTCTAATTTCGAGGGACCTCGTCGAGACCAGGGCCGAAATTTCCGCCCTCTCCCCGACCGCCCTGTCGAGCTCGTTGCGGAAGGCCGAAACGTCTCCCCTCTTTTTGAGTACCAGAAGGACTTCTTTCATCCTGGTCCTGCGGATAGACAGGAATTCAAGTTCTGCCTTCTGGGGGTCAACCTTCGCCTTCATTTCCTTCAAGATGTCAGCGTAGGACTGGCCACCCTTCGTCGACACCCTAATGGCATCGCCCGACATGGTGGGCGTAGAGCGCTTCGATTTCTGTTTGGCAACAGTTCCCTGTGATTTTTGCACAGGGTCCTTCGCATTTTTCTCCGATGTTTTATTTTTTATTTTTTTATTTTCTTTCCCTGCTTTATTCTTTCGCTTCTTTATTTGGGGCCTGGCTCTTGACCACTTTGGCATACGGGGGTGACTGGTCGCCCTTGCCCCTTTTAGGAGTTTTTCCCTGAGGGGGTAGGGGGCTGCCCTTTTCTCACCCTTCGTCTGGCTTTTTGGGGTATCTCGCAGAGACGCCAAACGTGGTCTCTGGAGGATCCTCATTTGTTTCATGGCAGGATGAGAGACCAGTCTCTTCTAGATTTCAACCCCACTTTTCATCAGACACTCGTGAGTGTTGAAGAGGCTGCCCAACAACACTCGTTTTGACGGTGGTCGGGGTGTTCTGACGCATCCCGTCTTGTATTACTTTAAGGGCCATGCCCAGCCTCTCCATTTTTTTACTTTGCTCTTTCAGGAGCTGGATGATGTCTTTCAATCCTCCATCTCCCGAAAGAATCTCACACTCCTTGCTCCCCATTTTCGATTTTTTTGAATCTATAAATTTTTTCACCAGCGCATCGTACGTAGAGGAGCGGGTCGGAATAGTTGGGAACGGGTGTACCCTCGGGCCGACGTCCTGCCCCAGTTCCCTGAGGCCCAACCTCCTCTTCGCCGGCCCCGGAATACACGGACAGACCGGACTCGCTCGAAGCAACACAAGCTCCGACACCTGTGTTCAATACGCACTTCCTGATCAAGGTCCCGAAGGGCTGGCTCCTGATCCCGCACGTCGCACCACTTCGGCAGAGCCAGGCTCGCACCAACCCCGCCTTCTAATGGGTCGGGAAAGACGCCACCAGCCGGCGGGCACTCCCAATGGGGCGCCATACGGGAACGATTAGTTGGACTGTTCTTTGTTGCAGGCTGCAGAGGATTACAGTGTCCACTCAGGAGCTTTCATCCAAAAGTTCACTCAGCTCCATTCGAGCCATTCACGCTGCGATGCCATATATACATCCTTCCCAATTGATTGTGATTCCCTTCTCTTAACTTGAGATAAAACCCGTTTACAGGGCAGCCTTCAGGCAGCTGAGAAGATGCCCGTATATAGAGCCCCCCGCATTTTTTTACCGATTCATCGTGACACTGCAACCTCTATGGCCCAAGGGCCGCCTGCTAAGCCTCCCCACCCGTCCTTTTTTTGCAAAGCCAAGAGAAGGACTTTGTCAAGCTCCCAGTCCAGGGGGAGAGAATTAAGGGAAGTTCATTTACTTAAAAAAGGTTATGCAAAATAGGGACATTTGGAACATACTTTATAATTCGAAAAGTTTGAAATATAAAAAGTGGAATATTTTATGAATGTTAAAACTTATAATAATTAATAGAGGATTTCATAAAATAGTAAAGCCAAATTATCTTTTTGTAACAAAAGATCATGCTGTCACGTCCTGCGACGCATACAAATGTATATATTACGCACAGGCTAGGTGAGGTAAAAATCTATTAGAGAATCGTAAAAGAGGAACCAGAAGTAGGGAGAAGTAAAGAGGCTGCTCTCTTCTACGAAAAAGTGACTACGCCTCAAGAACACTGACTGTCGTGTTATATTAAATACCATAAAAAAGGCCAACAACAGGAACAATGTTTTCTTTACAATTTAACGTCGATCTTGCGAGTAGGGAGGGTGCAGCATCTTAATTTAAATAAACTCCAAGAATTAATATTGTATACGATCGTAAAATTTGACCAGATTCCGTCCACAAACCTAAGGTTCGGGAGTCGTAAATTTCATCGTGCCCCGTTCGAAGATCGTTGGAAGATCTTAGACTAAGTGAAAGAAGAACAATTGCCTGCTCTCTCTCACACCCATAAGGATAGTCGTTTCATCGCAGTTACATATGTGGGGATTATTTTCTCTTCGCGTCTTGATGTTAAAAAAACATAAACAAATTTAGGGTTTAGTCTGTCGCCATTAGAAAGATACATGGCAAAGGAGTTGTATCTTTGTATATAGCTGCCAGTTTGGCGGGTTACACGTACTTGAAGCGAATTATTGTAGTGTGTCCAGTATTTCAAAAATGAGAAGTAACTGACCCTATACCAAACTAACGAGAAATTAACGAAAATTCTATGAATTTAAATTTAATAATACTTTCAAATGTGATACATAATATCACGAATATTTATATTGCATTTTTATTAATTTTTAAAGATAAATTTAGTATGATTTTTTCAAAACATCTCGGAATAAATCTGAATGCGAAAATTTTTTTCATCCTGAACATACTCAAATAAGATTGAGTAAAATTACATATATAGATATTATAATAAGCTTGCAAATTCAGTGTTGAATGGATTGTCCGTGAAGCCGATATATAAAATCGTTTTCTTAAAAAATACACGCCTTTGTCCACTCGTAAAAATCACCATAAACGTCTCGAATTTCTTAACTATGTATAGGACAATAGTCTTCTCCCAGGAGGAAAAGAACCTCTCAGGATTGTTTTATAAAAAAAATTGTCAGCCAGCAAAGCCACATGTCCTGAGTCGGGTTTTAAAACAGTTCAGATCATTCTGTGAGAGACTCCGGTAACAAAGTCCTCTGGAAAAGTATTCAAAATTTAAGCCTTGTTCGCGATCGTCATTAATAACCAATTGGGCATCCTTCTTTGAAAATAAAATTTATATTTGGGTTAATATAATACGACGCATGTTATCAAACATGTCACTTTAAAATTATTCACAAAGTTTACTATATCCGTAGAGTTAACAGAGTTCAAAACTTCGGATTTTCAAGTGAGTTTTAATCACGCAGACGTCACACTGTCGCTGCACACGAGACACAAGGAATTGTTGAAGGGAAAGTATACAAGGCGCATGCGCAACTCCCCTACAGAAACACAAAAAATCAGCACACGAAAGTATAAGTCCTTTTTAGATTCGTCGAATGGTCACCATTGATTACGATAGTTTGGGTAAGGCAAAGTTCGAAATGCTTGTGGTTGTAATAACTCGACTCTTATTTGATCCTTATTACGAACAATTTTATTTATTCAAAAACAATTTGTAATTCAAAATATTGATAAAATAGATTATTTTAATTTTTAAAAAATGGTACATGTAGTTGGTAAGAAAATATATATATTGTTATAATTTCTTGAAATTTATTGTTTAAACATTATAAATTTATAATTGTGTTGAGAAATTGTTTATTTGAATAGAATCATATTTTTATATTTTTATAGAAGGTATATGCTCCGTATTATAATTACGTGAAGAAGAAATGGTCACTCGCAGCCAATATCAAATATGAATACATATTATGCACACTAAACATTGATCGAAAAACAAATTTTATAAAATAAAAGTTACTATAAATAATGAGGCTTACAGTCGTCATTGAAATTGACGTTATCCAAACATCCAATAAGGATTGAGTCACAGTACAATTCGTTCATAAAAACCATCGTCGAAGGAATCCATTGATTATCTAATCTCCCTCTTATATTGACGAAATCCAACAAGCGAATGAAAGGAAAACACACTTTATTGGCGAAATAGTTGAATTTCGAATTGAAAATCTTAGGTGCACAAATAAGATTTGAGAGATTGACACGCCCTTTTTGTGCTCTAACCATGTCAACTTTTGTGCCATCTAGACAACATTTGCGGAAAACGCTGCTTTTTTGCTTTAACTTGAACAAAAGCATATGGGAAACATGCTCCATCAATAAAAACATGTGCTTATTGGTTCCTGCGTTTCAAGAGTGGCAAGAAGCTAATACTGTGCATCTGGTGGGATCAACTCGTAGGGTTCCACTATGAGCTACACCAGCTTAACGAAACGATCACTGCGGAAAGTTACCAACAACAATTGATGCAGGTGAGCCAAACATTGAAGTTTAAACGCCCCCAATATTCCAAAAGACATGACAAATTGATCGTCTAGCACTACAAAGCTCGGCCACACGTTGCTAAAGTCGTCAAGAAAACTTTGGAAGCACTCAACTGGTATGTCCTACCCCACCCGCCGTATTCGCCAGGCACCGCTCTTTCGGACTACCACTTGTTCCGGTCGATGGCCCATGGCCTGGCTGGGCAGCACTTCACTTCTATGAAGAAGCCAAAAATTGGGTCGATTCTGGCATCGCCTCAAAAAATGAAGAATTATTTAAACGCGGTATCCGTATGCTGCCTGATAGATTGTCAAATGTAGTAGAAAGAGATGGGCAATACTTTGAATAACATACATTGTACCAATTTCTCTGAATAAAGCTTCAAAATCACCAAAAAAAACTCAGCAATACTTATTTGTAAACATAATAGTAGGGATAATGATACTTCAAGATAATGATGTAAATATGAAAGAGAAACAGAATTCAGATATATTTCAAAATTTTATCGTAAATCGAATCAAGTAGTTTCGTTTTTTTCATGATTTTCGAAGAAGGTTTATTGATACAAATAACAAACATTATTAACAAATTATGTATTGACCATTTTGTTCGATGACCTTCTGCCATCTTTTAGTCAGCTTAATAATTTTGCTTTCGTAGAAAGTTTGGTTCTTAGAGGCAAAATACTGAATCAACTTATTCTTGACAGCCGCATTTGAATCGAATGTTTTTCCATTCAAATGGTTTTGAAATGAACGAAATAAATTATAATCGGATGGTGCAAGGTCGAGACTATACGGCCTAACTCCAATAACTTTTTGCGAGTGACCAATGTGTATGTGGTCCAGTTCTGGACGCTTTTCCTTGCTTTTTTTATCTAATTTCATCAGCTGGCGACAGTAGCCATTCGAATTGATAGTTTGATTCCTTGGGAGTAGCTCAGAAGAAACAATACAGCAGTGAATCGCAAATGGAAATTCGTTTGGTGAGTTAAATTTCGTTCAATTTGCAAGGTACCCAAATATCGAGCTTATTAACGTAACCAAGTTGTTTTTAATGTCTTTCAACGCATGTATGTGATATGTTAAGCTTCTCTGCGATCTCTCGCGTCGTACTACGCCGGTTGTTTTCTATCATTGCTTTTATTTTGTCGTTGTCAACTTCAGTTGGGCGTCCAGAGCGTGGTGCATCTTTGAGGTCAAAATCTCCGGAACGAAAACGAGCAAACCAATTCTGGCACTGGCGTTCTGTTAATGATTTTTCACTATAAACATCATACAACTTTTTCCGAGTATGCACTGCGCTTTTACCTTTTCGGAAGTAATAAAGTTCTTTAAATCGATACTATCTTTAATATAACTGCCTAGTTTTCCAATTGAATCATAAATGATATTACAAATGTATTTTGATAAGAAATAAGATGGACTGTCTATACATGAAACTATAATCCTTAAGGGATGATTTTCTTTATGCATTTTGGGCAATCCATATGCACGAGGTAAATTCCCATCTGTCTTTAAAAGACAAAAATAATTTCTTTCCATCTTTTTTTCCATCTTTTAAAAAATCCATTAAGTCAAGTTTTCTGTTTTTCAATTTTACTGGTTTCTTCTTCTTTTTTTTAAAATTCAATTTAAAACAGTACAGATATGCATATCAAACTTAATAGGAACTGAAACATGATCTATTAATACCAATATTATTATCTAGGAAATAGTAATATAATAGTAAAATCTTAAAATCTGATTTAATATATTTCAAAATATCACTCTTAGCTTGCCCCAGAACCAACGACGTGAACCTGGTGAAATTATGGTCCCATTTGTTCGTATTTTAAATATATCGTTTGGTATTTTTCATTTTCGTTTTGCATTTTTTTGTATTTTTAATTTTTTTCATTGTATATGAAGACGTAGCAAATATTACTGTCTTCTCAACTTGAATATGCCCAAACAGGTCTTTTTTCTTTCGTTGCCTTATTTTCGGTTTCTAATTCGAATATGACATCTTTGTGAACATCTTGAAGCTTTCCTGATTCTTCAGAAATATGTTTGCTATAATGTGAACGCACAGATTGTTTAGCGACAGTACATCTCAGGAAGTTCGTAAATTTTTTCTTCACATTAAATGATGCACCAGTATTGACTTGATAATTGTCTTAACGTTCAGTAGAAAAGACTACTTTTTGTTTTTTCTTTGAATTCAGAAAGATTTTTGTCTTAAAACCGGAAGTACTCAAATTCAATTCAATTTCTCGCTGCTTACTACTGCCGCTGGTTTCGGTTTGCGTATTCATTTTTCGTTTCAGAACAGAAGTCACAATCTGTTCTTGATGCTTTTCTGAAAGTTTTTCTACAATTTTCATTACATTTTGCGAAACTCCACGAGAATGTTTTATACCTTTTCCGATCTGTTAAAAACACTGTTTGCAAATTCGTCGAATCGAATTGATTCATTTATTAAGTTTTCCAGTACTTGGAGGCTGAATGATACTCGAATTCCCATGAAATCCATTAGAGGCATCAATGTGGTTTGATACTTCAAGCAAGTTACCTTTGCCTTTCTCAATTTTCAGGTGGCCATTAAATCTTCCGGTTAAGCACATTGAGATGCAGGTTCTTTACCCGTAGCCTGCACTCCACTGACCCAATAATGTAGTTAATTTAATTTAACCTGAAAATAAAATGTTTATACAGAAAGAAAAAACGCTTAGTTAGACGCCAGTCACTTTCCTCAATGTGACAAAGTCAGTTCAAACTTACCGAGACTTGAGACACAAATATTAACAAACACAAGGCGGTGTCAATTTTAAGTCACAACAGTAAACGGGTAAAATAAATAAAAGCCCGAATTTAATTATTCTAAATAAGTTGGCAGAGCAAATATTTATTTAAGAATTAAGGCTTGATATAATCTAATAAAAATCTGACACGTGGTCTCAAAACGGCCAAAAGGTTAAAATTAAGAATTGAAAAAGACACATGAATCTTAGTCAGCGCGATAGAGAGAAAGGAAGAAGCCGAGAAATGCACTCATGAACACTTAAAAGAGGCAAAGTGGTCTCGGGGCTTGATGGATGCCAACAGGCGCTAATGTCTGGCAGATAGTTCGGAATACCGAGCCACTTGACCAGAGAAATTTAAAGTTACTAAAAAAACTTACGCTACCTAAATCACATCATCGAGTTCCGGATCGTATTTTAAAACAAATTCGCCCTCCTTGGACATCTCCGGGAGACTTTAGTTAAAATGGCTCTTTTTGTGTTCTTTCCAGAATCAGGTGGCACTTGCCTTTCACAGTCACAGGATGAGAGTGTATCTTCCGGGTCACGTGGTGGTAGCTGGTCATCCTAGGAGTAATAGCGGTGATAATCGATCCTTCGATCAGTCGATGCTCGCCATGTAACGATGTTCGATAAGGCGTCGTGGCGGTCAGTGTTTACGTGTGCTCGGAACCGGTCATGTCGTTTCTCCAACGCCGCTGCTCTCTAATGCCGTCGTCCTCGTGGTGGTTATTTAAAAATAAGGCTGGCAGATTGTAATTTCCAGGGGAACCACTTTAAGCTACTATTGTATTACAACATTCAATTTGAACTGTAGATGACTCTCCGATTCTTTCAAGACAATATAGATTTCCCTCTGTTCACAAAGAAGAAATTACATGACAAGTCGATGAATTATTAAAAAATAAAATTACCAAACCCTCACAATTACCTTACAAGACTCCAGTATGGATAGCTTCTGAGAATCTGGTTCGCAAGGAGAAATAAAATGGAGAGTGATTCTTGATTTTGATATTGGTTTTGATAGCCAGTCGAGTGGAAGCATTACTTTTTTGCAGAAAATTTTTTCAAAATATATATTGAAAAGTCCATCTAGTCTTAAATGACGTTAATTATAAATCACTGGTTGATAAGGTCGATATCGTAGAGTTCCGTTATTATGGTGAGTGATACACTCTTCTAATTATCGACATAATCGACTGAAATGATTTGGAAAAATTAGTAAGTAGTTCTTGATTTTTGTAAAGTAAATGGAAAAACAATTGGAGATTCGTATCCTCTACCTAATATAAACGATATTCTTGATTCTTTAGGTTGAACCAAATATTTTTCAATGTTTGATTTAGCTACCAATTTTCACCATATGAGAATGGGCCCAAAAGACTCATGAAAAAAATTTCTTTGTTTAGAAGTAGTACTTAGGGTGCTGAGTACTGAACTAAATAAACACCAATGTATTTTTAATAAGCTTTCTAATTAATTGATTTATGGAATTAAACTGCGTTTAATCAAAAAATACTACTTTTTACTTCTGTAAAAATCCAGTATTCGGCAGTTGCGTTAATTACCCAAGCAATAAGTGTATCGGTTTACCTGTAGTCCGATTATCTACACCACAAAAACATTATGTAATATTGAAAAAACTTTTATACCTCCGCTTGAGATAGACACATATTTATATAATAAATATAGGCTTACCATAATATTTTGTGTCTTACACCGTCTACGAGACTTTATCTTCTGGCTGGTACTCTAACCCAAACCTTTAGAATCTTATTCGATTGTAGCATTCTACAAGACCAGACACGAAAAATTTTTTTTTCTTTGAGGTCACTTACTTTTCTCCTCACAATATCATTCGCATCTGCGAATGCTTCGATGTCCATTAACATAAAAAATTACATTTTTGCTGAGAACGAAGAACACAACAGCTTATTGTGTGAGGGTGGATTGATGATCCACTTCTTCTAACCTGTGTTACGAATGAAGATACAAGTTTTTCACAAAACCTTCTTTTTATTTTTAAACGTAATAATCATATTGGGTTGGGAACAAAGTCATTTCGCTTTTTCCGCTAGATGAATTTAGTCGTTGGAAGTCGTTCTTCTCCATTGCAAACTTCAGACCATATATGGTATTTGATAGCTGACGTTTAATAGATTATTCACTAAAAAAAAATTTTCAAGTTTTGTTGTTTATTTATTGTTCTGCATTGATTTAAAATGGAGATTCCAGACAGTCATTTTCTTCACATTTTACTTTATTACTTCCGAAAAGGTAAAGGCGCAGTGCATACTCGGAAAAAGTTGTATGATGTTTATAGTGAAAAATCATTAACAGAACGCCAGTGCCAGAATTGGTTTGCTCGTTATCGTTCCGGAGATTTTGACCTCAAAGATGCACCACGCTCTGGACGCCCAACTGAAGTTGACGACGAGAAAATAAAAGTAAAGATAGAAAACAACCGGCGTAGTACGATGTGAGAGATCGCAGAGAAGCTTAATATATCACATACATGCGTTGAAAGACATTAAAAACAACTTGGTTGCGTTAATAACCTCGATATTTGGGTGCTTCGCAAATTGAACGAAATTTAACTCACCAAACGAATTCCCATTTGCGATTCACTGCTGAAACGTTACGATACCGATCCATTTTTTTTTAAAGTGAATTGGACAAAGAAATTAAGGAAAAGCGGCCAGAACTGGCAACTCCTAAAGGTGTCATCTTCCATCAAGATAACGCCAGACCACATAGATTTTTGGCCACTTGCAAAAAATTATTATAGTCAGGTTGGGAAGTGATGCCTTATCCACCGTATAGTCTCGACCTTGCACCATCCGATTATAATTTATTTTGTTATATATAAGGCTGTCAAAAATTGGTTGATTTAGTTTTTTGCCTCTAAGAAACAAACTTTTTACGAAAGCGGAATTATGAAGCTAACTGAAAGATCACAAAAGTTCATCTAATGAAATACCTAATAATTAATTATTAATATTTGTTATTTGTATTAATAAACTTGCTTCAAAAACCATGAAGAAAACGAAGTGACTTTGTTGCCAAACCAATAGTTAGCAAAATATCTGAAAAGACGAGAGAAAGACGCATCGGGCGTCAATGGACTTGGATCCCGATGTGTGATCTGTGTGGGAGCGTGCCGCGGGTTCATGCACTTACGCGACTGTTAGTAAACATGGTCATTGACATTGCTGCCAGACGCGTGCCGATCAACAAATTAGCAAGGTACGTGCAGATCCACAAATTTACAAACGCACTTCCACTATGGAAACAATCAATAATACATAAACCCCAAATTTACTTCTGTAGGTTGTCGTTTCATCGGTAGTCGTTTAGTCTACAAGTCATGCTGTCGGCGTCGCGATACTTGAAACTTTATTACTATTTTTATATTTCATTATTATTTTATTACCTCGGTTTTTGGTAAATATAAATATTTAGCAAACAAGTTGTATTGTCTGATATGCTTCCTGTACTACATGACTAGCACTGCGTAACTCCAGCCAGAATTGTTTCGTTATCCAGCTACCAGGAAGAAGAAATATACAACAAAACTCTTTCTCTTGCCTTCTCAAGCAGAGGAGTAGCTTAACTTATATACATAAGCATCTCAAAACTAACGATATAAACTATAAACGCTCATTTGTGATGCGTGAGTTATATACATAAGCATCTAAAAATCCATTATACTAACTTTGAGATGCATATAAAACTCTTAACGTTGCCTTCTCAACTCTAACTTATACACATAAGCATCTCAAAACCTATTGCATTTAATTTAAATGCACATTTATTAATTAATAAATCCTATACACCTCAATATAATGATATTTATTACTAATAGCGGAGATGATGGCCTTTCTGGTATATGTGAAGGTGTTATATTGAGAAAATTAATAGATCAGTTTCAAAAATTCTTTTGAAAAAGAATATTTATTATTTTCCTCAACAAGTCAGTCGACGTTTCGAATGAAGCTTCATTCCTTTTCAAGACTAAAATAAATAATAATATATATAGGTTACTAGACGATGAAGCGAATAACAACAAATAGCCAAAGACATACGCAGAAAATATCATAAGAAATTACCTTAGAAAGTACGTTGCGAGGATTTCGAGTTTATAACAAAACAATTTATACAGAAGACGTCACATGGTTATGTATAAAAATTTTTTGTTGAAAATAACAAATTGATGAAGTCTTTAGTTAATACTTCATTGTAATAATATTCATGTTGCATAAACTTGATTAAAAGAATTAAAAAATTTTTGAAAAATTTGCCAGTAGATAAATCCAGTTATGTTGTGGTTTCAGTTTTAAAATTCATCGTAAGATGTAAAGAAATAGTAAACTTAACCTTTAAGAGGTTAAGTTTATATTACAATTGTATTAGGAATCTATAAATAAAACAAGAAAATTCAGCACAAGTAATACTCAATTAAAAAATATTAAAATTATATTTGAAATGTTAAAACATGCTAAAAATGAAATATAATAAACTTACTCATTTTAAAAGATTGATTTATGTATATGAGCTGTTAACTGATTTCATGGAGAGTCCATGACGACTAATTTGAAAAGTACCCGAAATGTAAGGTTAAGATAGATATTATAGCTGTAAGGCGGGAAAAATTTTTAAATTCAAAAATTTTAATTAGGTAGATAGTTATAAAGTAAATAGCTAAATATTAAAATAAACATTTATTTGGCAAGTTGGATTATATTAAAGTAAATATCACTGAGATTTTCAATATCCGTTCTAAAGTTAATAGAGTTTTTATTTTTTGGATATGAATCATTTCTAGGAGAAGTCTTTTTTTTATATTTTGTTCATGTTCTAAAATTTTAACTTTACTAAAATCAAAATTATGTTTAAATTTATGAGCATGTAGTGCAAGTGCAGTACTATTACTATTGTAATTTTTAATTGATCTAGCATGTTCTAACATTCTATTATGTAAGAATCTACAAGTTTGACCAATATATAAACTGTTGCATTGTATACATTCAATTTTATAAACTACGTTGTATTTAAATTTAGTAGGTGTTGGTGTTTTAATAGACTTAAGTATCTTTTGCCGAATAGTGTTGTCATAATTAAAGATGATTTGTAAATTTGAATTTTTAAATATTCTGTGAAATTGTTCTTGAAAATTATTAATATAGGGTAAAGTAATAATTTTTTTATTATTTTCTTTAGATTCATTAGTTTCAGTTAGTTTTTTGTTTTGATATTTATTACTTATAAGATACTTGTATCTATTGGCAATTTTTTCATTTAATAAAGTTAATGGATATCCATTTTTAATTAAGGTATTTTTGACTAAAATCAAATTTTCATTGTGGTATTTTTCATGTGATAAAAGTATAGCTCTATCAGTCAATGAGTATATAATACCAATTTTGTTTGATAGGCTATGATTAGAATAGAAATTCAAGTATCGTCCAGACCAGATAGGTTTTCGGTACCAGTTTGTAACAATTTTATTATTTTCAACCTTAATATTTAAATCAAGAAAATTAATTCTATAATTAATAGAATTTTATTTTGTAAAAAATAGATTCGGGTGTATATTATTAAATTTATCAAAAATATCATTAATTTTATTTTTTGGTAGACAGATCAATGTGTCATCAATGTAGCGATAGTAAAATTTAATATAATAAGTTAGTTCATTAATGATTTTAGTTTCAGCTTCTTCCATAACAATATTAGCAAGAGTGGCTGAAAGAGGTGAACCCATTGGTAGACCATTGATCTGTTTATAAATATTATTATCAAAATTGCAGTAAGCAGAGTTTAAACATAGTAATAATGCATTATTAAAGTCTTTGTAATTTAAAAATGTATGTGGTTTGATACTTTTCCATATATTTTTGATTGATTTTACAATCAAATCCCATGTGATACTAGTATACATAGAAACAATGTCTAGAGAAATTATAGTAAAGTTTTTAGGTATAGTTAAATTGCTAACTTTATTTTTGAAACTCCAGCTGTCTTTAATATAGAATTCATTCAATCCAACAGTTTTTTGTAATGATTTAGAAATGCATTTTGATAAATTGTAAGTAGGTGAGCCAATAAAAGAAGTGATAGGTCTTAGAGGACAATTAGGTTTATGTAATTTTGGTAGACCATAGAATTTAGGGGCACTGCAAGTGTTTGAGTGCAAATATTTGAAAGTGTTATCATTTATAATTTTTTTACTTTTCCATAATAATAAAGTAGATTTTAATTCAAAATTAATATCATTAGTAGGGTCTTTATCTAATTTAATATATGTAGAACTGTCAGATAAAAGATTGAATATTTTAATATTATAATCAGTTTTATTCATAATGACTGTTTTATTACTTTTGTCTGCGTTTAAAATTATAAGATCATTGTTATTATTGATAAAGTTTTTTGTCTGTGAAATTTTTGTTGTTAGATTGAGACACCCCATATTATAAATATTTACATTAAATGCTAAATTTTGTAACCAATATGAAATATCACATCTTATTTTATTTCTTTCAATAATTGGGATATTATGCAAATTATATTCAATATTTGTGACAATTTTATTAATAGGTAAAGTATTTTTAGTATGAATGTAATTGAATTTACCACCAAGACTAAGAATTTCTAAGACATTGTTTGGGATCTGTTTATTTGAAATATTCACGACCCAGTTTTCTTTATCAGTAATGAATTTAGGTAATTGTGTAATTTTAAGGTTTTCTAATTTATTTTTGAGCATATTGAAAGAGTTTTGAGAAATTTTGTTAAAAGTTGGCAATTGCTTATTGTATAATTGTGTAAAAAAGTCAATTGTTGAAATATTAATAATTTTACTTTTCAGAATAGAAATTTCTTTTTGTATATATTGAATTTCTTGTATAATATCTGTGATTTCATGTTCTAAAATTTTTTTACTAAAAAGTTGTATTGATTTTTCTACCTTAGTCTGAACGTTCCTAGAAAAGCATCTAACATTAACATAACAAGTATTTAAAATGTGTTGTGGAAGGACATTACTTGATTTACAATTAAATAAGAAGTTTCTCTGCATCTTTCTTCTTTCCAATGTAATACCTAGTTTTTTCCATTCCTTGACATATTCAACGAAGTTAGGGCCATAAGTGCGTCGCAACTCTTCATAATATCCATGTATATTCATTTTGATGAAATGTGTTTTAGGGCCAGTGTATAGTAATTTGAAAATATATTTGTGTTGTTACCAGTATAAATATTAATAGCGTAGATGATGGCCTTTCTGGTATATGTGAAGGTGTTATATTGAGAAAATTAATAGATCAGTTTCAAAAATTCTTTTGAAAAAGAATATTTATTATTTTCCTCAACAAGTCAGTCGACGTTTCGAATGAAGCTTCATTCCTTTTCAAGACTAAAATAAATAATAATATATATAGGTTACTAGACGATGAAGCGAATAACAACAAATAGCCAAAGACATACGCAGAAAATATCATAAGAAATTACCTTAGAAAGTACGTTGCGAGGATTTCGAGTTTATAACAAAACAATTTATACAGAAGACGTCACATGGTTATGTATAAAAATTTTTTGTTGAAAATAACAAATTGATGAAGTCTTTAGTTAATACTTCATTGTAATAATATTCATGTTGCATAAACTTGATTAAAAGAATTAAAAAATTTTTGAAAAATTTGCCAGTAGATAAATCCAGTTATGTTGTGGTTTCAGTTTTAAAATTCATCGTAAGATGTAAAGAAATAGTAAACTTAACCTTTAAGAGGTTAAGTTTATATTACAATTGTATTAGGAATCTATAAATAAAACAAGAAAATTCAGCACAAGTAATACTCAATTAAAAAATATTAAAATTATATTTGAAATGTTAAAACATGCTAAAAATGAAATATAATAAACTTACTCATTTTAAAAGATTGATTTATGTATATGAGCTGTTAACTGATTTCATGGAGAGTCCATGACGACTAATTTGAAAAGTACCCGAAATGTAAGGTTAAGATAGATATTATAGCTGTAAGGCGGGAAAAATTTTTAAATTCAAAAATTTTAATTAGGTAGATAGTTATAAAGTAAATAGCTAAATATTAAAATAAACATTTATTTGGCAAGTTGGATTATATTAAAGTAAATATCACTGAGATTTTCAATATCCGTTCTAAAGTTAATAGAGTTTTTATTTTTTTGGATATGAATCATTTCTAGGAGAAGTCTTTTTTTAAATTTTGTTCATGTTCTAAAATTTTAACTTTACTAAAATCAAAATTATGTTTAAATTTATGAGCATGTAGTGCAAGTGCAGTACTATTACTATTGTAATTTTTAATTGATCTAGCATGTTCTAACATTCTATTATGTAAGAATCTACAAGTTTGACCAATATATAAACTGTTGCATTGTATACATTCAATTTTATAAACTACGTTGTATTTAAATTTAGTAGGTGTTGGTGTTTTAATAGACTTAAGTATCTTTTGCCGAATAGTGTTGTCATAATTAAAGATGATTTGTAAATTTGAATTTTTAAATATTCTGTGAAATTGTTCTTGAAAATTATTAATATAGGGTAAAGTAATAATTTTTTTATTATTTTCTTTAGATTCATTAGTTTCAGTTAGTTTTTTGTTTTGATATTTATTACTTATAAGATACTTGTATCTATTGGCAATTTTTTCATTTAATAAAGTTAATGGATATCCATTTTTAATTAAGGTATTTTTGACTAAAATCAAATTTTCATTGTGGTATTTTTCATGTGATAAAAGTATAGCTCCATCAGTCAATGAGTATATAATACCAATTTTGTTTGATAGGCTATGATTAGAATAGAAATTCAAGTAACGTCCAGACCAGATAGGTTTTCGGTACCAGTTTGTAACAATTTTATTATTTTCAACCTTAATATTTAAATCAAGAAAATTAATGCTATCATTAATAGAATTTTCTTTTGTAAAAACTAGATTCGGGTATATATTATTAAATTTATCAAAAATATCATTAATTTTATTTTTTGGTAGATAGATCAATGTGTCATCAATGTAGCAATAGTAAAATTTAATATAATAAGTTAGTTCATTAATGATTTTAGTTTCAGCTTCTTCCATAACAATATTAGCAAGAGTGGCTGAAAAGGGTGAACCCATTGGTAGACCATTGATCTGTTTATAAATATTATTATCAAAATTGCAGTAAGCAGAGTTTAAACATAGTAATAATGCATTATTGAAGTCTTTGTAATTTAAAAATGTATGTGGTTTGATACTTTTCCAATCTATTTTTGATTGATTTTACAATCAAATCCCATGTGATACTAGTATACATAGAAACAATGTCTAGAGAAATTATAGTAAAGTTTTTAGGTATAGTTAAATTGCTAACTTTATTTTTGAAACTCCAGCTGTCTTTAATATAGAATTCATTCAATCCAACAGTTTTTTGTAATGATTTAGAAATGCATTTTGATAAATTGTAAGTAGGTGAGCCAACAAAAGAAGTGATAGGTTACAAAATTTAGCATTTAATGTAAATATTTATAATATGGGGTGTCTCAATCTAACAACAAAAATTTCACAGACAAAAAACTTTATCAATAATAACAATGATCTTATAATTCTAAACGCAGACAAAAGTAATAAAACAGTCATTATGAATAAAACTGATTATAATATTAAAATATTCAATCTTTTATCTGACAGTTCTGCATATATTAAATTAGATAAAGACCCTACTAATGATATTAATTTTGAATTAAAATCTACTTTATTATTATGGAAAAGTAAAAAAATTATAAATGATAACACTTTCAAATATTTGCACTCAAACACTTGCAGTGCCCCTAAATTCTATGGTCTACCAAAATTACATAAACCTAATTGTCCTCTAAGACCTATCACTTCTTTTATTGGCTCACCTACTTACAATTTATCAAAATGCATTTCTAAATCATTACAAAAAACTGTTGGATTGAATGAATTCTATATTAAAGACAGCTGGAGTTTCAAAAATAAAGTTAGCAATTTAACTATACCTAAAAACTTTACTATAATTTCTCTAGACATTGTTTCTATGTATACTAGTATCACATGGGATTTGATTGTAAAATCAATCAAAAATAGATGGAAAAGTATCAAACCACATACATTTTTAAATTACAAAGACTTTAATAATGCATTATTACTATGTTTAAACTCTGCTTACTGCAATTTTGATAATAATATTTATAAACAGATCAATGGTCTACCAATGGGTTCACCTCTTTCAGCCACTCTTGCTAATATTGTTATGGAAGAAGCTGAAACTAAAATCATTAATGAACTAACTTATTATATTAAATTTTACTATCGCTACATTGATGACACATTGATCTGTCTACCAAAAAATAAAATTAATGATATTTTTGATAAATTTAATAATATACACCCGAATCTAGTTTTTACAAAAGAAAATTCTATTAATGATAGCATTAATTTTCTTGATTTAAATATTAAGGTTGAAAATAATAAAATTGTTACAAACTGGTACCGAAAACCTATCTGGTCTGGACGTTACTTGAATTTCTATTCTAATCAAAGACTATCAAACAAAATTGGTATTATATACTCATTGACTGATAGAGCTATACTTTTATCACATGAAAAATACCACAATGAAAATTTGATTTTAGTCAAAAATACCTTAATTAAAAATGGATATCCATTAACTTTATTAAATGAAAAAATTGCCAATAGATACAAGTATCTTATAAGTAATAAATATCAAAACAAAAAACTAACTGAAACTAATGAATCTAAAGAAAATAATAAAAAAATTATTACTTTACCCTATATTAATAATTTTCAAGAACAATTTCACAGAATATTTAAAAATTCAAATTTACAAATCATCTTTAATTATGACAACACTATTCGGCAAAAGATACTTAAGTCTATTAAAACACCAACACCTACTAAATTTAAATACAACGTAGTTTATAAAATTGAATGTATACAATGTAACAGTTTATATATTGGTCAAACTTGTAGATTCTTACATAATAGAATGTTAGAACATGCTAGATCAATTAAAAATTACAATAGTAATAGTACTGCACTTGCACTACATGCTCATAAATTTAAACATAATTTTGATTTTAGTAAAGTTAAAATTTTAGAACATGAACAAAATATAAAAAAAAAGACTTCTCCTAGAAATGATTCATATCCAAAAAAATAAAAACTCTATTAACTTTAGAACGGATATTGAAAATCTCAGTGATATTTACTTTAATATAATCCAACTTGCCAAATAAATGTTTATTTTAATATTTAGCTATTTACTTTATAACTATCTACCTAATTAAAATTTTTGAATTTAAAAATTTTTCCCGCCTTACAGCTATAATATCTATCTTAACCTTACATTTCGGGTACTTTTCAAATTAGTCGTCATGGACTCTCCATGAAATCAGTTAACAGCTCATATACATAAATCAATCTTTTAAAATGAGTAAGTTTATTATATTTCATTTTTAGCATGTTTTAACATTTCAAATATAATTTTAATATTTTTTAATTGAGTATTACTTGTGCTGAATTTTCTTGTTTTATTTATAGATTCCTAATACAATTGTAATATAAACTTAACCTCTTAAAGGTTAAGTTTACTATTTCTTTACATCTTACGATGAATTTTAAAACTGAAACCACAACATAACTGGATTTATCTACTGGCAAATTTTTCAAAAATTTTTTAATTCTTTTAATCAAGTTTATGCAACATGAATATTATTACAATGAAGTATTAACTAAAGACTTCATCAATTTGTTATTTTCAACGAAAAATTTTTATACATAACCATGTGACGTCTTCTTTATAAATTGTTTTGTTATAAACTCGAAATCCTCGCAACGTACTTTCTAAGGTAATTTCTTATGATATTTTCTGCGTATGTCTTTGGCTATTTGTTGTTATTCGCTTCATCGTCTAGTAACCTATATATATTATTATTTATTTTAGTCTTGAAAAGGAATGAAGCTTCATTCGAAACGTCGACTGACTTGTTGAGGAAAATAATAAATATTCTTTTTCAAAAGAATTTTTGAAACTGATCTATTAATTTTCTCAATATAACACCTTCACATATACCAGAAAGGCCATCATCTACGCTATTAATATTTATACTGGTAACAACACAAATATATTTTCAAATTACTATACACTGGCCCTAAAACACATTTCATCAAAATGAATATACATGGATATTATGAAGAGTTACGACGCACTTATGGCCCTAACTTCGTTGAATATGTCAAGGAATGGAAAAAACTAGGTATTACATTGGAAAGAAGAAAGATGCAGAGAAACTTCTTATTTAATTGTAAATCAAGTAATGTCCTTCCACAACACATTTTAAATACTTGTTATGTTAATGTTAGATGCTTTTCTAGGAACGTTCAGACTAAGGTAGAAAAATCAATACAACTTTTTAGTAAAAAAATTTTAGAACATAATGACTGTTTTATTACTTTTGTCTGCGTTTAAAATGATAAGATCATTGTTATTATTGATAAAGTTTTTTGTCTGTGAAATTTTTGTTGTTAGATTGAGACACCCCATATTATAAATATTTACATTAAATGCTAAATTTTGTAACCAATATGAAATATCACATCTTATTTTATTTCTTTCAATAATTGGGATATTATGCAAATTATATTCAATATTAATTATAAATAAAAAATAATTAAATATTAAAAAATTATAAATAAAAAATTTTAGAACATGAAATCACAGATATTATACAAGAAATTCAATATATACAAAAAGAAATTTCTATTCTGAAAAGTAAAATTATTAATATTTCAACAATTGACTTTTTTACACAATTATACAATAAGCAATTGCCAACTTTTAACAAAATTTCTCAAAAACTCTTTCAATATGCTCAAAAATAAATTAGAAAACCTTAAAATTACACAATTACCTAAATTCATTACTGATAAAGAAAACTGGGTCGTGAATATTTCAAATAAACAGATCCCAAACAATGTCTTAGAAATTCTTAGTCTTGGTGGTAAATTCAATTACATTCATACTAAAAATACTTTACCTATTAATAAAATTGTCACAAATATTGAATATAATTTGCATAATATCCCAATTATTGAAAGAAATAAAATAAGATGTGATATTTCATATTGGTTACAAAATTTAGCATTTAATGTAAATATTTATAATATGGGGTGTCTCAATCTAACAACAAAAATTTCACAGACAAAAAACTTTATCAATAATAACAATGATCTTATAATTTTAAACGCAGACAAAAGTAATAAAACAGTCATTATGAATAAAACTGATTATAATATTAAAATATTCAATCTTTTATCTGACAGTTCTACATATATTAAATTAGATAAAGACCCTACTAATGATATTAATTTTGAATTGAAATCTACTTTATTATTATGGAAAAGTAAAAAAATTATAAATGATAAAACTTTCAAATATTTGAAATCAAACAATTGCAGTGACCCTAAATTCTATGGTCTACCAAAATTAAATAAACCTAATTGTCCTCTAAGACCTATCACTTCTTTTATTGGTTCACCTACTTACAATTTATCAAAATGCATTTCTAAATCATTACAAAAAACTGTTGGATTGAATGAATTCTATATTAAAGACAGCTGGAGTTTCAAAAATAAAGTTAGCAATTTAACTATACCTAAAAACTTTACTATAATTTCTCTAGACATTGTTTCTATGTATACTAGTATCACATGGGATTTGATTGTAAAATCAATCAAAAATATATGGAAAAGTATCAAACCACATACATTTTTAAATTACAAAGACTTTAATAATGCATTATTACTATGTTTAAACTCTGCTTACTGCAATTTTGATAATAATATTTATAAACAGATCAATGGTCTACCAATGGGTTCACCTCTTTCAGCCACTCTTGCTAATATTGTTATGGAAGAAGCTGAAACTAAAATCATTAATGAACTAACTTATTATATTAAATTTTACTATCGCTACATTGATGACACATTGATCTGTCTACCAAAAAATAAAATTAATGATATTTTTGATAAATTTAATAATAAACACCCGAATCTAATTTTTACAAAAGAAAATTCTATTAATGATAGCATTAATTTTCTTGATTTAAATATTAAGGTTGAAAATAATAAAATTGTTACAAACTGGTACCGAAAACCTATCTGGTCTGGACGTTACTTGAATTTCTATTCTAATCATAGTCTATCAAACAAAATTGGTATTATATACTCATTGACTGATAGAGCTATACTTTTATCACATGAAAAATACCACAATGAAAATTTGATTTTAGTCAAAAATACCTTAATTAAAAATGGATATCCATTAACTTTATTAAATGAAAAAATTGCCAATAGATACAAGTATCTTATAAGTAATAAATATCAAAACAAAAAACTAACTGAAACTAATGAATCTAATGAAAATAATAAAAAAATTATTACTTTACCCTATATTAATAATTTTCAAGAACAATTTCACAGAATATTTAAAAATTCAAATTTACAAATCATCTTTAATTATGACAACACTATTCGGCAAAAGATACTTAAGTCTATTAAAACACCAACACCTACTAAATTTAAATACAACGTAGTTTATAAAATTGAATGTATACAATGCAACAGTTTATATATTGGTCAAACTTGTAGATTCTTACATAATAGAATGTTAGAACATGCTAGATCAATTAAAAATTACAATAGTAATAGTACTGCATTTGCACTACATGCTCATAAATTTAAACATAATTTTGATTTTAGTAAAGTTAAAATTTTAGAACATGAACAAAATATAAAAAAAAGACTTCTCCTAGAAATGATTCATATCCAAAAAAATAAAAACTCTATTAACTTTAGAACGGATATTGAAAATCTCAGTGATATTTACTTTAATATAATCCAACTTGCCAAATAAATGTTTATTTTAATATTTAGCTATTTACTTTATAACTATCTACCTAATTAAAATTTTTGAATTTAAAAATTTTTCCCGCCTTACAGCTATAATATCTATCTTAACCTTACATTTCGGGTACTTTTCAAATTAGTCGTCATGGACTCTCCATGAAATCAGTTAACAGCTCATATACATAAATCAATCTTTTAAAATGAGTAAGTTTATTATATTTCATTTTTAGCATGTTTTAACATTTCAAATATAATTTTAATATTTTTTAATTGAGTATTACTTGTGCTGAATTTTCTTGTTTTATTTATAGATTCCTAATACAATTGTAATATAAACTTAACCTCTTAAAGGTTAAGTTTACTATTTCTTTACATCTTACGATGAATTTTAAAACTGAAACCACAACATAACTGGATTTATCTACTGGCAAATTTTTCAAAAATTTTTTTAATTCTTTTAATCAAGTTTATGCAACATGAATATTATTACAATGAAGTATTAACTAAAGACTTCATCAATTTGTTATTTTCAACGAAAAATTTTTATACATAACCATGTGACGTCTTCTTTATAAATTGTTTTGTTATAAACTCGAAATCCTCGCAACGTACTTTCTAAGGTAATTTCTTATGATATTTTCTGCGTATGTCTTTGGCTATTTGTTGTTATTCGCTTCATCGTCTAGTAACCTATATATATTATTATTTATTTTAGTCTTGAAAAGGAATGAAGCTTCATTCGAAACGTCGACTGACTTGTTGAGGAAAATAATAAATATTCTTTTTCAAAAGAATTTTTGAAACTGATCTATTAATTTTCTCAATATAACACCTTCACATATACCAGAAAGGCCATCATCTACGCTATTAATATTTATACTGGTAACAACACAAATATATTTTCAAATTACTATACACTGGCCCTAAAACACATTTCATCAAAATGAATATACATGGATATTATGAAGAGTTACGACGCACTTATGGCCCTAACTTCGTTGAATATGTCAAGGAATGGAAAAAACTAGGTATTACATTGGAAAGAAGAAAGATGCAGAGAAACTTCTTATTTAATTGTAAATCAAGTAATGTCTTTGCGCAACACATTTTAAATACTTGTTATGTTAATGTTAGATGCTTTTCTAGGAACGTTCAGACTAAGGTAGAAAAATCAATACAACTTTTTAGTAAAAAAATTTTAGAACATGAAATCACAGATATTATACAAGAAATTCAATATATACAAAAAGAAATTTCTATTCTGAAAAGTAAAATTATTAATATTTCAACAATTGACTTTTTTACACAATTATACAATAAGCAATTGCCAACTTTTAACAAAATTTCTCAAAACTCTTTCAATATGCTCAAAAATAAATTAGAAAACCTTAAAATTACACAATTACCTAAATTCATTACTGATAAAGAAAACTGGGTCGTGAATATTTCAAATAAACAGATCCCAAACAATGTCTTAGAAATTCTTAGTCTTGGTGGTAAATTCAATTACATTCATACTAAAAATACTTTACCTATTAATAAAATTGTCACAAATATTGAATATAATTTGCATAATATCCCAATTATTGAAAGAAATAAAATAAGATGTGATATTTCATATTGGTTACAAAATTTAGCATTTAATGTAAATATTTATAATATGGGGTGTCTCAATCTAACAACAAAAATTTCACAGACAAAAAACTTTATCAATAATAACAATGATCTTATAATTTTAAACGCAGACAAAAGTAATAAAACAGTCATTATGAATAAAACTGATTATAATATTAAAATATTCAATCTTTTATCTGACAGTTCTACATATATTAAATTAGATAAAGACCCTACTAATGATATTAATTTTGAATTTAAATTTACTTTATTATTATGGAAAAGTAAAAAAATTATAAATGATAACACTTTCAAATATTTGCACTCAAACACTTGCAGTGCCCCTAAATTCTATGGTCTACCAAAATTACATAAACCTAATTGTCCTCTAAGACCTATCACTTCTTTTATTGGCTCACCTACTTACAATTTATCAAAATGCATTTCTAAATCATTACAAAAAACTGTTGGATTGAATGAATTCTATATTAAAGACAGCTGGAGTTTCAAAAATAAAGTTAGCAATTTAACTATACCTAAAAACTTTACTATAATTTCTCTAGACATTGTTTCTATGTATACTAGTATCACATGGGATTTGATTGTAAAATCAATCAAAAATAGATGGAAAAGTATCAAACCACATACATTTTTAAATTACAAAGACTTTAATAATGCATTATTACTATGTTTAAACTCTGCTTACTGCAATTTTGATAATAATATTTATAAACAGATCAATGGTCTACCAATGGGTTCACCTCTTTCAGCCACTCTTGCTAATATTGTTATGGAAGAAGCTGAAACTAAAATCATTAATGAACTAACTTATTATATTAAATTTTACTATCGCTACATTGATGACACATTGATCTGTCTACCAAAAAATAAAATTAATGATATTTTTGATAAATTTAATAATATACACCCGAATCTAGTTTTTACAAAAGAAAATTCTATTAATGATAGCATTAATTTTCTTGATTTAAATATTAAGGTTGAAAATAATAAAATTGTTACAAACTGGTACCGAAAACCTATCTGGTCTGGACGTTACTTGAATTTCTATTCTAATCATAGCCTATCAAACAAAATTGGTATTATATACTCATTGACTGATAGAGCTATACTTTTATCACATGAAAAATACCACAATGAAAATTTGATTTTAGTCAAAAATACCTTAATTAAAAATGGATATCCATTAACTTTATTAAATGAAAAAATTGCCAATAGATACAAGTATCTTATAAGTAATAAATATCAAAACAAAACACTAACTGAAACTAATGAATCTAAAGAAAATAATAAAAAAATTATTACTTTACCCTATATTAATAATTTTCAAGAACAATTTCACAGAATATTTAAAAATTCAAATTTACAAATCATCTTTAATTATGACAACACTATTCGGCAAAAGATACTTAAGTCTATTAAAACACCAACACCTACTAAATTTAAATACAACGTAGTTTATAAAATTGAATGTATACAATGCAACAGTTTATATATTGGTCAAACTTGTAGATTCTTACATAATAGAATGTTAGAACATGCTAGATCAATTAAAAATTACAATAGTAATAGTACTGCACTTGCACTACATGCTCATAAATTTAAACATAATTTTGATTTTAGTAAAGTTAAAATTTTAGAACATGAACAAAATATAAAAAAGACTTCTCCTAGAAATGATTCATATCCAAAAAAATAAAAACTCTATTAACTTTAGAACGGATATTGAAAATCTCAGTGATATTTACTTTAATATAATCCAACTTGCCAAATAAATGTTTATTTTAATATTTAGCTATTTACTTTATAACTATCTACCTAATTAAAATTTTTGAATTTAAAAATTTTTCCCGCCTTACAGCTATAATATCTATCTTAACCTTACATTTCGGGTACTTTTCAAATTAGTCGTCATGGACTCTCCATGAAATCAGTTAACAGCTCATATACATAAATCAATCTTTTAAAATGAGTAAGTTTATTATATTTCATTTTTAGCATGTTTTAACATTTCAAATATAATTTTAATATTTTTTAATTGAGTATTACTTGTGCTGAATTTTCTTGTTTTATTTATAGATTCCTAATACAATTGTAATATAAACTTAACCTCTTAAAGGTTAAGTTTACTATTTCTTTACATCTTACGATGAATTTTAAAACTGAAACCACAACATAACTGGATTTATCTACTGGCAAATTTTTCAAAAATTTTTTAATTCTTTTAATCAAGTTTATGCAACATGAATATTATTACAATGAAGTATTAACTAAAGACTTCATCAATTTGTTATTTTCAACGAAAAATTTTTATACATAACCATGTGACGTCTTCTTTATAAATTGTTTTGTTATAAACTCGAAATCCTCGCAACGTACTTTCTAAGGTAATTTCTTATGATATTTTCTGCGTATGTCTTTGGCTATTTGTTGTTATTCGCTTCATCGTCTAGTAACCTATATATATTATTATTTATTTTAGTCTTGAAAAGGAATGAAGCTTCATTCGAAACGTCGACTGACTTGTTGAGGAAAATAATAAATATTCTTTTTCAAAAGAATTTTTGAAACTGATCTATTAATTTTCTCAATATAACACCTTCACATATACCAGAAAGGCCATCGTCTACGCTATTAATATTTATACTGGTAACAACACAAATATATTTTCAAAATAGATATTTATTACTGTTTTGAACAAGTTGAGCCGCATACGTTTGACTAGTGGCCACGATCCCACAAAATATAAATAATCAGGATTTACCACCCTGATTTAATCAACAAGCTATCCTCCCATTTAACTAAATTTTTCCAACCTACCCTCGTCTTTATTCGAGACGTAACGGCTGATTTTGTGGTAGCGGTAGGATTAGCACCATTGTCGTCACAATTATTAATAAATTCCAAAATTATAATTTGAAGCGAACAAAATTATATGTACAATCAATTTGGTAAATTTAGATTGTTACATAACTACTAAGCCCACAAAAGTATAAGTCCTTTTTAGATTTGTTGAACATTTTGTATGCAAAAATTTGAAGTGCTTGTATTGTATTGCTTATAAACTCCATTTTTTAACTTAATTAACTGCCAGAATATTTTTGAATGCAAAGATTGTCCAAGAAAATGCGGTTAAGTCTATCTTGTCCATTCATGCATCACTAAAAGTCTGTAACATTTAAAAATTTTGTGTTAGCAATAAATATAATTGCAAGGATTGTCCAAGAATCTGTACTTAACCAGTTAACTGTGATTGACGAGTATACTCGTCATAAATGCATGGAACCTGCCATAGTCGCCACAGTTAACTGGTTAAGTCTAGCTTGTCCAATGTTGTACCACTGAAATAAAAAATTGTACAATCCCTACTTATGCATGCCATTGTTGCAGACTAATGAAGATCACCTATCTTATCATAAAACTAATCGCCATCCAAATTTCAGAAACAAATAGATAGAAATACATCGGCCAAAATGATTTGTTCTCTGTACAGATTAACACAGAAGAAAGTAAAAATATCAGTAATAATATAATGAATGACATAACCAATGTAGTATCAGCACAAACTCATAAAGAATCAGGTACGCAAAATTATATAAAGAAAGAATTACTAAGACAAGAAGAAGGATCATCGTTGAAAAATGAGGAATCGAAAATAATAGAAAATATCTTTCCCAAAGTTACAATATTAACCAATAATAAAAGTGGAATAGAAGAGAGTAATGAAAAAGAAGTCGGTGTGACTGGAATAGGGTTACGAAAACTATTATGTTAATACCTCTAAATGATACAAGACACGAAAAACAATAGACATAACGAAGGTGCACTTACTTTTACAAAATCCGCAGAAATGCAGAAAATGATAGTATGCGAAATATATTATTTCAAACTCCAACGAATATAAAGGTATAAATTGATCGGCAATAGCAGCAATTTGATATCAATCGTCAATTGATATCTGAGTAATAAATTGTATCATCGAGGACGATGATTGCCCTGGGGAGGGAGGACTGTTAAATCCCGTGAAATTTAATAAAAATTGGAATTCACGCCTGCAACAAGGCAACTCGGCATGCAGCTGAGCAATTGACGAATGTAAATCATATCACTACGATCATAACTGATTGTGAGAATTGTTAGAAGATTTATACAATAATTATCTGTAAGGAATTACCAGAAATCGACAAGGCAGTTAATCACATATAAACATCGCATAACATAAGAGTATTGCTTCACGTCGATAATGTAGTGAATCAAGTTTATGAATATTAATAATTATTTAAAGGAAATTGATAACAATTACATGCATTACACTGGTCAACAAAATATGACCTATGTGTTCCTGGAATGAGATACAACATTTCCAGAGTAATTTTCTGTGCTGAATCCAAATATGGCCTCTGTTTTTTTTCCAGCACGTCAGGTTTTTCTAGATTTTGTGAGTTAAATCTTTTTTGAAAGAATCACAAATACAAAATAAATAGATAAAGGATGCGAAAATCTTTTAAATGAAAAACAATATATGATTATGATGCGGTTTTTAACTTTTTCACTTACATGGTCGACGATGATTAGCATTTGGTTCATCAATCATGAGATTCCAGCAGTGGTCTGCTGAAGCATTCACACTCCACTTACTTTGGTACCTGTTTTCGATTTCAGCGATGTCTTGATGAAATCTTACCCCGTATTCATCAGTAACTGCTACCAAATTACTCATAAAAAACTTAAATATATTTGTAAAATATATATTGAAAATTCCATCTGGTCTTAAATGACCTTCATTCTAAACCACAGGTTAATAGGGTCGATAAGGTAGAGTGCGCTTATCATGGTGAGTGATACACTCTTCTAATTATCGACATAATCGACTGAAACTATTTGTAAAAATTTGTAAATAGTTCATGATATAAATTTGTTGACCAGTGTTATTGTTGACAATAATCGTTAAATGGTTAATAATAATAATTAATATCAGCTGAAAATGATCAGCTATGACGAATAATACATAATCAATCAATAGCCTTCAATCATATTAATGGGGACCTGCAGAATAGCCCAAAGAAACTCCAAAATCAGGACACTAACATATTATATTATTACATTAAAAGAAATATGATGAATATTCGATGCATAAAGTAAAAAAATTAGTCAGTACTCAAGTGGTGCAAGTCCGGTAACCGTAAATCATCAACTGTCGTTAGATACGTGTATAGTCATATTAAGTCAATTTCTAAGAAGTTTAATCTACGGAAAATGAACTTAACCAGCTACCAGGAAGGAGAAATATATGACAAAATCTTTCTCTTGCCTTCTTAAGCAGAGGAGTAGCGTAAGTTATATAACACACAAATGTCTAAGAAATATCACTTTGACAAACATCATTCAAAATTTATCCCTATTGAAAGATCCCATGCAGATAAAAAACACACTGTATATGCTGTAAGTGACAAGTTGAAAATTTTTGAGAGTAAATTAAATGCACTTAGTCAAGTTTGTGTGGTCATAAATTTTAATAATTGTGAAATTTCTTTTGAAGGAATTTTGTTGAGATATGTAAATTCATGCTCAGCTGATATGAATAAGAGTGTGTATGTATGAGCGTGTGCGCACATCGTGCGGCACAGGATGATGAACGCAAACCCAACAGCGAAGGTGGAAACAACCTTTATTTTCTGATCCTAAACCCAAGTTATTTAACAATTTTTTTTAATGATTATAAACATTTGTGACCAGACAGGCCTATATTGATGTATTTTATTTATGTATACAGATTCTCAGTTATCTATCTTATTTTTATAGAAATAGGGATACACAAACTGAAATGTCGGTAAAATAAGAATCAAGTCACGTGGCCAGATTAGTTCATGCCCTTAAATAGTTAGAATGTCTAAACATAGCCCCGGTTGATAATGTTGAGAACTTACCTTGAAAGCAGTTGATTTGTTTTCGGATCGTGTAGCAAGGTCTTGCTACCTTATTCAATCAAGTTTAGTTAGTTTTGAAATAAAAGTTTTAAAATGATTAAATTCTCTAATTTAGTTTTTGTTTTGGATATCATATCTACTCATTTTGTACATCGCGCATTGCTTTGCGTTAAAGCGATGACATAAAAAAAAGGCACTCTTCCTTCCAACAAATTATTCCAGCAGAAACGTCTACGTTGATTTAGTTACTTCAAAGTATTCTGTTGTTATAAAATAATAATTTTCCGTAACATTTCTAGTTACGCTTTCAACATAGTTGCATCTCTGCCCCGGACAATTCAACTCTTGTGTGCACATCTCACCCTAGTAACGCATTCCTATGACAAAGTTACTTTTATATGAGAATTTACTTGTTTTTTTTTTGCACATCACTGTGAAAATATTTGTGGTCTCCAGTATTGTCTGAATTTTGCATTCCATTGATATTTTGTGGTGGTTTAGTAAAACGATTATTACCAGTGCGAAGTTCATTAATAGACTCCTCAAAAACCCTCATGCGTTCAATTCAGATATTAAAATTTTTTATTCAATTCACAATTGTATTTTTTGAAAATTCTGTTTTTTAACCAAAAATTTTTCACTTAATATAAAGAATTCTTGTTAATATCGTCGCATTAAACAGTTTATGTTTGTTTTTTCAGGAAATGTTTTAAAAGAACTTGTAGAACCAGCCGGCGCCGTTATATTTACGAGAAAGTTTGATTTAGGTGATCCAAGCATATCAACTTTGGAGCTTTGGGGTGCAGAATATCAAGAGAATAACGCGATTCTTTGCAAGTCTGAAGACATAGCTCTTCTGCAGGCAGTAGCAGAACGTGAAAAATGCCCCATTAATTGTGTTGGAGTTATCACAGGAAATGGAAAAATTATTCTTTCTGAAGATGACGAATGCGATGCTTTCAAATACTTATCAGGAATGGAATCTTCTGATCGACATCCCGTTGATTTGGACCTTGAATTAGTTCTTGGGAAAATGCCAATAAAAGTGTGTACTTTTGCAATATTTCCAACTAAACTTACTGTCTTTATTAATTTAGTAACCTTGCATGATTGATAGAAAATATTGTCGAATTTTAATATTTGAAAAGTACAAAACTAAACTCTTTATGAACCGTAATATTATTGAACACAATACAAATATAAAAACATCCCTTCAATTTAATATGTACGTAAACCTTCAGATTAACCAATCAAAATTGAGGATCACTAATTGAATGACTAATAAAGTTTTGTTGGCGTCAGTGAAACCGGCTCGTAGTCTTAAAGATACCCTGAAGATGTAAGTTTAATTCTTGCGGAGTCGCTTTTCTAGTTCGAAAATCGAAAGTTTTCATTCTGGGCATTGTTTTAGCACGACGTGTATTTTTTGAGATATTTCGATGTCTCATAATAAAAACGGAAGCCTGTATAGATATTATGTGACATGTTTGTGTTCATGTCTTTGTTCTTTGTCTTGACCCAAAATTGAATTCGCTTAAATATCTTTGTATTGGCATTGGGTCAGTTTCTTTACATTAAAAATCACTAATTTACGGACATATTATAAAAAGGAAGCAAAAAACAAACCATATGACCCCTCTTCAGTGCCAAAAATTTTTTCAAGCATTTAATGACTTGGCTGTAATCATGCAAGAATTTAATTGTACATATTAACTTAGATTTTTTTGTTGTGTTTTTTGGTTTTTTGTTTTCTTAAAATTATGATGTAAATAACTAGTGTCGTAGAGACAAGTCGCAAAGCGCTTAAATTCTACTTTGGAACATATGGCTTAATATAATATTGGAAAATCGCGCTTGGCTTTGTTATGTAATGATAATTAGGTATTAACAGGTATTCCTCATTGCACATCAATTTTACACGCTAGTGTAAACATAGTCAAATTTTTAGTTCATTGGCCTCATGAAATTGCAGTCTGCCGCATTCATCCAGTAGTAATATTATATCTTAAAAACAACTCGCAAAGCGCTCAAATCTTACTTTTGAACACATGGCTCAATATAATCTTATATATAATTGAATTTTCGCGGCTTGCATTGTTATAAATAGTGAATATATTTTACACATACTCGGCGCTACATAACACCTTATACACGCGAATTAAAACTTCCATTGTACATACGAAATATACTGTGATTTTTGCTCTCTCAGATACAAGATTTATCCTTCTTTTTTGCGTTGCAGTTTTTCACAAAGTTTACATTTCCCTTGTTTTTTAAATGCTCCTTCTGCTAGATTCCGTGAACGTGTGGTTTTAACACTTTTTTCATTCTTTTTTCTATCTTTTCTTCGAACATTCGAGCGCATTGGAGTCCTGAGTATTCGATACATATACCTTGTACTTGGTATTTTATGGGTTTTGAAACTTGACCCCCCACACCAAATGGTCACTGCATATATTACTTCTTAACACTAGTTTTTAACCTTATTGCTCTCTTTTGAAGTCAGTTTTCTTTTTGACACCGAACAGAGTGTGCAGCCCTATCTTTCTGCTGCCTCTGTGCTTCGGCAAATCGAAGATAGATTTGAAGAGAATTTTTTTAATTTAATTTTAGTTTAAATTTCACTTTTATTTTTTCAACATAGATCCGCCGTTCCGCGTTTTGTGTTTGTGTTGTACAGGCTCATCAAGTGTGTTGTAGCAAAAATTGTGTCTTTTCATCATGAAAGTTGTGTTGATTTCTAATATAAAAAATAAATATTATTTAAAAAATCATTTTCATCACACTGTTCTTGTGCTCACTTTTGAGAAGAAGCGGGTTTTACAATCAACACTCTCTACGAATCTATCGAACTGGAGTTCATGCTTTGTTCTTGAGGACTGGGTTTTGAGCTGTCTCTATTTCCTGGACGTTTTGGATTTTGCCCACTTACATAAGTCCTTTGCACGTTTCTATTACATAATAATTTTAAGAAAACAAAAAACCAAAAAACACAACAAAAAAATCTAAGTTAATATGTACAAATAAATTCTTGCATGATTGCAGCCTAGTCATTAAGTCCTTGAAAAAAATTTTGGCACTGAAGAGGGCCCCCATTTGCGGCCGAAACTTTTGCCTTTAAACACCCCCTCCCCCTGACCCCTTTTTTGATCTATATGGTTTGTTTTTTGCTTCCTTTTTATATTGGATCTATAACTTAATTCGTGCGGTTTGCTAAGAGATTGCGTAACTTGATTATTATTTCATCGTTCCAATATTCCGAACATGCGTTGGAAAGCTACTGTCATCGGCTGTGGCAATAGTAATTCCATTCTTTTACTTTGCTCCATCAGGAGCTAAGGGGTGACTTTTTATCCTTCAGGCCAGTGATCCCAGAACGTGGGAGCTGGCGGCTCCCACCATAGATGTCTTGAGCTCATTGTGTCTTCCTCATTCAACCAACCTATGGCAGTCGAGCGAGGAAAAAGTCATGAGCTGGTGGGGTCTATGGTGGGGGCCGCCAACTCCCACGTTCTGGGATCACTGTTTCAGGTCCTAGAGGAGCAACCGTCTCCTTATTTCCCTTTACTTTTTTTTATGTCTACCATAAGTCAGTTTACCAGAGCATCGTGCGTAGAGGAACCGGTCAGAATAGTTAAGAACGGGTGTCGACCGTAGTTCCACTCCAGTTCCTCTACATTTATCCCTTTTCTCTCCCAATATTTTTCTATTCTCACATTGCTTTTCCACTTTCTATACCTGCTGCAATAAATTGAGCTATCTATTCTAGCTTAATGACTTCGTATTCCCTGATCTGTTCTTGTCTCCACCTCTTTTGCTAAATTTATGCTAATTTCCTTCTTTCTATTTCTCTTCCATAACCAATCTATTGTTTCCCTATCCCACTTTTCGTAATGCTTTCTTTAAACCTTTTTCTCATGCTGCTGTATTTCCGTTTTTAATTCCTCTTATTTCTTCTTTCAAACAAATTTTTGGCTATCTTTCCTTCTCTTTTTGCAATATTTCTACTCAGTACCTCGAGCTCGCTTCAATTTCAATGTGTCTCCCTGATTCCATTCTCCATATGTACCCTGGCGTTTTCCTATCTAATCCCATTGCACTTTCTTTATTATTTATAGGATTGTTTTTGTTCAACCTCAGTTGATAATTTATTATTGTATTATTATTGGTTATTTTTTTGAGCTAATATTTTGCAAAATAAAAAATAGAAAGGTGTGACTTTTATATGATTTTAATTCCAATCTGGGATTATAAACTTTACGATGAGTTTATTTATTATTGAAATAATCAGGGATAACCTTGGACTCAACAGAATACAAAAATCAAACTTAGAACAATTTTATAAAAAAGCTCATTTTCTATATTTGAATTAAAAATTCCCTTCCTGAACCAGTCAGTCAGCTATTTCTTTGATTGCTAATTATTTAATTTTTATGTAAACGTATATAAAATACTTTAAATGGTTTTTCATTTTTTTTAGACGTTTGAACTTCAAACGCAGCACCGAAAACTCAGCGCTTGTGATTTCCCTGCCAATATATCAGTGAAATTTGCTCTTGAAAGAGTCTTGCGACTACCTTCTGTGGCAAGTAAAAGATATTTAACTAGCAAAGTTGATCGTTGCGTTACTGGATTAATAGCTCAACAACAATGCGTTGGGCCCTTACACACTCCACTTTCTGATGTAGCTGTAACAGCTATATCATACTTTTCAATGGTAGGTTTGAAACCTTATTTATTTTTAAGTCCTGAGACATAATGTTATACTAACAATGTCGTTAGAACTGTATAAGTATACGAATTTTTTCACACTAAAAATTTAGTTACTTTGACTCTTTTATTTTAGGTAGGAATTGCATCATCCATAGGTGAACAACCAATCAAGGGTCTCGTAAATCCTACTGCAGGTGCAAGAATGACAGTTATTGAATCTCTAACAAATTTAGTTTTTGCATTGATTTCAGATTTAAAGGTAAAAATAATCAATTTTTATAGAGACCTTATATAGATTGTTTTTTACTAACTCAAGAAATTACATTGTGTGCTAAACTTTTTCACACTGAACAATTCTTATTCTGCAAAGAACTTGTGGTAACCATGTATAACTATGAAATCACTGCTTCGCTCAAACCCGGTTCTCTATCAAAATGAAGGGCTTTTTTTAGTGAGGAGGAAAAATAGCGAAATCTTTTCAAGACGTTGTACAAGACTCTCCTAGGACGAGTCTAGGCATATCTGTTAAAACCAAAAAACCCCTCTCTCGTTGGTTCCAGCTAAAAGTCGCATACGACTCTTCAGTCATCCCTTCGCCCTAGACACCCATCTGCGGCCACACGCCCGTTAGGCAAACCGACTAGCTGTGCCAACCAGAGGAGGAATAAAAAGAGGACCGCGGGTCCAGGCCCCGATGCGATTTCTACTGGCCCTCATTGTCGCCGCGCTCCGAACGCCCATCGAACTCCCATTCTTCATCAGCAGGGTGACGAATGACTCGATAAGCATCCATATTTGTTCAGACTGGAGCATGAGAGAGACCATCGTGTCGGGAGTGAATTGAGCACCCACTTTCCGACCGACAGCCTCGCTTGCCACGCCCCACCTGGCACAGATAAAGAGTGTGTGCTCTGCATTGGCCACAAGGGATCCGCAGTAGCGACACGACTCATCGTTTCTTCTATTGAAGCGGTTCAGGTATGCATCAAAACAGCTATGGCCCGAAAGCGTTTGCGCCAAATAAAAGCCGACTTGACCGTGCTTTCTATCCAACCAGGTGGTGAGGTCCGGGATTAGACGGTGTGTCCATCTCCCGGATTGGTCAGCATGCCATCTCGTCTGCCATTTCTCGGTGAGTCTGCGCCTTCCATCCTTGAGAATGGCCTCCTTCGCGCGAGCGATTTCCTGCAGGTTGGTTAAGCAAGGTAAGCTTCTTACGGAGCTAAAAGGTCTCCTTCCTTTCCTCCAAATGCACAGCCAGGTACTTAATGCTTTTTTCCACTCAATCTCAAGTTCCCCGAGAACGATATTCGGGTATTAGAAGGATCTCCTGTCCGTCAACAGCAAAGCCTCGGTCTTTTGAGGGGCCATTTTCAGGCATCTGCTATCAAACCAACGCTTTTCCCACTACAGACCTCCAGGATTCTGATGTCGTCAGCGGCGCACACGACAAGTGCATCATCCGCGAAGACGAGATTCTCGTTCCAGCAGGTTGGTCCATGCGCAGGAAATCGTCAGAACTAATGTTCCAAACAAGTGGACCTACCGGCGACCCCTGTGGGGCGCCACATGTCATCTCTTCTTTGAGAGACCATTTGTCGCCCTCGTATATCACCCACCTGTCGTTCAGATAGTCATCTATCATTCGCAACAGGTAGTCTGGAACCTTTTTCTGCACCATCGCCTGGATGCAGATGTTCCACCTCGCGGTATTGAACGCATTGCGTATGTCAATGCTGATCAACGCGTTCCTCTTCTTGCTTTAATGGCGATGTCCGCCACTGCCTTGATAGCGCCAACTGTGGACCTGCCTTTCGGAAAGCCGAACTGGTTTTCTGAGAGACCGTTCTCGCCGACCATGTGACCCTGTAGTCTTTGTATAATCATTTCCTCCAGAAGCTTACCTATTGTATCCAATAGACAAATAGGTCTATAAGATGAGGCATACTCCAGAGGTTTTTCTCCCTTCCTGAGTAAAAACAACCCCTGCCTCCTCCATTCGTCGAAGAACCTTCCCTCCCAAAGACAGGAGTTAAAAGCTTCCAAAAGGATCTCTGGGTATACCACGATCACTTATTTAAGGATCTAATTTGGCATCTCATCGATCATTGATCGGGTGTATCTGCGCCGCGCTGTAAGACATTCCCGAGGCAGGACAGACAACTGGTCGTTCCATTAGTACATTGAGTCCCTGGTAGCCCGTGCCCGCGACGAGGCATTGAGTGGTCACCACTTTCCGCCTCGCCGCCCCCAACGACTCAGAAAACTTTGTCCAACCAAGCTCATCTATGAGCCTGGTTTCATCAAGATGTTTCCGAAGCTTATCTTTGCTGAGCCGTCTTGTGTTCCAGGAGAGGCTCCTCCCTTTGCCATCCCTTTCCCGTATTCACTGGATGAATTCGTTTCTGGATGCTAAACTCAATACACTGGTGATCACTCAAAGTTATTACAGGTTATAGTCGCCTATCTTTGAGGCAACGCAGGGCGCGGCAATCGTGGATACCAGACGCACGTATATGTTTCTAACTCGACCGAATCGCGCACTCTGTAGGGATCTGCAAAACTATATAATGTGCCCAGGACTATTCCCTATCTACGAGACGGCAACTTATCCCAGATGTGAGTTGCAACTTCTTTTGGATCCAACGCTCACATATTTCAAACTCTGCAACATCCAAGTATCCTACGAACAGCATCCATATTGGCAAGCTATTCGTTCACTTAACGGCTGGCTCTACTCTACGACCAAGGACATCGGCGTGGAAATAAAGTGTTTCACTAAGCAGACAATTAACATCAAGATCAATGGATTAGGACTCATCAGGATTCCACTAGGCTGCGAGCTGCGAACGAACTTTGCAACTCATTTAGATTTGACCAAGTTATTTGCAAAGTTTCACGACAATTCTTCCATGAGATTACCATTACCTACTTCTCTACCAACTCAACAAGTTGAGTCACCCTGTCACCAAGAAGGTGACAGGGCGCTCGACCAGCAGACTATCTTAAACAAACCAGAGACGCCTGCCTCGTCTCAGGATGTTTTAACACCTCCGTCACATGACAATAAGGATGGCCTTTCTGTTATTTTTTACATGTAAAAAAGGAAATTATAAGTCCATTTTCAAATTCCATTGAAATTGAAGTTTTATAAATTTCATCAGTAAGTCAATGTTTTGAATGAAATTTCATTCCTTATCAAGACTAAAAGAATAACATAGGTTATTTAAATATGAAAAGAGTGACATAAATAGTCCGAGGTTATAGTAGAAAATATTGTAAGATGTTACCTTTGATAGTTCGTTGCGAGGAGTTAAGATTTTTAAAAGAGACGTCACATGATAATAAATTTTTTCGTTGTAAAATACGGATCAGTAGTATGTAAAATTACTTCTTTGTATTTTTATAACATATTCAGTATTGTAAAGATACATTTTAAATTATCAAAAATTGCCATGAGATTACAAAAATCTAATGATGAGTTTGTTGTGGTTATTATTTGATGTTCACCGTTATTTTTAAAATTTGTAAACATAACCTGCTAGAGGTTATACTTTGAAATACTTGAAAATAGTCGGGTACGAATTTTTGTAAGATTTCCATTACCCTAGCGTTGTTGGCAATCGATGAAATATGATCATGTGAAAACATAAAATTTGGGCGTTAATGGGTTAATGAGTCTATAATACCAATTTTGTTTGCCAGGCTATGAAAACAAACAATTTAACAATTTAACAATTAACAATTCAACTATACCTAAAAACTTTACTATTATTTCTTTAGACATTGTTTCCATGTATACTAGCATCACATGGGATTTGATCGTAAAATCTATCAAAAATAGATGGAAAAGTATTAAACCACATACATTTTAAAATTATAATGATTTTAAGAAGGCATTATTACTATGTTTAAACTCTGCTTATTGCAATTTTGATAATATTATTTATAAATAATCTACCAATGGGTTCACCTCTTTCAGCCACTCTTTCCAATATTGTTATGGAAGAAGCTGAAACTATAATCATAAATGAACTAACTTATTATATTAAATTTTACTATCGTTACATTGATGACACATTGGTCTGTTTACCAAGAAATAAAATTAATGATATTTTTGATAAGTTTAATAGTATACATCCAAATTTAGTGTTTACAAAGGAAAATTCTATCAATGACAGTATTAACTTCCTTGATATTAATATTAAAGTAGAAAATAATAAAATTATCACAAATTGGTACAGAAAAACAATTTGGTCTGGACGTTACTTGAACTTCTATTCAAATCATAGCCTGGCAAACAAAATTGACATTATATACTCATTAACAGACAGAGCTATACTTTTATCACATGAAAAATACCACCATGAAAATTTAAATTTAGTTAAACAAACTTTAATTAAAAATGGATATCCACTAACTTTATTGAATGAAAAAATTGCCAATAGATACAAACATCTTTTAATTAATAAATATCATAATAAAAAATCAAATGAAACTATAGTCTAAAGAGTTAAAAAAAATAATCACTTTACCTTACATTAATAATTTTCAACAACAATTTCATAGGATATTTAAAAACTCTAATTTACAAATCATTTTTACTTATGACAATACTATTCAGCAAAAAATGCTAATATCAGTTCAAACACCTACACCAAAAAAATTTTAATACAATATAGTTTATGAAGTTAAATGTATACAATGCAACAGTTTATATATTGGTCAAACTTGTAAATTTTTACATACTACAATGTTAGAACACGCCAGATCGATTAAAAATTACAGCACCAATAGTACTGCACTTGCACAACATGCACATAAATTTAAACATAATTTTGAGTTTAAAGAAGTAAAAATTTTAGAACATGAACAAAATTTAATGAAAAGACTTTGCCTTGAAATGATTCATATCCAAAAAAATAATAACTCTATTAATTTTAGAACAGACATTGAAAATCTTAGTGACATCTATTTCAATATTATCGAACTTCTTAAATAACCGTTTGCTTAAAATATTTAAATTTAAAAATGTTTCCCGCCTTATTGCTATATAATCGATCTTAACCCTACATTTCTATTACACTTCGTTTTAGTGTCATCATGGACGATCCATGATAGTTATTATGAAAAATTTAACTTATAGATTACAATTTTATAATGAGTAAGTAAAAAACTTCTTTACCAATATTATTTTACATTCAAAATATAGTTTTGATATGCTTCTAATTGGAGGTTGATTTGCTGAATATTATTATCTTCTTTATAGAATTTTTAACTACTAGGATACAAACTTAACCTCTAGCAGGTTATGTTTACAAATTTTAAAAATAACGATGAACATCAAATAATAACCACAACAAACTCATCATTAGATTTTTGTAATCTCATGGCAATTTTTGATAATTTAAAATGTATCTTTACAATACTGAATATGTTATAAAAATACGAAGAAGTAATTTTACATACTATTGATCCGTATTTTACAACGAAAAAATTTATTATCATGTGACGTCTCTTTTAAAAATCTTAACTCCTCGCAACGAACTATCAAAGGTAACATCTTACAATATTTTCTACTATAACCTCGGACTATTTATGTTACTCTTTTCATATTTAAATAACCTACTTACTGATGAAATTAATAAATGGACTTATAATTTCCTTTTTTACATGTAAAAAATACCAGAAAGGCCATCCTTCACTTTGTTAATAATTTAAACTGGTAACAACAAAATTACATACTTCACAAGACAATAAGGAAGCTCCAGGATCCGTCTATTCAGTCCTTACGCCAATATCAACACCTCGGATCAGCATTCCTAAACGAACGCTTCAACCAGCCTAGATTCAGGCTCTTACTGCGACAGGGTCTCGTAGAGATTCCAGTGCCATTTCCAACAAGAAGGGGATCAACATTCTGCTTCCAGCAACGCAGTGTCGTGATAGTGATGTGAAAAGAGAATGAAGTCTCTAGAAAGAAAGGAGGGATGAGGAATGTGACCTAAATTACGAAAATGCGGAACAATTTAAAAACTCTTATGTGTGGAGGCATGAGATAATATAGTCATCATAGTATAATGTTTAAACCTAGTTATAGGATCTGGTGGAAATGATAGTCTCGGAAACTGGCAATGATCGGAGATGACCATTTCTATTCCAGGGCGGGTTTGCTACGGTAGACTCTACGAGACGGGAGTGATCAAATCAAAGATAAGATACTCCCGTGGCCAACGCGTAATTTTATCCTGCGTGCCGTGGCCGAGACACTCTTTTCTTTATTCATCCATTCTATTTCTATCTTCTAGCCGTCAATCGCACGTGCACTCGCTGCACTACAGCTCATGTGAAGATGATAGGGACAGCGCGGGGAAAGGGTGGCGACAACTCTGCTTCATATTCTGGCTCTCTTAATGCAATAGAGTTCCAGCGCAACTTTAAAATGCTGATAAAAATACGAACTAATAATTTTAGCAACATTCATAGTATTTCGTAATAATAATAATCGTTATAATGATAAATGATTACATAATAATAATTAATTATGTGATGATACTTATTATAATAATAATTGACTGTATAACAATAATAATTATTGGAACGATAATTCCAATAACGTGAATTAAACGATTGACTTTGATTTGACATTAGTGCACGTGTCCTGCAAAAATGTTAAGCTAGCGCGTTATCAGCATCAGCATTTTAAGGTCGCGCCACATCCTGCCTTCGTTCTCACAGTAGTCAGCAGAAGTCAAGTTACGAATTCGCAAAAGTCCCTTCCATACGTACACCCACGACGCTAATTTTAACCGATCCTCGCCAGCATTCCTCTTCGATTTCTTGGGCGGACAAGATGTCCAGCGGGTCGTGTGGTCCGTGTTTCCCATCCCGCATCGCGTCGTGAGAGTTACTTTGAAGGCTCCTCAGAGTCGAAAATTCGAGTACACTAGAGAGTGTTTCGGGACGTAAATCGGGTAAACGAATCGCGTAAAAACAAACTTAAAAGCTGTGTACAACCGGTCCAGTTCGGGAGTGAAACAAAGTGTTAACCGCTGCGTTTCAAGGGACAAGAAACCTAAGAAGCTTGTGCACGTATCACCCCGATTTGTAAGACCACGTTGGTAAAATCGGTGCGATTCGACGTATTTAAAAACTCGAAATTTCAATCTAGGGTTTGTGCAAAAATTACCACAGAATTTCGCGGTAGCCTTTGGAGTGACATCTCACGGCGTGAAAGTGAAAATGGTGTTGTGTGCCGCTAGGGAAACCCAGGAGAGGGATTCATAGCCCGGGAAAGCAAGGTAAGAGTATGTATTCTCCACCTCCCTTTCTCACGCTCTCTCTGTCTCTCTTAACTGAGCTTACAGCTGACTTACGCAGCAAAACTAAATTAATCTTAGCGGCAGCCCGATGATTATTTTTCGTAGTGAAACGAACAGAGTTTTTGCCCTTCGACTCTTTTTGCTCGAAGGTCAGGCGGTAGTATTAAGGTCGTAACAATTTTGGTAATTTTCAAAAATAACAAAATTATGTTATTTGTGCCGTATTACAATTTTCAAGCATTTTGTCGTCTAAATCAAACGACGAAAGGTATTTCCCCAGGAAATAGAGCTCAGAGGACGATTCCCCACAACAATTAAAATAAACAAAGTGATGTGAATCACTTTGGCTGTTTGGTCGCTCCGGCGAACGAAATGAGGCAATTACTTCTCATTCTTCTCTCGTAACACCTCTTTTCAGGTCTTTGAGTGGGATAGTTGCTTTTGAAAATTTTGGTTAAAATAAAAATTGCCCATTCTCGGAAGGATCATTGGGAGAGAAGTAGCAGGTGTACACACGCACATCCGCCACCTCCACTCAATCGAACCCCGCGTCGGTCTCCAGAAAATCTCCTATGCTCAAAACAGGGCTACAAACAAGGATCGCAGCCCTCCATGATGCATCCTGGTAACAAAACCGCTCCCCGAAGCATGAACGACATCTTTTTTACCCCTATCAGCACAAGTCAGGCACTGGCACTGGTCCCGCTACATCCACTACTACTCTAAAAATATTTCCTCGTTGCTCTTTGAAGCATATAAACCTACTTTGATCTGCTACCTTTAAGATTTAAATATTTCTTGATATGTAAAAAATTCCAAAACTGATTTTTACATTTATCATTCATTTAGACAGAGAAGAGGGCAAAGAAAAATATTTACCTTGTGTGAAAATTCTCTGATTCAAATTGAACTTGGAGCCAGACAGGGGCTCGAATAGAGAGGTTAACAATGTGTCATATGGCGTTGCATGATTCATCCGCCAGCCGTTCTTAAATCAGGCCTATCGTTTGATTCTAACCCACGGCTTGATACGTCTTGGCCACGAAAGAGTTCTGCATGGGGTTCTTGATAGTAGAGTGGCTGCAAAAGACTTTTTCAAAGATATTTATAGCAAGAGGATGAAAACATTCAAATTCTGCAATTTATTTTTTAGAATAAACCTCAATCACTTTTTTGAATGTAGTTCAGGTAAATTGAGCCGGATTCAATTAGATATAAATTTCCACCAACCTTGAATTGAAACTGATTCAGTCCGATTAAAATCTGTGCAAGCTTCGGATAAGACCGGATTCAGCTGGATCGAAATCTGTCGTCTTCGGATTAGATCGCATGTAGTCGGATCTACATCTTTGCCGACCTCGGATTAGATTAGATTCATTCAAGCTAGATTTGTATTTTTTCGCGTATTCGTTTGAAATGAAATTGATTTGTTCGTACACACATTTTGGAATAGAACGATTTCAGACGGTTATAATTTTTACATACGGAAACATTTGTTCCGGGAAAATTCTGAAACTTCGTACCCAAGTTTGGGATACAAGGACATTTTTTTGCACATGCGTATCCGACCAGATGAATACTACATGATTTCAGGAATAACTAAAAAAAGTTTAGAAATTTTTCTGGAACTGTTTATATTCTCTCCAAGGAATAAAATGAGATGTTACAGAACTCGATTGAAATAACTATGGAAAATATGATAAACAATTTAGAAAGTATTCATCAGCTACATTAATAAATTATTAGAAAATTATCGAGTGCAGAGTTTAGAAACAGTTACGAATGAATCAAGGCATCACGGAATAAAAATTGGTATATTTCCTTTTTCTTCGTAACTCTTCTTTTCTTTAGACATTCTTTCCACATATTTACACATGTACATGTTTATACATACATATACAATCCATTCATTTATTAGAATATATCAGTTGAAATAAATTATAAATAATGTAAATAGTTAATAGTTAACACAGGATAAAGTATTAAATTGTATTGAAAAGCTAAAACGAAAAAAATCGCATGAGAAGAAGCCGGCAGGAATCGAACACAGGTCTCTGAATCAGCTCGTTAATGCCAATATGCTAGAACATATTATGAAGACTGGATGAAATTTGAGCCTAATGACTAATTCACCCAATAACTCATGCATTGTCAATTACAATATTGTTGAGTTAGTAATATATTTTCTTTCATAAGATTTTTGAATAGATAAGAACTTTTTCAATTCTGTTATCAATATATTAACATAAAGTAATAAAAGATAAATTGGTAATAAATTGCTTGTAATTTACAGAAATATTACAAAAATAAATACGTATAATACACATTTATATTCATAACGTCAAATTGCGGTATTTTCATCTGGTTTATGCGTTTCACATACACAGTGTGTCTCAAAAATAACTTTTTAAACTCGGTTTTTGGGATGTTCTTTAGGACCTGTGTCACAGCTGATTGAATGGTTAGAAAGTCATCGTAAAAAGCTCCTTCCATTGCAGTTTTTAGTTTTGGGAACAGAAAATATTCACACGGTGATAGATCAGGCGAATACGGAGGGTAGTCCATGACACAAATCTGTTTTTTCATCAAAAATTCGTTGACTTTTTTGGTCTTGTGAGGTGGTGCATTTAACTGATGTGGGACAAAACGTACAAAGACCTTTCTTTTACCCAAATCTTCAGTTAATATTGTGTAGATTGTACAGCAAGATGAATTTAATTTTTCTGCCAGCACTCTCACAGTGAAATTTGCATCGATAGCGATTATATCACGTACTTTTTCCACTAACTCAGCACGATTTGACGCTTCTGGTCGTCCAGGTCTTGGATCATCATTTAAATCGTCACGGCCATTTTTAAATCGTGTGAACCACGTATAAACTTGAGTACAACTCATACAATCATCACCATCATCTTTTTTCATCAATTCGTATGTCTCAGCGAATTTTCTTCAAGTTTAACACAAAATTTTATATTTCCTCTTTGTTCCATTTTTGTTTTGTAACCTTAGCACACTTTTTCTTTTATTGAACCGAACACTACCAAACACAACCGACTGCACACCTCTCTCCCCGGGGCGTCTGGACCCGACCGCCTTGAAAGACCGACCGAACCGACCCTCAGCCCTCTGGATTTTTTTTGGCGTCATATACTTTTGTTTGTGTGAAAATATCTGATTTTGTGCCAAATAATCGTCATTTACGGAGATGCTGCTCTAAGTGAAACAACGTGCCATGATTGGTTCCGTCGCTTCAAAGACGGTGATTAGGAGTTTCTCGCCAAGCCATTTCCAAGCGATTTCGTGCGTTGGGAATGATTCAAAAACAAGGACATTATTTAGAAATGAGGCCAATCTTAAATAGATTCCATTATTTGGTACAAACTTGCTATCTATTTTATGGTCCAGAAGATGATAATTTTGTTTGAGTATACCCTGAACAGCTTCAAGCACCCATCGAATTTTAGTCACAAGTCGTTGCTTGTTGGATTCTTCTGTTGACAATTGCTTTCTTTTACCTTTTAAGGCATGTATCACTACTTTGAAATTTTTTTTTACAAATATTTAACTACGTCAAGGAAACGTCGATCAAGAACAAAGACATCATTCGTCCTCAAAAAATTTCATAAACCATTTGGATCCTCATTGGTGGTTTTCGTGATATCCGCATCATATTCCGAAATTGACGATTTTTTAAAGTTTAGAATGACAATCACCGCACATAAGTTTTTGATGTAATTTGGATAATAGGATCGCAATAAATATTTGAATCGCAAAGGTTATGTTTTCAACTGAGTAGAGTAACGCATGAACGACTATTGCTGACAAGAAACAAACGAAGATCGCAAAGTAGATGGCACATTTACTAACGAGAATTAAGCACAAGAAATAAGTAAAGATCGTAAGAGACACTTGCAATAATTGAAAGATTGTAATAAGTAGTGAGATCAATAAAGTTATCTTGGCAAACAAATAAAATAACGTACAGGCGAGATTAATTACCAGGATTAAATGAAGCGGGCACTGTGAATGGACGAACATATTAGAAACAAAAATAGGGAAGAATTGAAAATCACACAATGAGATGGCACATAAACGAAAATTACGAACAAGAACAAATGAAAATCGCAGAGTGGAATGACGCATCAACGTGTAACACTGACAAGAAACAAACGAAAAGCGCAAGATTGTGAGTAAAATTATATTATAAAAAACACATGTGTACTGACTGTGGTATATTTTTAAAAACATCCTAATTATAATAAAACACCCCGATTTGCAAGAGGCGAGGGTCCTCACGATAATAAAGCAACCTGGAGAAAGGAGTTTAAAATCATACTGCAACCTCCTCGTGGTGAACTCTGGAAACGTATAATATGCGCTTAAACACTAGATATCTTCTTATATAGTTTATAATAGTTGCCTGAATTTGCCTGAGACACTGCTCTCTGAAAGTAGTGTATTTCTAGCAAAACGATATCAAAATACGATTTTTAACTGAAAATGTGAAGAAAAGAATTCTACAAATGACACGAATAATATGCACGTGAAAAAAACTTAGGTATGTTTTATATTATTAATTATAATGACCGTGTGAATTAATTAACTTTTATTATGAATTAACCTTAATTCAATTCATAAGTACGTGCAAAATAACACTATCCAGTTAACACGAATGTTATACGCGTTAAGAAACCTAGACTTATCCTTGTATAAGTTATTATGATCTGCTAGTTAATTAGTATGTGTAATACGTGCGTAAAAGACTAGACTTACTTTTTTTCTTAATTTATAATAATAGTACTTTGCTGAGAACAATAATTTTATCTAGTGGCTATTGTTCACGTTTGGACATACGATAACTTTTAAGTACGTTATTGTGCAGCGGCGGCATTCCGAAATAAACGACTCAACCCTCCACTGTTGCTGTAAAGTGAAAAAAATTAGCAATGACGACAAAGGGCTACTGCAGGTCAATAGACAGACATTTTTTAGCTTACGGTTGAAGCATTTCATGAATATTGATTACATTGATTTGGTAAAAAAATTTAATCGCCTTAACCAGCTTCTGCGTCCGCGCGTAAAGGCGTAAGCCTTTCTGGTATCTCTGAAAGGTCCCCTGGTTAGAGACACCTTCAGGTCTATCGTTGATCCATGATCGGAGAAGCCTCTTACCCGCTTCTTCGGATCCTGCAGTTCGATTACCCCCTCAACGGTCTTTATTCCTAGCCGAAACTTCCACCCAATCCTTCTCTTTTGTAGCAGTTCTCGACCTCTTCTTCTTTGTTAAAGTCTCATACGGACTCATGGTTGACTCTCTAGCCCGCTTCCGTAAGTTCAGAGTAGACTTCACCCTGAATTATGGGGCTGTCTGGCAGCCATCATTCCTAGCGCCATCCCGGCTTTCAATTTCCTGCTCCGGTCTTCTACCAACCGTCACTCCTAGCTCGTAATTGGTGAGAACATGTTTTCTTTCGTCCTACTGAACGCCTCTCATACCCTTCACGGTTACTCCAACCTCCGTAATGCGGCCCAGTATTTTTTGGAACGCCCTACGCATGCCCCCCTTACTTTCCGAATTTCCACCGTCTTCATACTCCGCCATTACATCCGAATCTCCTCAAAAATATCCTCACACATACTTTTGTTCAAGTCTTCATTCTCTATTTTTATACCACGATTATTTAGAGAAGTATACGGTCCACCCCTGCAGAGCCGTGCATTCAAGGGTAAGGTCTGAATAGTCTTAGAGGCAAACTGGTCCTAGAGACACCGTAAAGGATATGGCCATGTAGCCCTCGGCACGATAGTCAACACCTTGACATGGCAGTTATTCCTTCGGGACCATCCTTGAAATATTGCCAGCGAGTGCTTATTTAGTTTTGTATCTGTATTTAGCCGTAACTCTTGGTACAGAGACCCTCTATCCGCAACCTGAGGAGGCGCCCTGTGGCCTGTTTCTAGGGCCTCCTGTTCGATTTCAAATGTAACCAAAGCAGCGACGGGATAGAACATAGGTTAGAATTTGCTAAAGGGAAGTAAGTGTACTTACTGCTCGTTGGTCCGCTTGCAATCAATTATATTGATATATATTGATATAATTTACAGTAATCTGTGGGTATAGGGTTCCAAAGAGAATAACCTCCCTCCTGATCCATGCAGCTACCTTTTAAAAGTGAGCATATAGTTCCTGATTGTAATTGAATTGTATTAGAATTTAATTTGATTTGAGCTATTTGCTCACTTAGGGTTATTTTTACTGTTCCTTACACTACAACATTTTCCCACGTTCCGAAGGGATCTGAATAACCTACACTGTTACATTTTCCTTCTGAATTTATATATCCTGAAAACATTACACTATGAGTTATGGATTGATTGATTTTAATTCCATGTATAATATTTGAATCGGTGATTTTTAATATGCCAGTTTTGTGAACTTCTTCACAAGCGCTTTTACTAATTTCAGAAATAAATTCGTTTTCGCCATTTAACACAATAGATATATGTGAGTGCATTCCGCAATAATATACAGTTCTATGTAAGTCGATTTTACATTGTATTACCTTTGTTTTGCTGTAATCATTAATTTGTAAAAGCTGTACATAATTTCGCGTTACATTGATGTTTGGTACTGGTATTTCGCATTTTCCTACTTCCAATAGCGATAAAGTTGTAATATTTAGATATCGTGACCCACAATCGTATACAATGAAGCCAAAGGAGTGGTTTATAATTACAAGAAGTAATAACCAAATCATCTGTAAATAAAAGAAGCATTAGTATTGTACATAAGGGTTTAATTTTTTTCCCTTTTGAAATTTTCTAGTGATAATTATTTGTTAACTGCAACTAATCATCAGTAGTCTGTTTGCATTTATTTTTCTTCAGTTTTATTGCGTGATTAATGTGTGAAATTCTGAGTCGATTTGCATGAACTATTTTATTGCCTTTGTTGTATTGAATTTTTATATTATTTTTATTAATGATTTCTAAAATTCTATGTGGTCCTGAATAATGATCCAGTGTCCCCAAAACGTGGGATTTTTCGGCCCCCACCACGTTCCCATCTGGGAGAAACACATGCAAACGTGGCGTGTCAGTGTGTCGGCTCTGCTACACGCTGCGGTCACCAGCTACGTGTAAAGCCGAAGGTGCACGAAGACGGACTTCGTTACAATGCTTGAGTTTTCAAGTTATTTTTAGATTTCACGCTTTCGTTTATCGAGTCGAAATTAAGAATTGTATTTTTCTCGAGTACGTGCAAAAGAGGCGCGAAGCAGACGACGAATTTGAATTTACGAAGTATATAGTTCAAGAAATAACACTTTTCTTCAATTTCTTGAAGAAAGTCTGCATGAAATAAACATCAGTATGATCTTGGAAAATTTCATGAGGATTTCAACACTTCAAAAATAAACTTTCAGTGAAATTTAGTGACAATAAATGTATAAAATTTGAATCAATATATAATTTTCCATTCAAATTTATATACTTCTTACTAATTTTGTACATTTAACAATTTTTCAATTAGAACAATATTTTCTATCAAGATAAAATGAACATAAAATTCAAGTTCATAATTTATATTTTCAGTTATATGTTAGAAATATTTTCATCTCACATTTTTGTAGCCTAAGCACAAACTTTTCATTCCAAAACTTAAAATCTCTACGGAAATGGAAAATTGTCTAATAGCAGTAGAAAAATTAAAAAGCTAAAATATGTGTTTATTGGTATTTCCATATTAACATATAAATATCAATCAACTTTAAATTTTACATAAAAATGTTCGTTCGAAGTGTTCAAATCTTGTTACAATTTGACAAGATTTTATGGAGGAGTGCAATCTTTTGGATGAAATATTTTGTAGTTCTTAATTTGTCTGTCCGTCTGAAATCGTAGTAAGATTTGAACAGTAAACAACAAATTTTCCAATAGAATTCAGGATCAATAATAATTGATTCAGGAAATACTTCAACTCTGTAGAGCATTTTTGTATTTCGAATTCAAAATGTGTGCTTAAGCCACAAAAAAGTAAGCTGAAAATGTAGATATAAAACTAATTATGTCATGTTTAGGTCTTCTTAATGGAAAATACTTTGCATATAATTCTCTAATTCGATATTTTTTTAATGTATGAACATTCAAGAAATTGATAAATATTCCATCTTTTTATAGGAACTAAAAATTTCCGGATAATGCTTTGATTGAGAAAGCTAAAAATTTGTCAAATATTGATATAAATTGCAATTTTACAATTGCATTATTTTTAAAATATTTTAACATCTCTTCAATCTTGATAATTCTTACAGAAGTTTATTTCATGTGAGTGACTTTTTCTTTTTCTAATGAAAGATTTCGTAATTCTAAATTCGGCCCAATTCGTAACATTGTAAAAAGATTTTAAAACTTCATAAAAATTTTTTTTCTGTTTTATTCAAAGTCAATAAATATTCAATGTTTGGAATCGAAATATTAAGTAAATGATTTTTAATTTCTGGGAATAAACTGCTTTAATAAGACAATCTTTCTTCTTTGTGAGAAATCTCAATTTTAAAATTAAAATTCTACGCATAGGATACAAAAACCACTGATGATTCAGTAAAAAGGCAAATCACTGATTCAATCAGTGAAAATTTGACTGATTCAGATTTAGAGTGTATACAAATTTCAAATATAAAGTGTACTCTGTACATTAATCAAACAAATTTAGAAGATGAATATTTTAATAAATATTCCTAAATATTATTGGAATATGATACATATCGATTTAGAAAAACTTCTTCAAAGTACTCAGACATTTTTCTTATTTTACGACCTTCTTGCACCATGTTTGACCTTTGGGTAGTATTCAAGAAAACAATTGTAGACATACCTTCATTACTTAGTAAAATACTATGAAGACTTGCTTTTTAAATTAAAGCGAAAACTTTTAAAACCTTTAACAATCGGTTGCATAGATTCTGCTCTAATCTTGGACGCAATTAGAGAAATAGGTTTTTTTGCTTTCTTTAGATCTAGTTTTTGCCTTAAACATAAAAGAAAGAAAACACATTTGAAATATTAAAATAAAAAAGCTGGTTCATTCTTAGAGAATCCCAAATATTCTGAAATAAAACTCCTTTCCACACCACCACGGAGGTAGAGTTTACTAGTAATAGTTCAATAAATTTTATGTACTCTAAATAAATTTTTTCGTAATTGCAGAAAACTTATTCCAAATACAAAAATTGTATCTTTAAATGTACAGGATAATTAATTATAAAAATCGTTCGAATTTGAATTTCAAGGACTTGTACACACTTTCAAGGCACATCGTTTTTCCTTTTGCAAAAATTTTTAAAACTTATAATTTTGCAAGTAATTGGGAGAAGTACATTTAAAAAAAAATTGTTTTATCTACTTCCACTCGCGCTAGCTTAACAAATTTTCAGAATTTTACGATTTTATTAATATTGTATTAAGTGTCTACATTTTCTGAAACTATCTACAGGAGAAAAATTTTAATACTTTAGTAAAGAAAGTTTTCTGAAAAGTTGTAGCTCAATCAGATTAATAGCCAAAAAGTTACCAATGTTTTAAATCGCAAACGAACGGTATAGAGGTCAAATTGGAGACGAAAACAAATAATAATAGCAACCTTCTTTTGTTTTCTTCTAAGATATACTTGATTCTCGCTTTATGCGTTATTTGAGAAGTCAAGAGTGTGGATTCTTCATATTTTTATCGTAATTCCTTATTGAAAACGGCAAAAGTAAGAATATTATATTATTATTTGGTGATACGTGAGTGCTCTTACGTACGTTATTGTTTGATGCTTGTGGGTAAGTTTATTTTGTGAAACTTAATTTGTGTGCAGATTACAAATTATTCACATTCGCTCAATTTTATCGACTTTTCATCTTATTAATTCTTTTCAAATAATTCTGTTTTCCTTCGTCGTATAATTTATTGTTCACAATGAGTAATCCGGTTGACCCAAATTCGAGTGTTTTGAAGGACAGCCAGGTTCAAACGAAGGTTGACCACTGTTTGAACTCTGGTTCAAACGAATGTCAACCCGCTAGAAAAGTCATGAAAAATGAAAAAAACTTTCAGTTGGGATGGTTTGAGGAATTTCCGTCGTGGAGAGAGTGGGTGGTTACATTAGCAGATGAAACAAGATTTCATTGCAAAATTTGCAATAAAACGTTGCTATGTGGCAAATCGGAAATTGAAAAGTATGAAGCATCTTTATCACACAGAAAGAAGCAAGAGTTTTTCAAATAAATTAGAATGTTATGGAGTAGTAAGTGAAAATTCTTCTAATGTAACTGCCAATTCTTACAGTGTTGAACCTTGTGTAGCAAGTTCTTCTGCTTCAGAATTCACAAATTCCACGATTCCGGAAAGTGTTACTTTCAAACAGAAAGTACAAGAAGCAGAGATTAGGATTAGTACATTTTTCGTAGAGCATAATTTACCATTCGCGATTTCATCAGAATTGATAGGACTTTTCCAAGATATGGAACCTTCGGTTTTAAAAGACGTTAGATTGAGCCACACTAAAATGGTCCTAGTTGTAAATAACGTCGTATGTGCTGCTGAAACTGATCGCATGGCAAATATTTTGCGTAAGCAATCATTTTCAGTGTACGAAGACGAAACGACCGACAGGACTCTAGAAAAGTGGCTGTCATTAATGGTTCGATATGTGGAGCCAACGACATTTTCTGTCAGGGTGGAATTGCTCCAGCTTATTAATGTAAATGCTTCGGATTGTTCTGCCTCTAAAATTTTTGATGCGTTCGAAAAAGCATTGTCCGGGCAGAAAATCCCTTTATCTAATATCTGTGCTTTAGCTTGTGATAATGCACAGGTGATGGTCGTCAATAGGTCCTCATTTGAAACAAAATTAAAGGAAAAAAGTCCCCGTTTAATTGTTTTCCCGTGTGTCTCGCATTCGTCAGCAATTGTAGCAAAATATGCTTGTGCCACAATCCCAGATGTAGAGGATTTAATCAAAGATTTTCCAGCTTTTCTTAATGCTAGCTCCAAGCGAACGGCTATTTTTCGATTGATTGTTTTGGAATTAGGAAATGACTATCAAAAAATTCCTAGTCATTCTGAAACTCGCTGGCTTGTCCGCTATCGATGCATAGATATTATAATAAAGAATTGGGAAGTTATTCTCCAGTATCTTATGGTCCTCGTATCTGAGAAGGTAGAGAAGGCCAAAGACTTGTTAGGAAAAATGCAGAATCGTTTGACACTCGCATATTTCCTATTCTTGAAATTTACTTTGAATAGGTTCAACGTATACAATGCGAAATTTCAAAGTCGCGAAACAATGGTTCAGGAACTCCAGCCAAACTCGGCTAAATTCTTCGAATGGATTCTTAGCAGTTATTTGAAAGAGGGTCTTCTTCAACCGAATTTATTCTTTCAAATCATTAGAAATGTTAACTTTGCAGATCCTAGTAATCAAAAGCCGCTTCAAGACATTGACGTTGGTAAGGCAAGCGAAGAAATTCGCAATCGACTTCCTTTTGATGACATCTTTTTGTCTTGCGTTGCTGTTTTCCGGCCTCAAGTAGCTTTCTATGCTGATCGAAGCGAAACTTTTCCTAGGGTCTGGAAAGTTTGTCAAGATTTAGGGTCGTTTGATAGAATAGGTGTACAAAAAGAGTGGGATTCTTTACTCAAAAGCAGACAGGAACTCAAAGAAAAGTGGTCGAATTTATCTTTTGACGAAATGTGGTCTAGTATCGGTGTATCTTCGACGAGTACAGGAGAAAAACTTTTTCCAAATTTGACCTCAGTATTGAATCATGTTCGGAGTCTTCCTCATTCAAATGCTAAGGCGGAGCGAGGTTTCTCCATGCTCACGGACGCGAAAACTCCCAAAAGAAATCGCTTAGGAAACAGGACGGTCAACTCAATTTGTGTTACTCGATCAGCCCTAAAGGCGAGAGCTGAAACAGCCAGAACAACGAGCATCACTTCGAAGCATTTGCAATTAATGACCGAAAATCTATATGAGATGGCAGAAAGTGATAGGGAAAGTGGTTTGTCGCTCTTCGCTCACGAAGGAGAGGATTAATTCTAATGGCCAAGGCATGGCGTTAATCAATTTCAAACCCCTTTCTTACTCACAAAATAATGACATTTTATTTCTTATATCAGAGATACGTTCTTTATTCCTTTCTTCGCGTGCCTCGGGTATGGAAATTGTTTAGTTTTAATTATTATTTTGTGAGTAAGAAAACATACTGAAATTGAGTAATATCACGCTTCGGGCATAAGTGAGAGGCAAGGGGACTCACAATAATCAAGCACCCCAAATCATCCCGAGTTAATCAAACTTCTTCATTATTTGATTTAAAACAAAACATTTTTGTTCGACGTATACTGGCATTTGATCTAAAAAATCTAAAAAATTCTAAATTCCAATAATATTTAGGAATATTTATTAAAATATTCATCTTCTAAATTTGTTTGATTAATGTACAGAGTACACTTTATATTTGAAATTTGTATAAACTCTAAATCTGAATCAGTCAAATTTTCACTGATTGAATCAGTGATTTTCCTTTTTACTGAATCATCAGTGGAAAGAATATTTTTACTGTTAAATCAGTTACTTTTCACTGAAGTAACAGTGAAATTTGACTGATTCACAGTAACCTGTTTTTAGTTATTTAAATCAGTCAAATTTCACTGATAATCAGTAGATTTTGACTGATTCATATTTGAAATTTGTACAGTTTTTAAAAAAATCCGAAACTTTTTGAATTTAGTAGTTTATTTATAAAATTTGAGAATGTTGTAGTTGATATTTCTATATAGAACTTTAAGCATTTATGGACATAAAATTTCATTTAAAGTTTCTTCTATCGGTATTCAAAACTTTCAACAATTTTGCAAGATCAGTCAAATGCAAAATTTGACAAAGTATTTAATCAAAATATTTACATTTATTTTTTAAATATTTTGTAAATAATTCGACTAAAATAATGATTAATAAGATTTTGTAACATTGTGGGAATATTGGAACGCTGCAAGATTAAATTTTGAGTACAATTTTCAATTAATGAATGTTTAAAGAATTGAGTGAAAGCATCAATTAAAAAATATTTTTACTTTATAAATTTGATTAAGTGCAGTAATAAGAAAATTTTGACTTTCTATAAAGCATTTCATTTATCTGATTAAAATTCTGTGCATACGTCACTAAAACGTAATATTAAAAAACTTTAAACTGCTTTTACCATCAATCTATGAATGTGGATTTTAAACCGTAATTTAATGTGTCTTATTTTTTTTTCATAAAATATTTTTAACATAATTTTTTGCTTAAAGTAGCCGATTTACTCGATTAAAAATTGGTCAACTTGTATATTCAAAAATTCTGTAATAAAAGTATTTTCATATTATGATTTTGTATCCTATGCGTAGAATTTTAATTTTAAAATTGAGATTTCTCACAAAGAAGAAAGATTGTCTTATTAAAGCAGTTTATTCCCAGAAATTAAAAATCATTTACTTAATATTTCGATTCCAAACATTGAATATTTATTGACTTTGAATAAAACAGAAAAAAATTTTTATGAAGTTTTAAAATCTTTTTACAATGTTACGAATTGGGCCGAATTTAGAATTACGAAATCTTTCATTAGAAAAAGAAAAAGTCACTCACATGAAATAAACTTCTGTAAGAATTATCAAGATTGAAGAGATGTTAAAATATTTTAAAAATAATGCAATTGTAAAATTGCAATTTATATCAATATTTGACAAATTTTTAGCTTTCTCAATCAAAGCATTATCCGGAAATTTTTAGTTCCTATAAAAAGATGGAATATTTATCAATTTCTTGAATGTTCATACATTAAAAAAATATCGAATTAGAGAATTATATGCAAAGTATTTTCCATTAAGAAGACCTAAACATGACATAATTAGTTTTATATCTACATTTTCAGCTTACTTTTTTGTGGCTTAAGCACACATTTTGAATTCGAAATACAAAAATGCTCTACAGAGTTGAAGTATTTCCTGAATCAATTATTATTGATCCTGAATTCTATTGGAAAATTTGTTGTTTACTGTTCAAATCTTACTACGATTTCAGACGGACAGACAAATTAAGAACTACAAAATATTTCATCCAAAAGATTGCACTCCTCCATAAAATCTTGTCAAATTGTAACAAGATTTGAACACTTCGAACGAACATTTTTATGTAAAATTTAAAGTTGATTGATATTTATATGTTAATATGGAAATACCAATAAACACATATTTTAGCTTTTTAATTTTTCTACTGCTATTAGACAATTTTCCATTTCCGTAGAGATTTTAAGTTTTGGAATGAAAAGTTTGTGCTTAGGCTACAAAAATGTGAGATGAAAATATTTCTAACATATAACTGAAAATATAAATTATGAACTTGAATTTTATGTTCATTTTATCTTGATAGAAAATATTGTTCTAATTGAAAAATTGTTAAATGTACAAAATTAGTAAGAAGTATATAAATTTGAATGGAAAATTATATATTGATTCAAATTTTATACATTTATTGTCACTAAATTTCACTGAAAGTTTATTTTTGAAGTGTTGAAATCCTCATGAAATTTTCCAAGATCATACTGATGTTTATTTCATGCAGACTTTCTTCAAGAAATTGAAGAAAAGTGTTATTTCTTGAACTATATACTTCGTAAATTCAAATTCGTCGTCTGCTTCGCGCCTCTTTTGCACGTACTCGAGAAAAATACAATTCTTAATTTCGACTCGATAAACGAAAGCGTGAAATCTAAAAATAACTTGAAAACTCAAGCATTGTAACGAAGTCCGTCTTCGTGCACCTTCGGCTTTACACGAAGCTGGTGACCGCAGTGCGTAGCAGAGCCGACACACTGACACGCCACGTTTGCATGTGTTTCTCCCAGATGGGAACGTGGTGGGGGCCGAAAAATCCCACGTTCTGGAGACACTGTAATGATCACCAAATTTATTTGGCTTAGGGCCTTTTAAGAGAAAAAGATAATCTCCAATTCTGAAATTTCGGGGATTTATGGTTCTATCGCAATATTTTTTCGAACGTTCCTTGGATCCAATTAGAATATCATAAACAAGAGTTCTTATACCATTTAATCGAGTTACTAAATCAATCAGATATCCTTCATATGAAGGGAGTATATCTGATTCTCTTAAAGGATCACTTGAGGGTGATCTAGCTAATTTACCAAATACTACTTCATAGGGGTATGTTTGGTTCTTTCTGACACACAAGTATTATAATTTAAAATTTCAATTGCTAACCACTCATCCCATTCTTGTTCCGCGGTGGTATATTGCTTTAAAAATTCACCCAAGGAATGATGAGATCTTTGTAATGAACCATTGGGTTGAGGATGAAAAGCTGTGGTTTTAATTTGCTAAATTTTTAATCTTTTAGAAACTCTTTGCATAAGTTTACTTAGAAAATTTTGACCTTGATCAGTGAGCACGACCTTTGGAGCTCCGAATAAACAAATAAATTTCTTTCCAAAGACATCGGCTATGGTTAGTGGCTAGTGTGTCTTTCAGAGGGAAGGCTAAACAGGATTTTGAAAAGTGATCCTGCATTATGAGGATATATTCATATCCATTTTTAGTTTTAGGTAGGGGTCCAACAACATCCAGGACTATTTTGTCAAATACAGTTCCCGGCGTGTCCGTGATTACCATGGGATGTTTTGTCTTCAGCCGTACTAATTTTTTTAACTGGCAGTTTAAACATTGTTGAATCCTCCGTTGAATACCTTCCCTTAAATTTTCCAAATAATAGTTTTGTTTGATCCGGTTGTTTGTTTTAGAAACACCTCTATGACCTCCAATAAGTGAAGAATGTAGTTCTTTGAATACTTCACTTCTTCTTTCGATTGGAACAAACTGTAGTGTTCCGTTGCATATAATAATTTTTATATCTACATCTTTGAATATATTTTTAAAGGCCAGTATTATTTCTGACCATGGTAAATTCTCTATGTTATCACTATGTGCTATACTTAATATTTTTAAATCTAATCGGTGGATTAGGTCTCTTAATTGTTTGAGGACTATATATATATTTTCTCTAATTGTTGAGATTGATTCTTGTTCATTACCTCTTATACAAAGAGCGAAATGATTTATTTTGCTTCCTTTCTCCGTGTGTATAGCAGTAATTTCTTTTAAGGTTTGATTTGTCTCAATTTTATTGAATTCGATTAGATTTCTTGCACCTTTATCGCACGGAGTTCCTGTGCTTGTAACAGAATATAAAATATTGTCTTTTCGAAATTGGATCATTTCCTTAGTTTCGATTATTTGACATTTCAGGTTAGGGTCAAATTCCCTAGTTTCATGATTTGAATTTGAAGAATTGTAGCTTGATGTACTACTAACCTTTAAATATTCTTTGTGTTGAATGAGGGCTTGTTCCTCGAAGTTTGATTCAGTCATTTTGACTATGTCTTCCATATCATCTTCTGTTTTGGATGATACTGATTTTGAAGAAATTTTGTCTGGCGGTAACGCCGCTTTTGCCTTTGGATTAGTTGAATAGCTAGATACACCTTCCGCATCGTTAGGAATGTGTTTTTTTGCTATTTTTCTAGATTCAGGGTTTTTACATTTATCTTGGATCTTCTTCTGGTTTCTTGTAACTACATTACAAGGTTGAATTGGTATTTGTTCGGTTGGATTCCTTGAAAGTGCGTCGGCGTTTAGATTTAATTTTCCTGGCTTATAGATGACTTCGTAGTCAAATTCAGAAAGTTTAAAGCGCCATTTTTGTACCCTAGTATTAAGTTCTGCGGTCTTGAACCATACTAAAGGTTGATGGCCTGTGATTATTTTGATTTTTTTTCCATAAATGTATAAACGCAAGATTTTGACAGCATGAATCATTGCCAGAGCTTCTTTTTCATAAACAAACAATTTTTAGCAGTTATTTTGCATTGCAATACTTACATTTTCTTTAAATTTTTTTATAAAGTTTTGCCCGTTAAAAAATTTAGTCCGTTCAAAAACTGTCCGTTTTAAATAAAAGTGGTATACAAAATGTAAAATAGGTCTTCCTACAAAAATAAATTTTTCTAGCATCGAGTTTTTACAAATATAGACGGTTAATTGTACTTTTATAGCACTTCATACTCCATATGTGGCTGAACATTTGCCAAGCATAATTTTTTTTTTCAATTATAAATTAGTCATCATCGCTGTCTTCGTTTATAACTGTAAGTTTGTAGGAAAACCAATTTTACTTTTTGTGTACCACTTTTATTTAAACGGAAATTTTTTGAACGGACTAAATTTTCAACTTTGTATAGCATTATATGTTTTTTTTAGTAATGGTAATTCTAAAAATTATTAGGAATCTAGGGAAAATCGAGGTTCGATGGTAATTATTCCTTGTGGACTGGAAATTTTTCTTAGCCAAAATACTAAAGATTAGTAAAATGATATGAAACTTCGGTATGGGTTGTAGCAAAGTTCGATACAATCTATAATAAAGTATAATGTAGTTTATCTAAAATTCAGCATTTCACTGCGAAAAATTCTCACTATGACACGTTTATCCTTAAATTGAAACATAGTTTAGCAAAAATTGTAAACTTGAGTCTCTCCGTGTATATTCGAAAAATATTCAAGAATATAAATAGATCATTTTCGCAACGCTCTTTCGACTTGAGAATAATCACAATGAACTATTTGTTCACAATGCATGTAAAAATTTCGATTTTTCGCAAGAAAAAAATTATCAAAATATTTTGCAAAATTTTTGCAAAAGTTTCAGCAGTAAACCGTGTTAGAGATTGATTACCAAATAAATTTTATTTTCATTTGTCTAGTGTTATTATAAAATGTGCTTTTATAGTAAGATGTTGGAAGAATGCGTATTTTGACGCTTTTTCTTTTTTTTACCCCCGTCCACACCTTGCAAAAATCTGCAAAAATTCTGTTTTAATCATCGATAGGCAACTAATGAATAGAATAATTCAAAATAGTGGTCGCGCAAAGCAAACATCAACAAAATTGCGTGCAAAAATTTTCGCAATTTTTTGCATCGCGAATTATGCATAGAAAAATCTGCAAAAATTTACAAATGTGTCTTCTATCGGAAAAAACAACCATGATTTTTTCAAAGTTTCCCTGATTAGTTTAGCTAAAAAAAAGAAAAAAACGAAAATGGAAAATCCGCTATTACTCATTTAAAATGGCAGATAATGATCTGAAAATTTGGGAAAATCATCTCTTGCCCAACCCCTTCCATATGGTTGATGCGAAAATTGATTCGGTTTTAAGGCCGATTTCACATGCAAACCCGGCTATGCCCTTTGAACGATTTTTAAATTCACTTCAATTCGAATTGAGGCCATTTCTTTCAATATAATTTTGATTTTGCGGAATGTTTTATTTTTGAAGTTTATATGATTCAAAAGAAGATTGGTATAATTAGAATAATTTTGTGCTTCAATAGTAATGGATTCTTTTGATCCTTTTGAGAATTTTGTAAAATAGGATTTATATTGATCCTATTGAAATTTAAAATATTTTAAAATTCGGATTGTTTTAATGCATTCTAGAATTTAGTATAAGTTTAGGATTCTTTTTAATCCCTTTTATAATTTTGTAATCTAGGATTTTTTTAATCCCATTTAAAATTTTGAAATATAGAAAAATTTAAAATCTAGATTTAATTTAGAAAATTTTGTAAAAGTTTGTAAAAAATTATTAAATTTGTAACCTTTGTTTGAACCAGGATGGTTACTGGCACCTAAGAAATTATATGGAGGAATATATTTAGAGAAGAAAAAAAATATTATTATAGAAGAGAGAAAGAAGAGTTTAATAGATAAAAGCCAACTTTAATAATAAACTTACTCTTTTTTATTTATAAAGGTCTTGGAGATGTAGAGGAATCCTTGAGAAAAAAATCCTTGAATAAGATGTGAAGTTTGATACCACTGATTTTTACTTTAAAAATTTTTAAGAATGAAGTTTCAAGATGTTGAAGAGAGAGACTGTACTGATTTTAGATTTTTAAGAAAAACTGCGATTTTAGATTTTTTTTGAACTGACTTTTATAGATATTTTCCCGCTTTTTAAGGAATGCTCTATATTCCCTTTCCATAAAGAATGTTCTAACGCTACTTGGTTTTTTATCTTTTGCTCTTCTAATTGGTGTAGATAACCGAGAGCGGTTACTGTCTTGATTCTCATAGGTAGATTTTGTAGCGGGCCTGATATCTGGGTCTAATGGGTGGTACCTAAGTTTCCTCAAGTTCATCTTTTTTCTCAGAGATGTCGACATTTGTACTATTTTACAATGAAATATAAATTTTTACATAGTTATGAATTCAATGTAAAACTAGGGAGGTGAGGGCTCTCGTGTGAACAACGTACCAAAAAAAAACCAAATCTTCGCATACACTCAGTGAGGGCTTAACTTCATTCGAGTGATTTATGTGATAAGGTTATATGCATGGTAATGTTTTTTATGGGTTTCTCACATTGAGATTACGACAGGTCATACGCAACACTCTTCTTTTAGTTGATTTGGACTCAAGCATTTCCAGTCACTCATCTGCCCGCTTTTATAACTTGCAATAGTAACGTAATGTAATATCAATTACAGCATTTGCATAAATCTTAATTGATTCAGAAGCGCCATTTCATTACTCCTCTTACTTCTGTTTAATAGTAATTATGAATACAATATTATAGTCAACTATAAATTGTAAATAAATGATCCAGAAGCGCCTCCCCATTCCTCCCCTTGCTTCTGGTCAACAATAATTTATAATATATCATGATATGATTACTATAAATTTTGAATAATTCAAATGCACCACGCCATTCCTTCCCTTGCTTTTGGTTCACAGTAATTTCATAGACAATAATATTCGGAAGAAAATGGATAATTAAAGAAGTACTTACAAGTTACACATGCAAAAATCGAAGTTTGAAAATAATGTTTTGTCAGGAATCGTAATCTCAATGTGAGAAACCCGTAAAAAACATTACCATGCATATAACCTCATCACATAAATCACTCGAATGAAGTTCAGCCCTCACTGAGCGTATGCGAAGATTTGGTTTTTTTTTTTGGTACGTTGTTCACACGAGAGTCCTCACCTCCCGAGTTTTACATTGAAAATGTTTTTTTTGGGCGATATGGATATTTTTTGGTAAACTAATGTCAACTGCCACTTACTTACTCTAATTTTCTGAAGTTACGTTATATTGATTTAATCATGATTTTATTATAATTTGACATACATTTTAATGATTTTATTTGATTAAAATATTTTCCACTCAATTTTTTAATTTATATAATTGAGTCACGTATTATAAAAATGTTTTAAAACTATTTTATTCGAAATAAATATTTTATATTTGTATTTTATATAATAGAAATCGTAAAATGTAATTTCGTATGCAAATTTAGATGTAATTTTGGTTTTTTCAATACTGAAACCTTTTATTCACTGTTTTATAATGAAATTCATATGTGAATAATATTACGTGATTTAAAAATTTTTCAAAGTATTTTATTTGAATGAAATTTTTTTCAATGTTGCCTTACACCAGAGATGAAACTCTACTGTATAATTTTGAGTGTATGATTAGATATAATATATGTATTGCTCAAGTATTTTAATATTTTATCTTTCAAACTCCAATATCATATTTTATCATTCCTTAATATATAATATTCTTTACATAATTTTCTAATTGAATTATTTGATTTGTATAGATAAAAAATATTGAAATTAATATTTCGTTTTGAAGCTTTGACAATTTATTGACTTTAAATTTCATTAGAAAATGATTTTTCAAGTGTTTAAATAATCCTAAAATTTAAAATAAAATGTTTAGATATTCATTTTAGGTGAATGTTTTTAAAAATATATAAGAAAGAAAGGTAATATCTTACATGATATATTTCGTGATGTTAAATTTGTCGTCTGCTTCACGCCACTTTGACACGAAGTCGAGAGAAACAAAAGGAAGGAAGGATGCATGCCAAAATCCCGACGAGTCAAAATCCCGACTAGTGTAGTGTGAACGAGTTTTCCATGGAAAATAAGAGCATGACCGAAACATACAGGAAATGGGCGTGTGCTGTGTATTGAGACAACTGTGCAATATTAGCTATCCTATCTGCTCGCTAGGTGGTGCTGACCATGAAATAAATCCCATACGCATAAATAAAGAAAATATAATGTATGTAATGTAGAATATAAAAATACATTTATGATAAAATCAATAACATTCTTTTCAATAAAATTGAGAATTAATTAAACCAAACACTATCTGATTAAAATAGATTGTAATGTTTTTATAAAAAGTGACTAGTTTCAAGGTTATGTGTGAAAAATCATCATTAATTGGGAAGAATTCGATCTTAATTAAACAGATGGTAATGTTTTTATATGAAATCACTAGTTTTAAGGTTATGTGCGAAAAATCATCATTACTTAGACCAAACTCGATATGATTAAAATAGATGGTAATTTTTTTATATATAATCACTAGATTTATGGTTATGTGCGGAAAATCATTATAAATTGGACCAAACTCGATATGATTAAAATAGATGGTAATTTTTTTATATAAAATCAATAGATTTAAGGTTATCATCGAAAATTCTCAATTAATTGAACTTTTTGTAAAACCATCACTTGTGCAAATCAGATCGAGTTTGGTGGAATTACTGATGATTTTTTGCACATACCCTTGAAACTAGTCACTTTTCATAGAAACATCATCATCTGCTTAAATCAGATCGAGTTTGGTACAATTCATGATGAATTTTCTCACATAGCCTTAAATCTAGTTATTTTTATATAAAAACATTACCATCTATTTGAATCAGATCGAGTATGGTCCAATTAATTATGATTTTTGGCACATACCCTTGAAACTAGTCACTTTTCATAGAAACATCATCATCTGCTTAAATCAGATCGAGTTTGGTCCAATTCATGATGAATTTTCTCACATAACCTTAAATCTAGTTATTTTTATATAAAAACATTACCATATATTTGAATCAGATCGAGTATGGTCCAATTAATAATGATTTTTCGTACATAACCTTAAAACTAGTGATTTTATATAAAAACATTACCATATATTTGAATCAGATCGAGTATGGTCCAATTAATAATGATTTTTCGTACATAACCTTAAAACTAGTGATTTTATATGAAAAAATTACCGTCTATTTCAATCATATCGAGTTTGATCCAATTAATGATGATTTTCCGCACATAACCTTAAAACTAGTGATTTAATATAAAAACATTACCATCTATTTCAATTAGATCGAGTTAAATAGGATAGCTAATCTTCCACAGTTGACTTGACACACAGCACACGCCCATCTCTTGTTTGTTTCGGTCATGCTTTTATTTTCCATAGAAAACTCGTTCATACTACATTAGTCGGGATTATGACATACATCCGCGAGGAAGTGGGGACACACTGACACGGCGCGCTTGATTGGCTGTGCTCCCTCTTGGGAGCGTGGTTTGCTATTGTTGTCGCTTGACATACCACACAATCAAACGAAAAGAGGGGAATTCCCTAGGTTTGGTAACTATACACACAGATACATACTAACACAATCAAGAAAAAGTAAGAGAGTTCCCTGGATTCTGGTAACAAAAAGCGTTACGTTGCCTAAAGGCCAGAAATGTTTTTTCGGTGGATTCCAGAAAGAATTCAAGCGGCCTGTCGGTGAAATAAAGTGCTGTTCATAAATAATTTCGTGAAGTCAGTGGCAGCTGTCGTTAAAATGAAACAATTTTTGTAAATATTGCCTTCTGTAGTCGGTGCTCGGTGGGAGATCCTTCACCCCTTTCAGACTACAGCCTGCAATGATAATTATTAACAAAATTGAAATGTAGTTATTATAGAATAGTTTCTAAAAACTTCAAATTATTTGTAAATAATAGTTAACTTTTAAATTCATATTCACAATGTCCTATCTTATTTCTAATAATTTTCCTTATTTTGATAAACCATTCTCTATTTCTTAACTTCATTCATACAAGACAAACCATTCAATAATTCAATCTTAATTACAAAAGTTTTGTGATATAAAATTTCAGACGTAATTTACATGATTACGATGACTTTTAAACGGGATATTCTATCATGTTTCAATAATTTATAAACTGAAGAATGATGTAATTAACTGATCTGATTAACGACATTCCTAATTTTTATTGCTGTTAAAAATGGAAACGGAGTTACAATATATTGAAATAAAATTTATAAGTTAATATATTGCAATAAAGTAGGTTTTTTTTATTTTCAAGCAAAGATTCATTCGAAACTTGATGTATTTTCAATTATAAAATCTTAGTTTGTTTGATATTTGATTGGTATTACATTTTCTATGTCCAAAAGAAAAGATGTTATTGGAAAAACAATTAGAATTATTGATTTCAAATAGACCTGAAATATTATTTAGTCTGTTGGAAATATATGCAATATATGTTAATTTTTCAAATATAATTATTGAGTGAAAAATAATGTTAATTTTGTTCTCTGTTTGATTGTAGCTTTCTGCATTTCAAGTTCATTAAGATTTATTTCTATATGACGTTTTTTCAGAACAGGAAATGCATCTAGGTCTATTTGTATTTACTAAAGCTTAACTATAAAAGCACTGGCCCATTTTGGAACCGAGAAAGTCTTTTATGATAGTTACATAAGATTATGTCGGAGACTTCTCATAATTGTATCCCCGTCTATATTTTTATCTGTTGCTAGCGGTAGATAGGTAAAATCTCCAAAAGGGAGTACGATTGTGGGTGGTGTTTCAGTTAAGAGTCCTATTTGCTGTACATATAGGAAGTTAATTATATTTATTAAAAACAGTAGTATTTACAAAGTTCGGGGCTTTATATTGCACCCCGCGCAACCTAACCCTACCAGATATGATTTACCGAACCTAACCTTAAACTCGACTAATGTCAGTTGAGCGCCAGGTTATTTTACTTGGAAAATAACCAAAAATTCAAATTGAAGACAAAGTATGAGTTGACCGACCCACTCATACGGGTCACCCTGTACCTTCGAAATCGAAGCTACAGGGACCACTGAAATTACCGCGGAGAGCGCGGGGTAAGGAGTAGCGTCACTGCTCGCAATCACGAACACTTGATAGTTCGATGTATGTAATTTTATTATTCGTGGGCGCAAGAAACCGTGCCCTTAAAACGACCTTATGAGTTCGAATCCACTATTTACGCGGGCACTGACTCTAATTTTACGTTTCACTAATGAGGCTGACCGAGAGTCTGCCGCTTCGGAATCTTAGTGGCGAGGAGTTTGAGTCGCACACCACCCGAAATTTTACTGCTCACTTTATTTGACTAATTTAAATTCAAACACAAAGAAAAATAGGTTGAAAGCTACCTGATATCCTTCGGCGACCCCGCCAGCATCCTCGACTTGTCATCCTTGATATTTAAAATTCAACAGAGATAATCCTCAAAGCTTATTTATCTCCTTGGCATACTTGCCACTACGAACGCCGAACAGAGAATGATTAAATATGGCGAGATCCGTTGGCGTGCTCGCGAAACCGGAAGACGGTGGCGCTTACAAAGCTTACAACATTACCGACATTTATGTCGAGTTCTAAGTCGCGAGCGACAGGTGGTGAAGGTACGCCGATCTTTAGCGCCGCCACGTGGCGATCAACGAAATTAATTTCGTCGCACAGGTTAGTATTTTGACAAGCTGTCAACAAAGCGACGGCGAACTCCTCTCCTTGGTGTTCTTGAAAAGGCGGGACTCACATCCGCCTGACGCACCAAGGATCTTCTTCGTGGTGTGCTAAAGTGTCGCGGTGCCGTGTAGAAGCACTTGGACAAAAAAAAAAAAAAAAAAGAAGAAAGACCACTCCCAGAGCTACCCCCTGATCAACCTTCAACATCTGGATTGCCTAGGACACAGAAAAATATAAATGAATGCTGCGACCAGTTTAGAATGAGAAAGGATATTTATGCATATTTTGTAAGCAATAAAGGAGTACCCCGAGATGTAGGCTCTAAACTTTTGGAAAAATGTGGAAAATTACCAAATTTTAAAAATTTACAAAAAGGAACAGTCCAAAAATTATGAAAAGGAAATCAGTACCATTTTTTACCTCCAATCGAAGATGAATTGAAGGCAAATCTAGGAGAAACGACTAAAGATATTAAATTAGCGATTTATTCTCTTCACTTCATGGTAAAAGAACTAAATATTAAATTAATTAGTATTGCGAAATCACCACACATTAACAATGTTTTATGGCAAGAAGTTTTGGCTACATTAAAAATAGCATTTTTGAATTCTACAATTAAAATAATAATTTGCAATGGAATCCCACAATACCCTACAAAAGAGCAAAGAAATCAATTAATTGAAGAAGCTCATTCATCTGCTATTGGAGGACATAAAGGAGTAACAAAAACTTATAATTGAATCAGACAAAGATATTATTGGGAAAACATGAAAATAGATAAACAAAAATACATACAACTCTGTTTACAATGTCAACTAAAGAAACTTGTTAGGGTTAAAACAAAAAACCCTATAATAATCACTGATACCCCAGGAACCGCATTCGAAAAAATATCAATAGTGATTGTTGGAAAGCTACCAATAACTTCAGCACAAAATCAGTATATACTTACAATTCGGGATAATTTTACGAAATATTCTTTAGCAATTCCACTTCCAAATCATCAAGCTGGAACAATAGCAGATGCTTTTGTTAAGAAATTTATTTGCATTTACGGCTCGCCAAAGGCGGTTTTAACAGATCAAGGAGCATATTTTCTAAGCAATTTAATGAGAAAAATGGCAAAACGATTTCGTATACGTCAATTTAAGACTACTGCTTATCTTCAGTCCTAACCTTTTTAAAATTGAATTCTAGTTTTTTTGGAGAAAATAGTCATTCAGTGTTTTTTATGAATACTGGCAAAATACTTAATTCTAATGCACACTAATCGAAGGAAACTAAAATATTCATTAAAAAGTAAAATTCTATTGATAGAGAATTACTAATACTAAAAGCAAACAACAAATAAAATAAAAGTGGCTCTGATTTGCTTTCTCTCCTGATAATACAATTATTTTGCACTTCCTTGGAGATTCATGAATATTTTTTCATGCACATAATTTACTCGCATTGATGAATTTTCTTGTGTACTATGATACTTATCGATAACGAAAATTTTCCTAAGAATGTTCTTAAGATAATCTATTCCCTTCTGCTATGGAAGTAAATGAGTTTTAAGTATAGAATAATAGTTATTTAGATCTGTATTGGATGTAAATATTAAGTTTTTGCGTTAAAATGAATCTTATCAATGATATTCTAAAGCAGAAGGTTCTCTATTATGAAATGTGAGGTATCTGTTTCGGAGTTTGAATATAAAAAAACAAGGAATGTTATCAACAACTTTAGCCAAAATTTAATGATACAAAAAGTAAGCTTGGAATACGATTTTAAAGGTTTAAATTTTCAAATTATTCATTCTTTAAATTTTCTAGTAATATACTAATACTTATAGCTATATGCACTATAAAAAGATCAAATCCAAATAACGAAGCTGAGCATAGTTCGGCACAAAAATGATTAGAATCTTTGATGTCGTTAGAAAATAATTCAGGAAAAAAGTTATGTTATATAAGTTATATATAAGCACATATGAATGATGCTTCCAAAGAGGTCACAAACCAGTAAATTGAACTTCTCCGAAGCGAAATAAAATGTAAATAAAAATGTAATCACGCGATGTCACACATTGTTAATAAAATTAAATGAAGTATATAAATCAAAATTGAGTTAGTTTAAATGTAAGATATATGTAATACAAATAGATAAATGTTTAAGTAAAGCATGTATTGAATAAAAATACAAAAATAACAAATAAAATATTTATATGTGTAATAAAGGTCATTTGATATTTTACGAATTTTATAATATCAATTTTTGACTAGTAAAATATCCCTGTTATAGAATAGAATCTACCGCAAGACAAGAGAAGTTTGTATGATGTGCGAACCGTCAATGTGCGATGAATACAGTGCATTTTTTGCAGCACTAACGCTTTTTTAATTTGTCCAGCTCAATATCCTGCTCAAAATCTTCACGATTTCAATCATATTTGTAGCCCATGGTATCAAAGTTATGTGCATGGAATAAAGAAGATATACAAAGAACATGATATCTATTATTTCAAAAGTGCCCACCTTCGATCGCTTAAATAAATACCTTTTATGAAACATACACTACCGTCGTAAATTGTGCGCATGGTGCATGTGAGCGCTATTAAAAATCACTGCTGACATTGAATCGCGATATCTCGATAAAAAAAGAGATAGGACATTTTTAAGAAAACAGTTGGAAAGCTTATGAAATTTAACGTCTAGTGATGCTCAACAAATATTTTTTTGACCTTCTGAAAATAATACAGCACGTGAGGAGTTAAAAAAAAATCAAGATTTTCTCAAATTCTCTAACTCAACTTCAACTTTTAGCATGACCTAGGGAACATTTTTCCGAAATCTGAAAATTATACGACATAGAGTACCATAGACAGATTTTAGATTAGATTAGATTAGACACATGATTTGTCCTTGGCCTCAAAATAAGCTTCAATTTCAGCGATTACTTCCTCATTCGAGCCAAATATTTTTCCCTGGAGCATCTTTTTGAGATCAGCAAAGAGCCAGTAGTGGTTGGGGGCTAGATCTGGAGAGTGTGGTGGGTGAGGAAGCAATTCGTAGCCTAATTCAGACAATTTTGCCATCGTTTTCATTGACTTGTGGCACGGTGCATTGTCTTAATGAAAGGTGATTTTTTTCTTCTTCATGTGCGGTCGTTTTTTTGCGATTTTGTCTTTCAAACGCAACAATAACTCAATTTTATGGTCGCTGTTGATATATTTTCCCTTTTCAAGGTAGTCGATGTAAATTATACCGTGCGCATCCCAAAAAACTGACGCCATGACTTTGCCAGCTGCCTGTTGCGTTTTCGGACACTTCGGACGGCTTTCATCGGCTGCACGCCACTCAACTGACTGCCGCTTCGACTCCAGAATGAAATGATGGATCCATGTTTCATCCATTGTCACATACCGACGCAAGAAATCCTGTTTATTGCGAGTAAACAGTGACAAACAGCTCTCTGAATCGTCGCCCCGTTGTTGCTTTTGTTCCATTGTGAGCAAACGTGGCACCCATTTGGAAATGACCTTTTTCATGCCCAGTTTTTCGTTTGAAATCGTAGACGCACTTCCAGTTGATATGTTTACCATCTTAGCAATCTCACGGACTTTCAGTTTGCGGTCGTCCATCACGATTTCCAAAACTTGCTTAATATTTTTCGGAGTTACTGCTTCATTTGGCCTACCCGAGCGTTCCGCATCATTTGTATCAGTGCGACCGCGTTTGAAATCAGCATATCAGCATACCACCGGCAAATCGTTCTTTTCGACGGAACACAGTCTGGATAACATTTTGCAAGCCATTGTTGAGCTTGTACGGTATTTTTCCGCATTAAATAGCAATGTTTTATCAGCACACGAAATTCGTTTTTGTCCATTTTGTACACAAATTCAAAAGTAGCATCACTTTCACCACAATAGCTATGCTGTTTATGGTCTGATTGGCGTGAAAGTCAGACACGTGTCATTTAAAGGTTAGTTCTTTTGAAAAACGAAGTGGATTTGATATTACTAACGTCATCTGTGGGTTAGTCCCAGGACTTATTGAACGATGTGTTATGTATTTTTCATTCTGTTCATTAGTAATTTTTATTTCTAATTATTCTAAATTTAAAAAAATATTTATTGTTATTTGTGATTATTAAAAATTATTATAATCCAATATTATCCCCATATTAACGAATAGAACAATGATATGTAAACATTTTTTATTTCTTAACATTCTTTTAAACTAGAGCATTAATAAAAATTTAAATAGTCACTGTAAATATCAACTAAGAATGAAAGGAAAGGAAATAAAGGAAACACGTTTTTAGATCAAAGAACATATAAGAGAGCTCCACTTAAGCGCCACCTTTGTGCGTGGCCTATTCGGTCCTGCCTAAACGAAGGAGGTGAGCAACAAACCGGGCGAGAACCGTGATCGTCGATTAAAATTCAACTCAGATACGATTGAACATTTTTAATCGTATCGCGGGTACCCATGAATATTTTTGAAGTTTTCTTGGCTTAAATTAAAGATAAGATTTTAGACTCTATGTCGCATAATTTTCAGATTTCGGAAAAATGTTCCCTAGGTCATGCTAAAAGTTGAAGTTGAGTTGGAGAATTTGAGAAAATCTTGATTTTTTTTTTTGACTCCTCACGTGCTGTATTATTTTCTGAAGGTCAATAAAATATTCGTTGAGCATCACTAGACGTGAAATTACATAAGCTTTCCAACTGTTTTCTTAAAAATGTCCTATCTCTTTTTTTATCGAGATATCGTGATTCAAAGTCAGCAGTGATTTTTAATAGCGCTCACAAGCACCGTGCGCACAATTTCCGACGTTAGTGTATAATCGTCAGAGATCTATTAAGAAAATAATGTTTAATCAAAATATGTTAGATTGTTCGAATTTAGGAATGCGAAATAATGTATGTTTACGAATACACATTAATAAATAAAATATTTATGCGTCTAATTATATCTTGTTATCAAATTCACTTATATCAATATGTATGTAACTGAGTGATGTATGTAACAAAGTAATTTTTAATTTAAACATATGCTGAATTTTCAGGTGAAAATGAATATGAAATGAATTACGTATGTGTATGTATGCAGATTCATTCACAAAAATAACAAAGCAAAGATAAAAAAGATAATAAAAATGATGTGTGTGTAATAGATGTTTCTTTTACATTTAAAATAAACGGCATTTCAATAAATCATGTCTAGATATATCGACATATTTATCAAATTATTAAGATTTATTCATTAATATGTAGGTTTTATGGTTTTGCGAACAAGAATTTTGTAAAACGCGCCGTCTTACTAATCGAATTTTAATGAATAAAAAAAATATACAAAAACACGTCTCATACTCATACTCATACTCATACTCATACTCATACTCATTCTCATACTCATACTCATACTCATACTCATACTCATACTCATACTCATACTCATACTCGTACTCGTACTCGTACTCGTACTCGTACTCATACTCATACTTATACTCATACTCATACTCATCGTGAGTTAACCTTCTTTTATAAAGGTAAAATTTAATAATTTTATGTATGTTTTTGATATTAAGTTAATTTGATTTTTATTTTTCTTATGTGTGACAATTTTACTATTTGGTGTTTTTTTAAATTTAATAAAGCCTGATGAGGTTGGCAAACCCATAGCCAACGAAACGTCGCAACAGTTATGACATTATGAAGAGTTTTCTTCTTTATATTTGACCCTCATTGATCGCAAACCAGCATCTTTTATAACAAAATTAGAAATGTTAAAGCATGTTAAAACTTGAAAAAAGGCAATATCTAAATTCCATTTTCCAGTTAAATTATACGAGATATGAAAAAAAGTTTTGATACAAAATTATTTTCTACATTAAGATCTACAAATTTGAATCAAAATTTTTTCATAAGATGTATATTTTCGTTTTAATTTTAAAAAATACTATTGAAAATCCAAAATTCAATTTTTTTAACAACAATATGTAAAGTACGAAAAAACGTAGAAATGTAAAGTTGTTCGTTTTAATAATATCTACAATTTTTGTGTCACACACTTTCTGAAAAAACATATATTTTTCGTTTCAATTCCAAAAAATACGTTTAAAATTCAAGAATTCCATTTTTTAGACAAAATATGTGAGATACAAAAAAAACGTTTAGACGGAAAATTGTTTGCCTAAATGAGGTCTACAAATTCTCATTAAGACATTTCTCGACAGGATGTATATTGAATGTTTTGATTTTAAATATTGAAAAAATTCCATTTTTGCACCAAAATATGTGAGATACGAAATAAGTGTTGTTCTGCAAAATCGTTTTCTTAAATAAATTCTAAAATTATTTTTCCTTTTTGAGAGATTTGGAAGAAAATAAATTATTTCAATCATGTAACTTATTAAAAAGTTACTGAAATATATACAGAAAATCGAGCGCAAAGCGCGAGCGTCATGATGAGAATGTGTTTCTTAAGGCTGATTGAGCCTTAAGTAAATTGAATTTCCTGTTTCACTTAAATTCAAAAAGAAATTTAGTGACTGAGAAAATGTGTAATTCACATCATGTGTAATATTATTATAATTTTGGTTTGAGCTTCAGTATCAAATAAGACCGAGCGCTAAGCGCGAGATCCAAAAAAACTATTTTTGACTATTCTTATGATTGGCTCATGAAGAATAGATATAAAGAGAAGCTCTTATTTCTGTTACGAAATGGCCGCTGTATATGGTTTATTTGTAGGAATATCAATACACGTGCACTTCAGAAAAATAAGTGCCCGGCTTTCGTGACATTCACATATAAGACTTTGGTTTCCTTACGTTCATTTCCGTCGCTTAAAAAACTGATATCACATGTATTAAATGAGACCCTGGACATGATAATCATACAAAAATTATCAACACATAACATTCATATACAATAGTTCACTGACTCAAAAAGCAGAATTTCAGAACTGTTCTGAAAACTTGAGAAAATGCCCAATCCTGTGAGTTTTTTGATAAATATTGTGTATACCTGGGGATAAGGCACTCTTGAGCTCTCAGGTAATGTTTTCAGCACTCGTCTTAAACAGTCCGTGCCTATCTCTTGGGATATACACACCTTGTTGATTATTTACTGTAAAGAGAAGTCACGGGACCTGTCTTACAACTTCCTTTATTATAATCCAAACTCTCAGCAAAAAATAATTTTTTTCTTCCAAAATTGCGAAAACTAAACCCAGTAAATATTTCCTTGATAGTCTCTTGGCCTATCTAATATGTAAAGAAAACTTTATATGAAAAAATTAAGAAAAAATTGAGTTATCTAAAAAATGTTTAAATAGCATGAAAAAAAATGCTTTAAGATAAACATAAATAAATATGCAATTTCATTGAAAAGCCTTTAAATTAATTTATTCTGCTTATTTTATCTTTTGGTAGGATGTGAAATGTAGCGGCAACTGGATGTGGGCTGCTAAGCTGCCAGGAGAAGGAGCTGCACTCTACGAAGCATGCTTAGGTATGTGTTCATTAATGAAAGAGTTGGGTGTTGCCGTTGATGGAGGAAAGGATTCTCTTAGTATGGCGGCAAGAATTGACCAGGAAGTGGTTAAAGCACCTGGAACGCTTGTTATCTCCAGCTATGCTCCTTGTCCAGACATTACAAAGGTAGAGCTAACGCAAATTAATTAGTTTAGTATCTCAGTTTTTCTTTGTTGTAAAAAAGCTTTTTACTGAAGCTTAAAGCCCAGACAACAATCATATCGGAGCTACGTGCGAGTATCTCGCCCTTCGTTAGTTCTGATCACCACCTAGATGCGTCCTCCATACAGCATCGCATAGCGTGCAAGTCATGTGAGAAAGCGCATAATGCAACGACCTATTGCGGGTACATTGAAGGTCATAAAATCTCATATAATTCCTTAAACTCATTTTAATGATTTTGTCACAGAACTGTTACGTAAAGATTAAGTAATAACTGTTAGTGTCCACTGAGAACATTCTGCTCTCAACAGATGTTTTAAGACTGATCTTTAATTGCACTGGCCTGCTAGAGTCAGTCGCAGGAACGATAGAAGGCAAATTTTATATTGCAGGGAAACACATTTTATTAGTATTCTTGTTAACAATATCCTATAGTACTTATTTTTACCTTAAAAATTCTTTTTTATTCGCTGAGATATGCGTTTTTAATTTATAACACTAGTCATGCATACTTTGGACCTAATAGTCAATGCTGAGTTTTGTCTTGTTGTTTTTTTTTTTTTTTTGGTAAGGAGGAAAAATGGCGAAATCTTTCATAGACTTAGTACAGCACTCTCCGAGGACCAGGCTAGGCTGAACCTGTTAAAACCAAAAAGTCCCTCTCTCGAACCAATACACCGCCGCGGTGTCCCAGTCCGCCTCGGACGCACGACCAGGGGTGTAAGCAACACCCCTCTGGGCTGAGAATAATCTCCTCAGGATAGCATGGTTTTGCAGGGCCCTAGCCCACACCGAAGCTGCATAAAGCAGCTTCGAATGCACCATGATCGCTACCAGTCTTCTCTTTGTTTCCCTGGGCCCACCAATGTTGGGCATGAGCCGAGCTATGCTTGCTCCACATTGGATGGCCTTGGTTGTTGCGATCTGAAGGTGTTCGCCCAGATACTTGATGCTTGTTTTCCACTCAACTTCATGTTATTCGATCTCCTGTCCGTAACCAGCAAAGCCCCGGTCTTTTCAGGGTCCATTTTCAAACCTCTGCTATCCAACCAACGCTTTATGCGCCACAGACTTTCATTGATCCTCAGCTCAAGGATTCCGACGTCTTCAGCGGCACACACGACAAGTGCTTCATCCGCGAAGCCGATGATGCTCGTTCCAGCAGGTAGTTCTAAGCGCAGGAAATCGGCATACATGACGTTTAATATCTTGGTAAAAGGCATCTATTAGAACGCGCCTGCAACTCTACCTCCTCGGTGGTGTGGATAGGAGTTTAATAGAAATTCATATTAAAATTTGATTTCCAGAGAATTTTATTTCCCGAAAATTTGATCAACTGCATCGATTAGAAAATTTTGCCTTTGTGTAAAGCATTTCTTTTTTTCATTGAAAAGTCTATGCATGTAAGCCACTAAAACGTAAAATGAGAACATTTTTACCTACTATCAACGAACTGCCTTAAATGTTTCTTTAGAGATCCGAGTTTGTGTCTTCCGCTTTGAGACAATGGGTTAATTTTAACTTATTTGGACTTTAAAATCAAATATGGCCTCGATGAATTGTCAACTGATGCATAATGCAATTAGAAGTTTAAGAACAACAATTTGACCGATGACTCTTTGTTTACAGCATCTATGGTGCCTATACTTGAAGGTGAAAAACACGTCCGAAATAGTTTAGATGGACCCTCATACTTTCTTATCGAAACGCTGTATACATACATTAAATATGCAAAGTAAACTAAAGAATTGACAAAATCGGAAATGAACAGTATTAAAACTTAAATTCAAAAACTTGGGCCCACAACAATTGCCACTATCAATGGCATGTATGATATAGTTACAACGGAAATGAAATTAATTATAGTAGATGGAAAAGTTTGCAGAGCGATACCATAAAAAATAAACGATCTAGAGCGTGTAAAGCAGAAAACATAAATTGTATCCAACTTTAAATTTGGTCTTTCTAGTTTACATCCCTGGATGAGGTTCATGGAATGCATACTCCATATTGCTTATCGGTTAAAAATCCGCAGTCAGAATGTAGCCAATAAAGAGGATAAGGAATCAATGCATAGAGCTAAGAAGAGAATTTGCCATGAATTTAAAGAGAAGATGGGGTTAATAGTTTTTCAACTAAGTCAAGAATCTGCTAGCTCTAATTTTGGTAAAACGGCTCCCAGGTTTTTCTCGGATATTGGGCAAGCTTCAGCAATAACTGTAGTAAACGAGGAGCTGATTAAAATGTTGAGTAACATAATACAAATGCAAGCTAGTAGCGGAAAAATGACCCTTCTCTTTTTCAACGAGTATGCTCTTAGGGCGGCAAAATTCGACCTAATTCACGAACTTCTTGAGTCATCGGATCTTTTTATTGCATCATTAACTCCTGAATGAAAAAAAGTTGATGTTGAACTTGATCAAGAAATCGAAGTACTAATCAAACAATACAAATTCAAGACTGATGCAAATGCCAAATCGTAATTTATTTAATCGAAGCTTTTTTTATAATAATCCAAGTATTATTATAAATATTGATTGATGCTGTACTTTAATGGTCTTTTTTCTATGTGAAAATGATAAGCATAGACATTTTTTTTATAAATGTGTTTATCACAAACGTATATGATTTTTTAATTGATATTGTTGGTATGGCAAGCGACACCTGCTGGAAAAAATATTATTCCTATGATTATACCAAAAGGCACTACTCAAAAAGTTCAGCCGCTTAACGTCTACGGATTCCGCATATGGAAAAATTATGTGCAACATTTTTCAGATTCAGTTATACTTTTAGACTATGATTTAAATCTGCACATACGAAATAATATTATAAAGTTACAGTCTTTGGTACATAATCAATTATTTTCACCAAGGTATCGCAGTCTTCTTCAGTACTCCTGGTTTAAAAATGATGCCGTTGCAGAAAAACCAGGAGAATTTGAGAATCCGGTAGACTTTTTCTTCAAAAGATTTTCTACTACAATTTCAAAGCCATTGAACTCATTTATAACGTGAATTAATATTTCTTGAAAATTATCTGCCAGTTGCTGTCCTGCATCATAAACTTCACTGCCAGGTATGTTCAGGGCTTGGAATACAACTGACAAAAGTTTTATTTTATTCAAGGGATTTATCGGCATGAAAGGATAATTAACAATAAAAGGAATACTGAACAATTATTCGCAATCTTCACACATAAATTTTAATGAATTCGTAAAGATACGTTGATTGAGAAAAACAGCCGCTTAATCAATTCAACGTTCTGCATTAGTTAGAGATGTAATTTATGTATTTCTAAAAGTATTACTATAAACTTATTTGTATAATATAAGGTTCTTTAATTTATAGAAAATTTCTCAGGAAAATACGAAAACATGTAAACTTTACTTTATTATTGTGTATAATATATATTTTTTCAGATTTTTCAGCTTCAGTTTACAGCTTTTTGGTTATCTTCTTATATAATGGTAACATCTTTTGGGGTAGTTTACCCCCATTCAATTTTCTCACTCAATTCAGAACTTTACATTTTTCTACCCTCTTTGTGAATAAATTTTCCCAGTAAAAAAATGTTATCGGGAATTATCCGCCAATAACCTAACAGTGATTCTAAAACTAGATATGGGGCAAAATTTGTCAAGTGTACCCGCCTAAAAAGTTGTTGTCTCCGATTTCCCTTAAAGTCCGTGAAATTATTGTCCTAGTGAACCCCTTTCAACTCCCCTAAGAGAACGTCTCTAGTACGACGGGTTATCAGTGTACAGGGGCTCGAATTTTCAACCTTTTACCGCGCACGTTGATACTCAATTAACCATAACTTCTACAAACGTTATCCAAATTGATTTTTTTTTGGAGGTCTTGGAAACGTTTTTTCATCAGCTTTACACTGAGAGCAATGATTTTAGATTTAAAAAATTATTTGAGCTTCATTTTTTAATTTTAAAGATATTTTTGAGTTTTTCTCCAAGTGCGGCCGTTAATTTTCTTTCCAAAATTATGTTTAAAAAAAGATTGATTTTTTCCCTTTAAAATGAGCCATGGTCGAAAGTGCGGCGAAAGAAATTGGTGGAGATATATAACGCGGCTTCTGCCTCGCGAGCGTCCATGATTCAAATTCAGAATGTACGGTTTCTAGTCAACTACAAATAGTCGACTACAAACTGCGTTTTTTAACCAAATAATTATTATCGTTTTAAATTATTTCACGGTAATAATTTTTATTGCTTATTGAAAACCCACTTTTATGTCGATACTTCATTTTGAAGACTTTAGAGAGAATTTGAAAAACCCGCCGAAAAAATTAGTACACATATTTTACGTCTAGATGGATGTCTTCGATACCTTTCTCGCAACAAAACTCATTGTCAGTTATTATAATTGGCAATTACTTTTCGATCAGAAATTGCTTTTATGCGATTCAGCTTCGGCTTATTCCGACGTCATAATACTGCAGGTTTGTACTTTCCCGTATATTATTTATTCTCATTTACTTTTCTCATTATTCAAAATAGACATAGTATTACTTGAATACTATATTTCGAACACTTACCCACATTCCGTGGTTGGACTCGCATTGTTATTCAGTGCCTCAACTTAGCTTTTTCTTCTGCTTAATTTGCAATCATGCCAAGAATAACCAGCTTGTGTTGTCGTTTTTACAATCCTTTTTGTAAGGAAAATCACAAGCGTGATATCCGTGCAGTTTAAGAACAATTTCTGCAACTCTTCAAAAAAAGTATCCCAGTATACCCATCGATGCGAAACTGTGTGTAAATTGCAGAAAAGAAATTTCTCAACTTGCATTGCTATCCTCTTTGTATTCTCATACTGATCCAACAATTGAAGATGCTTTAGTGATCAACGATAATTCACCTCCTATTCTTGAGAATGATAATTTAATGGAAGACGACGATATCGTTGCCGATCCTTTGACATCCAAGTTTGAAAAATCTAAAACTGATTGTTCCGATGAAAATCATTTCGCTGGAATGGAGGTTCTTGAACAAATAAAAGAAAATTTTCAAAAATCTGCAAGTAATTCAGAAATAGTGTTACTTTTAACTCTTGATCCGAAATCTTGGCAACAAACTGACAGAAGTACGTTACGCACGGAAATAACAGACGCAGAAGATTTTGCTGAACAGATTTGCGAACGCTTGCTTAAGCTTAAACCTCACTATTTTACAGCCAAACAACAGTCGTATTTCTTCAAAAACCTTAAGGACACACTGAATGAAGGAGAATTTCTTCTCCTTTGTGATTACGCTGAAAACTATGCCTTTGTAGTCCAGAATGCAGCTCAGTCATTTCATTGGAACAATAATCAAGCTACCATTTTTACAGTAGTAATTTATTATAAATTTCATTCTAAAGCACCGCAGTCTTGCTATGTTATCAGACTGTTTGACTCATGACACAATTGCTGTGTAAGAATTTCAAAAAATTATTACACAATATTTGAAAGAGAATTTTCTACCCGGAAAAATGATTTATTTTACAGATGGAGCCGCCCATCACTTTAAAAATGAATATAACTCCATCAATTTGCTCCACAAATTATAAAAAGTACAAAGTACAATTAAATAAGTTCCTAATGGAAGATACGTCGTGATCGTGGCGCCTAGCTGCACTGCGACGCAGAAACCGCGCGCAAGAAGTGTTATACCATATATCTCCACCAATTTCTTTCGCCCCACTTTTTACCATGGCTCATTTTAAAGGGAAAAAGTCAAGCTTTTTTTAAAATATAAATTTGTAAATAAAATTAACGGCCGCACTTGGAGAATAACTCAAAAATATGTTTAAAATTAAAAAGTGAAGCTCAAATAATTTTTTAAATCTAAAACCATTGCTTTCAGCGCGAAGCTGATGAAAAAACGTTTCCAAGACCTACATAAAAAAATTAATTTGGATATCTTTAGTAGAAGTTATGGTTAATTGAGTATCAGCGTGCGCGGTAAAAGGTTAAAAATTCGAGCCCCTGTATACTGACAACCCGTCATACTAGAAACGTTCTCTTGGGGGAATTAAAAGAGGTTCACTAGGACAATAATTTCGCGGACTTTCAGGGAAATCGGAGACAAACAGTTTTTAGGCGGGTACACTTAACGAATTTTGCCCCATATGTGACACAAAATAACAATTTTTATAAGTGTTAATAACATTTTCTATAAATGGATGTCACAATCCGCAGTTTTATGGTAGAAAAAAATTATTTTTCTATCAATTATTGTTGAGATAAGCTCAATTGTGATACGTAACCAACAATATCAATTAAAAAATCATATACGTTTGTGATAAAGAATTTTATAAACAAAATTTCTGTGTTTATCATTTTCACATACAAAAAATATCACCAAAGTACAGTATCAACCAATATTTCTAATACTTGAATTATTATAAAAAAAGCTTCGATTAAATAAATTACTATTCGGCATTTGCATCAGTCTTGAATTCGTATTGTTTGATTAGTACTCAACTCGTACTTTTTCCCATTCAGGAGCATAATATTCTCCATAATTTTTTCCCTATGAAGCAGTATTTTGTGAACTGAAGAAGGCATGTATATCCATACCATGGATATATGCTCACATACAGTTTTTCCGTCCTAAGAGCATACTCGTTGAAAATGAGAGTGGGAATTTTTCTGCTACTAGCTTGCATTTGTAGTATGGTGTCGCTCTGGAAATTTATGGAGTAATCGGGAAACAGATATGTAGTTTTTATTGAAGTTTATTATAAGAACATATGCACGTATGCACATTAGGGTGATTCACAAAAACCCTTTTTTGAAATTTTGTACGTATCAACTAGAAATATCAAAAAGCATCACAAAAAAAAAATTTTCCCAAAATTTGAGCAAAATCGATAATGTTTTAGAGGTTGCTCAAAGCGATTGTTTATAATCCCCGTGTCGTGCACAACGAATTCAACTGTATAAACAAAGACGTGTGTTTTCTGTAAATATGATGCTAAATGTCTGAAAATTTGCATGTAGGATTCATAAACACTACTCATTCGGATGGTGTTGAGTAAAAGTCGATAGTTTGTTTTCGTTAATAAATTAAAATTAATTAATTAACAAATATTTGCTAGTAAATAAAAAATATTGGCCGCAATTTATTATAAATCAAAATACAGTGAAAACTTCCTAAATACGTCTGGGTACAATAATTATTTAACGAAAAGATTCTCACTGTCACTAATTATTTGTGAAAAAGAAATTTCTGAGAAATTATCGTAATTCTCAAGAATTCTATATTATGTTAGGAGGTATAATGTATGAACAAAATAAATTGTGTAGTTATTCACTTTATCCTTGTTTGTGATTTAAATTATTTGTTCTACTTTTAGAGAATTATTTACTTCTCTATTATCTATTGCAGAGTGCAAGTGCACTAGTAGCGCCGTATGCGGTATTCGCCAGTCTAAGGCGTATGTTCATCGCCCTTTGAGTTGTAAAAAAGTGACAAGCCATTTTGTACATCGACGTAATGGATTGAAGATGTATAAATTATTCGAAGATATTTAAATTTTTGCAGAAAATGTGGCTGGTCGGGAAAGAAAAGCTTTGTCTGGCTTCTACCACAACATCAAGAAACTGACTATCGTTGAAAGTGCAAGGAACACTGCGAATGGTATTATCAGTCCCTATTCGCTATTAGGTATTGCTACCTTACAAAAAAGTCATGTGACCAAAAATGTCCAGAGACTCTGGAAAAAATGGTGACTTTTGAAGAAAAATATGAACAGAAAAACGGTGGCCGAAAAAATCAAACAAAGTGCATTCGAGGAAAATTTGAAAACATTATTCCCAGTAATGCGTAATGATGCTGTCGATATGACTCAAAACGAGTTCATCAAAGATTTTATAATCAAACAGAAAGAAAGTCATTCACCACTCAGAACGACTTTTCTGAAAAAACGCCTCTCTGGATTAAAATTTAAAAAACGTGAGGTTGCTTATGGTGAAAAAATGCAAAGTTAATTGGGAACGAATTACTCTGACGACTCGCCTTCCAAATCTTCAATATCCAGTAATTTGTCCAGTTGCCCTTCTGACCTCCAATACGTTCCGCCTCAATATTCCAAAAAAAAGGGGTACAGAAAATCCAGCAGTTATTTTTACTGCAATGATTGAATAATTATCTGAGTAGATCAATGTATTATATGTATCTTTCTACCAACTTCACGGTCTTATTGTTTTTCTAGGCAGCAGAAAAATCGACAAATTACCAATCGTAGTGACGGCTGCATCTGGAGAAGAACAAATTCTTGGCATACCGTCATTACAAAGCGGGATAGGGGATTTGATGAACAAGGCCTTGAATGATCATCTTATACGGTGGGACGTACAAGAATTAATACGTGCAATGTGTTTTGATACAATAAGTTCAAACACAGGTTCAAAAACTGGAGCATGCGCAGGATTGGGAAATTTATTGGGGAGAAAATTGTTGAATCTCGCTTGTAGACACCATGTTTTTGAACTTGTTTTAGAAGCAGCATTTTCATTATGTTTTGAGCCTTCTTCTGATCCAAAACCTCCTATCTTCAAACGATTCAAAGATTCGTGGTGTAACCTTGATAAATCGAATTTCAAAAGCGGCATAACCGATCCTGAGGTGGCAAAAAGTATTGAAAATCTGGGCGATGAAATTAACGCATTCGCATCAGAAATGCTCCGCGTTTCTCAACCTCGAGACGATTGCAAAGAGTTCGTTGAACTTGTTCTGATTTTCACAGGTTACATGAAAAATCCAACGTTCAAAATTCCTGGGGCCATGCATTGTGCCAGATGGATGGCAAAGGCCATTTATGTTCTTAAAATATATCTTTTTCGGGACGAATTTCCTTTAGTAGTATCAGAAAAAAATATTTCCATAAAATATCCTGATTTAATCTCAGGGTGAATCAACCAAAGGAAAGGACTCCGCTTAAAGGTACGTTGGTTTTTCTCTTTCAAAGGAAATTATTTCAATCACCCTCTAATTCACAAATTAGATTGTAATTAACGGAAAGGTGTGTCCACGCGTGTCAGTGTGTGCATAACGAAGAATTGTTTTCTCTGCAACAGAATAAAGAAACGTGAAATTGAGCCCACTTATGGAGGGGAACGATGTGAGAAGGAATCTGTTCTGTCTCCCTGTTCACCTTCATTATCTTTGGTGTGATAGCCATTAGAAGTCTACATCAGTAATGTTCAACAGTCTCATTCCATTTACCTATGTTAATTTATTCAAACACCAATCGTTATGAACGATGCGCGTATTCTAAAAATTATTTAAGAATAATAAATTGAAGAATATTGAGTTCAAAATTTTCAATTTTTGTTTTTTCTTACCAATTCAGTACGGAAATAATACAGATAATACCGGCAACAACACTGATAAACAGGCAGTTAAGAAATAACGATCTCACCATAAAACGGCGTGAGATTAAAATCTTTCCCTGCAGTTTGCGACCCCTGTGATTCATAAATTGACTATTGTGCTAATAAGTGATATTGCGTAGTCAAATTAATAAATGGTTTTTAATAACATAAGATCTTTTCGATATCCGTGGCGGAAGCAACCCAGTTTTTTTTCTTATTAAAGAACCATATTCTATTCCATAGTCTATTCCCTTATTCATTTTGCTCAGATCATTCAGGGATATTTACCAGGGGTGTTAGTTAAAGTTTGCCGGTTTTTTCAATAAAGAAAACACTTAATCCTCAAGAGATCTCAAACATTTTTTATTCAAAGTATTGACCATTGGATTCTACACATTTTACCCATCTTTCAGGCAAATCATGGATACCATTCCAAAGAAACTCTTTTTCTTTCAAGGCAAACCATTCGACGAGCCATTTTTCGACTTCTTCAAAATTGGCGAATCCTGCTCTGCGAGTCAGTTTCCCATCGATGCGAAAAGGTGTTAGTCGGACGGGGCGAGGTCTGGAGAGTACGGCGGGTGCGATAATATTTCCGAATTCAATGCTTTTAGCGTTTTCTTCACCACTTTAGCGGTATGAGACGGTGCGTTGTCATGTTGTAGGATAACTTTGCCATGTCTTCGGGCCCTTTCCGGCCGTTTTTCGATCAACGCATGATTCAAATTGATAATTTGTTGTCGGTAGCGATCCGTATTCACTGTCTCACCAGGTTTTAATAACTCGAAGTACACCACACCACACTGGTCCCACCATACACGGCCAAAGCCTTGGAGTCGATGGGCCGACCTAACCAGGTGAAAGCCATGAATGTTCCCGCTTCGGGTTCTCGAAATAAATCCATTTTTCGTCCCCCGTGACAATTCGATGCAGAAAAGATTTCCTTTCGAACCGTTAAAGCAGTATTTCACAAATGGTTTTTCGATTTTCCATTTGTCTATCGTTTAGTTGGTGTGGTACCCATTTTCCATACTTTTAGATTTTTCCCATGGCTTTTAAACGTTGGCAAATTGCTCCTCGGGTCACATTTAGTGTTTGTGCCAATTGTTGTTGCGATTGGGTTGGGTGTTCATCCAATAACGCCTGCAATTCCTCGTCTTCGAACTTTTTCGCTGCATCAGGATGTTCATTGTCTGTTAAATCGAAATCTCCACTTTTAAATTGACGAAACCATGTCTCACATGTTCTAATCACTGGAGCATGTTCACCATAAGTTTCTACCAGCAATCGATGAGCTTCAACTGCTTTTTTCTTTTGATGAAATAAGAAAAGCAACGAATGCCACAAATGCGATTTACTTGAAACGAAACCCGACATATTCACTGAGGTAAACAACTATGATGCTATTATTTTGGCATAATGTAATTGTGTATTTTTGATGGTTATTGTAGAAAAGTATGACATAGAAAAGTATGACATAGATGCCAAATCATAGAAATGTATACATATCTCTGCCGACATCTATGAGTAAAACCGGCAAATTTTAACTAACACCCCTGGTATACCGTTATGGTAGGTGAAAATGATTCTCAGTTAAGTACTAGAGATTCTCTCTTTGATGACATAATGATGTGGCGAAAAATAGCCAATAATCATTGGTAACGTGTGTCTGCAAATCGAGAAAGTCTGCAAAGAAAGTTGTAAACTCTTTTTTTTTCAATCTCATGATCGAGTTGTGTTCTTGATCTCAGAATTTTATGACATTTCTGCAGCTTCTAAATAATTAATCATTTCAAAATAGCACGCAGGTGTTTTTTCTAAAAACTAGGCATACTTTATTTTATTCTCCAAACTAAGAACTATTCTGAAAAATTTTCAAACAACGATTTAATCTTACGACAAGAGTTTAATTCTTTATCTCCGTAAGTCATGACGCGATTCCGAACTCTTAAAATTTAAAGTCTATGTGGGAAAAAGTACCTCTTTTCCGTCTGAAGTGGATTATATTAGTTAACTCTCTGAACTGAAAATTACTGAAAATGCATAGGACACTAAGGATTTAAACAAGTTAGTATATATGGAATCAAAATTCAGAGAATTCACAAGAATTTAAAAATTCACATTGAATGCAGTACCCTATTCTTACGTATTTTCCTGCTGAACACTAATCCGAAGGCAGATTTACTCCATCACCTCTGAAAATTATAGTACTGGGATAATTTTATTTAAGGAGCAAGTACAAGTTTCGCGACAAAATTAAGATTTCCCATTTGTGCGTTTCCAGGTAGTTTTAACGGGTTTGGCAATGTGGAGTCGGGCCTTGTCATGCTGTGTAATCACTTTTTCGTACCTCTGCTCGTAATGTGGCCGTTTTTCGTGCAGTGCTCGGCTCAAACGCATAAATTGCGTTAGATACCGTTTCCCAGTGATGGTTTCGATCGATTTCAACAGCTCATAATAAATAACATCAGAGTCTTCGGAGGTTTTTGGCCTTCCTTCATGGGACGGTCGTCAACATCGAAATCACCGTCTTTGAAGCGAAGAACCAATCACGACACGTTGTTTCACTTAGAGCAGCATCTTCGTAAACTTTTTGGAGCTCTCGATGCGCTTCAGCCGCCGTTTTCTTTGAATGAATGAAGAAAATCAACACTTCCCGCAAATGACGATTATTTGGCACATAGTCGGACATTTTCACACAACCAAAAGTATATGACGCCAAAACAGAATCACTAATGTGTCAAAACGGTTTGTTGACCATATGTCTAAGCTTGGTTTATGACGTTTTGGACATATCAAAATCGACCAGCACTAACCGCTGGAGCCATCTATACGCAAACAGCGGGAACTTAGTTGCGCACCTAATAATTCGAAATGGAAATTAGACTGAAGAATTGTAATTTACATGAATCAAGAGACCCGGTCGGGTCTAGAAGGCTAAGGTAAAAAAAAAAGAAGCCCGACCGTGGTATCTATACTTCAAATGTAGTGATTTCTTTATCGACACTCACGATTTTTATACATATTTTAATGTATTTTCATGTTTATCCCATACAACGAATGGCATTATCAGTTGAGACGAATTTTTTAAGTCCATTCGATGTCACTAGGACAATGTCTTTGTGGAATATTATTTGAATTCCATGAGCTGAAGTTATAATTTTTTTTTCACAAGAATATCCCGTGAAAAAGTTTCAGTTTCATCGTCAGACAGGTCACGTGATTAGATGCACTAGTGCCACGAGTGAGCAATTTTCGAAACCGCACTTCGATCTTTGATAGTATCAAATATCGATTTCACTCATCAGCTGTTATAACGGTAGGGTATGATTTGGACCCCATATCGATTCTCCAAAGCATAAATTCTCCGACGCGCGGTAAACTTCACGCTGGAAATTCTAAAATTTTCAGGCGCGCATTGTGATGTACAAGAAAGGCATACGGTTATCAAAATGCAGATGGATGTCGGTAATAAGTGCAGATATTCGTGATATAAAGTAACAGATGGAGCTACATGTAAGTTTAGTCGGAAAATTCAAAAAATTAATTTCTCTGAACATACAAAACAGGCAATTTTGGATGAAATGTGATTGAAGAAAATAAAGTTACAAAAAAATACACAGGAGATGTATTTTTAGGTTCTGTTTTGTGTTTTCATCATTTTCGTTCCTAAAAGTAAATTTCTTAATGAAAAACAGTCAAATGCTAAATCAATTCCATAAAAAGGACTTTTTAGGTTACGCTTTTAATTTCAGTTTGAAATTTGTGTTTTTATCGATTGGAAAGGTCAACTGCTACACCAGATACACAAAACATATACTTTTAGGTTATGTTTTATAGTTTCATTCGGAAATGCATTTCTATGGATAAAAACGGTCAAGCGTTACACATAATGTATGAAGGATGTGTTTTTAGGTTATGTTATGAAATTTCCCTCTGGAATGCATAAATGTAGATAAAAGATGATATAGTTTCTTAAAAAAGTATCTCAAAGATTGCCTTATAGGCAATGTTATTCATTTTTCGATGGAAACGTGTTCTTATTGATTTAAATGGTCAAGTGCGACACTCGATAGACGAAAGATATACTTGTAGGTTATGTTTTCCAATTTCATTCGGAAAAGTATTTTTATGTATTGACACGATCATGCGTTACACACACTGTAAAAAAATAGTTGGGTCGAATTACAAAATCAGTTGTAAATGTATTTATATTCTGTGAAATTACAATTGAATAGTAACTATGCTAGGTGACACGTTGTTTTTGTACAAGGCGAAATGTAATAATGCAACGTTACATGTCGTAGAATTAAATATCTTTGACAGAATTACAATACGATTGTAAAATTACTACGTGTCACGTGAAGCGATTTATTTCCAACGTGATACGTAGTAATTTTACAATCGTATTGTAATTCTGTCAAAGATATTTAATTCTACGACATGTAACGTTGCATTATTACATTTCGCCTTGTACAAAAACAACGTGTAACGTAGCATAATTACTATTCAATTGTAATTTCACAGAATATAAATACATTTACAACTGATTTTGAAATTCTACCCAACTATTTTTTTTACAGTGCATAATGTATAAAGGTTGTATTTAAGGTTATGTATAATTGTTATTGTTCAAATCTTATTAACAAAGTAAGAAATTTTTTTTTGGCAATTTTGTAAAAATCAAAATTGTGGTGTTTTTAGTCTACGGTGAAACACGGAGTGAAATCCCCCCCCCCCCCCCACATATAACATTTTCAATGTTTTAATTAAAGGCTAAGGTTTAACGCCCCGCGATGTTAATCTGAAAGTTCGAACCTTTTATTTTTCTCGCGAATATTGTTAAATGAAATAAAGGTGAAAATGTAATGATTTCTTTATCGATGATATCTTTTTTCTTGTGAATTGCCCAGAATATTATGCAATTTTTTTAAATAATAAACTTTTTTTAACTTCGAACCTAATTCCTACCTGGGAGAAGTTTTTGCAGTTATCTTTTCCACTATATTTTTTATTTGTATGTTAAAAAAGTACAACCAATATTCCAATATTAGCACATTAATTTTAACACTACTAGTATTAAAAAAAACTTGCGGTATAGTCATGGATACGATGTGAAGATGCTTCAATTTTCTCGTCCAACGAGAATGAATCTTGAGTTTATCTTCATACAAGAAGCTGCTAAGGACTTGAAAGGCCAACGTCGAACGGTAAATGTATACAAATAAATCTAGGCTATATCGCATTGTTTTTTCAAGATCAAGAATTTTTCATGCAAAAGTAATGCGAGAGTAATTATAAATAGCAAAAATTTAGTAACATCGCTTGACGAACTTAGCCTTTTTTCTGATTTCACAACCTTCGTAAGCAGAAAAAAAGGCCCAAAGTCACAGAAAAAAATTGCATGATATTCTGGGCAATTCACAAGAAAAAAGATATCATCGATAAAGAAATCATTACGTTTTCACCTTTATTTCATTTAACAATATTCGCGAGAAAAATAAAAGGTTCGAACTTTCAGATTAACATCGCGGGGCGTTAAACCTTAGCCTTTAGTTAAAACATTGAAAATGTTATATATGGGGGGTACAATGAAAGTAAAGACGAATAATAATAAATCGAAGTTATCACCATTAATAATTATATGATAAGATTGGAATGAAAGTTCGAGCTCGAAACTCTAGCTTACTATTCAAAAATGCGCAACTTATCTCTTTAAGCTACCAGTATATACAAAAAAAGCCCTGGATCATGAGCTGGTCAGATCTTTTATTAACTGCGGCCTCTTAATTTCTCCAACTTCTCCGTTTCCCTCTTCTTACCACCTTGTATGCTCCACTCCATTGAGCAGTCCTTGCATCGCTTTGTCTCACAGTGACACGACTACGGACAGTGCCATATGTAGCGTACATGTGGGTGTGTGTTAAAGAGAGTAGAATTCAAGCGAGTGGGAGGAATCAAGAAGGATGTCAAAGTTGATGTGAAGAAGAAGAGAGAAAAAAATTCGAAAAAAAAATTCGAGACAAAAAGAAATAGGGAGAAGAAGAGAGAGAGAGAGAGGGGGGGGGGGGGAGATACGATTGTTTGTGAAATTAAAAATATGTTTGGATGATGTCCGTGCACGTAAATATGCATTTTACCCTTTTCGAGGTCCTCAGGTAAATCACGGCCTCAGTGTAACTGAGCACGTAAAATTTTTGCTCTTTCCTCAAAAATGTTACACAAAATTAACGAAATCTTCAGACAATTCTTGGAAACTTTGTATAAAGGGGTTTTTAGTCGCTGATAACAAATTTAAAGACCAAACTTTAAAATTCAAAACAGCGATCCTAAGTGGCGGATTACTTTTTACTAATAATTTTCGGATTCTTTCTGTTAATTTAGAATTTAATCATGTTAATTAATCCATGCTCTCAATGTCGCAAGGATCAAGATAAAGTCAATGAATCAACAATCATGTGAACTTGCTGAATTCTTATAGTTTTTTGCACTAACTTTTACGTTAATTTGAGTAAAATCACGGCTTAAAAAAATCGCCATTCGGTTTGCACTAATTTAAATACAAATGTACTATTCGCATTTCCTAATTTTCACATACTGATAGTCCATTTGGAAATTCTCAAAGTCAATCAATCTTTGATTGATGATCATTGAATCTTTGACAATCAAAGACTCTACGCATGCAATTATAGTCTAAAAATAATTATAATAAGTTGAACAATGAATATTATAACAGCATATTCGAGAAATTCATATTATGAATATGAACTTGCCAGTGACCTTGCGATGCACAGCAAAAATCAAAACATTCATTCTCCGTTTTTCGTTTAATTCGTTTCAGAATGTCGTCCGAGTGCTTCCGACGTTTTCCAATTGGCTTCATCGACTTGTTCTAAGTCTGTCCAACTGAGTAGTGGCTTATAAGCGAGATTTCTTTGCGAATATGACAAGGGAGAATAGCCGAGAGGCTTTGGACATTAGGAATGCGTTTAGTTATGTAGATATAGGTAGGGTTATAGAGGGTTCGAAACCAAAAGCGATTCTGAAATTTAATTCAAGCGTGCGCGATTATAAATAGTGTATCATTGCGTACTTAAATATGTGAACATAAATAAGGTATGATAATAATATTTGTGTATGTGTTTCCACTGAAAGCTCCCCTCTTCTCAGTGCCAAAGCCTCCCTCTTTTTTCCTCTTGTTTTGCATGTGTTAGAAAAAGGTACAAGAATTCACAATCCGGAGCCGTCACTTCTGAAAGTCAAACCTTCTGTTGGAGTGATTGATTTTTCATATAGTGGTTTTCAGATTCACATATTATTTGTTTGGCTTCACAACTTTAATATAGTGAATTTCAAATTCTCGTAGGTTTTATAACAGTTTGTAGAACATATATTCCATTCATTCAAACAAAAATATTAACTTTACCGCCTGAAAACCACTATATTAATTTCTGATACGTAAACCCTGTTGCCTCATTTTGAAACGATATCATACTAAATTATAATTCATTTGTATAATTTCTCTAACGAAAAGTCCCTCGATGTAGTTAATGATGTAGGTATTGATGCCAGGGGCTTTGACATTTTCGGGACTCTAATAATATACTACTGTGGGCAAAAACTAAGATGAATTTCATTATGAAATGACAGATCTCTATTTATTCATCCAAATCAATTTCATCCCCTTCAAAGTAATCCTCTCCCGATATAATCTTCAATCGTGTCAAAGCGGTGTCCTCGGAGTGATATTTTGAGTTTGGGGAATAGCCAGAAGTCACATGGAGCCAAATCAGGCAAATATGTCGAATATCAGGTTGTGGCACGATATGCGTTGAGTTTTTGGTGAAATGGTCACGAAGAACGAGTGCCGTGTGAGACGGTGCATTATCGTGATGCAAAAATCACGAGTTTTCTGCCCAAAATATCTTTAGAAGCGGTGTTGAGTGCTCCTCTTGAAATGCCAATAGTGTCAGCAAGGTCTCTAATTGTCAATCGACGATTTTTGTGCATTAATTCTTTTATTTGATTGACGTTTTGCTTGTTAGTTGATGTTGGTGGTTGTCCGGGGGCATTCCAAGTCGTCAACACGTTCTCTGCCTTCTTTGAAGGCATTCTGCGACATGAGCAAATCACCGAAGGCATTCTGCAACATTCTGAACGTTTCCGCAACTGAAATTTCATCCTGCAAACAAAATTTAATGGCACTTCTTTTCTCATTAAATTCAGACTGTAAAAATCGAAAAATCACTTTTAGTCGCCCTAGCGAACTGGCTGAACGCTAGCTTTACGCTGTTGCGTAAAGCTATCGTAAAGTAGCATTATAACTCATGAATGAGGCAAAATAAATATTCAAAATGTTTTTATCCTTATTCTACGTTATAAATAACGTTATATGGTAATTAAAATGTGCAATAATTTTATTTATTAACGCTAAAAACCAAAAAGAACATAATACCTGTCATTAAAGGCAGTGCGGTGGTTCATCACTTTCCATGTCTTCATCGTCAGGATTGACTATTTGTTAGAGTGAGATGAAAGTATAGTTGTGTCTCACTCCAACCAATGTCAACTTTAACCGTGGAGACGTTCCACAAAAGGTGAACCACTGCACTGCCTTTAATGACAGGTATTATGTTTTTTTAATTTTTCGCGTTATTAATAAAATTATTGCATATGTCCATTACCCTTTAACGTTATTTTTAACGTAGAATAAGGATAAAAACATTTTGAATATTTATTTTGCCTCATTCATGAGTTATAATTCTACTTTACGATAGCTTTACGATAGCTTTACGCTACAGCGTAAAGCTAGCGTTCAGCTAGTTCGCTAGGGCGTTTAGAAAACACAAGCGTAAGTATGTAACAAATGATGATATTGACATGAAATTGGGCACAGATGTCAGTAACAGTAAGATCCACATAAAAATAAAAGACTTTGCCCAAATCGGTTAGCCCGCGAAGTTTAATTTTAAAACTCACCTCAGTTTTTGCCTATAGTAGTAGGGCTCTGACATTTGAGGATGAATAAATGAGTTGATATCAGGTGTTCGAAAAATTGAAGAGTTTAGATTATTTATTGACTGTTCTAAACGAAGTTTAACAGTAGCATCACTTTATAATACTAACATTTATGCTCTAATTTTGATAGCTTCTGACAAATAACACAGACAGCATTTAATTTGATAATTCGATTTGATCGGAAGTAGACATAATTTTGCAATAGGTTGATCAAATTTGGAATCAGCAGTCTTTATCTCAACAGCCTGAACTAAATTATCCTTTCCAGGAATTGATTCAGTGACGTGACTAAGAAGCCACTTGGAAGAATATTAGAGAGGTCGCAAGGTTATGTTCTCGTTGTCAACACGATACAAAGTTTATTGTGGTCGGAAGTATACACGTAGCGCTCTGCCAACGCTTTGCTTACTATAAATCGCTGTCAGAGCGACACACTTCGCAACGATCGCGATACACTGCATAAGGATCTCAGCTATAAGAATTAAATAGTTATGAGAACAATATACGCATTTACGTATCGCCTAAACGATTTTTTCAAAATAATTTTCAATGCGTAAAAGAACAAAACAGCTTGAATAATTAAATAAATTAATAATAATGACAGTAAAATTTTATATAAATTCATCATATTTTAATAAGTTTCAATTATAAATTAATCAATTTTATACAGTAAATGTTATGCTAGATTTATAAAATGCATTTTGAGAAAAATTATCGAAGAATTTAAATGGTTTTTCAAAATTATAGATTTTTACGAATAATTAATTAAATAAAAGGATACGACGAGTTATCACTTACAAATTATGAACCTAATGCAATCACATAATTGAATATAAAACAGTTTTATTATTTACCGACTTGACAGATACACTACAGTAAAATCATTACTTGATGAACTTCTTAAATTTACATTCAAAATAAGTCAACTTTCTGCGCAATAGAAACTTATTTTGAAATTTATTTTCCTATACATGTGAATAGAGCATGAAGAAGTTAAGTAATTACTTAAAAACTTATTCTATTATCTTCGATACAAATTTACAAGGCGTAGCGTAACAATACAAACATTTATGGATTAGATAATTTAACTATAGAGTGATGTTTTCTTTGTTCGATCTTTACTGATTTCTTCAGTGTTCACTTTTCAGTAACAATTAGTGGATTGCCACTGATTCTTAGTGACAATTACACATTAATTCAATATGCAACTGAGAAAACTTCGGGAAAAAATTTTAAAAATATTCAATTTAGTAATGCCAGAAAGGACGGATGTATCTAATTATACCAAGGGCTTCTTTAAAATTTAATAGTAAATTATTCGATCAATAAATATATTCTTTCATTTCAAAAGGGTTAAAAGTAGTTATCTTATTTGTTAATGATTTATTTAGGAAGAAATGGGTATCAGCAATCATGCCAGCAAGCTACAGAATTATTTACATTAGACAACAAAAAACAACTAAATTTGTGAATAAAGTTTACGGAAACAGACTGAATTTGGGTTTATTTTCTTGAATAACACTTAACTTTAGTGTAATTTTACACAGTATACCCAATTGGAGTGTATTTTAATACACTTATCTCAGAAACTGTTTTTTTGCCCAAGTGTCGAAAACAATGTTTCCTTGAAAGTACATATTATTATTATTATCAATATAAATTGTAAGTTGTTCTTATGACAATGTAAAATGTCTCATTTATCAAGAAAACTTTGACTTGCGTCAGAGTGACGCAAGATTTGAGGTTATCAAAAATTTACCTGCGCAAATAGACCTTACGTAAAGACGCTGCAACGCCACCGTGATGCTTTCGTAGCTCTAAGTGGCCAGATCACATACTAATTCTTGCCTCAGGTGAATAGCTTATATGACCGTAAGTCCTACCTGTCGTGGGTTTGATATTATTGCGTTTAAGGTTATGGCGACCTCGGGTTTGGAACAGCAGATCCCTACCTGTCGACTATGATCTCTTGTTCATATTATGCCTCGTTCATCAGAAATAAGATTAGAAAAATTGAAATAATACATGTAAATAGTGAAATGGAAAGCTGAAAAGTGTCTCTTTTTGATGTTTTTCTTATATTTGAAAAATAATAAAAATTTGCGAAGTTATCGATGCTCAAATATAGCGAAAAGCCGTGTTTTTCGCACTTTTAGGTTAGGATTACTCGAAAACCTGACGTGATGGAGAAATTCTGAGTCCGGATTCGCTTTCTGCGCCCAAAATTATTTCGGAAATGTACCTCAGCTACTCCATAACAAAACCATGCAGACCTGTGTTATGTGCCTCAATAATTAAACTAAGTTCGAGCTCTTGTAGGTTTTTTAGCCTTTTAATACATTTATTGTGTTTTTCCTGTTGTGAAGTTTCATGAATACAGTTTTTGGGTATAATAACGTTAGTTTGAGAAAAAAATCGAGCCGTTTTCGAGGAGAATCAGATTCTCCATTTTTCGAATTCTACTTTTAATTTCTAAAAAAATGTTTTTTGTAAGATGATACTTCGCGTGAATTGATGTTATAATACTATCAACATACTCCCGAAACATATGCTCATGACGTGCAGTAGTAGCTCATCACCCATGCTGATCTAGTGCCCTTCATAAATGTCTGGACTCGCCTGCTTGCACCACTTATGTAATAAATGATTACTAGAGCAACCATATTTTTAAACTCTTCAATAGCCGAATAATTCTGTATATTTTTTAAAGGTTACGCTATTTTTAGGTTGTTACGCCAGATATGAAAAGTCCTGCACTAGGTAAAGAAGGAAGTTTAATTTTTGTTGACTTATCCAATGGGAAAAGTCGAATTGGAGGTACAGCTTTGGCACAAGTTTTCAAGACACTTGGCAATCAAACACCAGACCTCGAAGATCCAATTATTTTTCGGAATGCTTTCAATGTGATTCAAAGTTTAATAAAAGGTATCCACTTTATTTCCCACAGATATATTTGTTGTTTAGAATATTTAAATATCTTTTTATTTTTAGAAAACAAGATTTTATCAGGTCATGATATAAGCGACGGGGGACTAATTACTTGTGTATTAGAAATGTGTTTTGCTGGTATTTCTGGAATCCAAGTGAATGTCACACACAAATCAGGATGGTCAATTGAAATTTTATTTGCTGAAGAAGTTGGTTGGGTATTAGAAGTTGATATGAAAGAATCTATATACGTTTTAGAACTATTTCGAAGTCATAAAGTCCCTGCTTTCGTTATTGGAAGATCAACAGGCTTTGGTTTAAAATCAGAGGCAAGATACAAATTTAATATTTTTCATCCGTTAAATAAACAAAATGTGCTCACGTCATAAAATACATTTTATTACAGGTCCACATTTCAGTAAACGAAAATGATGTTCTGGATTCTACTGTGCTTGATTTAATGCAAATATGGGAAGAAACGAGTTACAGGCTAGAGTGCCGGCAGACCAATGTAGAATGCGCTTCACAAGAGTACAATGAATTGAAAAAAAGAACTGCTCCTATTTATAATCTTACTTTCAATCCTGATGCAAACTCAAAGCTAGTGGAACCTTCGTGTCGTAAGAATAACGCTTTTTCTCCCACGTGATTTCTTTTTTCTTATAAGCATAAAGATTGGTACTTGTTTGCTAGAAAGCATTTGAATTTTAATTTATTTTTAAATTTTCATTCCATGAATTATTATTTGAGGAAGGAGGTAAGAATATTTAACATGAGTACATCATTATTGGTTATTGCTTATTTTGCATTAGAAAGTACAGCACAACAAATTTTTATTATAGAAAACATTAAAGTGGCTGTAATTCGAGAGGAAGGAACGAATGGTGATCGCGAAATGGTTGCATCATTGATGCGAGCAGGTTTTGAGGTATGGGATGTTACAATGCAAGATCTTCTGAAAAATCGAGCACACTTATTCCAATTTAGAGGACTTATCTTTCCTGGAGGATTCAGTTATGCTGGTAACTAAACGAACTATTTCAAACCTACTTAGTGATTGATTTTTCTACATTGAATTAAAACGTAATGTGCTTCCATCTGCTATCCAATGATATTTCGTTAAATAATGCTGATACTAAGAATGTAGAGGCTTTCAAAAAATTCCATTCTATATAAAACTTACATTGGACGTGCGTCAAATATCGAATTTCTCACATGTTATAGCGAATTATAATTTGATCAGCACGTATCTAATCGGCACGTATCGGATGAGTATAATTTAATAATAAACAAAATTAAGTTGTAAGTTAAAATGTTCCAATTTGAATTCATAAATAGATAAAAATTTGATTGATATAAATTTTCATTGATTGAATAATTTAGACAATGCAAAAACGCATGTGACTTTTCTTTTATAATTTAATAATTTCATGAAATATTTTTTAAAAAACTAAACAAAATGACGAACAAATCATTAAGGATTGGATGTATTTTATTTCAGCTAATTTCATTGGTCAACAAAAGTGACCTATGTGCTCATGGGATGAGATATGTCACTTTTAGAATAGTTTTTTGTGCTGAATCGGAATCTGGCCTCCATTTTTTCCCGGAACATTTGGTTTTTGAGATTTTTCTAATCATTTTTTTTTTAATCACAAATCATGAGATAAAATGTAAAAAAAATTTTTTCTGAAAAGCAATATATGATTTCGATGCATGTTTCAATGCAGTATCCAACGGTGGGCTCGTTTTTCCATTTTTTCATTCAAATTTTTACCCTGGGTAAAGTAAACTATTGTTTGCACTTAATGTATATTGAAGTTTTCAAAACTGAAATCTAATAAACAAAATCAATTATCGTAAAATTTTGTCTCTCTTATTTTTTATTATAACTTTATAATAAACTCAACTTACAACTATATCAGTACTTATTGAAACAATTAAACACATGATTAATATATTGTACTATTAGCTTGGCAAAAAAGTCATTTCGCTTTTTTCCGCTAGATTACTTTAGTCGTTCGAAGTCGTTCTTCTCCATTGCAAACTTCAGACTGTATATGGTATTTGACGGCTGACGCTTCATAGATTATTCAGTAAAAAAAAGTTTCAAGTTTTTATTTATTTTATTTATTTATTTTATTTTTATTTATTGTTTTGCATTGATTTCAAATGGAGATTCTAGACGGTCATTTTCGTCACATTTTACTTTATTACTTCCCAAAAAGTCAAATCGCAGTGCAAGCTGGGAAAAAATTGTATGATATTTATGGTGAAAAAATTTTCAAAAACAGAACGCCAGTGCCAGAATTAATTTGCTCGTTTTCGTTCCGGAGATTTTGACCTCAAAGATGCACCACGCTCTGGACGCCCAACTGAAGTTGACGACGACAATACAAAAGCAATGATAGAAAATAACCGGCGTAGTACGACACGAGAGATCGCAGAGAAGCTTAACATATCACATACATGCGGTGAAAGACATTTAAAACATCTTGGTTACGTTAATATGCTCGATATTTGAATTTCTCACAAATTAGGCGAAATTCAACTCACCAAACGAATTCCCATTTACGATTTACTGCTGAAACTTAACGAAACCGAACCATTTCAAAAGCGAATCATAACGGGCGATGAAAAATGGAATGTTTACGATAACGTCGTGCGAAAAACATCATGGAGAAAGCGAGATGAGCCTGCGCAATAAAAAAAAGGTTATTTTGAGTGTCTGGTGAAATTTCGAAGGTATTGTTTATTTTGAGCTGCTCCCAAGGAACCATTCTATCAATTCAAATGTCTATTGTCGCCAGCTGATGAAATTGGACAAAAAAATCAAGGAAAAGCGGCCAGAACTGGCAAGTCGTAAAGTCGTAAACAGCTTTAGTTTACTATAAAAGATTGATATAAACAGATGTTTGTATTCATCGGACAGATTAAAGCATGATCGTTGGAACAATACGTATGCTCTATTGAAAAATGGTAAATTTGTTCAGCTTGAACAATTCATTCTGGATAAATTTGCGGATTTACTATTGTTAACGTATTGAATATACAAAAAGTACGAGTATTTTATGATCAGCTTTCATTTTTTCATTAAATTCAATCTTGGGCAAAAGCCTTCACGGAAAAAAACACAAATGAAATTGCTCAAAGTTGTGTTCACCTTAAAATTCATAATCTTCTATACAAATGTCTTGTGTCAAATGCTTTTTATTTGTAAGTGGAATTAATTCGCTGACTTGTGACACCGTTTAAAATCTCATATTTCACGTAGATTTATACGTGAAATGGCTTCAATTTCACATCCGAATTTTACATCGTTTTCTGCCTAGGACTTCACGTGAAATTTTGCGCAAAATTTTGCTGAATTTTTCCACCTGGGCGTCTATTCGGACAAAATTTGCTATTGTAATTTAAATTCCAATTTAACAAAGATCGTCGTAAACAAATTGAATTTCTAAAATAATTCCAATTAGACGGACGCAATTTACTCTTAGCTTAACTCGTAATTACAAGTAGAAGAAAAAGTGGTTTTTACTTGGCAAGTGATGTTCTTTGGTATTCTAAGAGAGTTTGAAGTAGATGGTAGCGATCTACTTGGCTCAATTTTGAATGACAAGTAAGCTACGCACTGGTTTCTACTTTAATTTTAAAGGGAAATTGGGATTCCAAAATGTTTCAATACGCAGCCGTTATCTACTTAACTGAACTTGGAATTACGAGTAACTATCTCAGCATTTCAATTTTGGAGAGGAGCTCATTGAATGAGAATTACATGTTAAATATAAAAGAATTCCATTCCTTAACCAACAAATCAAACTCTACATATTGCAAATAAATGTTTATGAGATAATCAGATTCACACGTACACAATCTTATACACTAAGGTATGAATCTCATAAAGCAAACGAAGTTTATAACGCTACGGAGATCACAATCTATCATATCTACATTCCCCTCCACACGCGTAAGTGCACCCAACGCGTTCAAGACACAAACTTCGATTTTTTTTTACTACTCCTAAAATATAAAATATATTTTTTAGACTTTCGAAGAGATTTTCAAAGATTTTTTCAAGATCTTTCAAACTGTATATAGTTTATGCGCACTCTGTACTGTGTTCATCATTTCATCAAAGGATTAAAAAGACGCAAAAAAAGTTCTTTCGCGCGACTTTATAGATAAATGCAGTTTTGTGAAAGATTGCCAATTTCGATTTCAAAATATATAATTTTACAGCTCATTTCACGCTCCCCACAACTCATTTTGAATAATTTCAACCCGACCTTTTTAAGCGAAGTGCAACAATTTTTTATCTAAAAAACACGTGTTTTCTCCAAATTGAATGCCTTACAAAGTATGAGGTTTTCGAACAAATTTTGAAGGCAAACATTTTTTTTTTCTCATAAAGAATCTAATAGTACATTGTACAACAAGGGGGTAAAGTTGATCATTTAAGGCGAGTGCGATGTTTACATTTAGAGGCGAAGGCGAGCACGCACAAGGCGAAGCCGAGTGCGAATGTGAGGCGAAGCCTCGAAATGTAAACATCGCACTCGCCTTAAATGATCTTACCCCCGTGTTGTACACGGTACTTTATACAACAAAAGCATGTTTTTCTCGCTTTTTGACGTGTGTTTTACGGGCGTAAAGTTTGTTATTTAAGTCCTGCGGGCGTAAATAGGGAGTGGGGGGTGCTTAAATGACTACTTTTAAGCACTCCATACCTATTTACGCCCTAGGGCTTAAATGACAAACTTTATGCCCGCAAAACAAGCGTCAAAAAGCGAGAAAAACATGCTTGTGTTGTATAAATATATATATATATATATATATATATATTTCACACCCATAATAAAAATAAGTTATATTTATTATTGCTAAAGAATTTGTAATCTTTTTATGAAAAAAGAGACGCTTTTGACCGTGCTTTTTCCACAGAAAGATTTCAAATTCTTTAGATTTGAATTTAATTTGCATTATTGCGATGTGAAAGTTTGAAATTGTCTATGAGAACACCTGTCGCGAACGATATGTGACTAGTGATCCGTCAATAATTTAGGCAGTGGTAAAAATTTCGAACTCAACCATTTAATTTAAAAATATTTATTAAAAAAAATATTCGATGCGTATCTTTTTTCAAAGAATGATTTCAAGTTCATCACAATTATTGCATGTCTTGTGTGATTTAAGAGTTTGAAATTGCGAGGACACTTGTAGGGAAAGTAAAATATCTGATACCGAGACTCGTGTGCTGATAAAGTAGACAGTGAAACAAATTAAAAAGCTCAACCATTCTAATTGAAAATATTGAATGCCGTATGGCAATTCCGTTAGGCGATATAAAGTTCCCTGTAGAGGAGATGTCAGACGCCTGTGTAGCAGTTGACCGGCAATCGAAAAACCCGGGCTCGAATCCTGGCAGAGTCGAAAGCGTCAATTTTTCACAGAACGATTTCAATTTCTTCACAATTATCAGATGTACAAATAAGTTTCCGCCGTTTGACGAAAGTTGGTGCCACCAGTAAGTTTTGGTTGAAATTGACAGATTTAAAACGTCACTGTCGTAAGGTTTGACATCTGTCAACAACATAATCGTGAAATATTAGTGAATTTTCATGAGTATAATATATTCTTTTGTGTGCGAAAATGTCGAGTTTTGAGCCGAATAAGCGTAATTTGCGGGGACTTTTGATTTACTTCTTCAATTTGAAGAAATTGCTGAGGCGTATGTATTGCTTGTAGAAACATATGGTGGATTACCTTAAGTGAGAGAAGTTGTCGTGAGTGGTTTCAAAAGTTTGAAAACGGTGAATTTGACATCGAAGATAAAGAACGTTTCGGAAGGCTGGAAGTGTAGGAAGACGTGGAATTGCAAGCATTATCGGATCAAGATTCGTGACAAACGCAAGAAGAACAATACGATGGACAATACTTTGAATAAAACATAAGGTACCGTTCTTTCACAATAAATGCCCAATTTTTGATAAAAAAACGAGGGAAAGTTATTTTTGTTTACGAATAATATTATATAATAATAATAATAATAATAATAATAATAATAATAATAATAATAATAATAATATTAACTAATATTAATTGCTAATTGTGTGGTTTCAGACTATGGAATTGTCGACGAGAACACGAGTCGGAAAAGTATCTGATATCTGATGTCGAGATATTCTTCAAAATATTTTTTTAGGAGTAGTAAAAAAACTTTAAAGTTAAAAATCCACTTAGATTACATTTATCTAATGCCCCAGTCAAACCAAGTTGCAAATAGAGACATTATGCCCGTTCGAAAGAATCGCCTTTAAAAATTTAAGTTCAGAAAAGTTCAAAGTTAACTTGTGTAGACAAAAGCTTGGAAAGGGGGTCGGGGGGGGGGGGGGTGCAAGACATCGCGATCGGCCGGCTTTGTCACAGAGGTTCTCTGCAGTGCGGAAGCCCCAGAAACACTTCATCGCCAAGCTCAGACTAATTTTATCCACTTTCTATTTATTCGTGTGTGGTCAATGGTATTATTATTCCCATTCGAGGAAAATAATAATGGGAGCGACTGACATCAGTGCATAAGAGTCAGGACATAAGCGAGTGAATATTTATAATGAATTAAGAACAAAAGTAAATAATTGTAAAAACTAAGTACAATGGAAGGGACAGATTAAAGTTTGAAATGAGAATCAAAAGTGAAAAGGAGAGCAATAGGTTCCAAAGGAATTAAAAACTTGTAACAGCAAAAGTGCATGTTAAGGCATACACCTGTTCATAACTCGATTTAATTATGTCACATGATCCACGTTAATACTCTTATTGGAACGACGGATTCCTCAATCGCTTGCATCATTGGTGCATCCCTTAAAGGCATGTAATGCTTAGGAAATTAGCAAATTTTATTTATTTTAGGTTTCTACATGTTTGTGGCTAAAGTACATAAAATTATTATATTATATGACATAATATTATATTATGTAGATAATATTATTATATAAAATATATTGGAAATTGTTTTTCATTTTCAAAACCCAAAATAGTATATCTACGTCCGTTTTCATCTTCCCTACCATTTACCAAATTTTGAAAACTGAATTTCATCTCTTTTGGACACAAGCACACTCCAAAAACAGACTATTGACTGTCAAATGATTCCTTTCACTGTTAAAGGATTTTCTATTCAAAACAAGTCCGTCTTTGACAAATGCTATAAGAACGACCTGTTTTAGATTTTCGCTGAAAGAAATTTTAAGATACAAACATAATATTCATTGAAATTCAAGCACGCTTTACAAAAGCATTTTAAAGAGAGACGACTGATAACCCTTCAAAGGTTAAAAGCAATCATAATTAATAAATGTATAATGCTTCGATTGTCAGAAGCAATGAAAAATGAGGTTATGCGGATAAAAATTGTTTATTTTGGTTTACGTACATTCCAAAAATTTTACATCGCACTCTGGGATTCCTAATATTTGAAAAAATCCATTTCCTTGGAGCATCCACGTTAATTAATCGTGATGATAAAAGCACTAGACGATATACACTTACTGATTCGCAGGTGCTCTTCGTCTGCTAGCCTACAAATTTAATCCTTTAATACATGAAGGATTTCTTTTCAGAGTCAAAAGAAATCGTTTATCGTTAAAAGTATTCTTGTCTTGGATTTTTCAGATGAGTATTTTAACAATAAAACGATTCTGTTGATAGAGAAAAGAAATCTACGTAGTTTTCATGGATGAATTTTGAAAGGAACGTAATTTTACTATCAATAGATTTTTTTTGTGAGTGCACACAATCGTGCCCAAATAAATTAGACAAGCATGAACATTAATAGCTATAAAATTATCACAGCCAGTGGATATATCATTTCTTAAAAGGTATCTGAACCTTTATTTGTCTAAATCTGAAAAACAACTATAATTATAATTTCTTACCTGAGCCTCTTTAAGGGGGGACGTCCATGTTAACGCCTCAAAATCAGTCATATTTTTAAAATGTTTTGAAGGTGATAAAATAATTTTATTGTTTTAAATTTGTAACATAACTTTATTTAACCTTTTAAAATATAATTTTTTTTTCTAAAATTTGGTTCTCAATTACAGAAAGACTTGTCCGTAGTCGGCTACTTCTCCTCTATTCGGGTCAATCTAGGACTTATACGGGACGGTAGGAAATATTTACCCGGACCTTATCCGATCCGGGCCAATTTGAAACTTATATAGGATACTGGAATTTCACGCTCCCAGCCAGGATCTAGTTATTTACTGAATAACAGAAAAAATGTGTGTTTATGAATCTCAGTAATGATAATATCTATATGGGGCAAAATTTTTCAAGTATACTGGCCTAAAAATTGGTTGTCTTCAATCTTTTTGAAATTCCACTGAATTGTCGTCTTCGTGCACCTCTTTAAATCCCCCAAAGGAGACAGCTTTAGTACGACTGATTGTTCACAGACAGGGGTTCAAATTTTTTACGTTTTGACACGGGCGCCGTTATTCAATTAATCATAACTTCTGCTAAAGTTGATGCATTTATTTTTTATATGAGTGTTTTTTAAACTTTTTTTCATGAGCTTTCCGATAAAAATAATGATTTCATAATGAAAAAAATATTTCATGCTCATTTTCCCATTTTAAAAAGTGGGGTGTAAATTGCTTTTGGACTTATAAGGGGATTCTTCCGCTCGGCTGTCACGCCGCAAGCTGCTATATAGTACAGTGTAAGTAAGCACTTCGTAGGTCTTATTGTGCATTGTGTCCATAAATATTATAAAAATATAACTATCTTGAATTTTGGCGAGCTGTCAAAGTTTTCAGTTCCGGAGTCACGTGTTCTTTATTTGTATTTAATGTATCCACTAGAAACAAATGGAAAATATTCAGTTTAGTCTTTGCCGCTAGATGGATACAATTCTTACGATATAAATCATTTTGCTGTGTTATAAGGTTGGAAAAACTCACCATAGACAATGATCTATGAGATTTAGAATTTTCAATTCTAGGTTAATGCTCAAGGTTAGTATTGAGGCCTTACCCTCGCATGCGGGGCCCAGCAGGGGCGAATCGAATACTTTCCTAGCTACTCGTGGGATTATGATGTAGATTTCGGACTTAAATAAAAGTTTGTGTGAGGAGTTATTCGACGGAGAAATGGATTTGACGGAGAAGGCGCCTGACTTTCTACAGGGAGAGAACTCTCAGGTGAAGCAGTACCGAGAGTGGCTCTACGAAAGAAACCGAAACGAGCTTCTATCCTGTGCGAACTTAAGAAGCGCGTCAACCCTGATGAATTGAGCGCCACAGTCTAGTTGAATCATGGAGACGCGCTTCAAGGACTTGCTGGTAGAACTGAAATGTTTCATAAAAAGCAGAGGGAGGCTGGACACCGCATTTAAAGAAGCAATTGGAGCAATAAATAAATAAAGCAAATTTTGTTTTCATATATAATATTTCTTGGAACAATACGATTCAGTCTGAATGAGGATTGAGTTTACTGAATTAATTAAATGTCGTCTTTTCAGTGGTTAGACAAGTTTTATTATTTATTTTTATTTAGATAATTTATTTTTAATGTATTAAGATTTAAAAAAAAGGATTAACAATAAATTTAATAATGCTGATAAAATCGATGCGGAACTATGTGTAGATTGGAGAAAGGGAATGTCAGAATTTCCATTACTATCCCCCGTATTTGAATAAATTTCCTGTAAAAATAGGAACGCTTACACTTCGCTGGGTATCGAGCCCAGGAGCTTTCGATTGCCGGCCGAATGCTCTGTCATCTGAGCTACGGAGGTTCCACAAAACTTTATTATTATTAAACTTTAATATTATTATTTATCTATTTACGCCAATTTGGCCACGGATATATCATGAACTATTTACAAATTTTTCCAAATCATTTCAGTCGAATATGTCGATAATTCGAAGAGTGTATCACTCACCATGATAACCGAACTCTACCATATCGACCCTACCAACCTGTGATTCAGAAGTATCGTCATTTAAGACCAGATGGAATTTTAAATATACATTTGAAAAAAATTTCTGTGAAAAAAGGAAAGCTTCCACTCCACTGGGTATCGAGCCCGGGACCTTTCGATTGCCGGTCAAATTCTCTATCATCTGAGCATTTGACCGGCAAATTGGGGTAAATAGATTCTGTGAGAAAAGTTTTGTGGAACCTCAGATGATAGAGCATTCGACCGGCGATCGAAAAGTCCTGGGCTCGATACCCAGCGGAGTGAAAGCGTTACTTTCTTTAAAAAACTTTTTTCAAATATATATTGAAAATTTCATCTGTTCTTAAATGACTGTAATTCTAAATCACAGGTTGATAGGGTCGATATGGTAGAGTTCGGTTATCATGGTAAACTCGTTTTTACGCTACAGTTGAGAGTAGCGAAATGGTGTGTATTACGATACAGAGGAATGTAATATAAAAATTGAAATGCGCATGTGCCTATAACCATACAGCGGAGCGTAATCTTCTTCTTATTCTTCTTCTTCTTCGTAAAGCGTTGGCACCGTACTGACAGAGCCTTGTACATTTGAACTGCGCATGCTTCATTACAATACGCTACTACTACACAAGATCGAGAAAATCAAAATGGCCGGAACTAGTCGTGAAATATCAAGTGCAATGGACGAGAATCATGATGAATACTAGATTAGATTAGAGTGTACGCATAAAAACTCGTATACGCACCGAAGTCACATAAAATAGAATATGTGCCAATGCACACAATTCGGGTGATTAGGAGACTCGCTTAAAATTCTCGCAGGACTGATCGAGATTCTTCGAAATGCGCTAAATTGACGGAGTTATTAATAATTTTTTTGGGCCAATCAGAGCGCAACTTTGGGCACTGCTGAAAGGTCTAGCGAGAGCCGCTCGCGATGATCATGAGAACCCTTAGGGGGCCCCTATCCTGCCGTGCGGAACTTGGCGTGTTTCCCAGATATATGCAAATGCCTCAGCTCACCCAGAGCGGCTTATCGATGATTAATGGTGGCAAGTGTCGTAAAGCGAAAACATTCCTTTTTTTCGATCTATATCTTTGGATTCTGGGATTTTTCTAGTGTACATTATGGGTACATTTTTTTACAAATTACTCGACATTGATGATTTTAGAATCCATAAACGGGTAATTTAATAACTTCTCAAGCATCTGTGAAAGACGCCGAGTTCCGCACGGCAGGGGAGGGGCTCCCTAAGTGGTTCTCATGACCGTCGCGATTGGCTCTCGCCAGACCTTTTAGCAGTGCCCAAAGTCGCGCTCTGATAGACCCGATAAAATCATGAATAACTCCGTCAATTTAGCAAATTTCGAAAAATCGCAAAGAAAAAAGTGTGGAAAACCAAAATTAGCAAAATTTTATCCCAACAAGCCATTTAAGGACAAACTCGCCAAATTATCTCGAAAACTAAAGAAGAGACAAAAATGTCCATAAATGCCTTAGCTGGATCAAACTTTGCTAATTTTGGTTTCACTCCGCAAAGTCAATTTTTACGTTATATTTTTTTTGACGCATCATTATATGACTGCAATCAAAAACCGAAGTCCATATATTTGTCTATTTTTTATTTTTCGAGATAATTTGACGAATTTGTGAAAGTTGAAGAATAATAGGGTGCTTTCAAAAGTTAAAAGAGGGACAAAACACATTCCGCCATAAGAAAAAATTACGCCTCACCTGCGCCTCGACTACGCCTTAGCTTCGATCTCCTGCGAGCATTGTCGCTCGTCGCGCAATGACCCTCATTCTGCGCCTGGGCACGTAATGTACTATTATATGCCACCGGCGCGCAAACTTGTTTTTTCGCTACAGTTAATAGTAGCGCAATGTAGTATATTGCGCTACAAAAGAATGAAATGTAAAAGTTGAACTGCGCATGCGCCTACAGCCATGCAACGAAGCACAATCTTCTCCTTATTCTTCTTGGTACTGAACTGCGCATGCGTGTATTAAAACCTGCTACTACTACACAAGATCGATAAAATGAAAATGGCCGGGACTAATCGTGACATGCCAAGTGAAAGTGATAATATCGAACTCATTGACCATGCTAATCTATTTCAAGCTACTCCTCCCGACGTATCAGAAATAGCAAAACATGCTATCAACGATTTACTTCTGACCAAATCAAAAGAAAGATACGAACTAGCGTACGGAAAGTTTAATAATTATTAAAAAAAATATTCTAATAGCATAATTCACTCAATTAAAAAAGGAATACAAGCCATCCACTCTGTGGAATCATTATTCAATGCTCAAAAAAATACTGAACGTAAAAGAGAAGATCGATATTGCCCAATACTGTGCTTTAACCTCATTCTTGAAAAAATAATCGAAAGGTTTTCAAAGCAAGAAAGCGAAAGTCTTCACTGTCGCGCAAATGAACAAGTTTTTGCAAGAAGCTCCGGATATTTAATATCTCATACACAAGGTATGAATACCAATAAAAAATTCTTAGTTCAAATATGTCTTTTGCATTTTTCATACACATTTCATAAGAAATATTTACAAACAACTCACAAGTTCAAGCATTTACAGAATATGTCTATTTTTTTAAGGTAATCCTAATTTTCTGACTCTACGGCGCACTCAGAAAATGTGAGTTCCTCAATTTGAAGGCCGCAGACGTTTCAAACCAAGAAAATTTGTTGTTAATCAATATTACTGAAACCAAAACCGACAAACCTCGTGCTTTCATCATACCTGAAAAAAATGTCTCCAGCGTCAACAAATACATAAATCTTCGTCCCAACAATGCGAACTCGAATTGCTTTTTTTTGCGATATCAAATGCGAAAGTGCACTTGTCAAGTCATTGGAATTCACAAGTTCGAATCGATTCCTAGAGAAATAGCTTCGTACTTGAATCTGGAAGCAATTGAAGAGTACACGACTCATGCTTTTCGTCGCACTTCCGCAACTGTCCTTGCTGACGCTGGCGCTGACAATTTAGCCTTAAAACGTCATGGGGGCTGGAAAAGTAATGCTGTTGTACAAGGTTACATGGAAGAATCTGTCGAAAAGAAGACGGCTACTGCTAGCATCATAAACTCACACATGACGAAAGAACTCCCCGTGGAAGACTCGACCAAGACAATAAAACGAAACTTCCATGCCGAATTGTCATTTGCGGGGCCAAGTACGCGTGAAGATCAACAATCCGAAATAAAAAAACAAAAATTAAGCAACAAAAACGACGAAGACAATGGGTCAACAAACCCGATCATAAGATTCCTGATCTTGCAGAAAAGAAATTGTCAACTTTCATAGAAAAAGGAGCCATCTTCCAAAATTGTACTATTCATTTCCATTAATATTTATGAAATTGAAGATTTAATGCAAAATTGTGAAAATATAATTCAAAAGTGAGAATTTAATATCAACTCACTCTTGATTTACATTTTCACAGTTTTGCATTAAATTTTGGTTTAGTAGAAAGAAGTAAAAATCGAAAAAATATGTAATTTTTATTTTCTGAAGATATATATACAATTATCGTATTTTATAATACTTTCGTAGCAATGTGCCAATAATAAAATTTTGAAGCCATATTATGATTTCATAAAGATGTTCATTCTGCAATAAGCTGTTATTTACATTTTTATTATTAATTTTATAGCATATACAAAACTTTAGTAAAAAACTCCTTGATTTCATCGACCTGAGAACTCGTGTGTCCAAAAATGGCAGCTAATCTATCAAGCCATATCGGAGAATCACTCTTTGTACCTTCGTTGATTAAAATTCCTCGGTTTTCGTAAATTCGCACAACAACCTCGCTTTAAAGCAGCAAAATTCCTGTATCGCTTGGTCCATTTTTTTCTCGAGGTAACTTTCAAAATATCTTTTCAACTCCTAAGGAACACAAATAAAACAATTAGAATTTTTTAAGAAAAACAATTAAGTTAATTTGGGAAAATAATATGGATAATAACGCACCTTTTAACTCGATTCTTACCTAAAGACTGCACTGAGAAAAATGAATTATAAAATTTAATATCCAGGTCCAGTCACTATAGGACAGCTATTTAGATTATAAATACTATAATCTAGATTATAAGAAGTATAATCCAGATTATAAGTGACATAACCTACCATTTTTTCTATATTCTAACATCATACCCCTTATAATCGAGATTATAGCTTTTATAATTCAAATGGCTGTCCTATAGTCACTGTACCTGGATATTAAATTTTATAATCCATTTTTTTCCGTGTGAAAATCTTTTCAAAAACAATATTTTCTCAAAGAGATGTCAATAGTAAAATAGGTTACGTTTTGCTATCTTTTGGTAGAAACTAAAGATTTGAAGGCAATCTTTTCCAAATTGAGATGAAATAAATTTGTATTGCTAAAAAAAATGAAAGAAAAAACTTACCTGAAATACATATACTACCACATCACTTGAAGTAACGGATTTTAAAGAAATAGCATGAACCATAATTTAAGTCAGTTCTTGCTGCACTCCGCCCGCTTTCTACAACTAGCGCCGCAAACAACTACAATACTAGTTTAGATTCCAGTGTACGCATAAAAACTCGTATACGCACCGAAGTCACATAAAATAGAATACGTGCACAATTCGGGTAATTTCGAGACTCGCGACAATACACGCAGGACTGATCGCGCTTCGGCTTCGTCTCGGCTACCCCTCGACTACGCCTTAGCTTTGATCTCCTGCGAGCATTGTCGCTCGTCGCGCAATGACCCTCATTCTGCGCCTGGGCACGTAATCGACTATTAAATTTGGAATTTCTTAGGTTGAAGTTTTTACGGTTGTTTTTGCGGTTGTTTTTGCGAATTGATATAGAATCCTTTTTATTTCACAATTTTTGCCTTTTATTCAATGAGAATTAGTTGCACGAAACAGTAATTCATGATAAATCTTATAGAGCTTGTTCATTCGGAATTAATTTTGTAATGGACACAGCGGCCTGGTGCGTTACGAATTCCGGATTTAGTGGTCGAGGCTTTGACAAGGTAAATGATTTTTCTTATATTCCAGCACGGAATATTGTCAGCACGTGGCTACTTTTAGTGTTATCCTTGGTAGCATTACCTCACTCATGTTCGGGATTATTTCACTGGGGAGAACTGATTCATGCATTGCAAATTTTGAGATTTTTCAGTTGGATGACTTTGAACTAAAAAAATAAAAATAAATACTCCGAGTATATATAGAATACGTTAATGGAAAATACTCAGACAAGAAGCCAGTTATTAAAAAAAAGAGCTTTCAAAGCTCGCTTTTATAGAAAACAAATTACATGGTAGTATCTTCTGTTAAAATATTTTTGCAAACACTTGGTCATGATTTACCCTTGCGTAAGGCAATCAATTCATGCAAATGAATTTCTCATCCGGTAGTCGAAGAAGTATGAAAGCACCTCCATATTACATCTATTCGGTGTGGCAGGGTGGCCCGACCGATTGTTACTAGGCTGTACAGACACTTTACTAGTTGGCATTAGTGAAACTTAATATGTTATTTTATGCTCTCCATTGTTACATGCCTGTTCTCGATTAGTTTTTTCCAAATATCGGCACTTAACTTGACGGATTCATGAATGGGACATAATTAAATCTATTCAGACCAGTATTCACGGAAAATTTTATTCAAAATAAGGATTCGTCTTTATAATCTGCATTGTCAATTTGAGAAATGTATTGGACCTTTTTTCATTTGTTTTATTTCAACTTTGACTTTTAACGTAACTCCTTGTGTAACGTAATTCCTTAATCTGCAGCGTGACATAGGCTACGCTGATGAATTTTGACGGCTTAAAAACCTAAAGAAAAGATTGATAAGTATTATTGCACATCTGCACCATCGAATACAATATGCTTCGTAAAATATGAGCCAAATAGTTTCGGTATTTCCGGATTTTTAGAGCATGCATGTGAATCTGTCAATGGGAGTAGGACTGTTGGCTGTTGCTCATATTTTGTAATACTATCCTAATTTAGGTTGGTCCAGTTTTTATGCTTAGCTTCTCCCAAAGTGTTACCTGGATTCAGACTTTTTGATCTGCACTTACACTTTTATCTATCGTATATCTTACGTGCCATTTTCTTAATAGGAAGTCTATACAAAATGTGCAAAAATAACTCAAAAAACCCTTATCTAAGCATGCAAAGCACTCATGCCGTATTGCAATGGTGTTTGAATGGTTACAAATGCTCCGAGCTTTATTTTCGGAATTTTAGTGAATGATTCCGGTATAGCGTGGCATATTGGTCAGGATTGCATTGACTTTGTATCAGTAATGATATTAGTCACTTCTGCATCGATTAATTTCAAGGATTAACAGAAGCGTATTCGTATACCAACATTTTCTAATACAATCTCTCATGTGTTTGAAGATTGCTGATCGCATTTTCCAATATTTTCTTTTCTTTTTGAATAATGCCTTTTGTTTCGTTCACAAACTGTACCCACTGTGAGGTTCTGCGCAGCATCCTCGCTTAAGCTTTTCTCGAGGTGAAGAATGTGAATCTCGAAGACTTCGAAAAGATTATTTGAGGAGGATTCTTAGATGTACATATACACCACCGTCACTTTAACTCAAATGAACGCCACGTTGGTCTCCAATGTTCTGCTCACTAATGAGCAACACGTCAGCCCCGCTACCCCTGATCATGTGCATCAGGAGTTCTTGGGCTTCTCACCCCCTATCGAGATTGAGTTACAGGAACTTCACTCCCTGCTCCTTAACTGCCTTAATTTTCCCCTGAGAACTGGTCAGAAACCGCAGAAAGCAACGACAAACTTCTTTATCAAAGTCTTATAGAGTTTCCCTCTTTTAGGACCAGGAGGACGTCATCCTTCCCAGTCCCTCGGATGGCCAGAACCTCCAGTCCTACTCCTCCTCCTTCGCCTTAATCTCTTCTGGGATTTTGGCGTAGGACTGTCCGACCCTTGGCGATTACCTGCCCTGGCGTTTGGAGAACATCTTGGCGCCTTCTTTCTCTTCCCCAGCTTTCTTTTGTGCTCCCTGCACAGATATTGAAGTATTTTTTTTTTTAAATTAAATTCAATGCCATTTATGTTTTGAAAATTATTTCCGTTATGTGACCACTACGACTAAGCGTTACGAAGTGCATGCGATCAATCCAATTTTTTTACCACTTTTTCAGATATTTCTGGCCTTATTTCATTAATGGTTCAGTGAATATCGACCTCCAATGCTTCCATAATTTATACCTTACTGTTGGAATACTAGTAATTTTGTATGTTCGTTCCAAGTATAAGATGTATGCGCGCATGAGCATACAATATATGGATGGACTGTTTGTGTGCAAGCGTCGGGAGTGTTGCAAGTAGTTTAGAAACAGGCCAGGTCCACTGTGTAGAGAAAAAATGGCAAAGTTCTTAGTGCCACCTGTGTCAGGCGGTGAACTAACAATGTTCACATGTGTTAGTGCGTATGTATGTATGTATATTTAGGACCCTTTAATTAATTGGATACTTTATTATTTTACAGAATTAATTATGATTGATGCAAAATAAAGCAAATAAAAGACATGAAATCAGGATATAAGTTAATTATCATTGTATGAATCATTTAGTGTTTTCTATATGCTTTATTTTCCATTCATTTGTAGTGAAAACAAATAAATAGGTTAGCGTTGTACATTAGGACGCTGGTATACAAAACTCTGACAGAACAATTACAGAACAATATTGACAATATGTATTGTCGCTTCTTTCTTACCCCACAACTCCCCACAACGGTCTAACTGACGCCATCTGTGTCGGGCGGTGAACTATTTCTGTACCCCTCACTGCCTCTTGGACCCCCGCACCATAGTTCTAAACTTTGCCATTTCAGCCCATGGGAGTTGACCTTGCTTGTTGAGAAAGAAACGTTGCGAGGTACGCACATCTGTGCGTCATAGATGCTGAGCACATGTAGAATTACAAGATATGTAAAGTTACTTTAATCAGATTACTGATTATGAATAAATCAGTTATTTCTTTATTATTACTATTTAAATAAAAGTGTCTAAATTAATTTGAATAATATTTTTTTGAAATTTGATACTCAAAAGTGAGGTGAAAGTAGATCAACGTTTGAGATTTGATACACGTATACAGCGCATGATTCAGGCACGTACAATATTTTGAGGTTAAAAAGTTGAAATAAACAGAATACAATGACTAAAGATAATAGTGATTCGAGAGTTCCGATCTTTGACGGTAAAGACTATAGCTTGTGGAAAAAGAGAATTTTACTTTATTTGAAATGGAAACAGTGTAATCAATGTGCTCTGCGAGAAAATAATCCTTCGGAAGTAGAAACTGAATGGGATGATAATAATTTAAGAGCAATGAATATAATCTATTCAAGTATAACAAATGATCAATTAGAATTTGTTGCAGAGGAAAACGCTGCTTTAAAAATGATAAAAAAATTTGATCAGATGTACTTAAAAGAATCAACATTATTACAAATTTGCATTAGAAAAAAGCTTGATAGAATGAAATTAAAGGGTTATGAGGATTCTAGTACTTTCTTTTCTAAATTCGAAAAACAAATGAATGATTTCAAAGGTGCAGGTGATACAGTAAGAGAACCCTTTACCTCATTCTCTCAGTCATATTGGTGACTTAATTGATACGTTAAAAGAAGAAGATAAAAATTGTAGTTATGTTAAAAACAAAATTCAAATGTATGAAGTTCAGTGTACTAACGATAGTAAAAAAAATGACTATTTTCAAAGTTGGAAAGACAGATATTGAATGCTTTTTTTGTTATCAAAAGGGACTGTACAGATCACATCATTAATTATAATTCTTATTTTTATGATTGTAAGAAATTAGAAAAAACAATCGATGTCACAGTAGCTGATGGTAGATAATTGAAATGTAAAAAGTAACTTATTTCATTGTAAGAAATGTCAAAACTGAAATAACAATATCCAATGTATTTTATCTTGAAAATATGGACAGAATTTTTCTGAGAATTACAAATAATAAATATTGTAAAGTTTTATTTCATGGAAACACATCAGAAATTTTCAACAAATTTGATCAAACGATAGGAATTGCGTTCAAAGAAAACGGATTATATAGAATATCATCATTTGTAGATAAAACGAATTGTTGCGTAAACAATTTTGAAGAATTGGGTATAAAAAAAATTGGATAGAATGCTAGGACATATAAATTTCAATTATCTCGAGAGAATGTGTAAGGATGAATTACTTGATGAGTTACCAAAAAACCTTGAAAATGAATACTTAAAATGTGGAACATGTATAAGAAATAAAATGCATAACATACCATTTGAAAATAATAGAAGCAGAGCAAATGAAATCCTTCAAGTAGTTCATAGAGATGTAAACGGCCCACATAGAAGTATAGCTAGGTTATGATGGTTCCAAATATTTTCTAACTTTCATAGATGATTTTAGTAAATGCACATTAATATACACTATTAAATATAAAAGTGAAGTATACAATTGTTTTGTGGATTACATTAATTTGGTACAAAACCTAACTGGTAAAGCTGTTAAGAAATTCAGATGTGTTAATGGTAGAGAATATATAAATAATGATGTACTAAATTTGATAAGAGAAAAGGGAATATATTTGGAATCATGCCCGCCCAATGTTCATCCACTAAACGGGACTGCGGAGCGTTATAATAGAACGGTTATGGATACTGCTAGGTGTCTGATGTCTGATGCAAAATTACATATAAGGTACTGGCCTGAAGCAGTTAAAACGTCTGCTTATTCAAAGAATAGAACAATATAAACACAATTTTGAATAAAACTCCGTTTGAAATATTTTTTGGTAAGAAGCCAAGTTTGAAATATTTAAGATTGTATGGTAGCAAAATTTTTGTAAAAACTTCTGAAGAAAAGAGACATTCCAAATGGGAAAGAAAAGCAGATTTAGGAATTTCAGTAGGGTATGATAATGTAGGATATCGAGTTCTAATTGATCAAAAAATTGTAATTGCTAGGCATGTTAATATAGTAGAGGATGGTGTAAAATTGGTAGGTATAGATAGTGATGAGGGAAGTTACAATGAATCAGTAGTAAATGAAAGTCTGAATGATGATGAAGTTTTGACGACAAAATTAATTATCAAAAGGTAAAAATTAAAATGAATAAAAGGTCAAGTAGTGAATCTGATGAATTTGTTGATTGTCATGGTGTTGTAAATAATAGACAATTGAGAAGGTCGACCAGAGAAAAAAGAAAACCCGATAGGTACGGACAACCAGAAACACATTATATCTATGTAAACTATGTGAGTGCGAGTACTCCAAAAACTTATGATCAAGCTATGAAAAACTCTGACTAATAACACTAATAAATCTGATGATAGTAAAAAAGCTAGAATTCTTGTAAGAGGTTACCAAGAGGATGAGTACATGGAAGATATTTATTCACCAGTGGCTTGTATGCAAGTATTAAAATTATTGTTAGACTTTTGTGACCAAAATAAATACTTAATTGATCAGATGAATGTAGAAACTGCTTTTTTGAATGGTAAGATAAAATCTGAAGTGTACGTGATATAACCTTTAGGATATGATGATAATCCTGGAAAAGTAATGAAATTGGAAAAATCATAGTATGGATTGCGTGAAAGCTCATACCAAGAGCTTGGTATGAGTGCTTCGATGAATGTATCAAAAGTTTAAAGTTTGTAAAGAGTGAGAGTGATTACTGTCTGTATGTAAAATGCGAAAATGGAGAGATGATATACATATTACTTTTTGTTGATGACTTATTAATTTGCGCAAGAGAAATCAATGTGAAATCAATGAAATTAAGGAAAAATTGTTATCAAAATTTGCAATGAAAGATTTAGGAAAAGTCAAAACATATTCAGGTATAAACATTGAGTATGATAAAAATTTTGGAAAAATATCATTAGATCAAAGCGATTATATAGAGTCTTTAGGTGAATCATATAATTTAGAAAATAGCAAATTGTTCACTACTCCTATGGAACAAAATTTATATGTGAAGCCAGCGCAGTCAGAATCAACCGAAATTAAATATAGAATTTGAATTGGTGCACTTTTATATATTAGTAGTAGCACAAAACCTGATATAAGTTATAGTGTAAATTATTTGAGGAGATTTCGAAATTTTTATGATAAAACGCATTATAAGTATGCATTGAGAGTCTTAAAATATCTACATTTAACTAAAGATTTGAAATTAGCTTTTGAAAGAAATTTGAAAAATGAAATGTTAGATTGCTATGTTGATGCTGATTGGGCAGGTGACAAAAATAATATACAATCAACCACAGGTTATATTATGAGATATTATGGAAATCTTCAACAGCTGCGGAATATGTAGCATTTTCAGATGCTGTGAGTGAAATCAAATTCATAAAGAATTTGTTAAATGATTTTAATATTAATATTGTTAAACCTATAAAGATTTATGAGGATAATTCAGGAGCAATTGCTATTGCAAAATTTAGAAATTTGACAAAAAAGTCTAAATATATAGAAACTCATTTTCACTTTGTAAACGAAAGTTATGAAAAAAAGGAAATTGATATCTTAAAAGTTGAATCAGAGAAGACTTTTGCAGACATTCTTGCAAAAGCATTAGGTAGAATAAAATTTGAATATTTTGTGAGAAGCATTCTATAAAATTTACGATATGTACTGATAAGAGAACTATGTAAAATTATCATCAAATTATGTAAACAATAATGATGCGAGTTTATAAAAATTATGTAAAGTAATTAGACATACAAAATTAAAGAGGTGTATCGGAATAGTAGTAATTTTGTATGTTCGTGCCAAGTATAAGGTGTATGAGCGCATGAGCGTGCAGTATATGTATGGACTGTGTGTGTGCGAGCGTGGGAGTGTTGCAAGTAGTTAAGAGGGAGAGACGTTGCGAGGTACGCACGTCTGTGCGTCATAGATGCTGAGCACGTGTAGAATTACAAGATATGTAAAGTTACATTAATCAGATTATTGTTTATGAATAAATCAGTTATTTCTTTATTATTACTATTTAAATAAAAGTGTCTAAATTCATTTGCTTGTTGAATTTTAACACTTAAATTTATGTTCTATGCTCTCATTAGTTGCTCGCACTTGAAAATAATATGCATTGTTGACTCCTTTCCATTATATTAATTATCGAAAGCTATGCGGCTATTTGGGCCATGTTCTACGTGATTTTATTAATAAAGAGTCACTTCTTCTCAGAACATAAATAGATTTAAAATTGAATAAATGTAACCAAAATTTCGAATTCAACATTATAACACATACAAGGTTCTATTTTTTAATCCTCTAAGTCACATGGTGTTTTAGAAAACTTAATTTTAACACTTTAATTTATAATATAATAATTTTAACTTTAATAACGCCTTTAAGTAGTAGTAAAGATATTTAAAGTTGGAATTGTCAAATTACTAAATAATAATGAAGGCATTAGTTTTATTTGTCCGTCTAATAATTTAAATAATAATAATATGATCAAATTATTGATATTTCTTTGCAGACGTCTTTGGATCCGCAAAAGGCTGGGCAGCAAGTCTTCTCTTTAATCCGTTTTTACAAAAACAATTGGAAATGTTTGTCCAGCGCCAAGATACTTTTAGTTTGGGGGTCTGCAATGGCTGCCAGCTGATGAGTTTGTTAGGCTGGGTTGGTGAAGCAGATAAAGGTAAACTATAATTAAAATCTGTTTCAATTTATGTCAATGTATATTTGTGTGTTTGATTTGCTATTATTTGATAGATGATCTTATTTTACAAGGAATGTTTCCTGTCATAAATCTTATTCTGAGAATATTTATTGATTTATATTGCGCAAACTTGCTGCAATATGTTAAAATTCCTTTTATTATTGCAAGGTGTGTTATGTGTAAAATAATGTATTTTCAGCCAGACTAACAATTTTGGAAAAATGTAAAATAAAAAACAGACAAACAAAACAAAACAAATTGAATTTCTTGTTTTTTAATTATTGTTCTCTTTAATTCTCGTAATTACCTTTCTGTTTAAATTTATGAACAGCTTTACCTTGAATATTTCAGTGTCTTTTACTCTTGTACGAAGTGCTAGGGGAAATTCGAGAATTGTTTATTGAATGGTTAGAAATGACATAAAAATTAGTAAAAAAAATGAAAAAGAATGGAAATTGAAATTGATCTCCTTCACATAGCGCGCCAAAGTGACATGTCACATATTTTTGGATTCAGCAACAGATCGGATTAAGTTCTTATGGCTTTTGATCTGCTTAATCTCACCTAAAACAACGGAAAAGTCAATCGATGGCTCTTGTCATCAACATGATTGTCATCATCAATGATTGTCATCTTGTCAGCCACGCTTTTGGCTGGAATGTCTGACTCACTGACGAAGTGACTGCCGTAAATGCTAGGCGTTGAAGCGCGATTGTACATATATTTTTATTTGAATTTTCAGTCTCCATATTGTCCCCATTATAAGCTAGAGAAGTACACGGTCTACCTCTGCAGAGCCTCGCATGCAGGAGTGAGGTCTTAATACTCTAGGAGGCGACCTGGTTTTCTAAAAACACTGTAATAGACCCTTCCTGGAACATTGTCCGCGACTGCTTATATAGTTTTGTATCTGTATTCAGCAATAACCTTCAGTACAGGGACCCTTTATCCGCAACCAAAAGACGCACCTGGTGGATTGTAGTAGGGCCCACTGCTCGATTTAAAAGGAAACCAAAGCAGGGATATCTGATAGAGTCAGTATAACATTACTTCAGCGATGTCATGCGACTTCAAACATTAGCATACGACTTTATCTGACTTCGATTTTAAGATTCGTTCACTTCTGGCTTCGAAGACTATGAGGAGTGACTGCTGACATCGCGCTGGCTTCTTACTGGCTGCAATAAAAAATAGAAAAATGACTTCATCGTTGATTTTTTATTTGATTTAAAATCAATTATTATTTAAAAATTTAAATTAATTACCAGCGAAATCTGAAAAAGATGTATTTACGATTCTTCCGTAAAATATTGAAATTTTAATTTATCTTAAATTTTTAGTAACTTATGAATTAATTGTAAAGGAATTATGAAAGGTTTCATAATATTATCAATTTGTTCCTCGTATATTATTACCACCTCATGAATTGTAGATCGATCCCAATTAATTTTTTAATTTTCGTTATTTCTAAAAATTAACAAAAAGTCCACAGGAAAAATCTTCTTGAAATTTAGCAAGGAGTTCATTGTTCAAATATACTATGATTTACAAGTTTGAAAAAAAAGTATCTATATCTGTTGGATTTGAATATTTTTACAGTTTATAATATCACAAAATGGACACATTATTCATTTCTAAGATGAAAATATATAATTTTTGTCTAAATTTAAGAACTCTCCTTCTTGGTATTCCATGCCTTAGACAAGAGACTTCTTTAAGATTTCAGCAGAACGCATTTTTGACTTCGTAGGAGCAAGAAAAATGACTTTCTCTGTTTCTGATTTCAAAGTTATTCTAAAAGATTTGGAAGATGACATTGAAGAGTTCGTGGAAAAAATTACACCTGTAATAGACGAATCTGTCATAGATCCAACATTTATTCTCGGTCAATCAACATCGTACTTGCAAATACCTTCTAGTTTACCAATGCCCATTACTCTGCCTGAAGCTGCGACAATTAGTAACAGATTTGGTGCTGCGGATAGAGCGACCACTAAAATTGTGACGTGAGTCCTAAAGGACCTAGAAATCGTCACTGATTCAGACTTTACCTTTGTTATAGGTAAGAATCAAGTCAGGTGAGAGACATAGTCACATTCATAATAAAAGTGTTGATACACGCCACTGGCGTATATAAAAATAGCCTTAAACTCAAGTCGGACAAAAGAATCAAAGTATTACGATACAGAGGAATGTAATGTAAAAATTGAACTGCGCATGTGCCTATAACCATACAGCGGTGCGTAATCGTCTTCTTATTCTTCTTCTTTTTCGTACAGCGTTGGAAACATACTGACAAAGCCTTGTACATTTGAATTGCGCATTCTCTACAATACGCTACTACTACACAAGATTGAGAAAATCAAAATGTCCGGAACTAGTCGCAAAATATCAAGTGCAATGGAAGAGAATCATGATGAATACTAGATTAGATTCGAGTGTATGCATAAAAAATCGTATACGCACCGAAGTCACATAAAATAGAATATGTGCCAATGCACACAATTCGGGTAGTTACGAGACTCGCTTAAAATGCTCGCAGGACTGATCGCGCCTCGGCTTCATCTCGGCTTCGATCTTCTGCGAGCATTGTCGCTCGTCGCGTAATAACCCTCATTATGTGCCTAGGCACATAATATACTAACTATTGGATCTATAACTTAATTCGTGCGGTTTTTTTTAAATTTGAACGTTTATTTAAGAAAAACATGTAGAATAGTATTATTTAAAGTATTGCCCATCTGAAGCTATGACTTTTTTCCATCTTTCTGGCAATTTATGGATTCCATCCCAAAAGAACTGCGCCGGCTTGGCGGCCAAGAATGAATCAAGCCAATTTTTGAACCCTGTTCTGATGTGAACTGTATTCCAGTGAGGGCGTTCTGCATCGACCGGAACAAATGGTAGTCAGAAGAGGCAAGGTCTGGGCTATAAGGCGGGTGGGGTAAAACTTTCCATCCACTGTTTTCCAAATAGTTCTCAACCGGAATAGCAACATGGGGCCGAGCGTTGTCATGATGGAAAATTATTGCCTCGTGTCTGGTCGCATATTCCGGTCGTTTTTCGGCTATTGCTCTTTTCAAACGGATTATTTGTGTTCGGTAGCGTTCTCCGTTGATGGTTTCACCCGGTTTTAGCAGCTCATAATACAGCACACCCTTCTGATCCCACCAAATACAGAGCATTTCCTTCGCAAAATTCGGTTTTGCCGTTGATTTGGCTTGTTATCCGGGTTTCACATATGGTTTTTTGCGCTTAGGGTTGTCGTAACCAGTCGTTTCATCACCAGTAACAATCCGATGCAAAAATGACTTCTTTTTGTGGCGTTCCAGCAGCATTTTGGACATGCAAAACCGCCTTTCAACGTCTCTCGGCTTGAGTTCACGTGGAACCCAATTTCCTTGCTTTTGAATGTATCCGGCTCCTTTTAAACGTTTTGAAATGTCTGCTTGAGTGACTCCCAAAGATTCTGCGAGCTCCTCTTGTGTTTGGCAACAATCTACATCGAGTAATGCTTCCAGTTCTTTATCTTCAAAATTTTGTGGCTGCCCAGAACGTTCTTCGTCTTCCAAGCCAAAATCACCACTTTCAAATCGGGCAAACCACTTTTGGCACGTTCGCTCAGCTAGAGTATTTTCACCATAATCTTCAACCAAAACACGATGACTTTCGGTAGCAGTTTTCTTCATATTGAAGTAATGAAGAAGAACTTCCTGCGAAAACACTTTTTCAGGCACAAAGTTCGACATATTTGAGTGAAAAAAGATTATTGTTGTTTACGCTTCAAATGAATGACATATACTGAAAAAGACGCATAATGACAGTAGCTTCCCAACGCATGTTCGGAATATTGGAACTATGTCATAATAATCCAATTACGCCATCTCATACCAAACCGCACGAATTAAGTTATAGATTCAATAGTTATAAATCTCACCATTTGTGAGAAACTAACAGGTAAATTGTTAGTCGCAAAACTCGTCCCACTACCTACCTATTCATGCTGGAACGAATGAAAGTAATCTTTCGCTTGTGCACACATGAAAATTTCCTAACTTCAGAAAAGTCTAAAATTTCCAGCATACCAATGTTCCACGTTATTATATTTCATAATCGAAACCAATCATTAAAATACAAAATACAATTACATTTTATTTTAGTAGGAAATTATTATTTTGATCCTAATCGATTAAAGTTAACGCTCTTGCGCGGAAAATTTTAATTATTGATACTTTCTTCAGTTTTCATCGACTTTCGGATATGACTAGTCAATGAGAATATCGACAACGTTTTTAGAAGTTTCCATTGAAAGGTGTACGGAATTATCGAATCCGTCAATGAAATTTTTTACAATTTCAGTCCTATCCGAAAGTCTATGACATGTGACTACAATAAGAATTTTTATTCCCATTCCATCTGAATCTTTCGTTACTCTTGGGGTATATTTTTCTCATCTAACACTCTTATGAAAAATCTTCTTTTTGGTCTAACAGTTTATATAATTTATTTAAAGCTTCCACATAATCTAGTTATACAAGTATAGATTTTTTAAGTTTAATAAATTCTTGATTCATAACTCTTTCTTAATTCATTTATAAGAACTTCTTTATTTCTCACTCAAGTTTTTAAAATTAAATTGATTTTATAAAAATGTAAACAGCAAAAGTCTGGATAAGTGTATTACATAAAATATAAAAAATCTACACAGGATTTAGATTTCACATAAATTTTTTAGGCACAATACTAATCCAGAATTCACAATTGTAAAATCCACGTTTTGAAATATACAGCACAGAAAATAAAGAACCTTCTTTTAAATTTTTTTACCCAAGATAATTTTTGATGATAATATATTTTTTTAATGTACATTTTGAAATTTAGTTTCATTAAACTTCATGCGCAGTTATAGTAAAAATGTGTGAATTCCATAACCGACAAAGCGCGTGGCTTAGTAGGCAAAAGAGGGGATGACAATGCGTGCACGTTTTTTTTCATTTAAATAAAAAATTCAGAAAAATGTTCAAGAATACATGTCAGTACATGTTAAATGTCGTTCCGCATTTTTTTTCATTCATAAATTTTGGTGTCAAAACTAGTTTTTTTTTATAATCGAATAAAACCGTATTTTTTGAAGGTATGAAATCAATCGATTTTCTCCAATCAACTCTTTGTTTTCCGTACAAATTTGTCTGGAGTAGTCTGAAATTTTATCAACAGGCTCAAAAAACCCTAGAGCTTCAGATGGTTATGTCCAACATAACAAAATTCTCAATTTATTAATAATTTTTATTATAACAGTTGTAGCTGGCAGAATTGTCGTTTCAACTCCAAAGAAGAAAAGTATGCGAGGAAGTTTAGAGTTGAAAGAACTTTCATCGAGAGAGTTGTTCAGCAGGTTTTCAGGCAGTTTTTTTAGTATATTTAGAGATTTTTGAATCCAAAACCGCGTTCAGGATGGGAATTTACTTGGCTGCGCTCGAGCGCACCAATACCGTCTCGAGGTATATCGATCGAACACGGGAGAAAGAAAGATACACCCATGTCGAGACCACGCTATTCGACAGAGTTGCAACATCATTTTTGCCAATTCGTTGTCTTCATTTATATCTATTCTGTAAAAAGTATTTAGAAACACCCTAGACGAATAGGAAAAAATGATATATGTTATATACACTTTACATTGGTAATGATATAACAAAATGCATTAGAGAAATTTAAAAACGCACTATGTTTAAAGTTCTAGGAACAGTTCTGCTTACGCCGGTTCGGAATATAATTTCTGGAAAAATATTCTGAAGCTCTTCTGTGTTTTTATTCTTTTTAAGTCAATTCATGATTTACCTTTGAAGGGAAAACACGTAATTCATCGCGAAAAACGGTAATTTATTGCATTAAATAAGTTATTATTATTATTATTTATTATTTATAACTGTGGCTGGGACCCAGAAGGGTCCCTGATGCTCGAGTATTCCCGTTGCATCACCAACTGAAACCTCAGGCGTGACCCCACAGCCCGTGCAAAAGAGCAAGGACCTGGGCCACGCTTTTGGTCTGAATCACGGCTACGTCTATGGAGAAGTAGCCAGTGATAATCTGGCTTTGGCCCTAATTTCTGGACAATCGCAAAGTATATGGATGGAAGTTTCGTTGTCTTCCCCACATAATCGACAAAGTGGACTTTCTGCAAGCCCTATCTTACGTCTGTGATAAGCGAGGTTGCCGTGAGAAATAAATACTTCTGTTAGGATTCTCACCTCGGTTCTCCTAAGCTTGCGCATATCTGCAGCTCGTTTGGGATTTAGATGCTCCCTCATGAGGGTTTTGGCTTGCTTACATGCCGCAGCCATGTACCACCCTTCCTGGTGTTTCTCGGTCAGCCAATTGTTAATTTCTTCTGTAACCGACCTATTTGAAATACCTACTACTGGTTCTAGACCAGTTGGGGTTTGCTTTGTCACAAGCTTGGCTAGTCTATCCGCCATCTCATTACCCGTGATGCCCCTGTGTCCAGGGGTCCAGAGGACTGTGACTTGGTTGTCTTCCGCTAATTTGTTCAATGCTCCATAGCATTCCCAGACCAGCGTCGAGGTGGTCACTGACTTCCCTAGCGTCGTGATGGCCGCAGATACGAATGTTCCTGCTGCGGCCATAATTCCGTGCTTTGCATGCGCATTGGAGTATGGCCGCAGTCTCGGCTTGACAAACTGTGGAGTGGGGTCCCAATGGGACCACGAGTCTTGTGTCCCTTATCTTCCCATAGACACCAGACCCCGCGCCCTCCCTGTTTTTGGAGCCGTCTGCAAACCAGTTGTCTTCATCACCTGGGAGATGTGCGCGACCCACTTTCCAATCTTCCATGGTTGACAAGCTTAACTTTTACTTTTTGTCGAAGAGGCCGCCTTGCCAGCTTCGGATGTGATGTTTAGGTGCAGGGGCTCTTGCCCCATTAGTGTTTCCAGCGCCGTTGTGAGTGAAGACTTCGAGGTGCCAGTGATCCCTCTGAGTCTTTCCAACCTGGCCATGGCCGTCTTCTGATTGACTCTGCTCCACAAGACTATTGATGCATAGGTTAGCCTGGGTCGCAGAATCGCCGTGAAGATCCACAGCAGTGTGTCGGGTTTCAAGCCTCAATTACTTCCAATAGCTCTTCTGCATAGACAAAGGGTTGTTATAAACTTGTTGCACTTGTTTTCGAAGTCGTCTTTCCAAGTTAGCTTTTTATCCAGGATGACTCCTAGATATTTAGCGTGCTTGGAGATTTCTAGACGCTGTCCTTTCAGTTCCAATGTTCCAGTTGTACTCCACTTTTACCGTCAAGTAAAAATGACTACGTCAGTTTTGCCTGGGTGCACCGAGAGTCCTGTTGTTCAACACCAGGTGTCTAAAACCTTTGGTTATCGTTATATTCCTGTTTCCGAGCATATAGCAGGTCCAGTCAACTACGGCTATGGGGACTCCTTGTATCATAGCTCTACTAATCACTTCACCGGATATGTGGTTAAAGGCACCCTCAATATCCATAAATGTTCCAATAGCGAATACTTTGAGGTTCAGTTGGTCCTAAATCAGATTCACCCTTTGCTCAGGGCTGTTTTGGTCGAGCGGCCGGCGCTGTCTCTGCAACCTTCTCTATGTCTGAACAGAAGGAGGTCTAGCTCTTACCCTTGGCCTCCCTGATATCTTTCCTGTGCACTAGATCCTCACCCCTTCTGTTCGTGTCCGTGCTACCCCACAGCTTATGGTGGGAGTTGGCATCGCACCCCAAGAGCAGGGGCAGGGACAGTAGTCCACTAGTGAGCGGACTTCCTCCGGTGGATGGGACGCACTGTCATAAGGAAAGTATGTCGATCCTATGACTAGCTTAACAATTCCAGTCAGGTCGACTGAAGCCACCATGAGATGTCTGGAACAAAGATTCAAGAGCCAGAAACAAGATACAGTTTCTACAGATTATCATAGATCTAGCAAAAAAAGTATTAATATTCGAATAACAATTGAATGAAATTATCAGTATCATAATTCTTTTATAGCTGATTCATATAATTTTGATCTGTCAAATGAAATATTTTAAATAATATTCTGATTTTGCCAAATCATTTCAGTCGATTATTTCAATCATTAGAAGAGTGTATCACTATCAGTGACAACAGAACTCTACTATATTACTTTTCACGAACATTTCGGGTATTTATCTTACTAAATGTATTTTTAATTATTGATAGATACTTCGAAACGTGTTTTGGACAAACTTTCATTCACAAGTTACGAAGATGTATTAAACGATATGATGTGTGAAAGTTTCACTTTTGATTGTGATTTTTGTATTAATTTTAATTAATTTGATTGCTTCGAAAATGCAATTTCTTTCCAGGTTTCCAACACATTGGTAGTGAATTGAAACATGTATTTTAATGAAGTAATATTACCAACATAACTCACTTACGTTCTGCCTGAGAAACGCTTACGAAGAGCACGAGAACCTTCATCGACATGCTGAGAAATGAAGCATTCATTCTTTGAACGCAATAAGTCAATGTGAATTTTTAACAGCACTTAAAGTTGAATAAGAAGAATTTGTAATAATAGGTGATTTTTTTAGAAAATTATAAATTTCGTAATTCAAGTCGTGATGTAGTCAACATCGAAGAAAAATCAATGTACAATTCAACCAGTTGTTATTTACGGTTCAAAACGCGATGAAAATGGCCAACCAAACTTCAACAGTTTAATACTTATTTCAAAGTGTACTGATAATGACACTGTTGCTGTATCAGGGGCTTCCGGCTTTGATAAGAGCAATGTCAACTTATCGCCGGACACACTACGGCTTCACTCTCACAACAGGTGCAGCGCGCCTTCACGCCTTCACACATGCCATTTCAAAGCAATTTTTATCAACCCCAGTACCTAGTGCAGCAGCAGGTATTGACTCTGAATTTTTAAGTAAATTCGAATAAATGGACACCTAATAAGACACCTACACAAGAGGCTTATAACTCATAGTCCACAAGAAATGAAGTAAGTTTTCTTACGGAGAACATCATGAGAAAGACTTTGTGAAATCTTGCATTTGTTAGGAATGTAAAACTGATTGTGAGTAAATTGTAAAAGAGAAAAAATGAATCAGTGAGAAATTGGGATGTTTAGCTTAATTTTTCTGGAAAATTAATTTTTGAATCATTGTGCAGCGTCACACAATGGGAGGAAAGGGCGATCAGAGGACACCGATGTCTACTAACTGCCAAGAGGACTTCTCTTTTATTTTAAAAGTCTGTTAGTGACATGGAATCTGTGTACTACCCTAAAAATATTCCTTGCCTTAGGAGTTATCCATTTTGAAAATTTTTTGTTATCACAATATGTACTTTCCAAACTGCATTTGTTTCGAGTTTCAAAAAATCTGTTTTAACACATTAGATTATGGATGTCTAAAAATGTATTTACTATGAATCATTCATGCACAAATATACACAACTTTTCAAATGAAAGAGTGATAAATATATATTTTCTTTCAACAGGGGAACCTGGAATTGTTCTTAATTACAATAAATCAGAGAGGTTCGAGTGCCGATGGAGTACAGTAAAGATTGAGAAATCACCATCAATCATGCTTAAGAATATGGAAGACACAGTATTTGGAATTTGGGTAGCTCATGGAGAAGGGAGATTCACTTTTCGTAATGAAGAAATTTTTGCAAAACTTAAAAAGCAAAACTGTTTTGCAATCAAGTATACTGATGAAGATGGAAAGCCAACAGAAAGATATCCCTTGAATCCGAATGGAAGTATTGGTCAGTTTCAATTATTAAGTAATGTATTACAATATGTGTATAATTGCATACATTCCATTGTGCACAAAAATTCATATCGTCCAGTACGGATGCTAAATTTTATAAATTGACACTTTATTTTACAATAATTTGAATGTAATTTTTGGTCAATTTTTAGATGGGATTGCTGGTGTATGTTCATCTGATGGAAGGCACTTGGCTATGATGCCACACCCAGAAAGATGTACGCAATCTTGGCAATTGCCTTGGGTCCCTGCCGATTGGAACCATAAAAATTCCCCGTGGCACAAAATTTTTCAAAATGCGTATGAATGGTGTACATCGCAAACCTCTAACAAATGCAGTAGTTTTTAGAGCAAATGTTGTTTTTCGTTTATTGTCATATTTACTATTGTTTTTCAAATTTTAAACTGACTAATGACACTTTCAAAGTTTACTTTTTGTGACATTTGAATTTGTAATCATATTTTTCGTTTTAGATTTCACTAAAAATTAAAATTGATTCATAAAAACTTGCGAAATATTAAAAGGAATTTCGTTTTATTTCAAGAATATTATTAATTTTTTTTATAATTTACAAATTTCACGAAAATAGGTTTTCAAAGGTGATATTATTTCAATTGCCATTCAACTAACAAATATATAAATATACACGATACACAAATACATGCTGTCATTCGGAATCTATAATTTGCCAATCTCATAAATTTTCACCCGTAAAAAATACGCGAAGAAATTGTTCAACCTGATGAATTCAAAAATTGAATTACAGGATTTTTTAAGAAACAGGTAAAAAGACGCTCAATATCATCATGCCTCCTTAACTTTGTAAAATATGAAAAAAGACGCCGAGCGATTTTTTTTAGGATGGAACTATAATAGTGTAGCGCCCGAAGCCGTCCTGTTCAGTAACAAAAACTTTCATCGCATTTTTCTCCAAACAGCAATTTTCAAAACGATAGATACTGTAGCTTATTTATTTTCCATACGATCGACTTCAAATTTTGTACATATATTCTTCATGTAATTATCTACAAGGTTTGGTCGACTTTTTTTTATAAGTTAAAATTACTCTTTTAAGTAGCACTTCATGGTAACGATTCATGATCCACAATCGAAGCTTTTCTTGCAATCTCTGCCATTTTATGAAAAATCCATTTTTTAAAGGTTATATATAAACCAAACTTTTTTATTTTTTCGTTCTAGGTGCAACTAAAAAAGTGGGAGATTGTTGTTTAAAAAAAACATTTTGAAAGCCGCTTTAATATTGGACGGTTGAGGTGATGTAACTCATCAGGACGTAAATTGAGACAGAATGAAAGGATTAAAAAATCAGGCTAATTTTTTCTCTGATAACGTACTCTGTTATTCTTGAGAGATCTGAGAAGTGGGTTTCTCTTTCATTTCATTCCTCCTCGAACGCCCTCTCTTTTCAACGTTCATCAGTAATCAGTTTTCATATTTACGTCCCATCGTCGTTTTTAGTAATTTTTCTATCTCTTCCAGTTCTCGATGAAAATGTTCACTTAATCCTTCACTATAATCTACTAAATTTTCTGGAAATTGATCTATATAAGAGTGAAGGAAATGCAAATTCAAGTATTAGGTGCACAACTATGCTCCCGCTGTTTCTTTGATGAAAATGCAACTTTATGCAACTTTAAAGTGAATCATTCAAAATATTGCCCATCGTCAGCTACAACTTTTGCCCATCTTTCTGGTAGAGCTCGAATACCGTTACGGTAAAAGTGCTCATCTTTTCAGGCTATTTACGAATCAAGCCATTTTTCGATTTCTTCATATGAGCGGAACTGCTGATCAGCCAGACCATGTGCCATCGACCGGAACAAGTAATAATCAGACGGCGAAATGTCTGGGGAATACGGCGAGAATACGTACCCTTATATGTCGTGCTGTGTTGAGCATCCGAGTACGCCCTTCTAGTTCATGTTCCGCCTAGCGGTACGCCTTCTCAGGCTGTGTGGGTCACAGACTACTTAACTGGTTGCTCCGCTCGGACACTGAATCATTTAATGAGATGGAGCTCGAGATCGAGGTAAGTTCTCAAAATGTATTTGCTTGCTTGCATGACTTCTAGCATAGGTTTTATTTTCAAGGCTTGTAGTTGCATAGCTGTTTATTCCACGTCTTTTAAGTGGGTGGCTTTTTATGCATAGTCTTTTAATTTCATCGCTCTCTGCATGACCTTTAATTGCATAGTTTATAATTGCATTGTTTTATGCATTCGCTTCAACCGTATGGCTATATTAATAATTTTAATTGCCTATTTTACAATTGCATCGCTTTATGCAAGTATCAAAACAATGCTTAAAATTTTTAATGTACATTTTAATCAATTTTCTAATTACATATTCAGATTGAGTCTGGCATTCAATGCCGTCTAGTGTTGGGGGATAGAAGTGGCAGTTATTAGTGGCCGTTACCATCGCCTACACCTCTGCCATCGCCTGCACCACCGCCATCGCCTATACTACCATCTTTAGAAGACGACAACGATGTGCACTACCATGAGCGACGAAAACATAAAAAACGAAGAAAGAGAAGTCGCAAACACCAGCACAGGCACTGTCGCTGTTATAATTTTTGTATATTAAATTCATACATAAATTATCTCCCGGCATTAAAAAAATAGTCTAGTTGATAATTTAATTTTAATTATTTTAAAAGCCTGCTTGCTATGTACTCTTTTCTGTCGCTTTATGTATCTAGACATTCATGTCAAGACTACTGTTACGTCAGAAACGTAACATTTCTCTTTTTAAAAGATCTCCTCGTTTTATGTCAGGATCAGAAGGATCCTCTCTAAGGGATGAGGAATAGTCAGTTATTGAGAAGGGTTAGGTATATAAAATATATTTATTGACAATTGAAATTTTATCAGGTAAGCACCATGGAAATGTAAAATAGAATCAAAATTAGAAATACCCTTTTAGTTATCCTGAGTTTGAATTGATTGATGATCAATTGAGTCCAGTAAACGAATGTGGTCAGTTGAGTGTAACTTGTAATATTCGATATATGTGTAAATTGGCTTTAGGGTCCAGAAATGATGAAAACTCAGTTCTTACATTCTTTCAAACGTTTCGACTCAGGTTGGAGTCCTCATCAGTGAGAATTTATTTCTATAAAAATACAAAGGAGGAATCTTAAGAATTGACCGTGTGACGGATAAACATTGTAGTAAAAAAGTGATATAAGAATCGCAGGTGTGAAAATAAAATTGGACTAAGTAACTGAATTTGCAATACAGTAAACTGTAACAAAATTGTGCAAAAAAAATTTTTTTTCGTAAAATTGCTAAAAAGAACCTTGAAGAGACATTGTGATACAATGATATTAGGTTCTCTTTAGTAATTTCACAGGAAAATTTTTTGTACAGTTTTTGTTACAGTTTTACTGTATCGAAAATTTAGTTATTTAGCCCAATTTTATAGTGTCAAACTTTGAATTTTTTTACATCATTTTTTAACAGTATGTTCATCGGTCACACATTCAAGATTTTAAGTTTCTTCCTCTGTCTTTTTACAAGAAATTTTTCTGTACAAGTTTTTTACATTTTTTACATTTTTTTACATTTTACATTTTTAACATTTGGTTTATACCATTTATGGTTTCACTTGTACAATTTCATTCATATCGGTTAGCCAAAATTGTTATCTGTCACACGTGTTACTTTAAGCCTCTCTTGTTAGTATTTCTTTCAAATTAAGGCTTTACGCCTTTACTTTTTAGCAAATTTAGTTATTTAGACCAATTTTTTTCAATTTCAAACTTGCAATCCTTTTAAATTATTCTTAACATATTTTTCATCGGTCACAGTTTCAAATTGTTCAAGTTTCTTCATTTGTATTCTTATAGAAATATTTTTTTCTGTACAGTTCATTACAATTCAGTTTAGACCAATTTTATAGGTTCACATGCACAATTCATTTATATCATTGTATCACAATGTCTTTTTAAGGTTCTTTTTAGCAATTTTACGGAAAAAAAATTTTTTTTGCACAATTTTGTTACAGTTTACTGTATTGCAAATTCAGTTACTTAGTCCAATTTTATTTTCACACCTGCGATTCTTATATCACTTTTTTACTACAATGTTTATCCGTCACACGGTCAATTCTTAAGATTCCTCCTTTGTATTTTTATAGAAATAAATTCTCACTGATGAGGACTCCAACCTGAGTCGAAACGTTTGAAAGAATGTAAGAACTGAGTTTTCATCATTTCTGGACCCTAAAGCCAATTTACACATATATCGAATATTCATCAAAGGGTCGATACAAGTCCTATCTATAATTAAGTAACTTGTAATCTTCAGATAGTTGCTGTTGTATAGTAAATTCGTAATCTAGACAGTTGATCTAGTTGATTCTTCGATCCCAGTTTCGAGAAAATTTGGAAGGCGATTCCCCTTCACTTTCTAATGTCGTTGAACTCAGCGTCGAGTTAGAATTCGGGTTGAATAGCGGTAGAAATCTGGTGAAGCTGGACTGACTGGATTGCACTCGCGGTATAGATTCGATGGCACTGGACTGGACTCGCGTTTGTCACATTGTAGAAATCGGACGTTGACTAACTAACTGTACTCGCGGTGTAGAGATGATGGTACTGAGCTGACTTCTCTTGGAACTTTCGCTTTTTATAGAACTTTGAAAGGTCAAGTATGACGAGTAACATGCTATGACCAGTCTCATGTTATTACAAGTCACATGCTATTACAAGTCGCATGTTATGACGGTAGTGTGTTGGTATTGTAAGGCTTCATTCACTTTCTCTCCGGGTCAGTCGATTTGTTATCATGTGTGGGTATTATAACGACAGATGGTAATTTCATATTGATCATCCTATTGATCTGTAGATTTGTCTATAACTTGCGTCGATAAAATCACACTCGCTGTAATGCTGTCTTGATCCCTTTATTGGTTTCTTATTCTGCTTGTTACTTGTGGCGGTAGAGTCGCGGGACGTGACACTACTATGAATGCGCACAATGCTACTAGTCTGTATCTTAAACTTGCATGCACCTATTGCTTCTAATCAGTATATTACCTTTGTTTCATTTATTGCGCATGCGTAGAAAGAAAAAAGATTGATCTGCGCAAGCGTAGAATTTTAGTGGGATAGATTGAATTAAAGTGGGGTGATTTTGGCAAAGTGGGGACAGCTTCTATAAAACTGGAGACCGGAACGCTTCAAAAGTATTCCGTGGCATCATATTATTCGACAGATTACGTGTCTCAGTGCCCGATTTGATGCACTATTGAAACGAGGCAAAGGTGTAGAAAGTAATGATCTGATTGGTAATCGAGTGCGTTGGGAAGAATGTGATGCAGCATTTGAGCGTCGACTGCAAACCTTTTTCATAAGGATATTGACAATTTTTTAAATGATGCATTTACTCTATTTGCAGAGCGTGTAAGAGATGCATTAAACAGGCATGGAGCGTCAAAAGTGTACGTTGTACTTGTTGTAAAGTTTATCAGAGTATATAATGGTGAAGAACAGATTACGTCTAAATCTTTCATTGCTAAAACTCATGATATATTCGCTACAATTCGACAACTTAAGAGATGTTGAAGAGTTTGAAGAAAACGGCTCTGATTGGAAACTACATTTGATTAAGTGATTAGAAAATAACATAAATGAATACAATCTCATACGTGCAAGTTCGTGTATCGATTATCATGTATCCAAGTATACAAGGGGTGTTAGTTGAAGTTTGCCGGTTTTTTCAATATAGAAAACACTTAATTCTCAAGAGAGTCACAAAATTTTTTATTCAAAGTATTGACCATTGGATTTTACACATTTTGCCCATCTTTCAGGCAAATCATGGATACCATTCCAAAAAAACTTTTTCTCTTTCAAGGCAAACCATTCGACGAGCCATTTTTCGACTTCTTCAAAATTGGCGAAGCGCTGCTCTGCGAGTGAGTGTCCCATCGATGCGAAAAGGTGATAGTCGGACAGGGCGAGGTCTGGAGAGTACGGCGGGTGCGATAATATTTTCCAATTCAATGCTTTTAATGTGTTCTTCACCACTTTAGCGGTATGAGACGGCGCGTTGTCATGTTGTAGGATAACTTTGCCATGTCTTCGGGCCCATTCCGGCCGTTTTTCGATCAACGCATGATTCAAATTGATAATTTGTTGTCGGTAGCGATCCGTATTCACTGTCTCACCAGGTTTTAATAACTCGAAGTACACCACACCACACTGGTCCCACCATACACGGCCAAAGCCTTGGAGTCGATGGGCTGACCTCACCAGGTGAAAGCCATGATTTTTTCCGCTTCGGGTTCTCGGAATAAATCCGTTTTTCGTCCCCCGTGACAATTCGATGCAGAAAACATTTCCTTTCGAACCGTTAAAGCAGTATTTCACAAATGGTTTTTCGATTTTCCATTTGTCTATCGTTCAGTTGGTGTGGTACCCATTTTCCATACTTTTAGATTTTTCACATGGCTTTTAAACGTTGGAAAATTGCTCCTCGGCTCACATTTAGTGTTTTTGCCAATTGTTGTTGCGATTGGGTTGGGTCTTCATCCAATAACGCCTGGAATTCCTCGTCTTCGAACTTTTTCGCTGCACCAGGATGTTCATTGTCTGTTAAATCGAAATCTCCACTTTTAAATTGACGAAACCATGTCTCACATGTTCTAATCACTGGAGCATGTTCACCATAAGTTTCTACACAACTATGACGCTATTATTTTGGCGGAATGTAATTGTGTATTTTTGCAGGTTATTGTCCATAGAAAAATTGGACATAGATGCTAAATCATAGAAATGTATACATATCTCTAGCGACATCTATGAGTAAAACCGGCAAATTTCAACTAACACCCCTGGTAAGAAGTGTGAGTCCGAGTTAAATTTCACAGGAATAGATTTTCTTGTGGCATTGAAAGACCTTGCTCAATTTGAGCAGCAGAACAATATCTCTGTTAATGTATATGGTCTCACAAGAATAAAGTGGAAGTTCAAGACTGTTCCTTTACACCTAAAATCACAAAAAAGAGAAATATATGTGAATCTTCTGCGTGTAGAAGATTATTATATGAATGAATATGATAATCTCGACGATTATGACGATGATGAGGGTATTGAACCTTTAAATTTCCATTATGTATGGATAAAAAATTTGTCTCGACTTGTTAATGATCAATTTTCCATTAATGGCCATAAAAAACATATTTGTGATCGGTGCCTACATTATTTTATTGGCGAGATAAAATTGGTTAACCACGAAAAAGATTGCAAGAAGATGATTCGCTGCAAAATTATACTTCCTGAAGAAGGTAAAAATATCGTCGAATTTGAAAACTATAATAATAAGGAAAAGGCTCCATTTATCATAGTAATTACAAATATACTAGGTTGTTCAAAAAGTTTTGAAAGCGACATCTATAGAGCAGTAGAAGAACCAAAATTTCTACGCCATTTTAAGATTTCATCTTTCATATGAACATACCCAAAGTGTCATTCCACTCTGTCAATTCATTGTTTGTTTACAAGCCATTTGAAGTTGACGTGTCAGTGTATTTTTGAACAATGGAAAAAAACCGAATATCGTGCAGTGATAAAATTCTTTGTTTTGGAAGGTTTATCAGCAACGGAAATTCATACAAAAATGGTGAAAGTGTTAAGAAGCTGCTCCTTCATTTCCAACTGTGCATCGATGGGTTTTAGAGTTTAGACGTGGTCGAAAAAGCGTTGAAGATGATCCACGCTCAGGACGTCCAAAAAGTGCATCAACACCAGCATTCATAGCAAGAGTACAGGATATGGTTTTGGAAGATCGTCGATTGACCGAGAGAGATTTAGCAGAGGCCCTAGACATCTCATTAGGCAGTGTGAGTCATATTTTACGTGAAGTTTTGGGTTTCAGAAAGCTCTGTGCACAATGGGTGCCGCATTCGCTCACAATGGAACAAAAACGCGTTCGAATGCGACTTTCTGAGCAATATTTGGAGCGTTTTCGAAAGGATAAAAAGGATTTTTTGCGTCGATTCATCACTATGCATGAGACTTGGGTCTTCCATCATGATCCTGAATCAAAACAAGAGGCTAAGGAGTGGTGTGAACCAGGCACTTCGGCACCGAAGCGAGTTTTTTGGGATGCAAAAGGGATTTTGTTGGTGAATTATCTCCAAACTGGCAAAACAATAAATTCTCAATGTTATTGTAACCTTTTGGATCAATTGGATGCAAAAATTCGTGAAAAAAAACCCGGTTTGCAGAAGAAAAAAATCCTTTTTCATAAAGACAATGCACCCGCTCACACAGCTCAAAAAACCATCACTAAAATAACTGAATTAAAGTACGAATTGTTGCAGCATCCACCTTATTCGCCTGATTTAGCTCCCTCCGACTTCTGGCTGTTCCCACACTTCAAGAAATTCCTTCGTGGGAAGCATTTTTCATCAAACGAAGAGGTTATAGCCGTCGTAGAGGAGTATTTTGCAGGCCTTGCAGAAAGTCACTTCCATGATGGGATAAACTGTTAATCCCTGATATTTAAAAAAATTTTAATTCCTTTCGCCTGTGCCTAGGCAACCCAGTAAACGCTCAGGGATATAACTGATACATGTCTCCTCATTACAACACTGATAGTAGGAAACACCTGTCAGAAATTATCTGAGATCGACAAGGCAGTCGAGTTGCATAAAACAAGAACACTGCCTTGCCGTCGGTAATGTAGGAAATCAGATAAGTAACATTAATAATTATTTAACAAAATAAATAACAATAAAATTCATTATTGTCGTTAAATAGTTAATAATAATAATCAAACACTAGTACATAATAATCATCAAGGACCAATAATGGATTATCAATAACATCAATCACATTATTGGGGATTCGCAAGATAACGTAAATAATATTTCAAAATATAGACGCTAGAAGATTATGTATTAGATAAATACTATAAGGAAATAAGATTTAAAACTAATGTATAAAATAATAGATGAGTCAGTGCATTTGTAACTTAGTACAATTGCACCGGCCTGTCAACATATACATATTATGTAGCATAGCTGAAAAGACGAGAGAAAGATGTACCGCATTGAGCGTGAATGAACTTTGATCCCGATAGTATGACCTGTGTGGGAACGCGCCGCGAGTTCATGCATTTACGCGATTGTCAGCAAGTATGGTCAATAACACTGCTGCCAGACGCGTGCCGATCCACGAATATATGAATGCTCTCCCACTATAGGAATAATCAATAATATATAAACCCCAGATTTACCTCTGGAGGTTGTCTTTTCGCTAGTAGCTGTTCAGTCTTCAAGATCTTAACGTCGGTAATCACTCCGTCCGCAAGTCATACTGTCGGTGTCACGAATTGACCCTTCGATATTCGTAAATCGGTATCTTACACAAGTAATACCTCGGTACTTGGTAAATAAAATCCCTGGTCCTTCAGTGGTGCAAGTCCGGTGGTCGTGAATTGATAAGTGCCGTTAAATACGTGTATCGTCGTATTAAGTCGAGTTCTGAGAGTTGAATCTACAGAAAACGAACTTAACCAGTGTTTAGCAAGCAAGTTGGATTGTCTGATACGCTTCCTGTACTACTTGACTAGCCCTACTTAACTCCAGCCAGGATTGTGCCGTTATCCAGCTATCAACAAGGAGAAATATACGACAAAACTCGTTCTCTTGCCTTCTCAAGCAAGGAAAAAGCATAAGTTATATATATATAAGCATCTCAAAACTAATTATATTAACTATAACGCCAATTGTAGTGCGTGAGTTGTATACCTAGGCATCTCAAAACCTAGTATATTAGCATAAAACGTACAAGTTACATATATAGGCATCTCAAAACCTGTATTATTAACTCATAAACGCATAAAATCCTTAATATTGCCTTCTCATCCTGAGAAGTAGTATAAGTCATACACATAAGCATCTCAAAACTTATTGTATATCTATCTTTTAATTAATAAAGCTTGTACACCGCAATATAATCAAATTTGTTATTATTTCGAACAACTCGAGCCGCATAGGTCAGCAAACTTTCCTCCCTTTTCCTAATTTTCCCAACCTACCCTCACCTTAGCTCGGGACGTAACAAAACAAGTTGGAAGACCGTTGGACCAAATGTATTGATCTTATGGGAAATTATACTGAGCAATAAAAGTGATTTCACGAAAAAAAACGTATTTTCATTTCCGCTTTCAAAACTTTTTGAACAACCTAGTAATATTATAGTCAACTGTAAATTGTTAATAAATGATTCAGAAGCCCCCCCCCCCATTCCTCCCCTTTATAATATATCATGATATGATTACTATAAATTTTGAATAATTCAGAAACGCCTCCACATTTCTTCTTTTGCTTCTAGTCAACAATAATTTCTTCAAAATATAATAGTATTTTCATTATTATGATTTTCAAATAATTTAAATGCAACACCCCATTCCTCCCCTTGCTTCTGGTTCACAGTAATTTCATAGGCAATAATATTTGGAAAAAAATTGATAATTAAAGAAGTACTTATAAGTTACACATGCAAAAATCGACGTTCTAAAATAATGGTTTGTCAGGAAAAGCAGACAGGTGAGTGACTGGAAATGCTTGAGTCCAAATCAACTAAAAGAAGAGTGTTTCGTATGACCTGTTGTAATCTCAATGCAAGAAACCCATTAAAAACATGACCGACTCAGAATTTCGGTAGTAATTTTTAATAATTTCCGAAGGCTTCTGGTTCGTGAACTTTAACATGATGAAAATGTTGACTATAACTAACGTTTTGACATTGACAGTTCATTAAAAAAGTTTAAGGGTGCGTTCATATAAAGATACGAAATTGTTATGTCCCTATTGGAAAACCCTTTACTTTAAGGGATTTTCTTGAAAATGGCAACCTTTTGCTTTAATGACTGCAGAGCACAATTTTGGCACTCTTTCGATTAGTTTTTGAAGTGTTTGAGGTGGAATATTATTCCACGCTTTGTTCAAACAATTCCAGAGACCAGGAAGGCTTGTTGGCTTTTGATCTCTCACACGTCGATCCAATTCTTCCCACAATAGCTCGATGGGATTTAAATCGGGGGATGGATGCGGCCATGTCATTATATTAAGGTCACCTGCGACTTTTTTTCGTTCCAATTAAGAAGTACAAAGTTTTGATGTATGTTTCGGATCGTTATCTTGTTGGAAAATGAATCCACGCCCAATGAAATTGGCTCCAATGGCGTTGGAGTATACTGTGATATTTCTCTTTTTTCATAATTCCTTTAATTTTTTCAAGTTGACCAACGCCAGCGTGGCTGAAACAGCCCCAAACCATTACTGAGCCACAGCCATGTTTTACAGTTGCCACAATACAATCTGGTTTGAACCTTTCATTGACTTTTCTGCGAACATATTGACGCCGATGGCTACCGAAAAGTTCGAATTTTGATTTGTCTGTCCATAACCCTGATTTCCACTGATCAATCGTCCAGTCAACATGTTCTTGAGCGAAACTTAGTCTTTTTTGTTTATTTACTGGCCGTAGAAGTGGCTTTCTGACGGCAATGCATCCAATCATACCTTTTTCTTTATGCCGACCCCTAACTGTCGTGAGCGATATTGGTGAATCCAAGTCTTCATTGATTTCAGCACGGATTTCTGATGCAGATTTCTGTCGATTGCCCTTACTTATTGCATATATTTTGTTGTAGATTTTTTGATTTGTCTTTCTTGGTCGAGCAGATCGTTTTCTGTTAGTATTTTTTCCAGTTTCCCGATATCTTCTTATGGCCGTATGAACTGAACACAAAGATATTTTCAATATTTTGACTATTTTTCGATCGTTTTGCCTGTTTTTCGCAAAATAATGATTTGGGCCCGTTTCTCAACAGATATTTTCTTCCTTTTGATCATTTTCAACCTGGAAAACTACAATTCTGAGGCTATTTCAACGAAAAAGCGGGCACAATTATGGATAAACGCAACGACTGTCAAATTAACAGACTTACAGTTTTTTATGACACTTCAATGCAACTAGTCACGATACGACCATCTTTTTTGTTTAAATGATTGACATTTAACCTTTTAAACCGCAGTTGAATCTATTTTTGTGCGAAAAACAACTGAAAATCCAATGCGGCACTTTTGGACACTTTTCACGATTTTCGGCCATAGGCTGTTTTCTTATAAATTTTGTTGGAAATTTCAGTAAAATGCATTAAAAATGTCTTCAAATTATATATTACGTTGATAATACTATATACTACGTTGAACGTACAAAACTACTGCAAATATGTGAATAATTTTTTATTAAATGATACGATAAACTGACAAAAACAACTTTTTTTATCTTACTCTAATACTTTCCGACTGTACTGTAAGTCGCTGTGTGTATCATGAATTTCTTCCGGATAATCTAGATCAACTTCAAGAATGTATCCAACAGGAGAATAATTAGAAACATCAAAATTGAAATAATCATCTACATTAGTTACCAACTCGAAACCACCGCAAGGGAGTGGTTGCGTCATTGCCCAACCGTACAAGTTGTTTGTGTCAAAGTATACCAAATAATTGATATCCTGATTTGTATTGTATATTGACTGATGCCGCCTCTAATACCTCGTTCAACATACATCAGTTTATCGACGTCCGTCAGGAGTTCTAATCTTATTTTAGTATACTTCAACGTCCCAGGTCAAGCCAGGAGTCGTATAGTGATGTGATGATCTAATTTATAAGCATGTAGACACTGCTATCGGAAATTTTCAGAGATATCCGCTGAAAGCAACACGTCTGTTTTCATATATAATTTAACATGGTCACCAAGACTTTGACAGTTAAAAGCTGACCATGCATTCTGAGCATGCATATAGTCATCATCTGAAATACTGGAATCATTAAGTGTACTATAAAACTGCTCTTTCGATGGCAGTTCTTTTTCCAAAAGTCTCTCTTCCGAGTCGAAATACTCATAAGGCAAAACTCCTTTACGTGTAAAATCCTTTACGTAATCTGAGGATTCCACTGCTTACGCTGGAAAATTCGGAATATATAATTTTATAGTTATCTAAGTATGAAGCTAATTTTTCTAAGGATGAAGCCATAAATCTGAACGAATCTATAAATCTAAAGCTAACCAAACTCCCTTTAACATTTTTTGTGAAAGCAATATATTTTTCTTTATTTCATGGGAGAAGATAAACTTTTCCATCAAAATAAGTACAAATATCTCTTATTATAAAATGAGCGTCGTATCCGCTTAAATTATGAAAAAAAAACAGGTATTATTCGCGGATCTTGATAGTTCAGATTACACTCTACGTGTGCTGATCCGCGATACTTGCCGGTGAGGTGACAATGATCTCTAACCTTTAACTGACCAGGAAAAATAGACTTCTCGCATATGTGACATTCAGTCGCTTGTCTACAAGCCGTTTTCTGATCGTGTGTCAGCTCATGAGGATGGGGCACATGAACACAGTTTCAGGGTCCGCTGCCAGTTGCTTTAATTCTTCAGCAAACCACTTGGAGGGATCCATACCATCGGAACATGAGTCATACTTCAGATAATAGCCGATGTCAAAAAGCCCATGCCTCTCATAAACTTCAGTATTAGAGTTGCGTTCTTGAGACTCGTTTACTGGCCTCAGAAAACATTCGCAGTCAGCGTAAATGATAAATAAAAACTTTTCCTTATTATTATAGTTTTTAAATTCGACGATATTTTTACCTTCTTCGGGAAGTATAATTTTGCAGCGATTCATCTTGCAATCTTTTTCGTGGTTAACCAATTTTATCTCGCTAATAAATTAATGTAGGCACCGATCACAAATATGTTTTTTATGACCATTACCATTACAAATTTTTTATCCATACGTAATTGAAATTTAAAGGTTCAATGCCCTCATCATCGTCATAATCGTCGAGATTATCATATTCATTTATATAATAATCTTCTACACGTAGAAGATTCACATATATTTCTCTTTTTTTGTGATGTTAGGTGTAAAGGAACAGTCTTGAACTTCCACTTTATTCTTGTGAGACCATATACATTGTTACCATATACATATTGTTCTGCTGCTCAAATTTAGCAAGGTCTTTCAATGCCACAAGAAAATCTATTCCTGTGAAATTTAACTCGGACTCATACTTCTAATACTTAGATACACGATAATTGCTATTTCTTCTATTAACAGGATGCAACGCTGACAACATTGTCCATTTAAAACATTGATTGTCTAAATTTTTTATATTCACACAAGCTTGCTTCCTTTCAATTTGCTGCGGAAAATCGATATACGAACTTGCACGGATAGGATTGTATTTATTTATGTTATTTTCTAATCACTTAATCAAATGTAGTTTCCAATCAGAGCCGTTTTCTTCAAACTCTTCAACATCTCTTAAGATTGGTTGTTTAACATGGTCGTTAAACCAATCACCTAAGAGAATTTGGAAATGAAAGATTTGGACGCAATCTAATCCGCAAGTCTAATAAACTTTACAACAAGTACAGCGTACACTTTTAACGCTCCATGCCTGTTTAATGCATCTCTTACACTCTCTGCAAATAAAGTAAATGCATCATTTGAAAAATTGTCAATATCCTTATGAAAAAGGTTTATAAAAACACCAGTTTGCAGAGGACGCTTAAATGCTGCATCACATTCTTTCTAACGCACCCGATTACTAATTAGATCATTACTTTCTAAACCTTTGCCTCGTTTCAATAGTGCATCAAATCGGACACTGAGACACGTAATCTGTCGAATAATATTTTAACATTTCTGTTTCTGCTGGGTCGTAAGACCTGGCCATCTTAATACCTTATTTAGGGTACTCAGATTTACATTACAGTTTTCTACCCATCGGTTAATGTGTACAGAATTTACATTACTATATTTAGATAATAAAGCTAAAGCATTTTCGATATGCGGGATAAGTACTGCACACTCTTCAAGTAATCGATGATTGTCTTGTTGTCCGGACATCTTGTTTCTTTTCTAGTTGGTCATTTCCAGAGCTGCTCGATGAACGCTGCATCCGATGAAGCGACGGAATACCTTTGAAGCGTTCCAGTCCCCAGTTTTATAGAAGCTGTCCCCACTTTGCCAAAATCACCCCACTTTAATTCAATCTATCCCACTAAAATTCTACAACTGCGCAGATCAATCTTTTTTCTTTCTACGCATGCGTAATAAATGAAACAAAGGCAATAGACTGATTAGAAGCAATAGGCGCATGCAAGTTTAAGATACAGTCTAGTAGCATTGTGCGCATTCATAGTAGTCTTGACATGAAAGTCTAGATACACAAAGCGACAAAAAAGCGTACATAGCAAGCTGGCTTCTAAAATAATTAAATTAAATTATCAACTAGACTATTTTTTTGATGCCGGAAGATAATTTATGTATTAATTTAATATACAGAAATTATAGCAGCGGCGGTGCCTGTGCCGGTGTTTCCGACTTTTCTTTCTTCCTTTTTTATGTTTTTCGTCGCTGATGGTGTAGGCGATGGTAACGGTCACTCATAACCGCCATTTCTATCCCCCAACACTAGACGGCATTGAATGCCAGACTTAATCTGAATATCTAATTAGAAAATTGATCTAAATGTACATTAAAAATTTTAAGCATTGTTTTAAGGTTTGCATAAAGCGATGCAATTGTAAACCATGCAATTAAAATTATTCATATAGCCATACAGTTGAAGCGAATGCATAAAACAATGCAATTATAAACTATGCAATTAAAGGTCATGCAGAGAGCGATGAAATTAAAAGATCATGCATAAAAAGCCACCCACTTAAAAGACGTGGAATAAACAGCTATGCAACTACAAGCCTTGAAAATAAAACCAATGCTAGAAGTCATGCAAGCAAGCAAATACATTTTGAGAACTTACCTCGATCTCGAGCTCCTTCTCATTAAATGATTCAGTATCCGAGCGGAGCAACCAGTTAAGTAGTCTGTGCCTCACACAGCTTTAGAAGGCGTACCGCTAGGCGGAGCATGAACTAGAAAGGCGTAATCGGATGTTCGACACATGCTACAGGACAGACATTCAGCTTGGTCGGTAAGCGGGGTCTCTGATATATCAATTGAGCATTTTTTTGGCATATACAGTTAGAGCTACTCGAGGTCATCCCCCTTATGAAAATCCCTAAAATTTTCTCCGCTTTTGCGTATCTCTTACCGTTTTCAAGATATTTCAAAATTTTGATTTTGAAGGGGTGAACTTGAATTACTACCAGGGGTGTTAGTTGAAATTTGCCGGTTATTTCAATAAAGAAAAGACTTAATTCTCAAGGGAATCAAAAAATTTTTTTATTCAAAGTATTGACCATTGGATTCTACACATTTTGCCCATCTTTCAGGCAAATCATAGATACCATTCCAAAAAAACTTTATTCTCTTTCTAGGCAAACCATCCGACGAGCCATTTTTCGACTTCTTCAAAATTAGCGAAGCGCTGCTCTGCGAGTGAGTGTCCCATCGATGCGAAAAGGGGATAGTCGGACGGGGCGAGGTCTGGAGAGTACGGCGGATGCGATAATATTTCCCAATTCAATGCTTTTAATGTGTTCTTCACTACTTTAGCGTAATGAGACGGTGCGTTTTCATGTTGTAGGATAACTTTGCCATGTCTTCGGGCCCATTCCGTCCGTTTGTCGATCAACGCATGATTCAAATTTGTTGGAATTATCGCTTACAGGAAATAACACTTCCGATTATCAAAAACAGTTGATTTATTTGATAGAATTTGAGAATACATAAAGTTATGTGTTGAGAAACTAAGGAACCTGAGTAAAACGCAGTTACTCTGCTAAAGGTCCTCAGAATACTAACTAAAAATTATACCTGGACTGAGGTGCGCAAAAGTACAATAAAAATTAGCCTGGGCTTGTACAGGCACCTAAGTACTGACTAAAAGAACAGTTACTATTTCCAGCTAATACTTGGAATTCGGAGATCATTTAAAATACATCGAGATATATTAAAATCCAACAAAATTGATAATTTGTTGTCGGTAGCGATCCGTATTCACCGTCTCACCAGGTTTTAATAACTCGAAGTACACCACACCACACTGGTCCCACCAAACACAGAGCATTGTCTTACGGCCAAAGCGATTTGGTCTTGGAGTCGATGGGCCAACCTCACCAAGTGAAAGTCATGATTTTTTCCGCTTCGGGTTCTTGAAATAAATCCATTTTTCGTCCCCCGTGACAATTCGATGCAGAAAAGATTTCCTTTCGAACCGTTGAAGCTGCATTTCACAAATGGTTTTTCGATTTTCCATTTGTCTAACGTTCAGTTGGTGTGGAACCCATTTTCCATACTTTTAGATTTTTCCCATGGCTTTTAAACGTTGGCAAATTGCTTCTCGGGTCACATTTAGTGTTTGTGCCAATTGTTGTTGCGATTGGGTTGCGTCTTCATCCAATAACGCCTGCAATTCCTCGTCTTCGAAGTTTTTCGCTGCTCCAGAATGTTCATTTCCTGTTAAATCAAAATCTCCACTTTTAAATTGACGAAACCATGTCTCACATGTTCTAATCACTGGAGCATGTTCACCATAAGTTTCTACCAGCAATTGATGAGCTTCAACTGCTTTTTTCTTTTGATGAAATAAGAAAAGCAACGAATGCCACAAATGCGATTTACTTGGAACGAAACTCGACATATTCACTGAGGTAAACAACTATGATGCTATTATTTTGGCAGAATGTAATTATGTATTTTTGAAGGTTATTCTCCATAGAAAAATATGACATAGATGACAAATCATAGAAATTTATACATATCTCTAGCGGCATCTATGAGTAAAACCGGCAAATTTCAACTAACACCCCTGGTATATACACAAGAGACATGCCACAGGACAAACTCTCAGCTTGGTCACTAAGTGAGCAATCTGGTATATCGATTGAGCATTTTTTTGCATATACAGTTAGAGTTGCATTACTAACACAGCAATCTACAATACCGAACAAGCAATCTACATTACCTACCGAGCAGAATTTTGGTGGTAGCTCCATCTGTTAGGGCTCGGAATTGCCGACACCTGCGATCTACATTACCGACGGAACAGGATTCAAGTGGTAGTTCCATCTGTTGGGGTTTAGCATGGAAAAGAACCTACTCGGTCGGTAAGTGCTGCCAGACTGGCATAGCTCTACCACTAGTATCGTTGTAATCAACCTGTAAATGTTTTGATTTCTCTTTGTTATCATCAACGGGGTTACTTAAGAGAACGTCTGCATTTACACTCATTTTCCCTGCCCTGTAAACTACATCAAAATCATATTCTGCGAGTTTCATTCTCCAACGTAAAACTCGTTAACAAGGGTCTTTAGAATTTTGAATCCAAACTAGAGGTTTGTTATCAGTCACTAAAGTAAATTTCCTTTTATATAAATAAGGACGAAAATAAGTTAGACAAAATATTATAACAAGAGCTTCTTTTTCATATGTATCATATTTTTTCTCAGTATCACTTAGACTACGCGAAGAATATGCTATTGGCTTAGCTTTACCTATTTTTCTTTGTGACAAAATACCTCCTATTGCAAATCCTGAGGTATCTGTTGTGAGTATAAAAGGTTGGGAAAAATTAGGTCGTTGTTGACATAATTTAGCTTTTAAAATATCGGAAGCTGCTTGTTGTTTTTCTGTCCAATTAAAAGGTATATATTTTTTTTAAAGTTGAGTTAAAGAATTTTTTTTTTTTTTGGTGTGGAGGAAAAATCGCGAAATCTTTTATAGACGTTGTACAGGACTCTCCTAGGACGGGTCTGGGCATACCTGTTAAAACCAAGAAACCCCCTCTCTCGAACCAAAACACCGCCCGCGGAACCGCCTTTCGGCTTTGAACTTCGCGGGCAGTTGCATCCAGCTTAAAGTCATCAGCTCTTCCGTCATCCGTTCGCCCGGGACTCCCATCCGCGGACACACGCCCGTTAGGCAGGCCTACTAGCCGCGCCAACCAGAGGAGGAATAAAAAGATTCCTCCCCTATTCGACGCGGATAGCCAAGTCCGCCTAAGACGCAGGACAGCTGGTGCAGGCCCCGATGCGATTACTACTGGCCCTCGTTGTTGCCGCGCTCTGCACGCCCATCGAGCTCCATCGTCTTCATCACCAGGGTGACGAATGACTTGATAAGCATCCATATCTGTTCAGACTGATCCTTGAGAGAGACCATCGTGTCCAGGCAGGTGGCGAGCTCCGTGATCAGATGGTGTGTCCATCTCCCGGATTGGTCACCATGCTATCTCGTCTGCCATTTCTCGACGAGTCTGCGCGTTCCATCCTTGTGGATGGCCTCCTTCGCGCGAGCAATTTCCTGCAGGTTTGTTAAGCAGGTGAGCTCCTTACGGAGCTAAAAGGTCTCCTACCTTTCCTCCGCCAATAAGTCTATTAGTGGGACGCTCGTCAGGACCAACACAGAGCTCGTCGACACAGTTCGGTATGCTGAGACAATTCTCATCACCACACCTATCTGTGCCGAGAACAGCTTCTTCTGGATAGCATGGTTGTTAAGGGCACTTGTCCAGACCGTAGCTGCCTAAAGCAGTTTCGAATTTACCACGCTCGCCACTAGCCTTCTATTGTCTTCCCTGGGGCCACCAATGATGAGCATGAGCGGAGTCAGAGCGGCTCCACATTGGATGGCTTTGGCAGTCGCGTTCTGCAGATGTTCGCCGAAGCTAAGCCTTCGATCCATCGGCACACGCAGGTACTTAATGCTCTTTTTCCACTCAAATTCATGTTTCCCGAGAACGATCTTCGTGTATTTGAAGGATCTTCTGTCCGTGACCAGCAGAGCCTCGGTCTTTTCAGGGGCCATTTTCAGGCATCTGCTATCCAACCAACGTTTTTCCCGCCACAGACTCTCATTGATCCCTAGCTCTAGGATTTTGACGTCGTCAGTGGCGCACACGACAAATGCGACATCCGCAAAGCCGATGATGCCTCACCTACATATAATTTATCAAAAAGCATTCCGAGGTCAGTACAAAAAACAGTTGGACTAAATGAATTCTATATCAAAGATAGTTGGAGTTTCAAACATAAAATTAATAATTTAAATTTAAATGTTACTATCATTTCATTAGACATTGTATCAATGTATACCAACATTACTTGGGATTTGATTACTAATTCTATCAAAAAAAAGTTGGAAATTGATTAAACAACACACTTTTTATAATTAGAATGATTTTAATAAAGCTTTACTTTTATGTCTTGATTCAGCGTACTCTAACTACGATAATAAATTTTTTTAACAAATTAATGGCCTACCAATGGGTTCACCATTATCAGCAACTCTAGCTAATATTGTAATGGAAGAAGCCGAAACTAAAATTATTCACGAACTAACTTATTATATTAAATTTTACTATCGCTACATACATGATACATTTTTTTGTTTGCCTAATAGTAAAATAAATCACATTTCAGATCAATTTAACAAAATACATACAAAATTAATCTTTAAAATGGAAAAGTCAATAAATAATAGTATTAATTTTCTTGATCTTAATATCAGAGTTGAAAATAATAAAATTATTACAAACTGGTACAGAAAATCTGTTTGATTTGGACGTTATTTGAATTTTTATTCAAATCGTAGCCTATCAAATAAAATCGGTATTATTTATTCATTAACTGATAGAGCTATACTTTTATCACATGATAAATACCACAGCGAAAATTTAAATTAAGTTGAAGAAACTCTAATCAAAAATGGATATCCATTAGATTTATTAAATGAAAATATTTCCGGCAGATATAAATTTCTTAAGAGTAATAAATATTGTAAAAATAACATGAATGAAACCACTGAAACTAAAGAATTTCAAAAAATCATCACTGCCATATATACATAATTTTCAAGTACAATTTTATAGAATTTTTAAAAATTTAAATATACAAATTATTTTCACCTATGATAATAGCAGAAAATTTTAATGTCTGTTAAAACACCAACACCAAAAAAATTAAAATATAATGTAGCTTATGAAATTAAATGCATACAATGCAATAGTATTTACATTGGACAAACATGTAGATTTTTACACACTAGGATGTTAGAACACGCAAGATCAATTAAAAATTATAATGCTAATAGTACTGCTCTAGAGCACCATGCATATACATTTAAACACACTTTTCCATCGCCTGAGCGCGTGGCTAGAAATTTGACATAGACTGTTGGCTTGTCGCTATCCCGCGCGAGGGCCCCCAAACTCGCGAAACAGGCAACCGACCGTCCATGTGTCAAGGTGAGTGGCGCGCCGATCGCGCGGCAACCAGAGAGCCCATTCCCCTTTCTGTATATAACATGACATATTTCTACAATGTCTAAACAACTTAACAACAGAATTAATATAATAAAAATTGACCATAAGATAATTATATCTCTTGGAGTTTTTGGAATATAATGGATTTTCTACAATTTAAAAAAAGAAATGTACAATTTTTATAATTTTTATTATGAAAAAATGTGTAGCACAATGTCAGTTATTACTAAATTTATACGCCAATCTATGTCTGAGTTCTAAAAATTTTAATCCTACGCAACGATTTCTTAAAGGTAACAACATTTTAATATTTTGTATTGTAAGTGTGGAGTGTTACAGGGTGATTGTGAGGGTTTAATTATTTTATTTTTCAATAATTCCTCGACTTGTCTTGTAATTTCTTCTTTGTTAACAGGGGGAAATCTATATTGTCTTGAAAAAATTGGATAGTCATCTACATTAGGATTTGAATGTTGTAATACATTAATGGCTTCAAGTGGTTCTCGTGGGATTTGAAATCTGTGTGCATTATTTTTAATTAATTTTTCTATATGTTCATATTCATCTTGATTTAAATGGTCTAATCGAAGAAGCTTCTTAATACATTCTACTCTGTCTTCGTCTGTTACATTATAAAATTTGCATGAGTTCATTAGAGAATTGTCAGTTTTTAAAAAGTTATTTAATATTTTACTTAATAAATCTTCGTTATTTATTAGTTGAAAATTATGTAAATTTTCAATTTGTTTATAAAATTCCTGTTCTTCAAAGTCTTCTAAATTAAGTATTGGGACTGATAATGTTATTGGCATTTCATTTGTTTTTGCGAATTTTAAATAAGCTTTTCCTTTGTGATTTTTTACAACTGCGTCTCCTACGTAAACCCCATCTTGGATAAGTAATCGAGGTATATACCCCTCACTTTTTTCTGTATATTTTATTTGAATGTTACGTCACAACTATGTACATACTTACTTTGATCGAAGCTTCCTCGTTTTAAGTTAGGATCAAGTGATCCTCGCTTAGGGATAAGGATAAGTCAGTAAAGAACAGAATGATTAGTAAAGTAATACAAATTGAATTTATTCAAGAATAAAATAATGTTGTTAACTTAATATTAGAATACGGTTACATATATTTCCTTCTGTTACTATCCAAATATATGAATATACTGTTACGTCATAAACGTAACACTTCTCTTCTTAAACGATCTCCTCGTTTTATGTAAGGATCAGAAGGATCCTCTCTAAGGGATGAGGAATAGTCAGTGATTGATAATGGTTAATGATATAAAATATATTTATTGACAATCAAATTGTGAAACGAGTAAGCACCATGGAATTGGAAATTAAATTATATTTTTGAAGTACCTTTGTAATTACCCTGAGTTCTGCTTGATGATTGATTGAGTCCAGTGGAGCGAATAAGGTCAGTTGAGTCTTCGTTGCAATCTTTGAGATAGTTGTTGTTAGATAGGAATTTGTAGTCCAGACGGTTGATCTAGTTGATTCTTTGATCTCAGTTTCGAAGAGAATTTGGAAGGCGATTCCCCTTCACTTTTTAAAGTCGTTGAACTCAACGTCGAGTTAGAATTAGTCTGGGTAGCGGTAAAATCTGATGAGGCTGGACTAGGCTGGACTGAACTCGCCGTGTAGAGATGATAGAACTGGACTTGGCTGGACTGAACTGGCTCTGTAGAGATGATGAAGCTGGACTGGACTCGCGTTGGTTACATTGTAGAAATCGCACGTTGACTACTAACTGAACTGAACTCCATTGGAACTTTCGCTTTTTATAGGCCTTTGAAAGGTCACCTATGGTGGGAGTAAAAAAAAAGGTGTACCACCTTTTCCATATTTGGTATTTAAGATCGGATGAGTTGCCTTCTTTGATCACTTGCGCTTCGATGAAATTTATTATCTGGCATTAGTGTCGCAGTCAAATATATCAATTCTATTTTATCTGCTTTTTGATTCTAACGAAAAGGTCAATTACTGTAGAAGTAAAAACAAGGTGTACGATCTTTTCCATATTTTGGCATTGAAGCTTAAGGTCGAATGAGTTGCCTTCACCGATTACTCACGTTCCGATGAAATTTATTACCTGGCGTTAATGTCACAGACAAATATATCTATTTAAATCTGCCTTTAGATTTTAACGATCTTCTTATTTCTTGTTAGATATAGCTGTTGAGTCGATATAATCAAGGACGTGGTAATGTTGCCTTGATCCCTTCATTGGTTCCTTAATTTGTTTGTTACTCCAGGTGGTAGAGTCGCGGGACGTGACAATACATAAGTAAGAACTTTTTAAATTTAGTAACATACATATATTTATGTGCCTCAGGCACAGAAACTCGTTTTTCCGTTACAGCTGAGAGTAACGGAATGTTGTGTATTCCCTTACAGAGGAATACAATGTAAAAATTGAACTGCGCATGCGCATATAGTCTTACAACGGAATACAATCTTTTTCTTATTCTTCTTCTTCTCACTTCTTCTTCGTAGAGCGTTAGCACCTTACTGACAAAGCCTTGTACATTTGAACTACGCATGCGTCTATTGAAATCCATTACTACTACACAAGATCGATAAAATCAAAATGGCCGGGACTAGTCGTGACATATCAAGTGTAATGACTAGCGCCTCAAACAACTACAATACTAGATTAGATTCGAGTGTACGCATAAAAACTCGTATCCGCACCGAAGTTACATAAAATAGAATACATGCCAATGCACACAATTCGGGAAATTACGTGACTCGCGACAATGCTCGCAGGACTCATCGCGCCTCGGCTTTGTCTTGGCTTCGTCTCGGCTTTGCCTCAGCTACGTCTCGGCTACGCCTCGACTATAAATAATATATAACTCTCATTGTGCGCCTAGGCACGTAATATACTATTTTTTTCTTTTCGTGAATTGTTTGCATCATAATTTTTTTATTATAAATACATATTTCTGATTGATTTTTGTTTATATGTTATAAAAAAATGGATGTTACATATCTGAACTATCTTTAGAAATAATCTAAGTTTTGAATATACGTTGATCATGTATATATATATTAAATCTGATATTATTGAATTTTGAAGACTATTTTTTTATTTTTTTATTTCGGAAACACCTTTCACAAGAGTTAGACCATTTTTGTAAGGTTTCTTTATCGTTTTTAAAACTTATTTTGGGAATTTTGGATGCCGGGTTCAAGCATTTTTCTTCTATTTCTTCCAAAAATATGTATCTTGTGGAAAGCATTTCCAAAATTTTAGCTGCTGCGTTTTGTTTAGCAGCTTTCTTTCTAAGTGACTTTACAATATATGAGGGTTCGGAGAAATCATATTCCGTGCTTAACTCGTTTAAAACTTGTACAGAAGTAACTTTGGATAAGTCTTTGCAAGGCCATTGTCCTGATCTGCAAAGAAATGTTTAGGACTATATTTGTAAGTTTATTCACAGAAATGTTGGTTTCATTATATAAATATTTTTTCACATTGAGTTTTTCTCTTTTTTTTTAGACTTTACATGTTCAAGTATAGGTTCTGAGCGGGCAGAACAATGGTCTGTTTGTTCAAGTATAAAATTTAATTTACAATCGTAGTTTGAGGTATGAGTTATATGGTTCTTGGCAACAAATGGAAAAAATAAATAAAATGCAATGAAAAAAGGAAAGTTTTTTTATGAAAATAATTTGAAATTTTATCGTTATAATAAAAAAAAAGAATTTTTTATTTTTTTGAGATAAGGCAAGTTTGCAAAAATATGGCTAAATATATATATTTTTTAATTTTATTCATAATACATATATATACTACTGTGATCAAATTGAAAGGTGTATTTTAAATTTAAACTTCCCGGGATTTTAGAAACTGAAAAAAAAAATTTTCCATAAGTTGGTAGTACTGTTAGTGACATCTGTGCCCAGTTTCACATCAAAATATTCATTAGTGTGAAGCTGTTCGCAGAAAAAGGCCGGATTTATGGGACAACAACTCCTGGCATGATAATGCACCATCACACACGGCACTGGTTTTACGCGATCATTTCGTCAAAACTTCAACAAATATCGTTCCGCAACCACCGTATTCACCTGATTTAGCTCCGTGTGACTTCTGGTTGTTCAGCAAACTCAAGAGACCGCTCCGGGGACACCGTTTTGACTCGATTGAGGAGATAAAAACCGAATCGCTGAAGGCTCTGAAGGCTATTCCGAAGGAGGACTTTGCCAAGTGTTTTGATGATTGGAAAATTCGTTGGCATAAGTGTATCGCGGTGGAAGGGGATTACTTCGAAGGAGATGAAATAGATTTGGAACAATAATTAAGGATTTCAAAAGTAATAATAAAATTCACCTTTCAATTTGATCACAGTAGTATTTTTTTTCATTAGTTGTTAAAAATAATGGTTGTCGCTTCGGAATCGACGTCGTTATACAATGCTTCTTGTTCGTACAGAGTTATTAAACGCTCCGCACAAGTTAAGCATACATCTACTATTTGCCGCATGTAATAGTATATTACGTGCCTAGGCGCACAATGAGGGTTATTGCGTGACGAGCGACAATGCTCGCAGGAGATCGGAGCCAAGGCGAAGTCGAGGCGTAGGTGAAGCGTAGCCGAGACGTAGCTGAGGCAAAGCCGAGACGAAGCCGAGACAAAGCCGAGACGAAGCTGATGCGCGATCAGTCTTGTGTAGCAATAATGGATTTTAGTAGACGCATGCGCAGTTCAAAGGTACAAGGCTTTGCCAGTAAGATGCTAACGGTGTACGAAGAAGAAGAAGAATAAAGAAGAAGATTGTGCTTTGTTTCATGGCTATGGGCGCATGCGCAGTTCAATTTTTACATCTCACTCCTCTGTAGCGCAATGTACTACATTGCGCTACTGTAAACTGTAGCGAAAAAATGAGTTTGCGCGCCGGTGGCACATAAAAAATGTTCGTACCGCAAAGGGAGCTGTCGAGGCTGGATAGTTTTAAAGTATATGTCTTTTGTGACTATGTGGTCTATTTCGACGGGTAATGTTTTCTCGGACTCAAAAAAAGCAAGTTTCATTATATGACAATCCTCGCAAACAATTTTTTTGCAATGACATTCATGTAAAAATTTTCGGTTAGGGTTGCGCAACATTATTCTGACCATAAACAATGTTCAAAATACGGCTGGCCATCCTTCTCGCTTGCTTGAACTTCTTCTGCTTTAATTGTTTCAAATTCTTGGGGCAGCATTTTTCTAAGCAGAAATTTACAATGTTTAAAGAATTTGAAATATTTAATTTGCAAAAATTTACAATTATTTAGTATTAAGAATTTTATTGAAATATACAAAATCTTTCATGCCTGAGTACATGCGTGGAGGGTAGATGCTTATAAATCATGCAGGGATGTATTTTACTAGAACTTCTTTTTCTTGACTAATTTTAAATTTGTCATTCAAATATTGTTCAATGCATTCTTTACAATCAGCTGCTCTTTGTCGCGGAGTAATTAATAATTCTTGACAACCGTAAAAATTCATGTATATGCATTCCAGTTTACAGATGGAATGCCATGACGTAAAAAATTCATAATTATTTTGAATGACTTGATCTAGTTTTTCAAAACAGAATTGACAATATCTTTCGGTGGCTTGACGATTATAATATAAAAACTAAATCGATGGTTCCAATTCGAAGCAACAACTAAGTAATAAGTGCGCGTATGCTATAGGATAGTCTTGCGGACATACACCGTCTACTGGTCCAAGATGGCTAATAATAGGTTCAGCTGAAGTTGGTATAATTCCTACAAATTGTTTAGGATAGATTTTTTTATATTAAGTTTTGATAAGGGGATTGGGTAATAACTTTTTGTATATATTTTCTAATCATGCAAGGTAAAAAATTGTGCTAGAAGTAAAGCTTTTTCACTGAGTAGCCTTGGCGTTAGCGAGAGACAGCCTAACCCACAATTCACTCTCTCTCTCTCTCGCCCGAGCTGACAGGTTTCAGGCTGGCTTGTCTCCTCTATCTATAATCTCTCTATGAAGAATTCATACCTTCAATAACTCACAATTTCAAGCATCCAACTCTCCACAGTTAACACTCCATTATTCACGCGGAGACTTCCTCCTGAGAGAAGCGACAGCTTTATAAAATCGTTTGCGTATGTTATATTTTACCCTTTCTAATACGAAATATTCGTATGTCAATATTATATGAGGCAAATTTAATGATTTAGCAAATACTACTTTTTAAAATGTGTCAAGAAGAATCTCCTAAGGTGCTAAGCAAACATTGAATTTTAGTTTTCAATTTGTACATTGATATACGTGTATCCACGTTATGTTGCAACAAGTCTCTGAATCTGAGGAAAATTCAACATAGCTTGGAACTTTTCAATTTGACACTTTTTAAAACTAATTATTCGTGTGTAAATGTCATATGAAGAATAAACATGAATGTTCCAAAAACTACTTTCAAAGAAGTTTTGAAAATAAGTTGGTCAGTTTCTTGTGACGTCAGAGAAAAGATTTTTTTTCATTAAATTTATAATTACATTACTATATTATGGAAGGGAATATAATAATTTAAGAAGTTACAGGTCTGGAAAATTAATTCCAATAACCCGGGACTACTGTTCGTTAATAATTCTTCTCAACCAAAATAGATCAAAAACATCAAATGAAATATAAAATGGGAACTTTCAGTGGCAATTCTTGAAATTTGAACATAAAGTTCATGTCCCCGCACATAATATTAGAAAATATACATATTCCAAATTGTTAAATTATGACGAAACTAAAACTTCGTTCTCAAACTTTTTTCTTATACAACATCTTGACTTATCGGAAGAGTAAATGATCATGACGTTCGCGATATTTTAATTCATTTTCAGGGGCAAGTCTTCAAATTTGAAAATAACTAAAACTTCGTTCTCAAACTTTTTTCTTATACATCATCTAGACTCATCAAAAGAGCGAAGCATCTTTGCTTTCAGGATATTTTATTTCACTTTCAGGAGCAAGTCTGGAAATTTCAAAATAAATTTGATGTAACAACACATAACATTACAAAATATACATATTCCAAATTGTGAAATTTTTGTTGAATGATGAAAGTAAAACTCCGTTCTCAAAATTTTTTATTATTCAACATCTTGAATTATCGAAAGAGCAAATGATCATGGCGTTCACGATATATTAATTCACTTTCAGGACAAAGTCTGGAACTTTGAAAATAAATTTGGTGTAGCAACACATAACATTACAAAATAGACATATTCCAAATCGTTACATTTTTTTCGAGTGATGAAACTTAAACTGCGTACTCAAAGTTTTTAATTATACAACATCTTGAAGTATCGAAAGAATTAATGATTATGGCGTTCGCGATATTTTAATTCACGTTCATGAGCACGTCTTGAAATTTGAAAATAAATTTGGTGTAGAAACACATAATATTACAAAATATACATATTCCAAATTGTTAAATTCTTGTGGAATGACGAAACTAAAACTTCGTTCTCAAACTTTTTTCTTATACAACATCTTGACTTATCGGAAGAGTAAATGATCATGACGTTCGCGATATTTTAATTCATTTTCATGGGCAAGTCTTGGAATTTGAAAATAAATTTGGTGTAGCAACACCGAATATTTCAAAATATACATATTGCAAATTGTGAAATTTTTGTTGAATGATGAAACTAAAACTCCGTTCTCAAAATTCTTTATTATTCAACATCTTGAATTATCGAAAGAGCAAATGATCATGGCGTTCACAATATTTTAATTCACTTTCAGGAGAAAGTCTGGAACTTTGAAAATAAATTTGGTGTAGCAACACATAATATTACAAAATATACACATTCGTAATTGTTAAATTCTTGTCGAATGACGAAACTAAAACATCGTTCTCAAAATTTTTTCTTATACAACATCTTGACTAATCGGAAGAATAAATGATCATGACGTTCACGATATTTTAATTCACGTTCTTGATCAAGTCTGAGAAATTTGGGAAGATATTTCATTTTCCATCTCATAAGATTACAAATTATACATAATCCAACCTGTTAAAGTTTTGTCGTGTAAACTGAAACTTTTTTCATATACAACATCTTTACTTATCGAAAGAGCGAAGGATCGTTGCTTTCAGGATATTTTAATTCATTTTCAGGGGCCAGTCTTGAAATTTGAAAATAAATTTTGTGTAGCAACACATAACATTACAAAATATACATATTCCGAATTGTTAAATTTTTGTTGAATGACGAAACTAAAACTCCATACTGAAACTTTATTTTTATACATCTTGAATTATCCAAAGAGTGTATGATCATGGCTTTCACGATATTTTAATTCACATTCAGGAGCAAGTCTGGGAATTATATATGTTATATATTCGAAATTGTTAAATTTTTTATGTCTGACTAAACTAAACTTTTTTATTATGCAACATCTTGAATTAACAAACGAGCGAATAATCGTGGCGTTCACGATATTTTAATTCACGTTCATGAGCATATCTTGAAATTTTAAAATAAATTTGGTGTAGAAACACATAATATTACAAAATATACATATTTCAAATTGTTAAATTCTTGTGGAATGACGAAACTAAAACTTCGTTCTCAAACTTTTTTCTCATACATCATCTAGACTCATCAAAAGAGCGAAGGATCGTTGCTTTCAGGATATTTTATTTCACTTTCAGGAGCAAGTCTGGAAATTTCAAAATGAATTTGATGTAACAACACGTAACATTACCAAATATACATATTCCAAATTTTGAAATTTTTGTTGAATGATGAAACTAAAACTCCGTTCTCACAATTTTTTATTATTCAACATCTTGAATTATCGAAAGAGCAAATGATCATGGCGTTCACGATATTTTAATTCACATTCAGGAGAAAGTCTGGAACTTTGAAAATAAATTTGGTGTAGCAACACATAATATTACGAAATATACACATTCCTAATTGTTAAATTCTTGTTAAATGACGAAAATAAAACATCGTTCTCAAACTTTTTTCATATACAACATCTTGACTTATCGGAAGAATAAATGATCATGACGTTCACGATATTTTAATTCACGTTCTTGATCAAGTCTGAGAAATATGTGAATATATTTCATTTTCCATCTCATAAGATTACAAATTATACATAAACCAACCTATTAAAGTTTTGTCGTGTAAACTGAAACTTTTTTCATATACACCATCTTTACTTATCGAAAGAGCGAATGATCGTGGCGTTCACGATATTTTAATTCACTTTCAGAAGCAAGTCTGGAAGTTTGAAAAGAAATTTGGTGTAGCAACACATAATATAAGAAAATATAGATATTCCAAATGTTTTGTTTAGGCTCACGCAATTAGGGATTTATACAGGCGGGGATAGTTGCCCTACTGCGGTAGGGCTCCCATGATGGGCGAACCGTCTTAACGAAGGAAAAAAAACTTAATATGATGTCAAACCATTCAAAAAAAGAAGGTAAGGAGAAAGAGGAGGTGCCAAAGACGCCGACATATGCTGCTGTTGTAGCGCCCACTCTTGGCACTACAGCAGCAACGAAGGAGGATGTGGTGACACTTCGTCACATAATCGAGGAGTCGGAGAGGAAGAGTGAGCAGCGCACACAGGAGATGGACGGCAACGAAGCTAGGAGAAAGTTGTCGTCTTTTGCAGCCTCAAGAAGAACGCTGACGTAGTGATTGTCAGCGAACAGTACCGAGAGTACTCCAGCGTGGGCCGAAGTGGTGACAAGCATGACAATGCGATTGATCCACCAGGCCTGCGCGGAGGCTATACCGAGGAGCAGAGCACGCGATAGCAAGCGTCCTGTTTATTGGTAGACAGATGAAATTGCGGGGCTCCGAAGGAAGTGCCTAAGATGCAGGCGCGTGGCTCAACGAGCCAAAAACAGCGACCACAATGCGGCCCTGAGAAGAGCCGAATATCTGGTGGCGAAGAGATCCCTAGGTCGGGCCATCAAAGCCAGTAAGCATCGATGCTGGAACAGACTGCGGGATGATCTGAACAACGATCCGTGGGGACTAGGGTACAAAATCGTGATGCGGAAACTCGGGGCTTTCGCTAAGAATGCCCCGATGGAAGCAGAAACGATGGACAGAATTGTCGATGCCCTATTCCCCACTCATCCAAAGCGGTCTGAGGATCCACGGAAACCGGATAACCTGGAAGCTCCACCATTCACACTGGTGGAGCTCAGAAGAGCTGTGTGTTCATTGAATAACAGAAAGGCTCCGGGTCCGGATGGATTGCCGGCTGAAGTGCTGAAGGCAGTAGCGAGGAGTCATCCGGAGCTCTTGCTTAACAAGTACAACTCTTGCCTTAGGGCGGGTGCTATTACTCCCACTGGAAGGAGGCGAGGCTTGTGCTGATAGGCAAGGGCAAAGGACCAGTAGATGCACCGTCGTCTTACAGACCTCTGTGCATGCTGGACACTGCCGGGAAGCTCCTGGAGAAGCTGGTGAGACCGCGTCTCCAAGCCGCGCTGAAAGCGGCTGGAGACCTGTCCTAGAAGCAATACGGCTTTCGGACGAGTAGGTCCAGCGTAGATGCTCTCCAAGAGGTAGTGAAGGCTGCCAAGAGCGCGGAGAGGGGTAACCATTACACCAGACCCGTCTGCCTCTTGGCGACGCTAGACGTCAGAAATGCCTTCAATTTCGTGAGGTGGGTTGACGCGCTGAAGACTCTGAAGCGGGAGTTCCAGGTACCCCAGTACCTTCTCCGACTTATCGGAGACTATTTGAAGGACCGCTTCATTTTCTATGATACAGAGGATGGCCCAAGACGTAAAGAGCTCACGGCGGGAGCGGCCCAAGGCTCTATCCTGGGTCCCGACATATGGAACGCCTCCTATGACGGGATCCTTCGCATGGAAATGCCTGATGGCTGCTTCCTGATCGGGTACCTGGACGACGTGGCGGCTCTCATCTCCGCAAGGGATGTAGAGGCTGCCCAACTGCGTCTCGGTCAGGTAATGTGCTGTGTTCGCAGCTGGATGCTAGACCACGGGTTGGAGCTAGCGATGGCGAAAACCGAGATCATGCTCCTCACGCAGAAGAGGATTCCCCGCTTGTTTTCTATACAGGTGGGCGATGTCACGGCCCAGACAAAGGCGGCCGTAAAATACCTGGGGGTGATGCTAGATACGAAGCTCACCTTCTGGGAACAAATACGAAGAGGGGCGGACAAGGCGGCGGAAGTGACGGCGTCTCTCAGCAGGGTAATGGCCAACATTGGTGGCCCTCGACCCTGCGTGAGGCGCCTGTTGCTTCGTGCTGCCGAGTTCATTATGCTCTACGGTGCCGAAGTCTGGGCAGACAGTATGCGGTACGAAAAGTACCGCAAACGCATGGCAGCTTTACAGAGAAGGGGAGCTCTCCGCGTGGCATGTTCGTATCGCCCGGTCTCGGAGGCTGCCGTCCTGGTCATCGCGGGGGTGATCCCCGTGAACCTACTTGCTCAGGGCCGAAAGTTTGTCCACAAATCGAAGGGCGCACTCAGCCATACAAGAAGCCGCCAAATCGCAATAGACCAGGCGCTATGCGCCTGGCAAGGACGCTGGATGGAGGATACGCGCCGAAGATGGACGGCGAAGCTTATTGGCAAGCTGTCTCCATGGTTCCATCGTCGGCATCGTGAGGTAGACTACTACCTCACGCAAATGCTGACAGGACACGGGCTCTTCCGCTCGTACCTCCATAAAATAGGGAAGGTAGGGGACCCGCAGTGCTTATACTGTGGGGACCCCAAAGACGACGCCCTCCACACCTTTTTCAGGTGTGAAAAGTGGGCGCAGGAGCGCCATGATCTGGAGACTGCCCTGGGGCAGATATCGCCTAACAATATCATTGGCGTCATGCTCCAGGGCGGGAAAAATTGGACGACGGTCGCTGGCTTCGTCCTGGATGTCCTGCGGAAGAAAAAGCAGGACATACCGGATAGGACCAGCTAATAGCAGAAAAGAAGCCGGAAGGAGAGGCAGAGGATGCCAATAGATGGTCCCCACCCTGAAGTAATGCCTAACGGCGGTTCCGGGGTGGGATTCCATGGCCTAGCGATAGGAAGGGAGTTTTAGTGGGTAGGGCTGCGTGAGCAGCAGAGTCCCACACACCAGGGGTGCGCGGAGCCCCCTTGACGGTGCACAAAGCATTTCTCCCTTCCTCAAAAAAAAAAATTATTATTATTATTATTATTATTGTTATTATTGTTGTTATTATTATTATTTGTTATTTTGTTTTTTTTTTGGTGAGGAGGAAAAATGGCAAAATCTTTTATAGACGTTGTACAGGACTCTCCTAGGACGGGTCTAGGCATACCTGTTAAAACCAAAAAACCCCCTCTCTCGAACCAATACACCACCCGCGGAACGGCCTTTCGGCTTTAAACTTCACGGCTGGTTGGTTCCATTAAAGTCGCGTACGACTCTTCCGTCATCCGTTCGCTCGGAACTTCCATCCGCGGCCATACGCCCACTAGGGTAACCGACTAGCCGCGCCACCCGGGGGAGAAACAAACAGATTCCTCCCCCGAACGACGCGGACAGTCAAGTCTACCCGAGACGCAGGACCGCGGGTGCAGGCCCCGATGCGATTTCTACTGGCACTCCCCGTTGTTTCGCTCCCGACGCCCATCAAGTTCTCTCGTCTTCATCACAAGTGTGACGAATGACTCGATGAGCGTCCATAACCGTTCGGACTGGAGCATGAGGGGGGACCATCGTGTCAGGAGTAAGTTCAAAACCCACCGCCTGACCGAGGACCTCCCTAGCCACAACCCATTTTGCGCAGACGAAGAATGCGTGCTCCGCATTATCTACCGGGGAATCGCAGTAGCAACACGTCACCACGTCTCTCTTCTTAACGCGCCTCAGGTACGCGTTAAAACAGCCATGGCCCGAGAGCGCCTGCGCCAAGTAAAATCTGACTTCCCCGTGCTTTCTGTTCAGCCAGGTGGCGAGCTCCGGGATCAGGCTGTAGGTCCATCTCCCTGTCTGCTCACCATGCCATCCCATCTGCCATTTCTCGACGAGTCTGCGCCTTCCATCCTTGCGGATGGCCTCCTTCGCGCGAGCGATTTCCTGCAGGTCGGCGCATGTAAGCTCCTTGCGAAGCTGAAAGGTTTCCTGCCTTTCCTCCGCCAATAAATCTATTGGCGGGACGCTCGCCAGGACAAGCACAGCGCTCGTCGAGATAGTTCTATATGCCAAAACTATGCTCAGTGCGACAAGTCTCTGCGCCGAGAACAGCTTCTTCTGGATAGCATGGTTTTGCAAGGGATTGGCCCAGACCGGAGCTGCATAAAGCAGCTTCGAATGGACCACGCTTGCCACCAGTCTTCTTTTCGCTTCCCTGGGTCCACCAATGTTTGGCATAAGCCGGACCAAGATCGCTCCACATTGGATGGCTTTGGCAGCTGCGATCTTTAGGTGTTCATTGATCCTCAGCTCTAGGATTCTGACTTCGTCAGCGGCGCACACGACAAGTGCGTCATCCGCGAAGCCGACGATGTTCGTTCCAGCAGGCAGGTCCATGCGCAGAAAGTCATCGTACATGATGTTCCAAACGAGTGGACCCACCCGCGACCCTTGAGGAGCGCCACATGTCATCTCTTCTTTGAGAGACCATTTGTCGCCCTCGTATATCACCCACCTGTCGCTCAGATAGTCATCCATCATTCGCAACAGGTAGTCTGGAACCTTTTTCCGCATTATCGCACCCCGGCGATACCCGGCGCTGTATTTGCCTTAAGCCTTCCACCCGCTCTCTTTAGTTCTTCGAGAGTAAAGAGTTTTTCGCGCCGGACCACGCAGGAACTTCGTTCCTGTCTTTGGAACGGCTCCACGTGTGGAAACAAGCTTCGCACAATGTACTTGACTCGATCGGGATTATCCAGGCCCGGGGTTTTTCTTCTAGTCACCAATCTCTTGGTGACTATTTTGAAGGCGTGACCCCATGGATCTTTCTCGACCTCACCGATCGAGTCTTTCCAGCATTGAAGTCGGCTTTTCTTTATGCCTCGCCTCAAACTTCTCAAGGCGGCCCACTTCAAAATTGGGTGGGTAACCTGCAGGGTTCGCAGGAAGAAGGAGCTGGACCGGTGCTATCGCTACCTTGGCTTTGAACACATAGCAGCGGACTGTCGTGGACTAGCCCGAAGTAGGTGCTGCTGGAGATGCGGCGAGGAGGGACATACCGCGGGATCCTTCACAAGGCAACCGCGGTGCTACCTCTGTGACGCAATGGAAGAGGCAGCCCCCAACAGGAAGCCTTAGGAAGGCCACCTTGGCGAAGAAATCTGAAGGTGCAAGTCCAAGAAAACGGAAGAAGAAGCAAGGAGGAAAGGCTAACATCGCCTTAAGATGGCCCCCACCCTGAAGTAATGCCTAACGGCGGTTCGGGGGTGAGATTCCACGGCCTAGAGACAGGGAGGGAGTTTTAGTGGGCAGCGCTGCGCGAGCAGTAGAGTCCCACACACCAGGGGGGTACGGAGTTCCCTTGACGGTTCATGCTCCCTTCCTAAAAAAAAACATTATTATTATTATTGTTGTTATCATGTGCAATTTCTTGTCGTAAACTATATTCGTTTATAACTATCATTTAAGATATTTGTATAAAACATGAAGATTGTTTAAATGTAATGACATAATAATTGTTAATTGAAATTGTTAATTAATTAATTGTAACCTATTGTACGATAATTGTGTTGTCACTTCTTCTTTATTGCCTATATATAAAAATAATGAAATTGATCCTTGCGACTAAGCCTAACTGATGCAGTTGACACATCTACGCTACACCGTAACAAAGTGCATGTAGCACTTACACTAAGAAGAAAACGATACACCTACTATGATCACACAGATTGGAAATCGGTGTGACTTCCAATGCACACTAATAAAGCCAGCCCAGCCTGTCAAACCAACACACTGAAACCTAAGATTCTTATGGAAGCGCCAACACCTGTTGAAATGCTCCGATCTAAAATCTAATGCATTGGCCGACTGAGTTGCAATGCCTTAACATACCATATCCCTATATAAACAGATGCATGGAAACTCTAAATACAGTAATCCGAGAGCTGCAGTACAAGTGTAATTCGAGATCCATAGTCTTCAGGTCGTATAAAAATAGATCTACGAGTACGTACAAGGTCGCATAGTGAGAAACGGAGAATCAGTCAATTCGTCGCGCCGTTGTGTCTCTTAGAAAACCAAATTTCTAAATCCCTATAATCGAAGCGCTGTCTGGTGAAGAGGCGAACCACGGCGGGCTAAAGGATTACAGTGTTACAGTTCACGTTAATTCACTCCGATTTCAAATGCGAACACCAAGAGAAATAGGTCAAAAGCTGCCTGTGCTCCTTCGGCGACTCCGCCAGCATCCTCGTCTTGCCATTCTTGAGCTTTTAGTTTAACATAGATAAGCCTCAAAGTTATTTGCTCATTGGCACACTTGCCACTTCGAACGTCGAACAGAGAATGAATAAATATGGCGAGATCCGCTGGCGTGCTCGCGAAACCGGAAGACGGTGGCGCTTTCAAAGCTTACCGATATTACCGACACTTACGCTGAGTTCATATTCGCGAGCAACAGATAGCGGAGGTACGCCGATCTTTAGCGCCGCTACGTGGCGATTACCGGAATTAACCTCGTCGCACAGGTTAGTTTGTTGACAACCTGTCAACGAAGCGACGGCGAATTCCTCTCCTTGGTGTTCTTGAGCAGGCGGGACTCACATCCGCCTGACGCACCAAGGATCCTCTTCGTGGTGTGCTGAAGTGTCGTGGTGTCCATCGCTCGTGGTGAAGCCACGGCCGTGGCGCGAGTATTGATCGCCATCGACCGCACGGTGATCTCGTGGTGCTCACGTGTGTGTGAAACAAAGTGAAAATCAGGATTAATTTACCATTCCGATCATTAGATCGGAATCCCTGGTCTGGTAGTCGGAAATAGGCTCCCGGGGAGTCTAACCTCTCCCCTGAGGTAAATGATTATTGAAAATTCTTCGTATAAAATAAAAATATGAATACAAGTCAAAGTCAAGAGCCTACCGAGCATATTACGCTCGACTCCTGACTTTTGACTGTCACAGACAGCTTCGGGCATGATTCTCTGCTCGAGGTCGAAACTTTAAATTTAATTGTCATATTATTGTGCGTGGATAAGTACCACGTCACAATACCAGGGGCGTTGGTTGAAATTTGCCGGTTTTACTCATAGATGTCGCTAGAGATATGTATAAATTTCTACCATTTGGCATCTATGTCATATTTTACTATGGAAAATAACCTTCAAAAATACACAATTAAATTCTGCCAAAATAATAGCACCATAGTTGTTTACCTTAGTGAATATGTCGAGTTTCATTCCAAGTAAATCGCATTTGCGGCATTCGCTGCTTTTCTTATTTCATCAAAAGAAAAAAGCAGTTGAAGCTCATCCATTGCTGGTAGAAACTTATGGTGAACATGCTCCAGTGATTAGAACATTGCGAGACATGGTTTCGTCAATTTAAAAGTGGAGATTTCGATTTAACAGACAATGAACATCCTGGTGCAGCGAAAAAGTTCGAAGACGAGGAATTGCAGGCGTTATTGGATGAAGACCCAACCCAATCGCAACAAAAATTGGCACAAACACTAAATGTGACCCGAGGAGTAATTTGCCAACGTTTAAAAGCCATGGGAAAAATCCAAAAGTATGGAAAATGGGTACCACACCAACTGAACGATAGACAAATGGATAATCGAAAAACCATTTGTGAAATGCTGCTTCAACGGTTCGAAAGAAAATCTTTTCTGCATCGAATTTTCACGGGGGACGAAAAATGGATTTATTTCGAGAACCCGAAGCGGAAAAAATCATAGCTTTCACCTGGTGAGGTCGGCCCATCGACTCCAAGGCCAAATCGCTTTGGCCGTAAGACAATGCTCTGTGTTTAGTGGGACCAGTGTGGTGTGGTGTACTTCGAGTTTTTAAAACCTGGTGAGACGGTGAACACGGATCGCTACCGACAACAAATTATCAATTCTAATCATGCGTGGATCGAAAAACGGCCGGAATGGGCCCGAAGACATGGCAAAGTTACCCTACAACATGACAACGCGCCGTCTCATACCGCTAAAGTGGTGAAGAACACATTAAAAGCATTGAATTGGAAAATATTATCGCACCCGCCGTACTCTCCAGACCTCGCCCTGTCCGATTATCACCTTTTCGCATCGATGGGACACTCACTCGCAGAGCAGCGCTTCGACAATTTTGAAGAAGTCGAAAAATGGCTCGTCGAATGGTTTGCCTTGAAAGAGAAAAAGTTTTTTTGGAATGGTATCCATGATTTGCCTGAAAGATAGGCAAAATGTGTAGAATCCAATGGTCAATACTTTGAATAAATTTGTTTTGAGATTCTCTTGAGAATTAAGTGTTTTCTTTATTGAAAAAATCGGCAAACTTAACTAAACCCCTGGTATATACAAAAAAATACACAAAAACACGCTACACGCGCGGCAGGTATGGCACTCTACGAGAAGCTGGAACCCGGCGATAACCCCGCAGAATCAGACGCCCACGATATATAACCCCTGGCTTAGGAGCTGAAACAAAATTTCAAAAAAATTCAATAAAAGGTCACCAGGAAAAAAGATTAATTTCCAGGAAATAAAGATAAGAAACAAAGCAAAACTAACCTTCATAAGACACCAGAGCTGAGCCACAAGTACATCTCGTGACATCTCTCAAGTGTGGCAAACGAATAAATCGCTCACACCTACAAAAACGCTCCTCAGTGCCCTCTATCCTGAAAAAATAAAATAAAATCGATTAATCAAAGGAAGAGAAAAAGCAACATGAAAAATGTAATGAGTTTATATTTTAACAAAAAGCATAAATATAAGCAAACCTACCCTAAACAATAAGCTGAAGGTACTGAATGGGAACAGCAACGAGGCTCTTAAGCAGGTAGGGGTGAGATATCCCAAGATACCATCCTATGGAGCTCCTCACAAAGGTCATATGTCTCTCGACACGCCTCACGAATCGTGAGGCCACCGATGCCGCCTCCATAGCAGAAGGATCTGCACCTGACGCAGGGACGTGCCATGACGGACCCTCTTCTGACATCTGTGGGCTCACCTGTCGCTCCTGGATAAGGAACCACAACAATCGTTCCCAGGCCACAAGGGTATCCACCAGGTTCAAGACCTGCCTCAGCAATCCTGGAGTAGGAACCTGCGGAGCACGTTGGTAGGAATCTGCAAAATAAAAAGAGAATAAAACACCATAAATTAAACATTGAACACACAACAAGAAGAACGACACTAACCTACGCGAGATCAACAAAGCAATCCCTTAGCGCGAGCATAGAACGCTGAGCAATAAAACTCTCCTAAATTTTTCTGGAAAAAACAGGGATCAACACCCCATTATACGATTTCTTCAACCGATGGACAATACAAAAATCCGAATCCATCACTGACAATCCGAGGATCTCCCTTGCCAACGAAAGAAGCACGGGGACACCTTGGCAGACTTACACACGCCAAACAACAAATTGATGAATCTCCGCCGAATCCTCAAGCGCGCAAATCTGAGACGACAAACTCTCAGTTTCCGAGAGGGTATACAAACTGCCGCGGGAATAATCCTCAGAAGATAAACCCGATTTAAATAAGTTAAAATCAAAATTACTGAATAAAATTGATTATCGGACCCGTCAATAAAAGAAAAAGACTGTCCCGAGGTACATTCGTCGATTAACGTGGCACTGAAATCACTCCCGTGGGGTTCGGACATCGCACACAGAAATGGAAAGAGACCCAACCAAGAAGACTTATTAAATACTAGAACACCCCACCAACAATCACGAAAACTGACGACTAAAACAAAATAAAAACTCACCATGAGGCAGAAGTTCTTCACGATCCATGGTAAGATCTATGACCACATGGGCGTTGTTCAAAAACCACTGCAAATAGGGAATCGTCCGGGAACCACTAGATGAAGATGCTTGGCCTGCCATGATGCTACAAGAACTAATGGACTGATGCAGTCTCAAACAAAAGAGCAGCTGCCCAGCCTCACAAAAATTGATGACAGATGCTAAAACTTACCTATGCAAAATGAGGAAAAAAAAAGTAAGAAAAAACGACAATCCAGGGAAACATAAGTTAAGAGTCAAGGATAAATCATACTTACCTATGTCAATCCGAGAATCAGAAGTTCACTATAGACACAATACATGATCAATTATACGAGAAATACACAATCCAGCAAGAAACAGAAATTAATATCACTTGGAATTCGAGACCTCCGCGGTGCCTTTCCTGTTTTTATAACCAAGTAAATTAAGAATAAAATAAAAATAATAATAGTAATAATTTAATTAATTTACATGAAAAGAAGAAATAAAAGAGAAGATAAATAAATAATATTATCATCGAGGACGATGATTAATCTAAGGAGGGAGGACTGTTACATCCCCGACATTTTTAAAAATTTCATTCCTTTCGACTGTGTCTAGGCAACCCAGTAAACTCTCAGGGATATAACTAATGCATGTCTCCTCATTGCAACACTAATAGTAGGAAAACACCTGTAGGGATCACCCGAGATCGACAAGGTTGTCGAATTGTATAAAACAAGAAAACTGCCTTGCCGTCGGTAATATAGGAAATCAGGCCAATGAGCATTAATAATTATTTAACGAAAAGAAATAACAATAATATTCATTATTGTTAGCAACAGTCTTTAAATGGTTAATAATAATAATCAAACACTAGTACATAATAATCAGCGATAACCAATAATATATAATCAATCAATAACATCAATCACATTATTGAGGATTCGCAAGATGACGTAAATAATATTCCAAAATACAGACATTAAGAAATCATGTAGAACATAAATACTATAAGAATAAGATTAAAAACTAATGTATAAAATAATAGATGAGTCAGTGCAATTATAACTTAGTACAATTGTAGCGACCTGTCAACATATACATATTAAGTAACATAGCTGAAAAGACGAGAAAAAGATGTACCGCATTGAGCGTAAATGGACTTTGATCCCGATAGTATGACCTGTGTGGGAACGCGCCGCCAGTTCATGCATTTTCGCGATTGTCAGCAAGTATGGTCAATGACATTGCTGCCAGACGCGTGCCGATCCATCGAGTAGCAAGGTACGTGCCGATCCACGAAAATATGAATGCTCTCCCACTATAGGAATAATCAATAATATATAAACCCCAGATTTACCTCTGGAGGTTGTCTTTTCGCTAGTAGCTGTTCAGTCTTCAAGATCTTAACGTCGGCAATCACTCCGTCCGCAAGTCATACTGTCGGTGTCACGAATTGACCCTTCGATATTCGTAATTTCATCGGTATCTTACACAAGGATTACCTCGGTACTTGGAAAATATAATCCCTGGTCCTGAAGTGGTGCAAGTCCGGTATTTGTGAATTAATAAGTGCCGTTAGATACGTGTATCGTCGTATTAAGTCGAGTTCTGAGAGTTGAATCTACGGAAAACGAACTTAACCAGTGTTTAGCAAGCAAGTTGGATTGTCTGATACGCTTCCTGTACTACTTGACCAGCACTACATAACTCCAGCCAGGATTGTGCCGTTATCCAGCTATCAACAAAGATAACTATACGACAAAACTCTTTCTCTTGCCTTCTCAAGCAGGAAAAAAGCGTAAGTTACATATATATATATAAGCATCACAAAACTTATTATATTAACTATAACGCCAATTGTAGTGTGTGAGTTGTATACCTAGGCATCTCAAAGCCTAGTATATTAGCGTAAAACGTACACAATCAACCGCGTAAGTTATTTATATAGGCATCTCAAAACCTGTATTAATAACTTGTAGACACACACACTTAAACGCGTTAACTACATACATAGGCATCTCAAAACCTGTCTTAATAACTTGTAGACGCACACACTTAAACGCGGAAGTTACATATATAGGCATCTCAAAACCTGTATTACTGACTTATATAGACGCACACTCTTTAATGCGTGAGTTACACATATAGGCATCTCAAAACCTGTATTATTTACTCATAAACGCATAAAACTCTGAACATTGCCTTCTCATCTTGAGAAGTAGTATAAGTCATACACATAAGCATCTCAAAACTTATTGCATACCTATCTTTTAATTAATAACGCTAGTACACCGCAATATAATCAAATTTGTTATTACTGTGAACAACTCGAGCCGCATAGGTTTGACTAGTGACCACGATCCCACAAAAATATAAATAATCATAATTTATCACTCTGATTTAATCAGCAAACTTTCCTCCCTTTTCCTAATTTTCCCAACCTACCCTCGCCTTAGCTCGGGACGTAACAACAGAGTTAAAATAAAATTTGTAAATGATACTGCATGAGCACTTTGAATTTTGCCTTACCCAATTGACTGTAATCAATTGTGACCGTTCGACGAATCTAGAAGAGGATTTGCAGTCTCGTGTGCTGTTTTTTTCTCGTTTTAACTCGAATTAGAACTTACTTAACATTTTAGAATTAAAGAAGTACGAGATCAGACAGGCAGCACAAAATCACAAAATCCCATGTAATCCTTGTACTTTCAGAAATTCAGATAATAAAATTTCAAATAAAATAATTCGTTTGATCACTTAGGTTAGCCTCGAGGTCAAATCCCAGCGTAAATAAGTAGAATTTATTTTATTGTAACACAGTTCTATAAAATTACAAGAAATAAGAAATTTAAACAATTGTTCAAATAAAATAATTATTTAATCACTTAGGTTAGCCTCAAGGTCAGAGCCCTTGGTGATTTGATAAAATTATTTTATTTTAACAAGATATATGTGTAAAATTTGAAATAAAATAAAATGATTATTTAATCACTCAGGTTAGCCTCAAGGTCAAATCTCTTTGTGATTTGATAAAATTATTTTATTTTAACAAAATATGTGTGTAATCAGATAAATTATAATAGTAATTTATTAACATTTGGTTCTCAGTAATCATAAAATTTTCGATTTCCCATTAACTGACTTGAGTGTTTCCCGGCCAATGCTGCAAAAAAAGAGATTGGGTATGTTACGTCAGAAATGTAACACTTCTCTTCTTTAAAGATAAAATCTGTCCCGCCCATTGCAGCGGTTCACTGCCACACGTGCTTCGAGTCCGAGTATGCCTAAACAAGCTTAAGCGTAGTTGCAGTGTGCGAGCTCGCTCGTTGCAACGCGCGGGACAGATTTGATAAATTAATTACACCTACAGTTTTCATTTTTCCATTCCGAAACTTTGCCTACATATTGAAAAAGCTTCAACAAAAATTTAGAAACAAAAAAATAGGAAAAAATTAGTTCCAAATTAAAAAAAAATCAATTGTTTATAAAAATGTACTATATTGTTATTACAAAAAAAACAACGAAATGTGTGCTATAACTTTTCTGAAAGCTTGTACTCTTTCGCGTATTTCAAGTGCAAGGGTTACATTTTATATTCAAAACTGCTTTTACAGTGAGATGTTAGAAAAAAAAAAATTTCCCGAGTGCTAAACTTAAAAAAATTATATCTCGAAATTTTCAAGTATCACATTGAAAAAAAAAACGTATCGATTATTTTCGAAGTAAGAAGGCAAAAAAAAATATTTCATCGAAAAAAAAAATTTGACTGTAAATCTCCCATGAAATGACCCATATATAGAATTTGAAGTACTTAGTAATTACCCTGGGTTGGAAGTAGGTCGGCGATGAAATGAGTCCAGTAAATTGAATGTGGTAACTGGAGTCCTCACTTGTAGACGTTGAGATAAATTCAGTCAGATGAGCATGGGCGGATTAAGACCTTTCGGGGTCCGGAGCTAAAATAAGGACGGGGCCGCTTCAAGGCAGCGGATTTTAGGAAAAAGGGCATATGCGTTCTCATTGTAGAGGAGATTTTTATGTAATTAAATTCACTTCAATAATAACAAATAAAAATTCATTTACATGTAAATAATACAGAGAATAGTATAACAATCAAATTTTTTTTCTACTTTTTGCTTCAGCAAATTCTTTCATAAAGTCATCGAAGTTAATCAATCTAAGTAAGTCCTTTTCGATGGTAAGAAGAGACAATGCAGATAGTCTTTCGTCACCCATAGTAGATCTATGCAAGTCTTTTATTTTTTTCAACACTGAAAATGATCGTTCGCTTTCACAATTTGCTATAGGGATAGTAACAAAAAGTCTGTAAGCAATATACACATTTGGAAAAACAGATGCCATCTCGTTATCGACTATCCAATTCAATACCAGTATAGGACAAATCGTATTGTCGTTTGTTTTGGCATTTTCGTGCGATTGATTAGAGAAGAAACCTGGAAACTCTTGATTTTGTATTTTTACCCTTGGTATAAATTGTTTGAGTTCAATCAACAAATCTTCACTTAAATCACTTGAATTAACTTCGAAAAATTTTTTAGCCTTCACTTCTAATTCTTTCCCATCAATAGTCAATAGTTTAGTTAAGAATGCAAATAAATTGTTAATATAACTGAGCTTCTCTACGGTTCTTCAATTCCTTTGCAAGCTTATCTATCATGACGTAAAAAGTTTGAATTTTACACTTTTCAGATCCATGCAAAGCTTCCGTTTGCGTTTCTCTGTAAATATTCCCGATTGATAGATTTACTAAGAGCTAGTAGCATGAAATCTATTTAATATTTTGTTCCAGAAGACTGACATAAAACCCTTCTCAAGTTTCGTCATGCCTTTTAACAAACCTGCCGCTTCTTGTCGAACTTCTGCCTTATGTTCAGCGTTTTGTGATATTTTTGTCAGAGCTCCATGAATCTTTTCAAAATTATTTACCAGGTCTAGAAGTATGAAACCAGAATTTTTTTGCAAAAGTTAGACGTCTGTTGGATGAAAATGATCAAAAATATTTTATTCAAAGTTATCTCCATTGCTATTTACACATTTTTCCCACCTCTCCGGAAGATGATGAATGCCACGCCAATAAAACTGTTCGTCTTTTAAATCAAACCAGTTATCCAGCCATTCCCGTACATTTTCGTACGAAGTGAAGCGTTGTTCAGCGAGAGCGTGGCCCAGTGTTGCAAACAGATGGTAATCCGACGGAGCCAAGTCTGGAGAATAAGCGGCATGCGCCAGTATTTCTCAACTGAACGTCGCGATCGTTTCCTTGACCCGTTTCGCTGTGTGTGATAGGGCATTATCGTGAAGAAAAATGACTTTGTGCAGCCTTCTTCGATAATCCGGTCGTTTTTCTTCTGAGGCTCGATTTAAATCGATCATTTTCTGTTGGTAGCGATTCGTGTTAACAATTTCACCAGGTTTTAGCAGTTCATAACAGATACCATCCTTCTGATCCCACCAAACGCACTTTTTCGGTGGTTTTCCACGATCTTCGTTTCTCACATCAAAATTACCACTTTTGAATTTTTTAAACCACTCGAAATACTGTGTTTTGCCAAGGGCATGTTCACCGTAAGCTTCGACAAGCATTCGATGCGATTCTGCAGCAGTTTTCTTCAAGTGATAACAAAAAACCAGTGCTGGGCACAAAACTCGACATGTTGATGCTTGTAGAAAATACACTGGTATATCGAACTTGGGTTGTTGTCTACTGAAAATGTTTCTCAGCTGCTAGAGGGAGAAGATGGCACTGCAGAACCGGTCGTACGGTCCCTAAACTGATGGCAAGCACCATGAATAGGGAAATTCCAGTTTCATACTTCTAGACCTGGTACGTAATCTTTAACAGCATCTGTTCTACACGACCATCTGGTATCTGATAAATTGGAAACTTTGGGTCCCAAGATTGTCCATCTGCTTGTCGAGTCAGTAAACAAATTTTATAAACTTTGTTAATGGCAAAAAAATAAAACAGCACACTGACAATCATGAACGCTGCACTCCCCTACTAAATTTAAAGAATGCCCACAGCATGGAACGTAAAAAGCCAATATATTAAGTGCTTTCGAGCACTTGGAATCAACAATTAGACCCCAATATTTTGCCTGTTTTATCTCGTCCTTTATGTGTTGGAAAACTTTTTTAGCCATCAAATTAATGAATTCTTCACAAATTGTTTTTGACAAGTAAGACACGGTACCCCGACCTTTTTCAGCGTATGAAATTATATCCTGTTTAAGAACCGGATCATATTTAGACGTGTGCATTCTGTCGGATCGAATGTCCCAAATTCGATTCGATTCACCTCATTTGTCGGATCGGACTTTTTCGATTCGATCGGCCGCATAGTCGAATGTCGAATATTCGACATTCGAAGCACCCTTCTTCGGATCGGATTTTTTCGATTCGATCGGCCGCATAGTCGAATGTCGAATATTCGACATCCGAAGCACCCTTCTTCGGATCGGATTTTTTCGATTCGATCGGCCGTCCGTCGAATGTCGAATATTCGACATCCGAAGCGCCTCAATTCGGATATTGAACATTCGATGAGCGCAGGATGTAGTTTGCAACTTTTAACCAGACATCACACAATATACATACATTGTATAATTGTATTTTAATTTTATATCGCCATAGTCGAAAGAATTTATTATTTTTAGTCTTATGCACAATTTAGATTGTTTTCTTTCTGCTTAGGTCGGATTTTTCTTTAATGATACTGTTTTTAAATTCTACTTTCTTTCAGACTGATTATTTGAGAAAGTGTGTGCAACATAGTTTGAAATTTGTATGCTGGACTATTAATAATAGAAGTGTATAGGTATAAAATAAATACGAGTAATGTTGTAAAGAAACTCTTAACTTTATTATAATTGTTTTAAGAACTCATGATTTTCATACAAATAAATATACTCTTTTACATAAGAGGGTGGCTGCAGACCTCTTTTCTCTTCAGAGATTGTTCGTTTACTCGTGAACAATCTGTCTGAACTTCTGGATGTTGCAGGAATTTGTAAATAATGCTGAGCAGCAGTGTATAGATATAACATTTTTTTCGAATATCTTCAGAAATCGAGATAAGATATCGAGTTGAAATTTTAGGCTCTTGAATAAGAGTCACGAAGGGACGTTTTCTACTTCTAAATTTTTACAATTCTAATAACAATTTAGATAAAAAAAATTGGAAAAAAATTATTTTTTAATCATGAACATTTCTTAGTGCCTTTTATTTAAGTTCTCAAAACTTCAAATCGATATCTTATTTCGTGTGGCTGGAAGTTGGTTTAAAAAAGTAAGGTAGTAATCGGGTAAGTGTGTCATGGCCTTGAAATTAAACTAATAAAAAAGTATTTAATCGGGTGCATAATATTTTTTCGTAGATTCTAATAGAGTTTATTTAAATGTACAAAGTTTAATTTCTATAATTTAGTGTACAATTTTATTGTGCTTAAAAACTTATTAATAAAATTATGTTCAGTAGGGTTTACTCTTTTATCGTACAGAGTTTTATTGTGTAAGGTTTATTCAAATTTCCAAAATTAAAATTGTTATGTTTTGTTTCAGTTGTAGAGATTCATAGTATAGGATAAATTTTGATGAGTTGGTTAAAGATATTAAAATTGTTAAATATATATAACTGTGTATAGTCCCTGCGTGTATAATTATTTTTCTCGAGTTTTCAGGCGTATAGAATTTGATTTTGTAGTTATTTTATCAAATACAAATCACGTTGCCTGATTCATCAAACAATTTTAATGCACATTCCTTTAAATGATATGAATAAATCACATATGAAAAAAACGAATTCTTTCGACTCACAATTCCGATATGATAAACTATTAATAATAACTTAAAAATGTAATCACAAATTAATTTACATTTAATATTATATTTACATTTAATTAAATGGATAATTATATATTTTTAAAAAATTAGTTAAAATTATGTAATATTAATGTGTCAAATCGAAATAATTAATATTTGTTTATTCTTTAAATATGACGATATAAAATTAAAATTCAATGTTTATTGTGTAATGTCTGATTAAAAATTGCAAACTACATACTGCGCCGGTCGAAAGTTAAAAATCTGTCATTCGATCGGACATGCTCCGGATGTCGATTATTCCACATTCGACGGACGCACTTCGAATGTCGAATATTCGACACATAAACGTTCATCACATATTTATATCCGTAGATTGTAAAGCAGATAATATTAAGTGTGTATAATAATGCCGGGAATAGCATTTAGCCGAGAGTAGTTGCTAGAATATTATCAGCTTCACTTCCTAGGTGGTCTGTTTGTACGAGAACGCTTCACATATATAATTTCAATTTATATTTGAACTAAGAAATCTACTCTTTATTGGTGATTACTAGTACAACTACAATTCACAATACACCTGATCATGTTTAGAAACATTTTTCCCAAACAATCTTTACCAAAAGATATGAAAAGATTTCAAACGCGTTTAAGTAACGTAAGTAAGTTTATTACAACAATGCTGTGTGAACATACTTGAATAGATGCACACTTTGAAAAGAAATGTATTCGACAAAAGATGTCCAAAACACGAAATTTAAAGTTCGAACTAGCCGAGTTTTAAGGCTTTGGGTTATTATCATTGATTATTATAATATAATAGTTATATATTACTATGATATAATAATATAATAGTATATAATATTATCTAAAGGTTTATGAGTATTTCTTAAAATGTTAGTCCGCCATATTGAACTCTAGATTAGACGTGTGCATTTTGTCGGATCGAATGTCGCAAATTCGATTCGATTCGCCTTATTTGTCGGATCGGATTTTTTCGATTCGATCGGCCGCATAGTCGAATGTCGAATATTCGATATTCGGAGCACCCTTCTTCGGATCGGATTTTTTCGATTCGATCGGCCGCAAAGTCGAATGTCGAATGTTCGACATCCGAAGCACCCTTCTTGGGATCGGATTTTTTCGATTCGATGGGCCGTATAGTCGAATGTCGAATATTCGACATCCGAAGCACCCTTCTTCGGATCGGATTTTTTCGATTCGATCGGCCGCATAGTCGAATGTCAAATATTCGACATTCGATCAGCCGCTCCTCGAATGTCGAATATTCGACATTCGAAGCACCCTTCTTCGGATCGGATTTTTTCGATTCGATCGGCCGTATAGTCGAATGTCGAATATTCGACATTTTTGTCCGATTTTTTTGTTTCTAACTCTTTGTTGAAGTTTTTTCAACATGCATGCAAAATTTTGGAATGGAAAAATGAAAACTGTAGGTGTAATTAATTTATAAAATCTGTCCCGCCCGTTGCAACGAGCGAGCTCGCACGCTGCAACTACGCTTAAGCTTGATTAGGCATGTTCGGACTCGAAGCACGTGGGGCAGTGAATGCAGTGACCGCTGTTTTAGTTTTCTGTGAATGTTTCTCATGTGTTCACCTATTTCAAATTAATACAGAAATCCCAAGCTCTCGATTTAAACATGTCTGCTGCAATCCGTTTAATAAAAAAAATCATAGTGGAAAAAAGCAAAAAAATTAGTTTGCGTCGCGTTTCGTCCTGGATACTTGAAAAATTGAAAATTTTCAAACCGGATGATGTTTCGTGTACACAACGCAGAATAGAAGCAGATGAAATGTAGATGGAAGATTTTTTTTTAAGTACATTCAACTTGTGCGTAGACTATTTCAAAACGAATCATTAGTTATAATGATGAATTGATGAGTAAAGTTTTACGATAAAATTACTCTAAATGATACACTTAAAACTTTTTTTTTGCTTTTTTCCACTATGATTTTTTTTACTAAACGAATTGCAGCAGACACGTTTAAATCGAGAGCTTGGCATTTCTGTATTAATTCAAAATAGGAGAACACTTGAGGAACATTCACAGAAAACTAAAACAGCGGTCACTGTATTCACTGCCACACGTACTTCGAGTCCGAGCATACCTTATCAAGCTTAAGCATAATTGCAGCGTGCGAGATCGCTCGTTGCAATGCGTGGGACAGATTTTATAAATTAAGTACACCTACAGTTTTCATTTCTCCATTTCAAAATTTTGCCTGCATATTAAAAAAACTTCAACAAAGATTTAGAAACAAAAAAATCGGACAAAAATTAGTACCAAATTTTAAAAAAATTTAATTGTTTATAAAAATGTACTATATTGTTATTACAAAAAAAAAACAACGAAATGTGTGCTATAACTTTTTTGAAAGCTTGTAGCTTGTACTCTTTCGCGCATTTCAAGTGCAAGGGTTACATTTTATATTCAAAACTGCTTTTACAGTGAGCTGTTAGGAAAAAAAAATTTCCCGAGTGCTAAACTTAAAAAAATTATGTCTCGAAATTTTCAAGTATCACATTGAAAAAAAAAACGTATCGATTATTTTCGAAGTAAGAAGGCAAAAAAAAAATATTTCATCGAAAAAAAAAATTTGACTGTAAATCTCCCATGAAATGACCCATATAGATCCATAATACTGAAATTGCGTTACACGTGCGTCATCTGCTCGTGTACATATGTTCCGTGAGGCGAGTACCACTCAAATTCTTGCTTTTATAGATATTTGCACGCTAAGTAATGTTTCTTGCACGCGTATGAATTGTTCAGCATTGTTTTCCGAACATTTTGTTAAAATTTCCATCTCTCCACAGTAAAAATTCGCAGAGAAAAATGCGATCACGAGAGAAACGTCGCGAGCTGCGTCGAATGGGTGAACACTGGGAGCAAATGCACTTTTTTATTCAAAAATTTCCAGAGTTCAATTTTGGTGAAATATTTTTCTTAACATTACACAATGTGTCCCAAAAATAACCGAACATTATATTTAAATCATACAACATACAGCGCCATCTATTGAAAATTTGCAGCATTAAAAAGATACATTACCTCTTTCAAACGCACCTAAATTCATGTAAATCGGATGACAGATGTGAAAGTTACAGCCATTTCAATAAAAGAAAAAGTGTGCTAATGTTACAAAACAAAAATGGAACAAAGGGAAAATATAAAATTTTGTGTTAAACTTGAAAAAAAAGTTTGCTGAGACATACCAATTGATGAAAAAAGTTTATGGTGATGATTGTATGAGTCGTACTCAAGTTTATGCGTGGTTTACACGATTTAAAAATGGTTGTGAGGATTTAAATGACGACCTAAGGCCAGGTCGTCCAGAAGTTAGTAGTCGTGCTGAAGTGGTGAAAAAAGTCCGTGAAATCATTGGTATCGATGCAAATTTTATCACGAGAATGTTGGCTGAGGAATTAAATACGAGTAAAAACACTATTTGGAGAATTTCAACTGAAGATTTGGGTGAAAGAAAGGCCTGTGCGCGTTTCGTTCCACATGAATTAAATGAAGACCAAAAAATCGCTCGTGTGGAGCATTGCAAAGACATTGCTGAAACTGCTGAAAACGATCCAGAGTTTCTTGATTCGATCATAACTGGTGATGAGTCATGGTGCTTTAAATATGACCCTGAAACTAAGCGTCAATCTGCTGAATGGAAGTCCAAAGGCTAGCCAAACCCAAAAAAATTGCGTTTTCAGAAGTCTCGAATCAAGACAATGTCCAGAACGTCGAACTGTTAATGGAGAATACTATTTAGGTGTTTTAGATCGTTTGTGGAAAAGAATTGGCCGTGGTAGACCTGAATATCCAGCAGGAAAACAGCTGTTTTTATTGCACGATAATGTACCACCTCACAAAACCAAAAAAGTGAACGAATTTTTGATGAAAAAACGGATTTCTCTCATCAACCACCTTCCGCATTCGCCTGATCTATCACCATGTGACTATTTTCTATTTCCGAAACTGAAAACCAAGATTAAAGGAGCATTTTATGATGATATCCCAGCCATTCAAGCAGCCGTAACCGAGGTGCTCAAGAACATTCCTATAAATGACATAAAAAAATTTATGCATGCGCTGGTTGATCGTTCCAAACGTTATATTGAGTCTAATGAAACCTATTTTGAATAAATAATAACTTTCCAAGATAATATAATGTGTATCTTATTCTATATCCAAAAAGTTCGGTTATTTTTGGGACACACTGTGTAGAGTGCATTAAATTCTGAAGAGCTTTACGGTCAGACCCTTGTCTCCTCTATTTGATTATTGATCATTTTTTTATTCAAAGTATGGAAAAACTGAAATGTGTTACATAATAATTCATTACTCTTTAATAACTGCTCAGGTAAACTGTATAATGTCTTAAATGAATGTTTGGCGGCTCACAGAATACAAATAATTTGTTGGCTATTTCATTTAATTGTAATAAAGAAATTTTTGCTACAAGTGCTTCGTATTGATGCAGGAATGACATATAATCACAAAAATAATTGAATAGATAACAAAAACTATTCTTATATACAATTCTTGTGGCAAAATATAAAAATTTGAAGTTTATTCAAAATTATCAGTTGTACAAATAAGTTTCTGCCGTTTGACAAAAGTTAGCGTCACCAGTAACTTTTGGTTGAAATTGACAGATGTTTTTACATCTGTTACTGTTACTGTCGTAAGGTTGGACATCTGTCCAAATTTTTGTTTTATTTTATTATTCTCTCAAATAAGCGTCATTTGCGGGAACTTTTGATTTACTTCTTAAATTTGAATAAATCTGCAGCTGACGCTTCAGATTCAAGCAATCATCGATTGTTTGTAGAAACATATAGTGAGGCTGCTTTAAGTGAGAGAAGTTGTCGTGAGTTGTTTCAAAAGTTAGAGAATGGTGAATTTGACATCGAAGACAAAGAACGTAGCGGAAGGCCGAAAGCGTATGAGGACGTGGAATTGGAAGCATTATAGGATCAAGATTTGTGCCAAACGCAAGAAGAAGAATACGATAAACAATACTTCGAATAAAACATAATGTTTTGTTTCTTCACAATAAATGCCCAATTTTTTATAAAAAACGTTGGAAACTTATTTGTACACTTGATATAATTTCTTTCAATCGCCATAACGAACTCAAGTATTCCTTAAAATAATAAATCTTCAATAATATTTGGTAAAATATAACAATTGAAATTTTTATAAACAAATTAGATAAGCAAATTCAAAATTTTGGCCCTTTCGCGTAGGTAAAAATTTCTTACACTCCAAATGTTGTAAACTATTGAATGAATGACTGCTAGTCGCAAAAATATTTGAAAAGTTAACAGTAACCATTGTTATTAAAAATTCTTTTGACAAAATATTTAAATTTAAGGTTTTATCAAATTTAAATTTCCTTTGATCGCCAGAATTTGTTAGTAAAACATTTATAAAAATATTTAATGATGTATTTTTATTTATATTTGTAACTAACTCAGTCTAAAGCTATTTCGATTGTAAACCAGATTTTTGCTACGTGAAACTGCCAAAATTTGAAATTTGTTATTACTATTACATGTATTTTCGAAAAATACAATTGGACATCAATTCGTGACCCCAAAAATGTGTCTCACATTTTTGAATTTGGAAGTTTGCAAATTTACAAATTTGACTCGAGATGTTTCCGAAAAATTCAGAGAATTTCACGAATCATGGTCAGTTTTTTCGGGGAAAATTTTTTCTATAATTTTACCATTTCGAATTTTGAAAATTGGTAAATTATCTTCAAATATACGATGATTATTTTATGAAAAAATGATTCCTTTATAAAAGTTGTTTTGATGATTTCAGACATTAAAACCTTTGATTTTAAAGATGGAAATGATAGAGAATATTTTCCTCGAAAAAATGAGCCATGATGTATGAAAATCCAATCATTTTTGGAAAATTTGTAAGAATCGATATTAGTAAAGAAAAATTCTATAAGAAAACATATTTTCAAGAGTATTATTTTTTGTAAGATGAAATTTTCTTCATAAAAAACATGTTTTTTCTTCCATAAGACATAACTGATAATATCATTTTAATTCTTAAATTCATAAAAAAAACCCTTTTCTCCAGAGATCTGCTTTTTCGCACAACTACCTAGAAAAACAAATTTATCAATCATAAAATCAAAGTGAAATGGAAATATTGTTAAACAATGAAGGCAATTTGCATTTACACTATTATCGTAAAAAATGTTTTGGGCTCGAAAAAGCAAAAAAACGAGTTTGTGAAAACGGGAAAAAAAGTTCATCAAATTATATAGAACTAGTTCTCTAGCAGAGGATCTGACGGATAGTTTGATAAAAGTTAAAATCGTCTTGGTTATTCATTGCGTTCACCCATTCTACGAAATGTCTTTAAAATTTCTATAAAATTTAAAGGCCGAGGAGACGTAATGTCTATTAGAGGGCAGGATACGAAAAATGTAGTATAGTTCTAGAAAATCTAAAACTGCAGCTAATATACAGTTTTTATCGAAAAAGTCTACAAACTATAGAGAACAGTTCTTCAAAATGCTGTCCGATTTTTCCACGAAAAAAACTGAGGTCTATAGATCATATACTTTTATAGTCCAAGCAACAGGGGGAAATCGCACTTTTTTTAGTATTTTGTTTATAACATTAAAGGTAATTATACAATTTTAATGACATTAATTGGAAAGCTGTAGACAATTCAATTGCGAACAAAATGAGCCGTCGCTCGATCTGATTGGATAATTAGAAGCGGAGAAAATTCGGAAAAACCGGGAAATTTAGCTTCTGTTAAACAAATTAATATCTCAGTTAATTTTGTATTTTTTAGATTGAGGTTTGATAGAAAAGTAGCAGGCTTTATGCTCTTCAAATGTATAAAAAACGGACACTCTAAGATAAAACGTTTCCGCGCTATTGGCACTTTAATTTATTTAATGCGATTAATTGTAAAATTTCTGCTTGCAAAGTGACAGCCTTCTCCCCCCATCCCTCAGTCACTTTGCTGCGTTCAGGCGTTTGGTGCCATGTTTGGGCCTTTTTTAAGTAAACTTTGCAACATTTTTGCGTAAAACCAAGATTGACTTTCTGTTGTGCTTGATTTATATTTTTAAAAGCCGTTTTCAAAATAAAAATCGGACCACCTCTGCGGCAAGAAGACATTTTACAATGAATCGCATTAAATAAATTAAAGTGTTAATAGCGCGGAAACGTTTTAGCTTAAAGTGTCCGTTTTTTATACATTTGAAGAGCATAAAGCCTGCTACTTTTCTATCAAACCTCAATCTAAAAAATGGAAAATTAACTGAGATATTAATTTGTTTAACAAAAGCTAAATTTCCCGGTTTTTCCGAATTTTCTCCGCTTCTAATTATCCAATCAGATCGAGCGACGGCTCATTTTGTTCGCAATTTTATTGTCTACAGCTTTTCAATCAATGTCATTGAAATTGTATAAATTCATTAAATTTCTTTTTCAGTTTAAGTGAAACAGGAAATTCAATTTACTTAAGGCTCTATCCGGAAAAAATCACAAGTCCCCATAAATTAAATATATACTAGTACTTTCGATTTCGAGGAATCTATTAGTATTATAAAAACAAAGGGTTAACGACTTCAATCAAGAGAAAATCGCGAAAAAGTCACAGAATATAGAAATCGCCTCGAGGTGAAACTAATAATTTTTTACTATCGCTTTTTTCCGCGGACATTTCCGCAATTTCTTACCCTTCTACTCAGATGTTACTATAATACTCTACATTTTTTCTACATTATATCCTGAAAGTTATACAAAACATGAAAAATTTGTTCGAGGTTCGCTCGTATCCCCGACTTTTGAAATATTTCAAGAAAATTCAATGAACTTTTGCTTTCCGTGGTGGTAACTGGCGCCTTTTGCTTTTTGCAGTAGGTCAATGACACTAAATGTAGAAAATATAGTCTTCTCTATCATTTGTTCTACAAATTTTTTTGTACAACTAACAGTTTTCGCGGAAAAACAATTTGTATATAGATTTTGGATTGAGAAAAATGCTAAAGAGGGGGTTCCAAATTTTTTATTTTAAGCTGCTCTCATGTTCGCTTGAAGATTCCTAAAAACAATCGACTGTTGGTTGAAAATAATAAAATTATTAACTTGAAATAATATTTAATGCGAAGTTTAACAAAATATAATAAAAGTAGTCGAATTCATGTGAAATTGATTGATTATATTTGTATTTTAAAATTATAGGAGCTATTTTCAATTGCATTTTCTATAATAAAGTTGAGTTTACAGCAAATTTCAAATGAGATTTCTGAAATCTTCGATCAGTACACTAGTGAATTCGACATTGCTATACATGATACGGTGTGAAATGATTGTAGGATTTACCATTATTTTGCTTCTTTCAAAGTTTTTTTTTCAACTATACCAAACAACTTTAAATAATTCAAGTAGGTTCCATAACATTTGTAAGAAATTAATGAATAAGGCTTGCATGATATTAATCGAGTCATTTAAGTTTATGTAAAATGTGCTCTAAAGGCGGCTTCCTATTTGTTACTGAATCGTTTACTTTTCTATTCCTATGACAGAATGGTCTACCACTGGAACAGTAAAATTTTATATTATACATGATTGCTAAAGGTAAGATTGAACATAAGGATGAATAACAAAAAGTTGCCCTATTTCTGGAAATTCTACTCCCAACGAGTCACGTCCCTGCGATGCGTGTGTATTTTTGAATCATATATCTTTGTATGGGTGACAGATTCATGAAGGGTGTTATTAGTGTAAGTATAATGCGTGTAGTCAACGAGGAACTTTTATGGGGGGGGGGGGGGATGCACGCGTGTCTTTGGTTTTAGTTTAACGGTGGCTTTTGCTCAGCGCGTGTATCCATCTTTGACGAGTGCTTTCTTTTGATTAGAGGCTTTTATTAAATTTAAAAATCGTATTTCTGCTCGAGTCAAAATATAAACATTGATAATCGATCACAAGCGCAGTGTAGTGTTATTAGTTATGTGAATAAATTTTTGGGTGATGAAGTGATTTGGAAAATTGCTTATTTACTGATAATAATTGTGTGTTTAAAAGGAATGGGTTTTATGTAGAAAGGATTATAAATAGCAGTCATAACAGAAATCGCTTATAGCTGTTTTCACAGGTGAATAGATTTTTTGGAAATCTTTCCATTACATTCAGGTGAGTCTTCATGGTTACCAAAAACTCTTTTGTCTAGGAAAAAATACTGCTGCGATATTAGTGAAACATGTATTTGAAAAATAAAAAGCTTTCTGCTAGTGCAGAATATCCGTTTAGGTTTATTACATTCATATTTATTCTTATTTTAGAGAAAAGATTATTGAATAATACATACAAAAAACTTCAAAATTATATTGTGAGCCAAGGAAAATATATGTCAAGTGATTAATATAAATAGCATTCATTTATTAGATATGCGCAATATTTCGGCAGGCAGTGTAAAGTAAATCTGTTGCAAAAGAGAAGTAAAATGTACTACTTCTGGAAAATGTTATTTTTCCATTCAGAAACAGGAATTGTATTTCCTATTATTGGTACATTAATATATATACCTGACAGAAAATGTTTATTGTATAAACAACAAGAATATAGTATATTGTGAAACTAGGAAAAAAAAAATATTTATTTTGCGAGTGTGAAGCTTCATGCTCGACCAAAGCCCAAAAATGTTTTTAAAAAGTTGAAAATGAAACCAAGCTCGATACCTAAAGTTTTAAAACTGAATATCGTAGCATTTAGTGTCAGATGCTCACGAAAAACTTCTCATTCTCATACCTGGTGGGGATTTAAAATCAAACTAGGCTTGATGCTTTCAATTTTGAAACAGAATATCACAAGATTTAGAGTAATTTACTCAAGAAATGTTTTCATCCTTTTTGCTGACGGGGATGCTTGTCATTTTCAGCCCCAAATGCCCAAAAATATGTAAAACAAATTCAATAAAACTAAGCTCGGTACATAAAATTGTAAAACTACATATCGTAGAATTTAGTGTCATTTACTTACGAAATGTTTTCATCCCTATACCTATCAAGAATGCTTGTCGTTTTCAACCCCAAGTGCCCAAAAATCTGAACAAAAATCTTTAAAATCAAACTAGGTTCGATATTTAATATTTTTAAACTGCATATCGAACACTCATAAAACGGTTTTGCTTGACCAACAAAATAATTTTGTTGAGGCAAAGAAATTTTTTTATCAGCCCAATAAATCATTTGTTGGCTGACCAAAATTCCTTGGTTAGCCTGGCAAAATAGTCTTGTTGTCCTAACAAAATACTTTTGCTCTTTTGAAATAATATCATATCCTAGCTTTGTTTCAAATTCCATTTGAATTCCAAGCACTTCATTTCCTATAAGTTTTTCTGGGAAGGAACTGCTGGTCATGAAAGCGTCAAATGCTTCTTTATCTATACCTTGCTCCAAAAATTTAATTCTCAATATATTAACAATTTAATTTGAGACATATATAAAAAGTATTTAAATTATAATAATATGTATAACGATGAATATATCTTCATCGTCAGGGTTGACCCTTTGATGGAGTGAGGCACAAATCCTTTTATGTCACATCTACCAATGGCCAATCCAGACGGTGGAGACGTTTCGCAAATGGTAAATGACTATAGTGTCTTCAATGACAGGCATATGATGTTTTCCTAGTTTTTTATCGCTAAAAAATAAAATTATTGTATTTATTCCTACACCTTTCATTCCAAATTTCGACACACAATCATAATGGCAATGCTTTAAATGTTTTTTTTACCGTTCTAAGCTATAATAATGCGAGGTCAGAGAACGATCAGAGTATTCTCTGACCATTCTCTCAACCCGGTCCGCAGGGGTTGGTAACAATTTCCTTGCTTTCGTGCAAAAATAATCGAGCATGAACGAAAATGTGCATTTCTTTTGCGAAAAAAGTTTGGTATTTTTTTATACTACTCACTGTTTTTAGATGAGATGTAGCATCGATTCAAATATATTACTTTTGTGTTTTTGAAAATAATTTTTTGAAAAAATGAAAAATTCCAATCCTGGTTTTTGATAGTGCTCATAAATCTCTATAAATTATCCTAATAACATTTTTTGATTAAATCAAAATTAGAAATGTTACAGCATATTCAAATTCGAAAAAAGTCAATATCAAAATTCCATTTTCCAGTTAAATTATACGAGATACGAAAAAACGTTATGATACAATATTATTGAATACATAAAGACCTACAAATTTGAATTATAACATTTTTTCATAAGATGCATATTTTTCTTTTTAATTAAAAAAAAAAACTATTGAAAATCCAAAATTCAATTTTTTAACAATAATATGTGAAATACGAAAAAAACGTAAGAATACAAAGTTGTTCGTTTCAAAAAGATCTACAAATTTTGTCTGACACAGTTTCTGATAAAAGATATATTTTTCGTTTCAATTCCAAAAAATACGATAAAAATGAAAAAATTCCATTTTTTAGACAAAATATGTGAGATGCAAAAAAAAACATTTAGATAGAAAATTGTTTGCCTAAATGAGGTCTACAAATTCTGATAAAGAAATTTCGGGACAGGATGAATATTTTATGTTTTGATTTTTAATATTGAAAAAATTCGATTTTTTTCACCAAAATATGTGAGATACGAAATAAGCGTTGTTCTGCAAAATCGTTTCCTTAAATAAAGTCTACGATTGTTTTTCCTTTTTGAGATATTTGGAAGAAAATAAATTATTTTAATCATGTAATTTATTAAAAAGTTACTGAAATGTATACACAAAATCGAGCGCGAAGCGCGAGTGTCATGATGAGAATGTTTTCCTTAAGGCCGATAGAGCCTTAAGTAAATTGAATTTCCTGTTTCACTTAAATTCAAAAAGAAATTCAGTGACTTTGAGAAAATGTGTAATTCACATCATCTGTAATATTATTATAAAATTGGTTTGAGCTTCAGTATCAAAATATAAGAAATAAACTTAAATGTATGCGAAGAGCACAAGACCGAGCGCGAAGCGCGAGGTCCAGAAAAAACGGAGCGCGCAGCGCGACGATCGAGTATTACGGAGCGCGAAGCGCGACGTTCGAATCGCGCGCCCTAGGCGCGCTCAAACTTGCGAGCGAAGCGAGCTGCGTGCGATGAGAATGTGCCCGCGAAGCGGGCAGATTTTTTCTTTTTTATCGGTGTATAAAAGTACCGAGGCGATTGCAGCAACGAGAATTGTAAAAGTATTCATAGTACTGTCATCTTTATCAATTTGATAGCCCAAATTTGATAATTCACAGTAATATATGAACGTCCGTCCTTGAAATATTCAAGTTATGAAAATTTTATGTTATATCTTCATTATAAGGGCTCGTTATTGTAGAATTTCGTGAAAAATTGTCACATTTGTAAAATAAAATACTTTTGATTGAACTTTACCTACTTTTATTGATTTCTACAATTGTTGATGATTTTTTTTCATTTACTGTTGTAACTTTATATTTTATTCTCTTTTATACAAAATTAATTGCTATAAGTGATTAAGGTAATTTATTAGTAATAAGACATAATTTTCTATTCTCTTTTTCTATACAATTTTAATCACTACGTGTAAGTTATGTAGATTATTAGTATAAACATATAAACGGGGCATCCCACGGGAGAAAGAAATATGAAAAGCCTTTTTCTATCTCGAACTTTTAATTTAATATTATATTAAATTGCAAAGTCCCTTTACATTAAATTCTCGTAGTGAAGACATGGAAATTTATACTGAGAGGGAGGTTGCCCTAGTCTAAGTATTTCTCCAGGTAATCAGCTTGGAGGCCCTAGTAACAATCTACAAATAAAGAGATTAACTAGCTCGTTACAGGCGAGATATTGCCCTAGTCTTCCTTATCGTATGTAGCTAATAATAATTTCTCCTATTTTACGAAAAAATCTTAATTACTACAAAATAAATGTATAACATAAAATCGACTAGTTCCCCGGAAAGTATTCTAACAGTCTAAAAATAAAAAGATCAACTAGCTCGTTACAGGCAAGATATTGCCCTAGTCTTCCTTATCGTATGTAGCTAATAATAATTTCTCCTATTTTACCAAATATTCTTAATTACTACAAAATAAATGCATAACATAAAATCAACTAGTTCCCCAGAGGGTATTCTAACAGTCTACAAATGAAAGAAATCAACTAACTCGCTACAGGCGAGATATGGCTTTAGTCTTCCTTTGGCACTTTAAGAGACGCTGCAAGCATGGGTTTCTGGTGTTTCTGATTGATGAACGTAAAAATTCATCAATGCAGCTAACACTCAAGAGACTTTGTGATCCTGAGTGCCGGACTCGGAGTCAGAGGAGAATGTCACTTTAAAATTTTAAAATGGCACATTCAGTATAAAGGTGGAATATCTCATAGTTCTGACCATTTTCAGAACAAATTAAATTAATAATACTAAATACTATCACGAATACTAAAATTGAATTTTTGTTATTTTTTAAAGATAAATTTATTATTTTTCAAAACATCTCAGAATAAATCTGAATGCAGTAATAAACAACTTTCAGTTTTTTTTTATTTCTTAACATACTCAAATAATATTGAGTAAAACTACATGTATAGATATTATAATAATTTATGTTTCTGTAATGCCTTGCTTGCAAATTCAATGTTAAATGGATTGTCCGTGAAGCTGATATAAAAAATCGTTTCTTGAAAAATACACGCCTTCGTCCACTCGTGAAAATCACCATAAACGTCTCGAATTTCTTAACTAGGTATAGGACAATTGTCTTCTTCAAGGAGGAAAAGAACCTCTCAGGATTGCTTATATAAAAAAAAAAATTGTCGGTCAGCAAAGCCACATGTCTTGAGTCAGTTTTCAAAACAGTTCAGATCATTCTGTGAGAGACTCCGGTAACAAAGTATTCACGTAAAGTTTTCAAAAATGTAAACCTTGTTCGCGTTATGCAATTGATAACCAATTTGACATCCTTCTTTAATAATAAAATTTTATAAAAAAATTCCGATCGGTTCGTGTGAAATTTTTTTATGTTTTTTCATTTATCCGGTTTTTTATTCACAGTGACCTCTAAATATTTTTTCAATTCGTGATGCTGCATACTGGACTACTTCATTTTGAATTGCTAGCTTTGAGATAAGTTTTTGAATTCTATGATAATCCTTAATTTCATTATCTCCTATATTCTAATGTTTTACAGAAATTTTGAATTAATCCTTGAATTTATGGCACTGAAGAGGGCCCCCATATGTGGCTGAAACGTTTGCCTTGCTTTCTTTTGAGTATTTTTATATCTAATAGTGACCATTTTAATCGAAGAAAATAAAAAGAATCTGACCCTATGTCAAAATAATGAGAAATGAAGAAAAAATTCTATGAATTTTGGGTCAATATAATAGCAGACATGTTATCAAACATGTCACTTTAAAATTTGTCAATAGTGTTTCTTATAATCAAAACATAAAATATACATCCTGTCAAGAAATATCTTGATGAGAATTTGTAGACCTCATTTGGGCAAATAATTTTCCATATAAACGTTTTTTTTGTATCTCACATATTTTGTCGAAGAAATTGAATTTTTGAATTCTATTCGTATTTTTTCGAATTGCAACGAAAAATATATGTTTTATCAGAAACTGTGTAAAGCAAAAATTGTAGATCTTCTTGAAACGAACAATTTTGCATTCTTACGTTTTTTTCGTATTTCACATATTATTGTCAAAAAAATTGAGTTTTGGATTTTCAATAGTACTTTTTTAAATTAAAAAGAAAAATATACATCTTATGAAAAAATGTTTCAATTCACATTTGGGGCAAAATTTGTCAAGTGTACCCACCTAAAAACTTTTTGTCTCCGATTCCCTTGAAAGTCCGCGAAATTATTGTCCTAGTGAACCTCTTTTAATTCCCCTAAGAGAACGTCTCTAGTACGACGGGTTGTCAGTATACAGGGGCTCGAATTTTCAACCTTTTACCGCGCACGCTGATACTCAATTAACCATAACTTCTACAAAAGTTATCCAAATTAATTTTTTTATGAAGGTCTTGAAAACGTTTTTTCATCAACTTTACGCAGAAAGTAATGGTTTTAGATAAAAAAAATTATTTGAACTTTATTTTATAATTTTAAACATATTTTTGAGCTTTTCTCCAAGTGCGGCTGCTAATTTTTTTTTCCAAAATTATGTTTGAAGAAAGCTTGACTTTTTCCCATTAAAATGAGCCATGGTCGAAAATGGGGCAAAAGAAATTAGTGTATATATATATCTCCACCAATTTGTGGTCGAAAGTGGGGCTCATTTTAAAGGGGAAAAGTCAAGCTTTTTTTAAACATAATTTTGGAAAAAAAAGTAGCGGCCGCACTTGGACAAAAACTCAAAAATATGTTTGAAATTAAATAAATATTATATAAATATTAGCTAAATTCGTTTATTATTATGTGGGGTCTTCTACTCTCGGACTGAGAGTGTATTCTACACGCCTACGCTTATCACCTTTAATTTTGAAAGAAAAAGGAGAAAGGTGCCTTGAATAAGTTTTAAATCAAGCTGTTATATAAATAAAAAGATAATTTTATTTTTATGGAAAGAAAACCCATGTGAACATTTTTATGCCAAGAATAATAGAGAGGTGAATTGGAATGATACAAGTTGTACTTTACCGTATCCTAGATTCTATTCCTAGGTTCTTAATTCTGCCGGATCTCTGGAAAGCAGGAGCAAGGAAGAGAGTGCGTTCCTGTTGCTGAAGTTCTCAGTTATCCGGGCCAAACTTGATTTTATGTATTCGTGGTTTCTAAAAGAAACCACTCTTGTCCCTTGCGTGATGCACACACAATCAAACACTGTTTCCACTTTTCTTTTAGGTTTAATAAGAGAATATAACGGTTGGCTTTTAACCAGAAAAGGGCTGAGTGCTTTTAAACTCGCTCTTTTCACCGCTAAAATTTCCCTATTAAATCTAATTCAAATATTTTATGAAAATTATCACTACCGTTTTGAGATTCGGTAGAATTAATTTTCTGCGATTTCTCGCTGCTTTGTGCCGTTTTATTTTGGTGAAGAAAAACCGCGAAAAACTGGAATTGGACTGTAGATAGTCCGCCGAAGATTTTCATTGATACACGTTCGATGCAATTGCCAAGAGTCTATCACTAGACAGTCGTTTACGAGTTATCCTCAACTAGTAAAATAGGTATACCGACCGTTCACGATCAACGAATTGGACCTTTTAAATGGCCCACCGAAGATGGAATTAATTTTGTTGCTTCTATTTGGATGAAGACTTTTGTATTATTAACGTCCGCCCAAACACGGTCCACAATTTGAAGCCCTGAACTAGGTATTTTACGAAGCTTAATCAACTAGCCAGGTGATAGGACGCGATGGTTCCGAACCGCGGATGGGCAAAGTAGAGAAAAGTATATTTCCTACTGTCCGAGTAGTTCCGGTTGGTACCGTCAGGGGGTTCCAACTCCGGCGAAATCATGCTAGAGTTTCTTCTCCCCGCTTCTCTCTACCTCTCTCGCTCGCCCCTCACAGCGAGCCCATATTGCTCCAAGTTTCTCCTCTCCGGCGCGAGAAAGTGGGGGAAAGTAGGGACCGGCAGCGAGGTATATCAACTTTTAACTTTGACCTTAAATGCTAATACTAAAGTAACATTAAAATTTAAAATGCATCGAAATCATTAATTTTCGGGTGCCGGCTCCGATATTCTCGCTCAGTGAACGACACTTTCGCTTGCTCCAATATACTCTATCTTGCTTTATGTACATATCCAAGCTCGGCGTGTACGCACTCTCTTTTCAACGTATTCCTTTCGGTATTTTGCTCCCACCACTCGGATATGCGCAAATATACGCGGGAGTGGAATTGAGTGGAATAAGGTGCAGTGCGGTCGTGGGACGGTGCAGTACAGTGGTGAGACGATGGAGTAAGGCGGAGTAGCTAGTTCATCGGGAGGACGCCACTAAAAATTTCATGTTACATGGAGTCTTATAAGAATTGGAACCCCCTGGTACCGGGTTCCTCGAATAACTGCAAATTTAGCTTGGCTTAGATTTAGCTCGTAAGTTCATCGCGAGGTGAACATGGTAGGGTTTTTGATGACTAAGGAATCTATGATTGGACAAGGAAGTAATGCTAGGGAGGTTTTGGGAGTGTAGGTGGACTTTGCACCGTGCTAATTCAGTTATTGCACCATTTGCTGATTTTTAGGTGTAAAATATTTCTCCCCTATTTCCACACTTATCGTGAGAAAGGAAATGCGCTCATCGATTTTTAGTATTTGATGCATTGTCATCAAACTGTAGAAACGATTTTAGTTTCTAATATATTTCATACTAAATTGAAATATATTTAATTAGTCTAGGCTTATAAAAATTATATGAATTAAAAAGCCTTAACATAATTATTTAAATGTTAAGATGAGTCTTTAGGTTTTAATTGCAAAAAGCACGTGGCCTTTCTTGTGGGGGATCAGCTGGCTAAAAAATCTAAGCAAGGATAGGCGCACGAGAAGGAAGTGTGAAAATGGAATGTATGCTAGCCTCGCGATGTACAACAGAGCACATCAAAAAGTCTCCAAAAGAGACGGGTATATGGGGCATTTGCATGGGCGAACGAAGAGAGGAATTGACAAACGGCAGAAAGCTATGATGATATATAGTGCATGAGTGTACGCACGCTGGATATCTCTCCGTCTTCCTCTCTCTTACGCTCTCTCTTTTTATCTCTTCTTTCTTCTACTTTCCAGTAAAGATATCTATAATGGTACATTAATATGTATACATACATTAATACACATATTAATATAATGCATAATATAATGCTATATGGACGTGATATACAACATTAGTAATATAATAGCAATGATATTAATAGTGGTATTAATATTATTAACATAACATATTAGGAATTTCGTTCCCGAACCAACCATCTGCTAAAAGTTTCTTGACCCGAGCAACGATAAGCTGCATCAGCGACCTTGTCAAGGTGCTCGGTTACGGGCGCTTCAAGTGGCGTGCGAATTTACGTGGAAATGTTATATTATATTTTTGGAAAAATTTGGCCGCCTTGACACGCTCGTAACAATATCTCGTATAATTTAACTGGAAAATGGAATTTTGTTATTGACTTTTTTCAAGTTTTAACGTGCTGTAACATAATTAATTTTGGTTTAATCGAAAAATGTTATTGAGATAATTTGTAGAGATTTATGAGCACTATCAAAAACCAGTATTAGAATTTTTGATTTTTTCATAAACACAAAAAATTGTATAGTTTCCTCAATTTTGGTTGGATATGGTTGGTTAACGAACTCGTCCTTACTTTTTCGGCTCCGATGAAGTGTGCCCAAGCTCAATTCAATCTGATAATTCTATCGAGAGTTATCGAGTATACGACCTACTACCCTCAAAGACTTTTTTCTACAAACTTTAATATTACTATACTGATAGTTACATAAAAAATGGTATTGTGGGATACGCCTGCAACACTGTTAATTTGTTTAAAAGTAATAGAACTTTATAATATTTTCGGTATAAATTTTCAATATTCTGATTCTTGAGAAAAGAAAACTTAAATGTACTCAGTTGAAATAATTACTGTTTCATATAGAAAAGTTGAGAACTCTGAAGTTATATCATAACGAAAGTTGTGAATATTACAAACATTAAATACAATATTTAGTATTGCTCCCACACGGAGAAAAATAGTTGAAGTAATTTTACTCAACTCCCGATCAAATTTGGGACATAAGGACAAGTTAGAAGTTATTTAGTGTCATTATATTTATTTGTGATATATTAAATGTTCAAAAATGATTCAAAGTTGAGTAAAATTCAGAAGCGTAGGGTGAAGTATGAAAGCGTGCATTAAAATTTTTTAAATATATATATATTATTACTCGTATAATTATAAAAAACCAAACTTTTATTAAATCACAAAAATAGTAGAGCTTTCCGTTCATTCTACTCTACACTTCAATCAAGAGTTGATTAAACCGTGAATCGCAAGACTTATTCCACCAGCTATATCTATTCACGCAGGAACGAATGAAAGTAATCTGCGCCTTGGGCACACATAAAATATTTTTAATTTGAAAAACCTGTTGAATTTTCAGCATACTGATGTTCCAAGTTATTATACTCAATAATCAAAATCAATTAAAAACATACAAAATACAATTACAGTTTATTTTAGTACTCTCTAAATCCGAAATACTGGATTACACTTATAAACTAGTGATTTTAAAAATTCATCGTACTGCAGTCGTGTTTGATTGTGTTTTGTTTGTTCGTTTCACATAATCTAGTTATATAAATTCTGTAAGTTTAATAAACTCGTAATACAAAAATTGTTTCTAATTAATTTATGATTACTACTTTCTTTTTCACTCAAGGTTTTAAAATTAAATTCATTTCATGAAAATTTAAACAACAAAAGTCTTGATAAGTGTATTACATAAAATTTGAAAAATCTACACAAGATTTAGATTGCACATAAAATTAGGGACAATAATAATTTGGAAATCGCAATTGTAAAATCCACACTTTAAAAATATACAACACAGAAAATAAAAAAACCTTCTTTTAAATATTTTTACACAAGATGCTTTTTGATAATAATGCAATTTTTTAATGTACATTTCAAACTTTATTTTTATTAAACTAAATACGTAGTTATAATAAAAATGTATACTAAATATTAATTAATAATTATATTATATATATCAACAATCATAATTATAATAATTAATTAATTATATTAATTTTAAAAAATATTTTATGAATAATTTATGAAAAAAGTTGATTTATTTTTACTTGAGTAAGGCTCAAAAACTTTATTAACGGCACTTGCTCTCACAAGCTCTGAATAACTCTTGCAGTCACTATATAAGAAAGTTCCAAGTTTTATGTCTCAGAATTATAAGCGAGCGTGTGCGTGATTCGACGAAAGCGTATGGTACTATATATAAGTTAGTTATTAGGTTTATATATGTGAGGTTATATGTTTAAGTGTATTTGTGATTAAAAATATGATTGGCTGCGACTGAATGTATTTGTATGCTGTTTATGTATGTATGTATCGGATGACTAATGGCAGGCTCGAGGTAAGAATTTTTTTTTATTTAAGAAAACCATAGGGGTAATCTGTACAGTATTATGTTCTTAGGTTATATTTGATCATCCTTATTCTGTAACCTGCAATGAAAATAAACTTCTGTAATTAAATATGCCCAAAGTTAAGAAAAAAACTAAGTATACAAAAGGTTATTCCGAAAAACATATACAAGATGCTATAATTGCAATTAATAATGGAATGGCACAACGTCAAGCATCCAAGCAGTACGGAATACCTAGCTCCACCTTACAGTTTAGAATGAGCTCTGCATTTGCAAAAACAACACCTGGTCCACCTCCTGTTATAGGCATTGAAAAAGAAAAAGAACTAGTAGAATAGATTTTTGATTGTCATCAAAAAGGGTTTCCTCGAAGAAAAGAAAACATACAAGCAGGCATAAAATCTTTCTTAGATCAAAGTAATGTGAAAACTCCTTTCAAAGACAATTGTCCAGGAGACGGGTGGTATAAAAATTTCCTAAGGAGACACCCATCTCTGTCAGAAAGATTTGCAGAAGGAGTAACGGCAGCTAGCTCTTGTGTCAGTGAGAGTGATATACGTAATTGGTTCAAGCAATTCAAAGAGTATTTAAGTAAAGAAAATTATTTAGATATCTGAAATGATCAATCTCGTATTTTTAACAGTGATGAAACATATTTTCAAGTTTGTCCAAAGCTAAAATATGTGCTGGCTCCTCGAGGAGCACGTAATGTGTATGAAGTTGACAAAGGAGCTTCTAAGTTAAATCTAACAGTATTGTTTACTTTTAGTGCAAAAGGTGTTACAACTCCGCCAACTATGGTTTTTCCTTACAAAAGATTAGCATCTGCAGTTGGCCAATCAGTTCCAGAGGGCTGGGGTATCGGAGTGACTCCCAGTGGTTACATGTGTGGAGAACTATTCAGTGACTATTTACAAAACATTTTTCATCCTTATCTCTTAAAAGAGAAAATACCACTGCCTGTTATACTTTTTGTAGATGGTCATAGTAGCCATATTTCTTTAGAACTGAGCAATCTGTGTTCGGAGTTACAAATTATTTTGATTTGTTTATACCCTAACTCTACTAGACTGTTATAACCAGCTGATGTTGCTGCATTCAAACCGCTAAAAAATATGTGGAAAAAAAGTGTGCTTGATTGGAGGAAAAGGAATCCTACAGAAAACATGACTTTGGATAAAATGGGTCCGCTTTTGAAAACTGCTGTAGACAGTTTTTCACCTGATGGTAAAGCCATACAGAATGGTTTCAAAGCTTGTGGCTTGTATCCATGGAATCCAGATGCTGTTAATTATTCAAAATGCCTTGGTACATCTATGAAAAGTGTTAGTAACGATTACGGTACATCCGTTCAAATGGTCAACGTCCATAATAACAGTCCATAATAACATCGTTTATTACTTATGAAACATTTACTGAATTGGTAGGACCTACAGTAATGAACAATTTATATTCTTTTCAACCTGGTATTGAACAAGATAAAAATTCTCAAGAATTTTTCATTCTTTTCAAGTTGTGGCAAGAGTTTCAAAAAAATAATGTAAATGATATAAGCAGTGAACAATCAAGCTCACTCACACAAACAGTGGAAAGCAGTGAAGCAGGCGATGGAGATTTAAATTTTCAAACCAGTCTAGTACATTGTTCTAATCTGGAAGTATTAGGAAATGTAGAGAATATTGATATTCAACAGTGTGTAATTATTGATGATTCGAACATCGATGTGATATTAGCCAATAACTCCAATATTATTGATCTCATTGAGACTGATGATAGAATTAATTATCTAGATACTAATAAAGGTAATGCAACTGAACTGACTTATATAGAAGAAACAAGGCCAATTAACTTAGATAATATTCCTATGAATAGTGAGTCAAGTACCACTGAGAATAATTTAAGTACTATGAATAATAATATAAGTTCTATGGATAATAATTCAAGTGTCATTCGTAGTCCCATAAATCAAGATACACACACTTTGAATAATAATACTTTAACTTTTGAAGATCAAAACCTAATATGTAATAGAGATGTATCAAATGATGAGTATAAGACTACTACAAATACTGAAACTTTCTGTGATAAGAATGAAACATTAGGTGCTGTACTTGATTTATCTCTTACTTATAAAAAAGACCTCCAATACTTATGCGTAAAGGGAAAAAGTTTACTGAAAAAACTTCGTATGCTTTATCTTCAAATGAATGGAAAGCACATGAAATGAAAAAAATTGAAAAACAAAAACAAGAACTTAAAAATAAAGAGCTTAAGAAAACTTCTGCAGCTGAGAAGAAAAAAGTGTCTGAAAGAGAAAAAGCTTTGAAAAAGCAAATAGCTTTACAGAAAAAAAAAGAAAAACAAGAGTTTTTTGAAACATTAAAGAACATGAAACAAGAAAAGAGTGATACAAATACAAAAAATACCAAAGTAAACAAAAACAATGCTAGAAAAAAAGTAAAAAAAACTGATCAAAATGCAGCAGACAAATCTAGAGTTTTAAATGATATCGGTAATCTTGTTGCCAATGACTGAGACAATACAAAAGTAATATTAATAATATTTAATTGTAATATTTAATTTCACAAAAACCTGCTACTTAAATGGATAGGCCAATCACTGTCCAGTGCTATGCCAATGACTATATTGACATGGCCAATAATTGCGCTTTCTCACTTTGAGTAAAATTTTCATTAATATCTCGATAATACTTAATTCTAATTGTTTTCTCTTATTTCATTGAGGTAAATAATACTTTTTAGAAACTAAAGATGTCCATTTCGTATTTGAATTATTTTTAATGAATTATTTATGCTCAAACTTCGATGGAGTATATGCTTACGTGGCCAATAACCGTACAGATTACCCCTACCATTGCCAGTTCAAATAATACGCCCGATGCTCATTTTACCCAACTACGGTTTGAAGCACCTCAAGCGTCGGTGATATACTTATACATTTCATGTTAACCCACTGACGCATGTTGGTGCCCTGTCGTCGATAACGTTTTACTCAACTCCTTACTATGCCCTATGTAACGCTTATTGTTATTCACTTTGGGTGAATTAGGTATATATCAAATAGATTTTACCCGACTAGGATTTAATAGATGTTCAAATGTCCTTATGTCCCAAGTTTAATCGACAGAGTTGAGTAAAATTACTTCAACTATTTTTCTCCGTGCAGCATAAATTAATGGATAACCATAAGTAATTACCATCTTCAATGGGAAGACATAATAGCTGGAGAAAACTGGAATTTATTTTAAGAAAAGAGAGTATAGAGCAAGACTGTAGAAATTACTAGTCAGAATGGTAAAATCATAGTAGAGTAAAATTCGACTTTGTCGACCACCTCCGATGATAGCCGAACGAAACGCGTGTTGCAACGTGTCTTCTGATGCCGGTCATTATTGTGTATTACTGTTAGGGATTTTTTGGTGCCTTCGGCGTGTAAAAATAATAAAACGAAAACTTTTTATTATGGTGTGATGAATGTTAGCTACTAAAAAAATGGATCAAAGTCTGAAGAAGTAAGTATAAACTAATAAATGCAATTTCTTCGATTTATTTTCATTTGTAATTGAAAATGTTGAGGTAAGAAATCTGGATAAATGTTAGCGTTCATTATATGAAAAATATTATATTAATATAAATACATTTCTTCCGCAGTTCATACTTTAAAAAATGTGAATATATCCCTCCGATTCTATTTACGAAAATATCGGCGAGGTAAGCGTCTTGATTAAAGAAATTTTAGTTCGAGAGTAGCAATGAAAGGAAAGTATTGTATAGTTGTGTTAAGGAAGTCAAGAAGTAACAAATACGTGATTACTTCATCATAATCAATCGCAAATTCATGTTTTATGAAAATTTTCTCGTTACAGAATTTAAACCCAAGTGAATCTGTTGTGGACAAATTAAATATCAAAGAACCAATGACAATTATTTTAGCAGACACTTTAACAGAATCGGTAAATATCTTCTTTTATACAACACCCTTTTGAAATACATGGCCACAATTGATCAAAGCATGCTTCTGAATAATATAAAAATTTTATTTTATTTTTTGTCTCAAATAGATTCTGTTATTAGCCCAAAAATGATGTCTTGTTTTTAACAAAATATGGGTTACATTTCAGGAACTAACGAAACTTGCAACTGAGGAGGTCTCTCTCGAAATGCAGGATTGTGAGGTTAATAAAGAAAACGAGAACGAATATGACATTTTTCAAACGACAAAGAAAAGAAAATTGAATCCTTGTCACGAGGTGAGATTTATCTTGCTTTTATCTTTACGTAATATTGTTTGCATTTGGTGTACTATTTTTAATATAATGTTGAAGTTCGAATTTTTCTTGACGACTGTTTCAGGGATTGTTGAAGTTTCTACAATCGGAGGCAAACGGAAAAGCAGTTCTGGCACATTACATGATCCATGGGTGTTAATATAAGGATATCAGATGTTTTTTAAGCAGGACAATCAATGTGGGTTTCAAATAGTTCAAGGACGATTTTGAAACACTAAAGCCTGGAAAGGGTATTCTGCTAGAACAGAGATGGCCAAAAATTAAGCAGGTTTTGCTTCACCAATTTGAATGTTTAAATAAGAAGAGAATAAAGAACCTGGATGATCTTGCATTTATAAAACTTCTGCCCTCTTTAAAAACAAGTAAAGACACACTGAATGACATTATTCATACATTTACCAATATGAATCTACCAATTTCAATTCAGGACAATTTATATTATAATATAATATAATATATATAATATAATTATAATAATATATAATATAATATAATTTGATTATAGAATTTTTATATGTGTCGGCAATTAATCAATTATTTATTTTCTGTCGCTCAGCAAGATGCTACAATTTTATACTTGCTGCATACATTAATTCCTGCTAGTAACATTGGAAGAAGGAAGAAAAGTGATTCTTCTGGAGTTCATCCCACGTTGAAATTGCAGCCATGTGAGAGACGAGAAACTTTTTTACATCACGTGGCGGTTTGATCAACATTTATAATTATCTGCGTGGCTTTTTTTTGTTATTATGATTGATGCAAATAAATCTATTTCCTTTATAAAAAAATGTCACTGGCACGAAAATTATTATTATTTTTTAAAAATAATAGACTACATTTTCTTCTGCTCCTTTTTTGTACAGAGCATTTCGGAGCTCGAAAACAGCATCAAGGATTTAAAAGATCGATTATACACTAGGAAAGACACATTTCAACCTCTTGTGGTCGTTGCAGGGCCCCTATTGAAAATTCAGCAAGTGTACGTGGTTGTTGAAGACCAGAAATACTAAGTTGATTCTTGTTTGTCAGGATTGGATTTAGCCTTTAAGATTTCTTACGCCTTGGACTGCGAATACCCGAAAGGATCTTATCCGCTTTGGCAGTTTATACAAAGAGCAGGATATAGCATTAAACAGTGAAAAGCTGGGACAACCAGTAAACGGTTTATTAGGATTAGCTGAACAGGCAATACATGAAGTTAGCAAGTACACTTTCTAATCTTGTTTCCCTAAAGTGTTTCTTTATCTTTGTATCTTTTTTCTCATTACAAAATCAATCCCCTAGTGCTTCTTAGATGAACACGTTAGAGCTTTCAAAATCTTCGATACTGAAACGTTTCATTGGGAAATGATCCAAAAAACGGATCTTGGCAATTGTGTTTTTACATTCTCATCATGGATGAGAAGGTATTGGTTTTTTCAAGAACATGTAGAAATTCTCGACCAGGGTTGTGCAGCAGTATTCCGACCACAATTGATGTTCACAATACGGCTGAACATCCTGCTCGATTGCTCGAACTTCTTCTGCTTCGATTGTTTCGATTTCTTGGGGCAGCGTTTTTCTGTTGGGGAAATTTACAATATTTAAGGAATTTGAAATATTTGCAAAATTTACAATTTTTTAGTATTAAGGATTTTATTAAATTTAACAAAATTTTTCATGCGTGATTACATGCGTGGAAGGTAGATACGTATAATCATGCAGGGGTATTTTCTACTAGAACTTCGTTTCCTTGACTAATTTTGAATTTGTTATTTAAATATGTGTCGATGCATTAATTACAATTAGCTGCTCTTTGTCGCGGATTAATTAATAGTTCTTGACAACCGTAACAATTCATATATATGCATTCAAATTTACAAATGGAATGCCATGAAGTAAAAAATTCACAGTTATTTTGAGTTTCCTGATCTAATTTCTCGAAACAGAATTGACAATATCTTTTTGTGGTTTGGTGATTATAATATAAAAACAATGTTGAGGGTTCTAATTCGAAGCAATAACTCTGTAATAAGTGCGCGTATGGTTAAAAATAGGTTCACTTGGAGTTCGAATCATTTTCTACAAATTGTTAGAATAGATTTATTTTATTAAGGTCTGATAAGGAGGTTGAATAATAACTTTGTATACATTTTCTAATCATGCAAGGTAAAAGATTTTGCTAAAAGTATTTTACTTTCCGTCAGATAAACAACTTTTATATTACAGTTTGTTTTTTCTTTAGTAAGAAATATTAAAGGCGTGGGTACAAAAACTGTCCTGACGGTATGGGATTTACAACGTTCATGCACGTGGTTTTGAGGAAGGTAAGGACGGAATGTGCCTGTATCTGAAAAAATTTCTAAGGTGACTTTGAGTCTATATAAAAAAGGGTAAAAGGAAGATAGAATAAAGGAAAGGTCAAAAGTTGAATGTCAAGTCGGTCAGTAAAGGTTTTGTCACTGAGGTTAAAGGAGTTTTTTGTACAAGTTCTATACATGTTGGCGTTTTGTTTATTTTTTTAGATATTTTTTGCATTTTCAATAGTATTAATCCTGAAATTGTAATCATAAGTAAAGTGATAATAATTAGTGCTAATGTTTATTTATGTGCACTAGAAATAAAAATAGATGGAATGATTTTTTGAATGTTTGCATATTTTGTAAGGATAAAGACATGGTTTTCGAAGATTGATAATGGCATGTCTTCTTTTTGTTTAAGAAGAAGTAATACCTTTTTTAGTAAGTGAGGCTATTGAATAGAGATATTATATAAAAATGGTGAAATTATAGCAAGAGAAGTGGTTGATTTGCTACCTGGAATTGAATTATCCATTATATTTAAATGGTTTTGGAGATGGTAATATGGAGTTGATGAATCGAGATTGCAACTTGACTTTGTTTGCAAAATTCCTATTCCTTGGAGTGTGATTAAGGTCTTAGAGTTTTTTCGACATGATACGAAAATTTGTCGGGGGAAAATGGTTGGGTATAGCCATCCATGATGAAATTGCAATGGTGTTAGAAAGGGATATTCACTAAAACTGATAAATACTTTACACTTGTTTGGTTGAGAATTTAGAAACATTGATGTTTCACAAGTAGGATTGTTATCGATATTAGATATAGATCTTGGTGGGTGACGAAATGTTTGGAATCCATTTTGATAACATGCATTGAGGAAATTTTCATTTGCTGTAAAGTATGATTGGTTATTTGAAGAAATAGCGAGATAAGACTTCTGAGGTTTTATGTAAATAGAAGAAATTACGTCAGTATTAAAATCGAGATGTATTGGAATTGGATGTGGTTAAATAATTGAAATTCTTCAGCAGATGGGATTGGTATAGTCATAATAATAATCAAGTCCTTATCGAATAAGAAGTATTGTATTTTAGAAAATGAAAGGACCATAGAAAAAAGGGATGTTGAAAGGTGTGGGTCTTCTTTGTTGGATTTGAAGTCTAAGAAGGTATCAGGAAGTAGCATAGGGTGCCATAAATTAGTTGCGGCATGGATAATAGGTTCTGTAAGTTGGTCAAGGAGTAAAAGAAAAGATTGAGAAATTTCATGCAGGTATTTAAGCTAATTTGCTGCTAATATTCGATATAGGTGAATATTTGGATGTTTTTGAGAATTATGCCATTTTTTGTAGGTCATAATGTTGTCAAGTTTTGAAGAAAGATTTGTAACTTTTTGGAAAAATGGATTTGGGAGTAGAAACAAATTTTCTTTGGGCCAGTAAAGGGAGGTTTCCTGTCTCATTCTCAATTCTAAAAGTACTTTTTGTATCTGTTGCAAGAATGGATCATTAGTTTTAGAAATATTCGTGATATTACGAGCTTGTCTAGATATAAATGATATTTCTTCAAGAAAATAGTTGATTCTTTGTTCTATAAAATCAAGTTGTGTTTGATGATCGTATAAATTACAATTATTGGCAATATTTGAAAGTATGCAATATTCATATAATTTATGTGAGAAATCTATTATTTTGTATTTAAGTACGTCTGGCTGAAAGATATCGATATAAGATATAAAATGATATTTTTCAGAAAAAAGACGAACTTTTGAAATTGGTTAAAAATAAATCCCTGAAGAATGGGAAAATTGTGAGTCTATGAAGTATTTTTCTGCTTTGGAGAAAAGAAGTGGAATTAAAATTAAATACATTCTGGATGCTAGTTGATTAAGGAAATTCATTAGGCTTCTCGGAAGGGAAAGGGGAAAAAAGTCTACTAAATGTTAAGGAGTTTCTTGGTGGAACTGGAAAGGGAAATTGGGTTGATTTGTCTACTTTAAAAATATTTTGTCTACGGCACTCCTTTGTAGCATGCATTTGAGTGTTACAAAATCTACAGAAATTTTCCCAAGGTATGAATTTTGGTCTTGGATCGGTTTGAATACTTTGATTTTTTCTGCTAACTCGCTAGTAGGGCCGGCTTGTATAACAAAATGTTCATTTATATTTATTTGTATAAGAAAAAATGAGTTTGTTTTCGAATTTGGGTCAGGATAGACTGTATATTGCGGTAACGGCAATCCATATTTTATCGTGAAGTTTCTTAACATTTCTACATGATGTAAAAATCCCATGGAGTCTGTTCTGTATATCTTTTTTTGGTAAGTTGGTACGTGGGTAGACTCGTCGTAGCAATGCTCCATTGAAGTTGATTTCCTGAATCGGTATGGAATGTTTATATTAGAATTTATTATACTGGTTGGGAGGTCTATATCCGCATTTAAAACATTTTTTAAAGCTTTTTGTAGAGGAAGATGATGTATGATAATTATATTGTTTCATTTCATATGAATTTGTATTTTTATCACGATTGTTATTTGAAGTAATAGGTTTTGCTATTTGGCTACTCGTTGAAGGTTTGGGATCGTTTATAGATGATTCTTGAATTGTTACATGCAAATGTTCTAGTGAGTATATCAAACTTAGTTCACATTTCTCGTCTTTATGCGAAAGAGAATTAATAACTTTTATGGTAGCAAAATCCTTAGCTGTTTCTATCGAGTTTGCTATTCCTATTTGTTTAATGTTGTTAATGAAACAAATTGCTATGTATGTTGAGTCTTTTGATAAGGTTTTTATTCATAATACTGTATATTTTGGATACTCAAATTTATTTTGAGTGCAAATTTCGTTTAATTTTTTGCAATTTTTACTAATAGAGTTTGGTTGGACGTTTTGATTTGTTTCCTTTGATTCATTAATTAAGGAATTATATTAATTTTGTGCTACCTTTTGCTTTACATTTTCTTTATCTTTGCCACTATTCATTATTATATAATTTTTATATTGTAAATTAACGTGAAATAGACATTCATTATTATTGGTTTGTTCAATGAGTATCTCATAAATGAGGGGTGGATCTCCTCTTTGTTGAATAATTTTGTTTAGTAAGGTTGTAAAAGGAACATGCGACATTCTGAAGATGTTAGATTTGGATAGAGTAGTGGGTTCTACTAACTTCTCCTTTTAGTTCAGAGTGAGGACAAAGAGTTGTGTTTGTATTATTGTGATCTTTACCTGAAGTAGTATTTGCGTAATACGGTGGACTTTTAGGTGCCTCTTTCGAGCTTTGTGGCGCTGAAGCTGTTAGCAGTTCTTGATGACTCTCAGCAGGAGGTCCAGAAGGTCGATGGGTACCTAAGTGTAATAAGAGGTTAGAGACCGAATCCCAGATGGCGCCTAGTAGATGGAGAGACCATCCAAATAATCTGTGTAGTGCATAACCATGAATAATGGTATCCGCGATCAATTTAATCCCTCCAATTATTATTATTAATCCAATTAGGCCTGCGCTAGTAGTTCCAAAACTTGTAAAAATTGTCCAAAATCTACCCCATGCGGATTCAGCAATGTTATCAATTACATCTTCATTAAATAAATGCGTTAATGATATGCCTTGATTAATAGTTGGATGTCCTGTTATTTCTCTAGCTAAGAAATTTAGAATCATTGGTTTTTCTGCTGGAAACATAATATGATCTCGCAGTTTATCAAGATCAGATGGAGAATAAATGCCACTTGTTGCTAAGGATGAAGGATTTGTGTTGCTTTTGTTAGAGGTTTAACTATAGTTGGTGCTATGGATTCGACAGGATTTGGAAGTAATTTGTACTAGGTTTCTCCAGAAAGGTACATTGGTGGAAGGAAAGAATTGCAATTTGTTTGGATACCAGATTTTGTTAATATATGAGTTCGTGGAGAAAGGAAAAAGGATTGATTTCATCTAAATATTGGTAGTTGTAGATAACATTCTTCAGTTTTGCGATATTTTACTTCAACCGGTATACATTTTACGATATGTATTACTTCTCCTGCAATTACTGACATATATCCTGGGCCTTTCATTAAATGATATGCAAATTCGTCTGGTGATTGGGTTGCTAGGGTTAATGTATTTCTAAAAACTTGCAGTTCAAGTATGCATCGTTGAATAAGAACATCATGATAAAGTCTATTTACTTCAGTGCGTATATGTCGTTTCACATATATAAATTTAGAGTTAACGTATGTGAAAATGTCCATGTTTTGAACTTCTAAATGTTTATTTTCTAAAAATGAATTTCCAGGTCTGGTTTCAAAAATTAATAATTTTGGATGTTCCGTTTCTATTAAAACATAACTGCAAACTGGTTTTCTTGTTTTTTCAGCCAGTACGAAGGTTATATCTTCAGTCGTTGAAGAATAAAAGGGTTCAGAATTGTCTGTCGTGTTGTGATATGTTTTATTTGCTGGTCCTTCATAAATAATTTTCTTGCTTGTTACCGGAAGGAATTACACATCTGGTCGTTAGGTAACGTATCCCAGAATATTTGTCCATATTCTACGTCTGTACAGAATGTGTCTGAAAGTATGCATATTATTCCAGATCCTAATTGAATCTTATTTGAATTTAAATGAATAGTTGCATAATGTTCTTGCATAGTTATTTTGAATATTGCTAGGACTACGACACTATTCCATGTTCCATGTGGGTCAGAAAATTGTGTACCAGTACAGTCTCCGTTAGGTGTTACAGAACCTGCTAAAGTAACGCTATGAAATGAAGTTTCATTTACTTTTAACTTTGATATCTGAAGAGAAGGGGTTACTAAAAATGTTCCTATTGTGTGCATTTGATTGCATTGATCACGCGTAACATCATGTATATATTCACTGTGGCCATTTGCAACTATGGAATTGTGAGAATGCACACCACAATGAGAGACGGCGCGTCGAATTTCTATTTTGCATTGTATTACTTTTGTATTTGAAAATCCAGTTAATTGTAAAAGTTGTAAATATGTTCTGTCAACATATACTTGAGATCGAGGTAGATCACATTCTCCTACCTTTAGTAAAGAAAATGTCGTAATATTTGATTGATTTGAACCGCAATCGAATGCTATGATGGCGTAAACTGTTGTTATATAGTTAAAGTTGCAAGTGAGCAGTGCCAAAAGGAAGCCTCGTAATCCCATCTCCGGAAAAAGGGGGTTCCAATTAGCAGCTTGCTTTGTAATATAAGAATAGAAAAATGTTTTATCGTTACATATGTATATTTTTGGAGTTATTGATTTACTTTTTGTATTTTGCGTTCCTAGTTCATTATATCCAACATGTCGGCTATGACAATGTGATTTGATAGCCGTAAACTGAGAATTAAATTTTTGTATTCGACCGGTCGTCTTGCTTTTAGTGTTGAAAAAATGTCTTTTATTATTTCTGAATTGTTTAGGTTTCTGCTCTATGTAGGGATATTATAGTCGTCTTGGTGAAAAATTCCAGTTTGAATTAAATATGGCCAGAGAGCTACCATGTCGATAAAACAGGGAACTATTTCAATGAGATCATCTATGCGTTTGCGATGAATTTGTTCCATTACATCTGGAATAATGTGTTATGTTTGAAATTTCATTTTTATTTTGTTTTATATATTTTTATTTTATTTCATATATAACATATATATTTTCATAAAAAAAATTTTACTTTTAATATTTTTACTATTTATCGACAAAATAAAATTTCTATATTTTTATTTAAATTGTATATGTATATATATATAAATATATATATATTTTTTATAATTAAAGTACAGATATTTTGTTTTTATTTTTATTTATTTACTTTTGTACTTGCACATGTGAGCGTTTTAGTCTATTAATGTGAACTACAGTAGGTTTGCCTATATAGCTTATTTTTACATTCCCTTTCCCTAACACTTCCAATATTTCATAAGGCCCTGTATAATGGCTGTCAAGTTTCTTAAATTTACCTCCTTTTAATAAAAAAACGTTATCTCCAATTTTTACATCTAAAGGATTTATTTTTTTATCATAATATAATTTCAATTTTTTTTTGCTGAAATAAGATTCTCTCTTGCTTGTGTTCGCATTTCATGTAGTTGTGTTACGAAATTAATTAAATAATCGTCATATGTTTGTAATTTTTCTTGTTGTGATAAAGGTTCACTGGAAGGTTCACGAGCTAGTTTACCAAAGACCAATTCATAGGGTGTGCATTTTGTGCCTTCATGTACACTAGTATTATTTCAAGCCAATCATCCCATTCTGAATTTTTTGCAACAAATTGTTTGAGATATTCTCCTAAAACATGTTGTGAACGTTCTAATGGCCCGTTTGATTGAGGGTGAAAAGCTGTGGTACGAAATTGTTTAATTCTAAAACGTTTTGCCAATCTTTTTAATAAATTTCATAAAAAATCTCTGCCTTGGTCAGTAAGTACTCCTTTCGGTAATCCAAATATGCAAATAAATTTTTTCACAAAAGCATTTGCTATCGTACTAGCTTGGTGAAATTTGGTAAAATTGTCTTGTATCGTTAGAATATATAAGTTACCAGATTGTGTTTCAGGTAGTGGACCAACACTGTCCATTGATATTTTTTCAAAAGCAGTAGTGGGTGTGTCAGTGATTACCCTAGGATTTTTTGTTTTGACTCTGATTAATTTTTTCAGTTGACATTGTAAACAGCCTTGAATATATTTTTGAATGTCTACTTTCATATTTTCCCAAAAAGTTTTGGCGAATTCGGCTATAAGTTTTTGTGACGCCTTTATGGCTTCCTAATGCTGAAGAATGAGCTTCTTCAATTAAATGAGTTCGTTGTTCCTTTGTTGGATATTGCGTTATTCCGTTTCAAACTATAATTTTTGTAGTTGAATTTGAAAAAATTAAATCGAAAATTGATTTCACTTCTTTCCAAGGTATATGATTAATTTTGGAAGTTTTAGAATTACTAATTGATCGTAATTTAAATTTTTGAGATAATTCATGCAATGAGTGGATTGATAATTTCATATTGTTTAAAGTTTCTGATAAATTGTCCTTAGTTTCTTTTTCAACGGGGTTTCCAATTTTTCTTTCAAAGTTTTATTATCTATTGTTATTACTGTTGAGCTTAGCAAATTGAATTCGTCAAAATAAGATAATTCGTTCGTTAGAGTTTGATCTTGATTACTAGATCCTGTTACAATGCTTAAATCTGTACAGAAACTTGAATGGAATCCGCCAGTTTTTTCTGAATTTTCACTTGATATATTTTGATTAATAATTAGAGTCTTGTCTAAACTTGAATCATCTAACTTAAGAGTGTTATCTAATTCTTGCTCTGTAGTGATTGGATCAGGGATATTTTGGCATTTATTATCAGTTGAATATTCTCTATTTCTAATTGGTTTTATTTTCAAATTACCCTTTTGATTCAAATCTACTATATTTGCAAGCTGACTATCCTGTTTAGCTTGACTACGTGTTATAACTTTCGGGGTAGATTCTAAAGGGATATTTGGTTTTGACATTCAGTCATTATAAATTTACAATATTTTGTATTGAGCGTTGTCTTAGATTGTTTATTGTTATTTTAAATTATAAATTGTTTATAACAATAAAAAAAACTATATATAAAATTTGTTTTTCAAGAAAAATAAAATGAGATTAGTAAAATTTATTTTTAATTTGTTTATTTATTTTTAATAACAATATAATTTGAAATGAAATTTGTATTTCTTCATTTGGAAATAAAATAATGATATAAAAATATAATTATTTCAAATATTTAAATTAAATAAATAATCGCTCAATTGATTGTAAATTTATAATTTTTAATAATAAATTTCTTAAAATAATAAAATATTTTCTTTACCAACTGCATGTGCCTTTTATGAAAATTAAAATAACTTATTTTATTTATTTATAAATTGTTTATAACAATTGAACAAATTTGTTTATAACAATGATCATTCGAATTATTTTCATTATATTGGACAAGTTAACTTGAATGCAAATATTTGGACAAATTTTTTTTGCAATTAAAAATATTCTGTTTTTTATTTTTGTTTTAACTTAATTCAAAACTTAGTTAACAAATTAGAATACTTTTTTAAATAAGACACGTTACTTAATCACTTAGGTTAGCCTCTAGGTCATATCCCTGCGTGATTTTTCAGACTTATTTTATTTTATACAATTTATGTAAATTATAAAATTTCAAATAAATGATTTGATTATTGAATCATTAAGGTTAGCCTCAAGTTCAAATCCCTTTGTGATCTAACAAATCTATGTTATTGAAATTTTATGTTTTCAAGTTGAAATAATATTTAATAATCATTTATTTATTCACCATGAACAATCAATGTGTTAAATTTCAATTGACTTGTGTTTCCCGGGCCGATGCACCAGAAAAAAGGAAGTATGTTACTTCACAAGTACGTAAATACTTACTTTGATCGAAGATTCCTCGTTTTAAGTTAGGATCGAATGATCCTCGCTTAGGGATGAGGATAAGTCAATGAAAAGACACAATGATTATTAAATAATACAAATTAAATTTATTGAAATAATTATAAATTTGAAATTATAAAATTGTTGATACAATTGGTATGAAATTGGAGGCACAGGCTAATTGGTTGGAAAAAGAGAGAAGATGAAGAGAGAGAAAAAGAAGAGTTCGGTACCTTTATGATTTTCCCTTTGTTTCCTTAAGTATTCCTCACAGGTATGACTTTTTTTTTATTTATTTTTTTTTTTTTTTGGTGAGGAGGAAAAATGGCAAAATCTTTTATAGACGTTGTACAGGACTCTCCTAGGACGGGTCTAGGCATACCTGTTAAAACCAAAAAACCCCCTCTCTCGAACCAATACACCAGCCGCGGAACCGCCTTTCGGCTTTAAACTTCACGGGTGGTTGGTTCCATTAAAGTCGCGTACGACTCTTCCGTCATCCGTTCGCTCGGAACTTCCACCCGCGGCCACACGCCCACTAGGATAACCGACTAGCCGCGCCACCCAGGGGAGAAACAAAGAGATTCCTCCCCCGAACGACGCGGACAGTCAAGTCTACCCGAGACGCAAGGACCGCGGGGGTGCCGGCCCCGATGCGATTTCTACTCGGCCCTCTCCCGTTGTTTCGCTCTCGAAACCCATCAAGTTCCCTCGTCTTCATCACAAGTGTGACGAATGATTCGATGAGCGTCCAGAACCGTTCAGACTAGAGCATGAGGGGGACCATCGTGTCAGGAGTAAGTTCGGAACCCACCGCCTGACCGAGGACCTCCCTAGCCACACCCCATTTTGCGCAGACGAACCGAGTGCGTGCTCTGCGTTATCCACCGGGGATCATCGCAGTAGCAACACGTCTCCTCGTCTCTCTTCTTAAAGCGCCTCAGGTACGCGTTAAAACAGCCATGGCCCGAGAGCGCTTGTGCCAAGTAAAAGCCGACTTCCCCGTGCTTTCTGTTCAGCCAGGTGGCGAGCTCCGGGATCAGGCGGTAGGTCCATCTCCCTGTCTGCTCACCATGCCATCTCATCTGCCATTTCTCGACGAGTCTGCGCCTTCCATCCTTGCGGATGGCCTCCTTCGCGCGAGCGCTTTTCTGCAGGTCGGCGCAGGTAAGCTCCTTGCGAAGCTGAAAGGTTTCCTGCCTTTCCTCCGCCAATAAATCTATTGGCGGGACGCTCGCCAGGACCAGCACAGGGCTCGTCGAGATAGTTCTATATGCCGAAACTATTCTCAGCGCGACAAGTCTCTGCGCCGAGAACAGCTTCTTCTGGATAGCATGGTTTTGCAAGGCATTGGCCCAGACCGGAGCTGCATAAAACAGCTTCGAATGGACCACGCTCGCCACCAATCTTCTTTTCGCTTCCCTGGGTCCACCAATGTTTGGCATAAGCTTTCATTGATCCAACAGCTCTAGGATTTCGACGTCGTCAGCGGCGCACACGACAAGTGCGTCATCCGCGAAGCCGACGATGCTCGTTCCAGCAGGCAGGTCCATGCGCAGGAAATCGTCGTACATGACGTTCCAAACGAGTGGACCCACCCGCGACCCTTGAGGGGCGCCACATGTCATCTCCTCCTTGAGAGACCATTTGTCGCCCTCATATATCACCCACCTGTCGCTCACATAGTCATCTATCATTCGCAACAGGTAGTCTGGAACCTTTTTCCGCACCATCGCCTCGATGCAGATGTTCCATCTCGCGGTATTGAACGCATTGCGTATGTCAATGCTAATCAACGCACAGAATCCCTTACGCTTACCAGTTCCTTTTCTTGCATTTGTGGCGATGTTAACCACAGCTTGGATGGCGTCCACAGTGGACCTGCCTTTCCTGAATCCGAACTGGTTTTCCGAGAGCCCGTTCTCCCCGACCAAGAGAGCCTGAAGCCGTTGTAGAATCAACTCCTCCAGAAGCTTCCCCATCGTATCCAATAAGCATATTGGTCTATACGACGAGTCAACCCCTAGAGGTTTGTTGCCCTTCCTCAGCAGGACCAACCTCTGCTTCTTCCAATCTGCGAAGAACCTCCCCTCCCGAAGACAGGAGTTAAAGGCTTCTAGGAAGGTCTCTGGGTACGCCCCGATCACCTCTTTGAGGATCTCGTTCGGCACCCCGTCGATACCAGGCGCTGTATTTGCCTTAAGCCTTCCACCCGCTCTCTTTAGTTCTTCGAGAGTGACGAGTTCTTCGCGCCGGACCACGCAGGAACTTCGGTCCTGTCTTTGGAACGGCTCCACGTGTGGAAACAAGCTACGCACAATGTACTGGACTCGATCGGGATTATCCAGGCCCAGGATCTTTCTTCTAGCCACCAATCTCTTGGTGACTATTTTGAAGGCGAGACCCCATGGGTTCTTCTCGACCTCACCGATCAAGTCTTTCCAGCATTGAAGTCGGCTTTTCTTTATGCCTCGCCTCAAAGCTGTTTTTGCCCCTTTCCATGCCTCGTGCAGCGTAGCATCCCCCTTTGAACGGGTGAATTTTCGCCGCGCTGCGAGGCATTCTCGACGTAGGGCTGCCAACTGGTCGTTCCACCAGTACATCGAACCCTTGGCTTGCCTGCGCTCACGGCGAGGCATCGAGTAGTCGCAAGCCGCGACCACCTTCTGCTTCACCGAGCGCACAGCAGCTTCAAACGACCCAGCAGGGCAGACCCAACCAAGCTCATCGATGAGCCTGGTTTCTTCGAGGTGTTAGCGAAGTCTTTCCCTGCTGAGTCGTCTCGTGTTCCAGGAGGGGCTCCTTCCTTCGCCGCCCCTACCCTTATCTACCGCCTGACACCGTTGTTCTGGTGTGAATTCGATGCACCGGTGGTCACTCAAGGTTATTAACTCGAGGACCGACCAGTCGCTTATCCTTGAAGCGAGGCGAGGTGCGGCAACGGTGAGATCAATTATTGACCCCCCACCGCTCCTCGTCTGAACGTAAATTCCCCGCCCTGATTCAAGACGATCAGTTCGTTCCTAGCGACAATCTCGCCAACCAAGATTCCCCTCCTGTCTTGGTGGGCTTCACCCCACTCGGGCGACTTACTGTTGAAGTCACCCCCTATGAGGGATCGCCCGCTGGCCTCACGGAGGCTTTCCTCAAGGAGGAGGATCTGGGGCTCAAAGACATCGAAGGGATCGCCGGGGGAGAAGTAGCAGCTGTACACACGAACATCCGCCACCTCTACCCAGACGAACCCTGCGTCGGTCTCCAGGAAGTCCCCGACGCCCAAATCAGGGTTACAAACAAGGATGCCGACCCTCCTTGATGCATCCTGATACCAAGCAGAGTTATCGGACCACTTGTACTGCTCACTAATGAGCAGCACAGCAGCCCCCCTCTCCCTGGCATTCTGCATCAGGAGGTCCTGGGCATCCTTCCCCCTTCCGAGGTTGCGCTGCAGGAACTTCAATTTCTGCCTCTCAACCTCCGGAGCTCTTCCCGGAAGACCGGGCAGGAGCCGCTCCCCGACACATGGGCGACATCTTTGTCGCCCCTGTCTGCGCATGACAGGCACCTTGGTGGTGCCTTACAGGTCCTGGCCAAGTGTCCCGTGGCGCCGCATCTCCAACAGGCGTTTTTCCTGTCGGGGTTGCCGCAGCCCCGCGACCCGTGGCCGTACCCAAGGCACCTGAAGCAGCGGGCGACTTCCAGGTGCTCGTGAATGCGGCATTCTACCCACCCGATCCTCAACTTGCCTAGCTAAAGCAGACGCGCGGCGTCTGCCTCAGCTAGCCGGATGACTGCAGTCTTCACCCCACCAAAGCGGGTGAAGAGCCAGCAGGACCCCTCAAAAGCTGGTCTGCCCAATGCCAAGCACAGGGCAGACACAACCTCTTCTTTTTCAACGGTCTCGTCGAGGTCCCTAATTTCGAGGGATCTCGTCGAGACCAGGGCTGAAATTTGCGCCCTTTCCCCGACCGCCAGGTCGAGCTCCTTTCGGAAGGCCGAAACGTCTCCCCCCTTTTTGAGGACCAAAAGGACTTCTGACTCTTCCTGGTCCTCCGGATAGACAGGACCTCAAGTCCTGTCTTCCGGGGGTCGACCTTCGCCTTCATTTCCCTCAAGATGTCGGCGTAGGACTGGCCGTCCTTCGCCGACACCTTGATGGCGTCGCCCGACCTGGCGGGCGTGGAGCGCTTCGACTTAGGAGTGGCGGTGGTCCCCTGCGCTTTTTGGGCAGGGTCCTCCGCCCTTTTCTCCTTTTTGTCTTTCTTTTTTTTTCTTTTTCTTGTGACCACATGCCAGTCCCCTTCTTTATTTGGGGGCTGGCTCGTGGCCACCTCGGCATAAGAGGGCGAAGAGCCACCCTTCCCCCTCTTGGAAGTTTTTTCCAGAGGGGAAGAGGGCGCAGATCTTTTTTCGCCCTTCGCCTGATTTTTTGGGGTATCTCCCAGAGACGCCGAACGTGGTCTCTGGAAGATCCCCAATTTCTTCATAGCGGGGTGATATTCCATTTTCTTCTGGAATTTCACTCCGCTCTCCAGGAGGCACTTGTGGGTGTTGAGCATGCCGCTCAACACCTCAGTTGCCTCGTTCACCGAGTCTTTAACGAAGCCAGGGTTATTCCTCAGCATACCCTGTTGTATAACGCTGAGGGCCCTGGCTAACCTTTCCATTTTTTCATTTTGCTCCTTCAGGAGCTGAAGGACGTCTTGCCATCCCTCAGCTCCTGTAGGAGTGTGTGAGTGCGCATCTGGCGCCTTCACCTCTCCATGTCCTTTATTTTTCTCAGAGTTCATATTTATTTTCCTCGTGTCTTAAGACGGTTCGCCCATCATGGGACAAGGACACAACAACTATTCACCCTTTTTGTCACTGAGTCTAAGATCCCTTCAAGGATAGTAAAACGGACCACGGTAAATTTATGACTCTCGGGTCTTTACACTGTCAAACTGTAGGGTATAATTATCTCACGCTGAGAATCCTTTCTAGTTTTTTAGAAAATGCCGCACCTAAATTCTGCTCACAAGACTAGTTTTCCCTTAGCGGCGTATCCTTTTTATATTATATTTTTTGGTGACGTCACGCGTTGCGCAGTCTCCCGCTGCGTGTGACGTAGTTATACCTCTCTGTTCAATAGGTGGTTTTCTCTCTCTTTTAGTAATTTCCCCAGATTTCTCTCTAGACCTAGCCCATGCCTATAGTACATTCTAATGCGTCGCGGGACGTGACACTTCTAACGTTTTCAGTGATTTTGTATGCATCATAAGTTTGACTCATAAAATAAAAAATAAAAAATGTTTGACTTTCCGAATTGTATGCATAAAAATTAATGATAACTGTAATTTTCTTATTGTATAGACAATTTCTTACGAACATTAGTTAATATTGTCTAATGATATCGTTATAAGCTCTAATTTAGTTATATATTCACATTACACTTGTTATAAAATTTAATCACTTTTGATACAATATAATTAAATTTTAAATATTGTTAAATATAATAAGAAGTGCAAGTTGTATTGATCCTCAACTTTCAATAAACGCTAATATGCTGTTGGATAAATTTAATTTAGTGTTCATGAATTAAATACTTCTCAGCTTTTATTAAAGTATTCCATATTATTTCAAAAATATTACTTTATTTAAGATTAATGTAATTAACTTTATTCATTCAGCTAGTGAATAATTTTCATGATATGTTACCGTAGTCGATAAAGTAAAATATTTTTTACATTCTCATCATGGATGAGAAGGTATTGGTTTTATGTGAAAAATGACTTTCAAAATTTTCATCAAATCTTTACGTTTTGAGACCCCCTGAGTCAGAAAAAATGGTTTTTACGAAAGTGTCTGTCTGTCTGTCTGTCTGTCCGTCTGTCTGTCTGTCTGTAGGTCGTGTGCGGCATAACTCTCGATAGAATTATCAGATTGAATTGAGCTTTGGTACACTTTATCGGAGCCGAAAAAGTAAGGACAAGTTCGTTAACCAGCCACATCCAATCAAAATTGAGGGATTGAGCACTACTTTTGTGTTTTTGAAAATAATTTTTGGAAAAAATCAAAAATTTCAATACTGGTTTTTGATAGTGCTCATAAATCTCTACAAATTATCCTGATAACATTTTTTGATTAAATCAAAATTAGAAATGTTACAGCATATTCAAATTCGAAAAAAGTCAGTATCAAAATTCCATTTTCCAGTTAAATTATACGAAATACGAAAAAACGTTATGATACAATATTATTAAATAAATAAAGACCTACAAATTTGAATTGTAACATTTTTCCAAAAGATGCATATTTTTCTTTTTAATTAAAAAAAAACTATTGAATATCCAAAATTCAATTTTTTAACAATAATATTCGAAATACGAAAAAAACGTAAGAATACAAAGTTTGTCGTTCCAAAAAGATCTACAAATTTGGCTCACACAGTTTCTGATAAAACATATATTTTTCGTTTCAATTCCAAAAAATACGATTAAAATTAAAAAATTCCATTCTTTAGACAAAATATGTGAGATGCAAAAAAAACGTTTAGATGGAAAATTGTTTGCCTAAATGAGGTCTACAAATTCTAATTAAGACATTTCGGGACAGGATTTATATTTTATGTTTTGATTTTTAAAATTTAAAAAATTCGATTTTTTCACCAAAATATGTGAGATACGAAATAAGCGTTGTTCTGCAAAATTGTTTCCTTAAATAAAGTCTACGATTGTTTTCCCTTTTTGAGAGATTTGGAAGAAAATAAATTATTTTAATCATGTAATTTATTAAAAAGTTACTGAAATGTATACAGAAAATCGAGCGCGAGCGCCATGATGAGAATGTGTTCCTTAAGGCTGATAGAGCCTTAAGTAAATTGAATTTCCTGTTTCACTTAAATTCAAAATGAAATTGAGTGACTTTGAGAAAATGTGTAATTCACATCATCTGTAATATTATTATAAAATTGGTTTGAGCTTCAGTATCAAATTATAATAAATAAACTTGAATGTATGTGAAGAGCACAAGACCGAGCGCGAAGCGCGAGGTCCAGAGAGAACGGAGCGCGAAGCGCGACGATCAAATAGCGCGCCCTAGGCGTGCTCAAACTTGCGAGCTGCGCGCGCCATGAGAATGTGCCCGCGAAGCGGGCAGATTTTATAAATCAGTTTCCGTCAAACTTATTACAATATTCTTGCAACGTTCATACATTATCATATATAATGTCATGAATTTTATTATTCAATAGATTTATTTGACAAATTTGTATTTTCCAATGTTTATGCCGTCAAACTGGAAACTCCATAGAATGAGATAACTTCTCTGTCATATACCTTTCGAACGGTTACAGCTGGTACTACAAACTCTTTAAAAAAATTTTCTGTATTAAAAAAAGAAGAGAATGACACACATTTGAACAAAAAATAAATGATACCGTTAAACATAAGAATTTTTATATAACTATTTTTCTCTTGTTTTCTATCTATCATAGGAAGTGTATAAGATTTCAAAAAAACAAAACACAATTTATTCTGCGTTCACAAACGCATAAAAATCATGTATTGCTCTTCTGTTTAAAAAAAATTTCGATAATAATAATAAAGTTTTGAAACATGGATTTTCGCCCCCGTTTATCATTGAGAGTACGCTCGACCGTGATACTTGGGCCTCTTTACAGTGCGTCCGCTACCATTTATATTAGGAGGGTACTTAAAAAAGTGAAAATGAAAATCAGCGCCGCCAAGTTTTGATAGCAAGAACTAATATCAATGCAAACGAAACCCCCGTCCCCCCAACCCGATGTATTCTAAAGAGCGAAAAATTTTGAAATATATTATATGAAATCCATTTTATAAATTTAAATGATTTAAAGTTGAAAATAATTTGTGAAAGAATAAAAATACAACAAGAATTTTTAAATATGAATCACGATGAAAAGTTAAATACTGTACTATTACACGGAGAAAAATAGTTGAACTAATTTTACTCAACTCTGTCGATGAAACTTGGGATTTAGGGACATTTGAACGTTTATTAAATCCTAGTCGGGTGAAATGAATTTGATAAATACCTAATTCACCCAAAGTGAATATTAATAAGCGTTACATCGGAAATAGTAAGGAGTTGAGTAAAACGTTGTCGACGACAGGGCATCAAAGTGCGTCAGTGGGTTAACCTGAAATGTATAAATATATCACCGACGCTTGAGGTGCTTCGAACGGTAGTTAGCGCCACCACTTGTTATAGCAAGCATTATAATTCGTTCCCCTTTTCTCCTATATGAGTGCACCCACTGTGGGCCTCCTCTAGATTTTTCCCTTCCAGAGGCGAAGGATCTAGTTCCACAATCGACGAATACGTTTGTAGGACAAGAGGAAGGGAAGAAGAAGAAGAAGAAAAGACGACGAGAAGGACCAATAAAAAGACAAGCTTACCAAGTCACCTCGCTCTACTATGCAAATATACATCAAATTAGGATTCCTGCGTATCCGTCTCCCTACTTGCTGCTGCGACCTGTCGCTTCTTGTTCTCGACGATTTGGCGCCACGTATTTATATTTTATTATTCGATTTTACTCGATTTTGTAAGTTCGCAGCGTGAGTCACATGCCCAGCCAGTCGACGAAAGTGCAAACTAGTGTTCCATAACGTCTACCGGCTCCCGAGTTATAGACGCCCTTCTGCTGGCAGTTAAGGTAGGATCTTTTTCCTTTTACATGGTTTAACCAAGGCTCATAGGAAACATATTGTAACCTCGAAATTGTAAGAAAACTCTTTGACCAAACCATAGTTTATTATTTGGTACTTTGCAGTGTTTAGAGCGATGTATTACTTGTAAATTTACCGATCTTGGAGTGCCGAAGCCCGGAATCTTGTCACCATGACCTTTACTATTTACGCTATGATACTAATGACCATATTATTCTCGCGTTATTGATTATTGATTTAACTTCATGTACAACTTTCCTCTTAGACGATTTCGTATCCTTATGGCTGCCTAACGAGTGTCTCAAATCGAAACCTTCGTCCCTATCGCATTATAGCGGCTTTGTTGATGTCCCGATCAATTGAATCTGCCCCATTCCGACCTTGCAAAGGCCTAGCACAAATCTACCCCTGCAACCTGCCCCAACAAAGTTGCAAATGTCGACGGTGGCTGCTGATCCTTCCGCGGTTGGGTGCTAATGTGGTTCTTCAACAAGTTGCGATGGAGGAGGATGCAAACCAGTCAGTAACTGCTCTGCTGGTGCAGCCCCCGCAAGGAAGAGGCTCACTGGGTCTCAAAAGAGGAAGCTGCGACAACAGGCAGAAGAGCATAGCTCTGATGCATACAGGTATCTCATGTATCTAACAAGAAATGTTTCCCAGGTGTCCGGCTCCTATTTTTTTGTTTTTTGATATGTTGTAGGTAGCGGAATATACAACATTGTGATACTCTCCACTGTAGCAGAAAAACGAGTTTCCGCGCCGGACGGACATAAAAATCATTATTTATGCTTATAAACCTGGTTAGAAGAGGTTTTTTTCCGAAAATCTACAAATACAATGTGCTTTTATTAGACTCGTGAAGCGGACATTGTGAAAAAGATTTGCAGGGTGCAAAGCCACCGGGTAAAAATATCATATTTAAAATTATACCGAAGGGTAACATTGGACAAATTTAACCTTTAGATGTGTATGAATTCAGGATATGGAAGAATTATATTAGACGTTTTTCTGATGACGTACTGCTTCACAATTGCGACATAAATCTTCATTTATGAAATAACGTTATCAAATTGCAATCCCTTATACTTAACAAATTGTCTTGTAGATACAAAATTAGGAGATTTTGGGAATCCTGAATATTTTGCATTTTGAAAAAATCTGCAAATAAAGTGGGTATTCTGTGACGAAACGCCAATAAGGAGATGCTTGTGGTGTAGTAAAGCATTGTGCTTAAAACACTTTTTTCATGAGTACCATTTTTGTGACGAATGTCTTTTCCAAAATATACCTAATTCTAGAAAACTGTTTGAACCTATTGTAGGTAAATGACAATTTTTGAAATAATTGTTTTCACACTTATCTTTCACTGAGGGTAGTTCATAACATAAATAAGGGTGGTTGGTGGTAAAAAAGTAAAAAAAGAGCTTGTAAAGCAAAATAGAATAAAAATTTCAATTGACACTTGAACTTTAATTAAGTAATTGTCAATGGACTAATTACTATTTCTGCAACCCTGTGTTCAAGCATCACGCGTCTCTTGAATTTTTTATTGGAAGACATATTTAACTAGTTAATTAGGGGTAGTTCGCCCTTGTTGATGGTGATAAGTTGTTCAATCTTTATTCTGTCATCACGAAATTCATTTTTTGTAAATCAAATGAATATTTCAATTTTTTGCACACGTATTTTTTTGCTAAGGGTAGTTTATAACATAAATAAGGGTGGTTTGTGGCAAAGAAATTATCAATTCATCAATTTTTAACATAAAATTAATGTATAGCAAGCTTGTAAAGCAAAATAGAATGAAAAAATGTTGTTCTAGTTAGAAATATTTTTGTTTTCTGAAGAAATCAGCTTTACTTCCTTCATACTAAAAACGGTGGGAAATCTCGTGGATTTGACATTTGCGACAAGATCCCGACTATGAAACAGCTACATTGTGATCAGCATGCTTACAGGGCCGACTGCTTGACTGAAACAGTCTTGAGCAAAGCGGTGAATTCGACTGAGGACCAACTGAACCTTAAAGGATTCCCTATTAGAACCTTCACGGATATCGAGGGTGCGTCCAATCACACATCCAATGAAGTGATCAAGACGGCTATGACTAAACAAGGAGTCCCCATAGCCGTAGTTGTCTCTATCTGCTATATGTTAGGTAACAGGAATCAAAGGGAACACCTGGTGTCGAACTACAGGACTTTCGGTGAATCCTGAAAAAAATTGACGTGATAATTTTTACCAGGCGGTACAAGTGGAGTACCACTAGAATATTGAAACTGAGTGGTCAGTGACTAGAAATCTCCAAACACGCTAACTATCTAGGAGTAACCCTGGACAAAAAGCTGACTTGAAAAGATCACTTCGAAAACAAGTGCAATAAATTTATAGCAACCCTATGGCTACGCAGTCTTCTGCATTCAGAGGGCTGGTCCTTAAAGGGATCACTGGTGCTTCGAATATCGAATATTCGATATTCATTATTTTGTATATTCTTTATATTGTTTTTGACTATTTATTGGATTATTTTCAGACTCAAGTGGTAATAAATGCAATAATGATTTAAAATCTGTTACAGAAAGTTTTGAAACAGGAAACCGGAAAAAAATGAAATTCCTCAAAAATGGAGAAAACAGTAGTTTTCTCTGGCTGGTTTATTCTCCAAGTAAAGGAAGCGTTTTTTGTGTACCGTGTCTCCTACTCGATCCCAATTCTTCTTTTAAGTGCACCAACGGATTTACTGATTGGAAACATTCTACTCCACTTGAGAATGAGCATGAAAACTCCCAAAACCATGTAAATAATCTTTTGAAAAGTCATACGAAAACAAGGATCGATAAAAAACTGAAGTCTCAGATTGACAAAGAGATGAATTACTGAAGGAGTGTTTTAAGAAGATTTGCAAGTGTTACGAAAGCTTTGGCAACACTTGGATTGCCATTCGGGGGATTAGATGAAAAGTTTGAAACATAAACAATGGAAATTTTTTGGTTTCTCGAAATTTTCGCAGAATTCGATCTTTTTTAAACTGATCATATCAGAAAATTTGGCAACAAAGAAAGTATTATCTATCAAAAAGTAGTTGTGAGAAATTCATAAGTTTGGTGGCCAAAAAAGTGATATCTATTATCACGGAGGAGATGAAGACAGCGAAATATTCTTCGATCCTGATGGATTTTACTCCTGACATTTCTCACATAGACCAGCTGTCATTTTTTTCAGATACTTTAAACAAGATGGCAGTTCCGTTGAGCGATTTCTGAAATTCATGGAAAACAGGGGGCTCAAAGCGGAAGAATTAGTTGACGCTGTGTTTAGAACTCTCAATGATTTTGGATTAGACATTGCTGACTGCCGTGATCAATCTTATCATAACATCAGAAATATGTCCGAAAAATATTCTGTTCTTGAGACACAAATAAAAACATCAAATCCCTTGGCACACTACGTACCTTGTGCAGCTCACTCACTAAATGTAGTTTCTGTGTACGTGGTCAAGAATAGTTCAGAAGCAGGTTTATTTTTTGCAACAATTCAACATTTGTATAACTTCTTCACGGTATCAGCAAGACGGTGGGATCGTTTACAAAATGCAACTAAGAAGAATATAACGTTGAAATCCTTATCGACAACTAGATGGTTGGCTCGCATTGATGCAATTCAAATTTTAAATGATAATTACGTAAAAATTATTGAAGTTTTGACTGATTTTGAAGAAGATGAAGGGGAAAAAATGTTGCTTGACAAGAGGCAAAGGGCATTCGTCTCCAACTGGAACGGCTTGAAAGTACATTTTTGTTAATTTTATGAGAATTCCTTGTTTTACAATTTAACGCAGGCAATCGAAAGTTGGAAGCCGTTGAGACATGCATTGTGGAGGTCTTTGAACATTTTAAGGGCGTCCAAAAAATTGTTCTTGACTACTGAAATGACTTTGATCATTTGGAGAAACGAGCACTCGAGCTGTCAGAGTGTAATGAGTACATACTCATACAATTCAGAGTAAATACTTTCAACGTTATTGTCGATAATTTAATGGTCGAATAACAAAAAAGATGTCGCTCCTACGAAAATATAGATCGAAAATTTGCTATGATCACGAGGTCCAATGACATGCATTCTACGGAACAAATCAAGAATAAATCGAAGACTTTGATTGCTTCATTCCTTTTTGATCTGGAATCCACATCTGATAAGGAACTCCTTTATTTGAACTCCTTTTGCAAAGCGAACAATAGTCAGTTAAAATCTCCACAATAAGTACTGAAATTTCTTCGACATGATGATTTGTACACAATTTTTCGTAATGTGAACTTAGCGTATGGAATGCTTGGTACAATGGCTGTAACAAATTGTAGTGCCGAAAGACCCTTTTCTTGCCTGGAAAGAATAAAAAATTACACTGCTATGTATAGAATCGGACATGCATCTTTTCTTGGATTTCAAAGATTTTATCACAGATTTTGCCAATCAAAAAACATAGCGTAAGTGCTTTTAAAAACTCGCATCTAATTATATATCAATTTCCTTATTCAATGTATCGTATTTGTTTACAATTCTACAAATGGACTTTGAGCTTGATTATGCATGAATGAAAAAGATTTATATCCTTACAATTTATTCAAAAAAGAGGCGATGGGTTTGATTCAGTAAGGTAACGTGTTTATAATTTGGAAACATGTATAAGTTCATTTTTTGAACTAATAGAGGGGAAGGGCGGTTAGTTTAGTTTGCTTTCCTATTATCAGACAAATCCTTTCATAATGAAAACCTAGAAATGATCAAGAACTATTTACAGTTAAATAATTACCCATGAAGTATAATAAACGAATATATGAGCATAAGAATCATCGAAAATCAGAGAAAATCCATAGATATTGAAAACAGAGAAAAAGAAAAAATAATAATAATTCCTCGTTACGGCACTTTATTTTTGTTGATGAGGAGAAAAAGTGGCGAAATCTTTTAGACATTGTACAGGACTCTCCTAGGACGAGTCTAGGCATACCTGTTGAGACCAAAACCCCCTCTCTCGAACCAATACACCGCCCGTGGAACTGCCTTTCGGCTTTAAACTTCGCGGGCGGTTGGTTCCAGATTAAAGTCGCGTAAGACTCTTCCGTCATCTGTTCGTCCGGGACCCCCATCCGCGGTCACACGCCCGTTAGGCAAACCAATTGGCCGCGCCGACCAGGGGAGGAATAAAAAGATTCCTCCCCAGAACGACGCGGACAGTCAAGTCCGCCCGAGACACAAGACCGCGGGTGCAGGCACCGATGCGATTTCTACTGGCCCCTGATGTCGCCGCGCTCTGCATGCCCATCGAGCTCACTTGTCTTCATCACCAGGGTGATGAATGACTCGATAAGCATCCATATCAGTTCAGACTGGAGCATGAGAGAGACCATCGTGTCAGGAGTGAGTTGTGCGTCCACTGCCCGACCGACGGCCTCCCTTTCCGCGCCCCCCCCCCCCCCCCCTGGCACAGACTCATCTTCTAGAGGTTTGTTGACCTTCCTCAGCAGGACCAACCTCTGCTTCTTCCAGTCTACGAAGAACCTCCCCTCCCGAAGACAGGTCTTTAGGTCTTCGAGAGTGAAGAGTTCTTCGCGCTGGACCACGCAGGAACTTCGGCCCTGTCTTTGGAACGGCTCTACGTGTGGAAACGTGTGGAAACAAGATTTTGCTATTTTTCATGCCTCGTGCAGCAAAGTACGGTCTCCGAAAGATACCCATATTTTTTTAGGTGGAGTGGGATTCCAGCCTCTTCTGGACTTCCACCCCGCTCTCTAAGAGGCACTTATGGGTGTGGAGCATTCCGCCCAACACCTAAGTAGCCTCATCTACACCGCACGAGACGAGAAGCCCCAGGATGTCCATATTCCGGGGACTATGCGTTGCGCGGCGTTCCGAAAGGCAGCGCCAAAAAGGGAGCCTTGAAGAGACTGCAAAGAGAGAGTCCAAGCAGTCAACAACGTAGAGCGCCGAGGTTTGGCGGATTGCGCCCGTAGACAATGACATACCCTGTTGTATGATGCTGAGAATCCTCGCCAACTTCTCCATTTTTCGCTTTGCTCCCTCAGGAGCTGAAGGACGTTCTTCCATCCATTAGCTCCTAGAGAAGCATACGGTCTTATATTTGAGAATTAAAAGAGAGTTTTGAATAAATACAGCACTATTTTCAGAAGAAATTCTAAATTGAATAGATTTATAAAATAAGGCTAAGATCCAGTTCCTCCCACAGATGAGGTCAATGTAAAGGGTTTTCTAATTAGAGGTTTCATTTTTATTCCTAAGAAACACGCGCTTTTTGTGAAAAATCATTTGATTTTTATTTCATTCAGTAGCGGAAGGTGTGCCATTAATAATGAAAAACAATATCATTCATATGGCCTCCACGCTACGTTTGCAAGACCATGTTCTTTTGATGAAATTTTCCGTTACATTTTCGCACATTGGGGCCTCTATTTCGTCGATAACGGCACGTATCTTATCTGTGAGTTCTTGACTTGACTGAAAAGCATCAGCATAAACCTTCCAATTCTGGCCATAAAAATTCATTAGTCGTGATTCGGTAGCGCAATCCATTTACCGAAATAGCCGTTCCAACTTCATTTAAAAAAAAAAAGGCCCAATGATCCCTCCTGGCCAAAAACCGCACCAAACAGTTATACGTTGCGGATAAAGCAGCTTTTTCATAATTATTTTTTGTTTTCCAAACCCCAAATGCGACAATTCTGCTAATTAAGATAGCCTTCAATTTGAAAATGAGCCTTATCGCTCATAATGATTCTTTTCACCATTTTTGTAGTGAATTTTAAAAATTGCAATGCTTTGTTGAAGCATGTATCGTTCTATTTTTATTAATGTCATAGGTTTTAGTTATCATCTATCAAAAAATGACACCCCTTATTATTTTCTTGTGTTATTAGATTCTTGAGGCCTTTCTATCCTTTCTCTGCTTGTGGGGTCGCTTAGCACTGCATTTAATTCCTCATTGAAAGTTTTACGTCTTTCCGCGTCTCTGGGGACCGCGCCGGTTTGTGAAATAATAATGGGAATAGTATGATTTCTATTTCCGCAGGGGGAGTAGACAAGTGCTCTTGCCCCCGTAACTTCGTGTTAGAGACATCGAATGCTTGTGACGATCAATTAATCTTTTAACTCATCCGCACTGAAATCCATAACATCTATATGGTTATCGATGCCTCGTATCCATTCACAGTCAGTCCTACGCGAAAGTAATATTGCTATATTATTGAATGGCCGCCATTAATCTTTTATTCCAACCGGATATGGCGCTAAAACTGGTATGTCATCGCCGCTCTCATACTTAATTCTAACTACCGATGGCGTACCCGGCCCTGCATTGATTTCTTCTGAAACCGATTAGGGGGCATAGGTAGAACGAAGGAGGAGCTTGGTATCAGGACATCAGCAAAGCCAGCCATGGAAGCTTTCTTTCATCGATGGAGTATTTCCTTGACGTACAGGTCGCAAAGGACAAGGACAGGAGGCGCAGAGGCAGGCAGACCTGGTGAACGAGGAATGCTGAGTCCACAGTCCACTCCAGGCCACGGAACGAGGCCAAGAGAGCCAGTCGAGAACCCGGAGGAGCCAGGAACCAAGAAACCAGAGGAGAAGAGGCCGAAAGTTTCTAACAAAGAGGAGTAGTGGGTGAAGATTCCGGGTCGGAAGCAACCCTGGTAAAAGATAATAAAGAAGCCTTATCTACTTCTTAGAAGAAGCCAAAAAACCGGAGAGACCTAAGCGTGCATGTTCAGAAGCAGTGCTCATAAAGCCTGCAAAAGGAATGAGCTACGCAACCATACTGCGTGATATCAAAAAGCGCGTCAACCTAGATGAACTGTGCGCTACATTCTAGAGAATTAGGGAGACGCGCTCTAAGGACCTGCTGGTGGAACTGAAATGTTTTGAAGAAGGCAAAGGGCGGCTGGATTCCGCCTTTAAAGAAGTAATTGGAGCTAGAGGGGCTGTCTATCACCTCATCCCCTGGATTGAGGTTGAGACTATGGACCTAGAACCCAGCATTTAAACCGAATACGTCAAGGATGCTATAGAGACCATACAGAGGAACCAGAAAGGCTCTTAGAGAAGGCAAGGGCCCTGAAGCTACTCAAAGTGGCCTACATCAAGATCGGGTGGGTCTCCTGCAGGGTCCGTAGGAAGATGAAGACAAATCGGTGCTATCGCTGCCGGGGGCTAGACCTATTCCCAAACCTTAAGAGATTTTTTTTCCGCCATCAACGTAGGTCATTTCGATGGGTTTTTAATTCAGTTTGCGAATATTGCCTTACATTAGCAATATCTATAATGATTTTTGAAATATTCTTAAAAAACTGAAAAAAAGTGCTAATAATGTATCGAAATTTCAGTTCTCTGTAATTCAAGACGTATTTACTTTTTTTAAATAAACAATAGGTTGATTTCTTTTTTTTCATGAAGAATAATTATCTGGAAAACATTTTTAATTCGGATTATTCTTTTCTGAAAAATCTTGAAAAATGCGTTCCCTTCTTATCAATTTCCGAAAACTTGTACTAAATGCTGTACTGGTCATCAGATCCTCATTTATCCATGTTAAAATGTTCGACGTTTGCTTGAGCGAACATGTTTATTGATCAGATCGTGATGTGATCGTGAGTGATGTGAATGAAATGTGAGTGATAGTCTTATATTTTAGAACTGTATGAAATTTATAAACAAGTAACATAAATTGCTCACTCACATTGTCGTTTGTTTCTGAATTTCATGCAATTATAAAACATAAGACGATCACTCAGATTTCATTCGTTTGTGAAATTCATCCATTTGTGAAGTATAAGACGTTCAACCACATTGTTCACTCTTCGGTGAAACTTGTCTTCAATCACAGTCATACGTTTATTTTTCTTTCCCTTGTCGGGTTTCTACCATTTGCGTTTTTGTGTTATTAAATTTAATTCATCAGATATAAGGTGACCATATTTGTATTTTTCGTTTTGAGTCAGTATATATAAGGTCTGTACATATACATTTGGAATTCAATATTTTTTCTTACGTCGAAATAAGCTGAGGAAATGTCGGGCAGGTGGAGAATAGTCCCAAATTTGTCTGTTTTGTTTGTGATATTTATACACCAACAAATCAAAGACAACCACTTACCGACGCGATTAAAACAGGATATCGATTATTCTTCGATAGAATTTTGAAAGATGTCAATCAGTCATGGGAACCTTCGTATTGCTGTTCTACTTATGCGATCGAACTGAGATCTGAAAGTCGAGGAAATCATCCAAATCTAAAGTTTTGTACACCAATGCTTTGGAATGACCCGCAAAATCATGATGTGGATTGTTATTTCTGTAATAATACACTCATAAAGGGCTTTAATGCAAAGAATTAGTAACAGATTGTTTATGCTGACCAGTCTGAAAGAAGTTCTTCTGTATAATGGTAATCAGTTTCCATCCATACCTGTTTTGAAAATTCTCCTGCTGAAAATAAATTACCACGCACACTGTAGGTCAATCTGTTCAGACTTTGAAGTGATTGCTATTCTGTTAGCACTGCAGACAGAATACACGAAGTATTGTTTCTTCTTTTGTTATTGGGACAGCCGTAGTAGGGACAAACATTACACTGTCAAGGTCTGGTCCGAACGCAACTCTTTTGAACCAGAGCAAAGAAACGTCGCTGAAGACCCTCAGGTAGACACTAAAAATGTTATTCTGTTGCCTCTACATATCAAACTTGGAATAGTTAAAAAAACTGTAAAAGCAATAGTTCGAAAGGGAAACGTATTTGGCTATCTAACATCAAAATTTCCAAAACTTAGCAAAGCGAAAATCAAAGAAGGGGATTTCATAGGGCCTCAAATTCATGAACTTATGCAAGACTCAGAATTTGACGAATGCTTGAGCAGCGAAAATAAAAAAGCCTGGTTATCCGTGAAGAACGTGATCCGAAATTTCCTCGGAAATCACAAATCCAAGCACTACAAGCAGTATGTACATGAAATGTTGACGCAATTTTATGGCCTGAATGTAAACATGTCATTGAAAATACAATTTCCTACATTCACACTTAGATTTATTTCCTGGAAAGTTGGGATCAGTCAGGGACGAACACGGAGAAAGATTTCACCAAGAAATATCAAAAGCTATAGCAACTGTTAAGAAGAGATATCAGGGTAAATAGAGTATCAGTAGTCTTGCTGATTATTGTTGCATTTAGTGCAAGTTTTCGGAAATTGAAAAGAAGGGTACGCATTTTTCAAGATATTTTATATATTTAAGAATATCTCAAAACCTGTTATAGATATCTCTAAAGTAAGACGATATTTTCAAACTGCGTTAAAAACGCATGGTAATTATCTACATTGATGGCGGAAAAAAAATCTTCACTCTTATAAAAAATTGTTTAACAATTTTTTTAAATTTAAAGAATTTGAACACAGGCTACACAGGCGCCCGACATCTCTTTCTCCACAGGGAGATATCCTTGTATCACCTGGTTGCTCAGCCTCGCGGCTATAAATGATTTCAAATTAATTAGTAGAGTTTGAAATTTATGCCACTGCCTACATTATCGGAGAATCACTAGTCGCGTATCAGATAGGATACGTTGCCGTCAGGTGTCTTTCGATTACCGTTTCAAATTCTTTAAACTTGAATTTAATTTGAATTTATTTGCGATATAAGAGTTTGAAATTTTCTACGAGGACACCTGTCGGAAACGTATCCTGTCTCATACGCGACTAGTGATTCTTCAATAAAGTAGGCACTGGCAGAAATTTCAAACTCAACTAATTAATTAAAGAATGTTTTATTAACAATTCTAATTGCAAATATCTATTGAACTAGGCGCGATAACAACAAGCAGAAGCCAGATTTGTGTTCAGCATTGAAAAGTACTTCGGAAATGATATGTCGCATTCAGCGAGGACATAAGTTATTTTTGTTGATCAGTGTTATTAAATATAATAACATGGAACATTAGTATGCTGAAAATTGAATACGTTTAAGAAATTAAAAACTTTTTTTGTCCGACGCACACCAAAAAAAGTTGTTGGTGTCGTTTTGCGTGCGTAAAGTTGATTTTCCGGATTTTGTGATTGAATAAAAGATTGGTTTTTTATAACTATGCTGCGAGTAATAATATATGTTTTTAGAAATCTTTGATGCACGCTTTCATACTTTATTCTACACTTCTAAATGTTACTCAACCGTGATTCATTCTTGAACATTTAATAGATCACAAATAATTACAGTGATACTGAATAATTTCTAAGTTGTCCATATGTCCCAACTTCATTCGGAAGTTATGTAAAATTACTTGAATTATTTTTGTCTAAATTTGCTTATTTATTTAATAATAAAAAGCTGTAATAACGTATTCTTTCCATATTCAAAACAAATATGCAATTTTAAAATCAAAAATGTATATGAAGGTATTCGAAATATATATATTACATTACAAAATTGTGTTAGTAAAACAGAAGTTTTTATGAGTAGGAAATAAATATATGTATTTGCACTACCGGTCAGAATTGTGGGACCACCTGTTTTTCGATGATTGCTTAAATTATCTTGATTTCAATTCTGTGAGTGATGTAATTTTTACTTTGTAATAATGATTATATGTTTGATATATCTTATAAAAATGTTTTTCTCAGCAGAAGCGATATTGGAATTTTTCAAACTTTTTTATTTGAACTTTAACCTTGAGCAGTATGTAAGAAAAAAATTATACATCAATTCCAAGAATTTTGTTCGATTTTGTGGAAATTTAGCTTTAAAATTAGTCCAAGAACATTAAAAAATGTTGATTATTTCGAAAGTTATTTAAAATTTAAGAAAGCATTGAAATTTTGACTTTTTCTGCAATAACTTCTTCAAAATTAACAAAACGAATTCATGCAGGACTCATTTTATGAAGAAGTTTGATAGCTTTGAAATTCATTAAGAGAACAAATTTTTCCACTCACATGATTCAAATTAGGATAATTTAAGCAATTATCGAAAAACAGGTGGTCCCACTATTCTGACCGGTACTGTATATGAAACATTTGTATTTTCCTCTCCCACAAAAGTTATTAAAATGTGCTTCACAAGATTTCCATGATTTATAATACAGTTTTACTGAATTTCCTTTTTATTGAAGAGAAATTAAAAATTAGATAACAACAGAAAATATTTTACTGTATTCTTCTGTATTTATGATTCTTTCATTTAAATTTTTGTGCAGGCAGATCAGAGAAGAGTTAACGGAGTTTCTGGAAAAGTGAGTTCCTCAGTCCAGGGTCTAATATAAAAATGTTGAAATACTCGAAATCTGGATTGATGAAAAATACGGTGGATCGGCTCAAATATCAGGATTGACAGCAGTTTAAAAAGAGAGAAATTTATTGATGTCTCCTCAGTACTCCTTGTACTCTCCGCCTATATTATGTTTAGTGCTTTTATTTATCCTTCTATTCTGTGTTCGATCAAGTACTCGATCGTGCGTAAGTGATCGTAAATGGTCGTTTCTGCTGCTGAGGAGTTTAAGTATATAGATTGTGCTACGTATTTGTGGTGTTGAAAACATCTACTGATTCCGATTTGAGATGCAGTTCACGTCACTGCTTGTGTATCTGTCAAGCTTGTTGCCGCTGCTGACGACAACAACGCCTGGCTTTGCCACCATAAGTGATGTTACCTCGGAGTTCCAGAACAGTGGTGAGCAATTTTTCCAATCCATTTTTTTTAAGCCACAACGTCAGCGTATTTCTCGCTTTTTCCATCATGTCACAGATTGTCAAACATTTTTCCTTTTGTCGATTTATGAAGCCACGATGGAATTCTCACTTTGTCGAAGCCATGCAAAAAGCATATAAAAAGTAGTGTAAGACTTTTATTTATGATAATAAGAAAACGGTAAAAAAGCGTCAAAAATCGAACAATTGAGGCGAAAAGTAAATGGAAAAAAGTGGAGGCAGCGAAAATCAAGCCCGCAATCTTCTTCCTAACGGGTGTTTTTGTAAGTGCTTGAGAAATCCTGAATGAAATAAAACACTGCAAAATTGATTTAATATTTTTTCTCTTTTTTTGATAAAAGTAAATTTAATGCAAAATATGTTTTGAAAATAATTTCCGGCATTTGTCCACCACGGCTAATCGTCATGAAGCGCATCCGATCAGTCCAATTTTGTACCACTTTTTAAAATATTTGTACAGTATCCCAGAACTAATGGTACATATTTTACATACAAATTCCTCATAAAAAATTGAGTCCAAAATTCTAATAAAAATGTTTTTCAGGTGCATAATTAACAAGTTATTAACAATTTAAGATGACCAATCAGAAAATCGGATTTGGTAGGCGGGAATACATGTGCATGTGAGAATTCAACTTCAGTACATATAATTTCTTCTTCGCTGCTGGTATAGCTTGCATTTCTGCAGTATGTATATTAACTATTAGGTTGGCAACAAAGTCATTTCATTTTTTTCATGATTTTCAAAGCAAGTTAAATAGTACAAATAACAAGCATTAATCAGTTACGTATTGACTTTTTTTAGATGATCTTTTGCCATCTCTCAGTCAGCTTCATAATTCCGCTTTCGTAGAAAGTTTGGCTCTAAGAGGCAAAAAACTGAATCAACTCATTTTTGACAGCTTTATTTAAATCGAATGTTTTTCCGTTCAAGTGGTTTTGAAGTGAACGGAATAAATAATCATCGGGTTGTGTCTTCTTCTTCTTGTTTGTGGGATCATCGGATGTTGCAAGGTCAGGACTATACGGTGGATGAGGCATCACTTCCCAGTTATGAAAAGACTTAGTGGAAATCTAAAACAATTCTAAGTAGATCGGAAATATGTGCAGAGGTTAATGGAGTAGTTATGGAATGAACTTGAAAAATAATTTTGTATTTGGTCGCAAAGATTCAATGTGAAGTTGTAGTTACAGCCGCTGAGACATACTGCATGAATGCAAGCCATACCAGCAGTAAAGGGAAAATTACATGCACTAAAATTGGATTCTCACATACTCTCGACAGTGGCACATGTATTCCCGCCCACCAGATCCGATTTTCTGATTGGTCATCTTTAGTTTGAATAATTTTTTCTGTGAAAAAAGAAACGCTTCCATTCTGCTGGGTACCAAGCCCAGGACCTTTCGATACGCAGCGGATCGATACCCAGCGGAGTGGAAGCGTTCCTTTTTTCACAGAAAAAATTGTTCAAATATATATTGAAAATTCCATCTGGTCTTAAATGACGTTAATTCTTAATCACAGGTTGATAAGGTCGATATGATAGAGTTCGGTTATCATGGTGAGTGATACACTGTTCTAATTATCGACATAATCGACTGAAATGATTTGGAAAAAATTTGTATATAGTTCATCAGTTGTTAATAACTCGTTAATTATGCACCTAACAAATTTTTGTATTAGAATTTACGACTCCATTTTTTACAAGGAATTTGTACGTAAAATATGTACCTTGAGTTCTGGGACACCCTGTATAATACTTATCATTAATAATTATTAATTGATTAATCAATTATAATTATTATTAATAATACTTATTTCATCAATGGCTTGATTATTATTCAACTCCAAAATGCTTCCAGAATTGTTGGTTTGTCAGTATTTATACAACATAAAGATTTTATACAACATAAAGATTCAACATACCCCTAAAAAATAATTTGGAGGCGTCAAATCAAACTGTCGTCAGCTGTAGGATTTACTGTTCCCTTTAGCCTCGTTTTGTACCAGAGGAAGTTTTGGTCGTCCGACTATTAAAATGGTGTCTGGTCCGATCCGCTCTTATGGATATTCTGTTGAAATACGCGATGGTAACTTGTACGTGACAATAAAGTGTTTTTAACTATTTTAAGTGCCCGTGTAGCTGTAAGACGCGTATGAGTAAGTTTATGGAATACAAGGATTACCTCAAAATAGTGGACAGAAAAAAATTAGATGCAGATAAAGGTGAAGAGTCAGCAGACAGTTAGAATACGTGAGTGACTTGAATTCAGTGTTCAAGATAATGGGAATGTTCGACATGTGTCTGAAGAAATCCAAAGCGTTACACATTGTGTGCCACAACAACCTAGAAAGCATAAAGTTAAAAAACTATAAAAATGTAACGACATTTTTTTATGAGTTTGAGAGAGCAACAGACGAATTGAAGAGTGCAGGTGCCAATCTGAGTGAACAAGAAAAGCTTAATTATATGCTCAAAACTTTGCCGAAAGAGTAGATATATTGGTGATCTCATTAATATATTACTTGAAGCGGGAAGAAGAGTAGAATATCTAAAGAGTAAAATAAAAATGAATATTACGCATGGCCTTCAAAAAATAATTAAAAATAAAATTAATTATTTTTGACCTGCATACGTGACGGCTACACAAACTGTGGGACACAATGTTTCCTTTTTTTTTTATTTTCGTGGTTTCGCGGTCTTTCTACCCTCGTCTGAGGGTGCCTTATCTTCACCAAGTTTTCTTAATTCTATTATGATAGGATGATGAAAATGAATTTATAAAACGAAATTTGGTTAATAATGATTCCCAATTGTGTCAATATTTATTTGCTCAAAAAATGATTATTACAAAAAAAATTGATAACGATACTGATACCCTACCAGTTGAGGACGACGACTGGGTCTTGGATTTATTTGTTGGTCGAGACTTAAGGGGTTATATAGCTTTTTCTCTAGGAAAATACAGGGTTGTTATTTATTTCTTTAATCATGTTACCATAGTTTTATTCAAATGCGATAAAAAATTCCAAAAAGTACATCTCTTGTTGTGTTTTTGTGTAAAATTTCGAGTGCAAATTCGGAAAATTAGAGAAGGTACACTCCTTGCCGCAGAACTCCTTTTGTTTGTAATGGCTTACTGTGAACATAAAATAACGGTAACGGCTCAGCTGGGAAAAAAACTACGTTAGTATATAGTGTGACCTTGTTCGTGAACGAAGGATTTCACAAAAAAAATTTTTTTTAATTTACAGTGATATTTTTTTCAAAAAAGTCGATTTTTTAAGGTCGAAACATTGATTTTTCCACAAAAAAACAGAAGGATTTGTCTGAAAAAATTTCTTGGTTCACGAACTAGCTATTGTTAGTACAAACAACCCCTTCAAATTTCAAATTGATCGATGTAGTGGTTAGCGAGATATCGTGCTCACCGCGATGGCATTTTTTCAAAAATACGATTCCGAGATAATCGCGTTTCGAATTGTTTTGTTCTCTCCACTTTTTTTTCGCAACCCTAGTGTTGGTTTTTTTAAAAGGAAAATCTCCCCGTCGTTTTGAGATTGGACGGGATAAATTTCTCGTTTTTTTGTTCGACCCCAAGTTGTCGAAGCACTATTAGCGTATTAAACTAACTGACCAGCGGCGTGCCCCAATTTACCGTAGAGCGCGAATCGAAGTGGTGAAAAATATTCGAAAAAATAATTTTCCGCATGACAACCCCGCGAAAGGCTTCTGTCGGATAGAAGATTTAAATATTTTTTTCATCCGCCCACTGTGTACTTTTGAGACTTGCTACCTTAGCCTTCTTGCCGTTTTCTAGAAGCTTACGAGCTCCATTTTGAATAAAATATAGTTGAAAGTACGCTAAGACTATTTTTTCAATCTGTAACAGAGATACATTTACTTAAGGGGAGGTTCTCCTCTTTTTAGCCAAAAATGAAGCGGAATTTGATAATTTACTGTCGGATAGTGAAAAAACATATGAAAAAACGGTTATGATGGTTTATTAAGCCATCTTTTTAAAATACAAAAGAAAATTCTTTATGACAAAATCTAATATGGTGGCCCCAAAATGGCGGGTCTTGTCATCCTTTGAAAGCGAGACGTTGTTCGATAACGTCAAGGTTGTAGCCACTTGTAGTGAACTGAAATCAAAAATTTGTTTTTTATAGTCAAGTTTATAAAATTCCCTATACCTTATACCTATTTCTAAAGAATTTTCATTAAAAATTATCCAATTCATGCATAATCAAAGAAAAAGTTGATTGTACCCTCTTTTTATTAAAGTTTTTTCTTATTAAACGACTATTATTTAACAATTGCTTATGTTTATATTAGGTATAAGTTATACAAAAAATCATACTCTTCCAGGAACATTTTAGATGAAGTAAATCGGATCAGTAGATCATGAGCTATGCTTGACGTTAGGATAAACAAAAAGGATTTCGAGATAAACGCGTTTAAAGTTGTAAGTCTCACATACACGTTCCAAGAAAACCATCATCACTGGATACTCGAGTACGCTTTAATAAGATAAATATGCTGCGGATCGAAAAATCCTTTTGCACAAATATTCTAGGCATTGTTACCTTTCATTTGATAAAAAAAAAGAAATCGATTTTTTGAAAAAAAAGAGGAGAACCTCCTCCTAATAAACTAATGTCATTTGGATGAAAATACACTATTAGCCTATGAGTGGACCATTGTTAATAAAGCTATACAAGTTTCGGTTAATATGACGAAAGGTATCAGAATTTGGATTAACAAATTATAAGAAAAGTTCAAATTAATATCGAATTCCGAGTTATTTCAAAAGATCGGGAAGCGATTATGTTTATTATACAAAAATTCTCATTTGGCAATAGACTCAAAAAAATTTTAATTCTTCCAAATTCCTTGTCAGCATGTCCGACATAAAATCCTACAATCATCCTAATTTCCGACCAGGGTACCATCGATACGAACTGTGGAGGTAAACCGAATTCAAGTCAAAAGCACAGTTACTCGAGCAACCTGGAATCGAACAGAACTACTCGAGAGTAGAAACAGTAAAGTTCGACCTTGCACGCTCGTGAATCGGAACCAATTAAGCGAGCGTGAAACAAGGGAAATCTTTAATCCGACTGGAGCCATGCACAAGGTTGAAAGCGCGGGAAGTCGAGTCAAGTGGCCAGTGAGCCGCGAGTGCTAATAGTGCGTATCTAGTTTGCTGTGGGGCAAATAAAAGTCTTCAGAGAAAAATCATCTTGGCGAATCTTAAAATTACAAGAAGAGTTTCTAAGGTGGGGACTTTTTAAAAATTATTACGAGGTACTGATGAGGAAAATGGAGCAATTTTAACGCATTGCTCATCGTCTGGTTGAAAGTCACTCATTTTTTGTTATCTCTTTCTAAAGTTACAAGTTAAGGATCGCGAAAGACAGATGCGCGTGTGTTGTCTAGTTCTCGCAAAAGACATGAGCTGTGACGAAAGTCACAAGAAAATTAAGGAACAATTATATCAAGACCAGGATCACACAGCTGACAGGAGCAGACAACAGGAAAACAGCACGAAATTCCTTTTCTCTATTTACGAGAAAATTTGTTCAAATGCTCGTTCTCTGGAAGATGATAATGATGTGGTCATAAATTGTTTGTTGGATTTGTTTGAATCAAACTAGTCGACATCTACAACTTTGCAGATGCTCCTGCACGAAAAAAAATCTGGTAGAGATGCTGCACTACCTCTGGTGCCCCTGCGTCACTACACTGGAGGGCGACTACAACGCTCTTTATAGGTTTATAGGTCTCATTTTTGAGTCATGTGCTTTTTTCTGATGAAGCTAACTTCGCAAATACGGGAAATGTCGATAGGCATAATATGCATTATTGGGCAAATGAGAACTGTACCATTTCAACATCCGTGGTCCGTTAATTATTGGTGCGGCATTGTCGGCGATCACGTCATTGGTCCATATTTTTATAAGGTTGCTTGATTGGGCAAGTTTACGCAAACTTTCTGCAAGACGTACTGCCTCAATTAATGGAAGACGTGCCCTTGCATATTCGCATGAACATGTGGATGCAACACGACGGTGCACTACCCCATTATGCTCTGTGTTCAAGACAAGTGATCAATGAGATTTTTGACGATGAGTGGATAGGACGGGGCAGATTTGTAGCTTTGTCACCTCTTTCGCCAGATTTAAGATCACCAGATTACTTTTTATGGGGTTTTATCAAAGAACGCGTAATGGCGGTAGCACCTACCACGATTGACGACATGAAAGAAAGTATACGCCGAGCATGTACCGAAATTACACCACAAATGTTGGCTGCAGTTATACGGTCTTTTCATCAGCGAATTAACAAATGTTTACAAGTCAAGGGCCATCACTTCAAGCATCTTCTGTAAGTAGACCCAAACAAAGGTTAGTGCATCCTTTGAAAGTGATTATTCCGATATATTTCGATTTTTCGACTATTTTCATACTTTGCGTGACTAGAATGATCTTGTGTTGTAGGTCGCTGAATTCGTCTTAAAATCGGTAATAATTTCATCAAAAAAAATACATGGTTCCATTTTAAAAAGTGGAGTTGACCTTGACGTAGTTTCAGCGCCTCCACCGATAAAAAAATAGGGTGATCGAGTATTACGGCCTTCTCAAACACTAAAACTTTTGTCTGAAACATTTTTGGATATGATCAATGGTTTAAGTGCTATTGCTCTGTAACACTTTATGCGCCTCACCCTGTATATATATATATATAGATTACACAATTTCAATAGGCACTTCCATGTAAATCATAAAAAACTTGAAAGTTATACTTTCACCTTATTTCGCATTTGCCTGACGATGCGGTGAATTACACTCTCTATCAGAAGGAGCGCTGTGTTTCTACGGTGTAAGTCAACTACTCCCTAGAAAAGGGGCAGTTGCTCACGCACAGAGGGAACGCAGCATACCGAAATGTACTGTCACATAACTCTCATCCGGTAAACGCAACAGCTCTACCGCTAGGGTCAGCATATGTACCAAATTTTTTTTCCGTATGGTCATTTATTTTTTTGTTTAAAACACATTAAGATAGATGCATTTCAAAGTAAGATACATTTACATGTGAAGTAAAATTTACCAGTCACTTTTTACTTCCGTTCCGTAAGTGGGAAAAAACTTCCCAAATCTTTCTTCTTGCGAATTTGACACGTACTCTAGCGTTTTTCTGGAATAAAAAAGTCTATCGAAATTCTTTGTTCCAAAAAGACTCTTTACTACTATATTTTTCAATTATTTTCTTCTTTTTATTTGATGAATTTTGATTGGTTCGCTGTTACAGTACCAGTGAGATTAGTTTGGGCTGTAGAAGGCGATAATGTTGAATTACCGTGTGATATTACACCTCCAACACCAGGGGACACTGTAAGCATGATACTATGGTTCAAAGATAGTGATGGAATTCCCCTTTACAAGTAAGAAATATTTTTTACTTTAATAAGTTTTCTAAGTTCCTTTCGCTTGTTTCTATTTTCAGTTCACATTTTTACATTTGAATTGCTTGTATCCAGGTAGGAATGAAACAAATAACTTCGAGGCGCATCATGCTTTTCTTGACAAAACACTGCGTGTCCACATGGCATTGTGGGAAAAAGCGTGATGTGCCTCGAAATTTCCGATTCCATTTCTACCTGTGTAAAAAATCAAATGTTTGATTGGAATTTTGAAATTTTCAAAACAACAATGCTGAGTTTGATGAGAGCAAGGAATACTTGTAAGCAAAATATTATGGTAGTATAAAAGACTGCAGCTGAACTATTTAATGTGATATTTGTATATATATATGTATATACATACAAGGTGTAACAGAAAGATCGGGGCACCTGAATATTTTGGAAGCCGTTAAGTTTGACAAAAAATGACCTTCAAATAATTTAGCTATGGTAACATCAAGGTCACTGTCACATACTTCTCAAAGAACTCTACAACTTTTGTAAGAATCATTTTTTGTCAATATTAACGGTTTCCAAAATATTCACGTGTCCCGATATTTCTGATACACCCTGTATATGAGCGCAGAAAGAGTGATTTTCCCAAATAATAGCGGTTTTTAGTTGCGTGGTTAAGGCAATTTCTCTATAAGGTCACGTGATTGAATCATATATAAACTTTTTTATGTTAAATCACGTTTTTCTATCATCTACTGCATTTCTTGAATTTTTAGAAAAATATTTTTTTAAATAAAATAGCTAGAAATTCTTTTGTAACATTCGGTTTTTTATAACTTTTGATTTAAATACCATATTAATATTATATTTATCATTTATATAGACCGTCAACATTTTTTTAATAGTCGCGAATATGCACTCTTCGCGGACATTACTTAAGTAGCGTTGACATATGAGCAGAGTTTTTTATGATAATTTTGTGTCAACCTCAAAGTCATAAAATGCTGATCAATGACAAGGGTTTTCTTCGGGTAACTTTCATCCCAAACTTCGGTACAAGAGTTCCTCGGTTTATGGAGGTAAAGTCTCATAGAAGAATTTTCTATCTAATAGCTCATCTCACAATTCGTCACAAGTTTGGGTCTGAGACGTCTCAAACTTCAATATCATGAATTTTTCATATTTTTTGAAGCTTGAAATTGTAAACGTTTACTGGGCAAATGATGTGAATTCTGAATTTCCGGTTTGAGTTTATCACCTGAAATTCGATTAATTGTATTATGTAGTTGTATAAGAAAAGGATGATTCGAGAAAATTCGCTTCTTACTATCACGGACCTTACAAATTTGTAGGGCGCATACGAAAGAAAAAGTTGTTAAACCTGTCTATTTATGACTAGATAACATACAGTAAAACCCCGTTTATCGCAACACCTTCCAATCAAATGCCTCCCGTTTATCGCAAAAACGGAGGGGTTCCCACTTCTTCGCCACCAGCTTGAACAACTAGTGCAAACAATACATTTTAATTACTTTAAAGCTTACATATTTCTCTCATAATTTTCGAATGCATGATTGAATTTTTTTCAGTAGAAATATTCCCGCATTTTGTAAAACAATTGATTCGCAATTGGTAAAGCGATTGCTGTACTAGGCACAATTCATGCTATAATTTGTCATAATAATATACATTGAAATGTGAAAAATTTATATATTTTTCTGTTACATATAAAACAGCAATATATACATAAACGATAGTTTGAAAAGAAGTGCTAAATGAAGAATTTCAAAAACATTTATGCATTTCACGAGAAAAAAAATGTACCTCTCAAAATAAGTACGGATTCCAAAGACGCTTAAAAAAATGTAATGAAATCCTTTTAATAAATTAATAGCTACAAATAATTTCATATCTCCCTAAAATACGAAAATTCATATAAATATATGCATCACAAATTTAAAAGTGAGGGGTATTCCCGCCTATCCTTAAGAATCACGTAACCACTCCTTCTACTAATAAGAGGGGGAAAAAATGATAAAGTTTATTGCGATAAACGGAAGAGACAAGTTGCAATAAACGGGAGTTGCGATAAACGGGGTTTTACTGTACGTTAATTGGAGCATTAGGATGCGCGATACACCAAAGGGTTGCTAAGGGCAACACCCAACCACTCACTGATTATAAATTAGCGGAATTCAATCCATGAGTTCACTCTGATTGCAACATCAATTCCGTTTATAAATAGATAAATGTCTAAAATTTCAACTTGTGAAAATCATTTTATCTGCTATTCCTTAAATAATTTGTAACTAAATTTATAATTTCATTGTGTGAAAATATACACGGTGACCCATTTTAATCTATAATCCCGAATATCTTCTAAAATACTTCATTTACGAAAAATGGTTCGGACAAAGGTTGACCAGGGCCAAGGGGGACATTTGACTGTACCATCAATTTTGACCTTGAGGACAGTTTTCAAGGTCAAATAGAGATAAGACCGTTTTCTTAAATAAGAACCCCTATTTTTGACTGCGGATTTGAAAAGAGCGGGAAATTTCACGTCAAAAATGCCCTGTGGAAAAATGGCTTTTGTGACCTCGCACAGGTAAAAAATTAAGGTCGAATGTCTGAAAAACGACCAGATGCAAGCTCTCCGAATCCTATCCAACAGATCTTCTCTTGTTGTGGGTCGCTGAGCAAAAACTACATTTTTAATATAACCCCATTAAAATAAATCAGGTAATGTTAGATCTGGTGAGCAGGGGGCCATTCAAATGGATCTCCTCGTCCAATCCATCTCTCATTGAAATTTAAGTTCTAAAACTCACGTACGATGAGTGCAAAATGTGGCGAATCTTGTTGAAGCCACATTCTTTGTCTTGTTGCTAAGTCAACGTTCTCCAATAGCCCAGGTAAATGGACCCTTAACAACTCGAAGCAAGTGTGTCTGTCATCGTTTCCGTAAAAAAAGTAGGTTCCAATCAAATAGCCATTCACTATTCCGCAGCACACCATAACACTCCATCGATTTTGATGATCCATCGGTCTGTACCAGTGAGGATTTTCGTCCGATCAATAATGACAGTTATCTCTATTGAGCTGTCCGTGACTGTAGAATTTACTTTTATCTGAGAAAAGTACATATCGGAAGAAACTAAGATCATTCTGTACCATTTGCAAAGCCCATTGACAAAAATTAATACGCGCTAAAATATGATAGGGCTTCAAGGCTTGCGTTAGAGTAATGTGGTAAGCAGGATAGTTCAGAGATCTTAAATTTCTTGATACTGTACTTTGTGCTATGCCTATCTCTCTTTCAATTTCTCGAGTACTGATTTATGAATCAACATGAACAGCTGCTAGAACAGTTACAGCTCGTGCATCTTTTTGTTGTACTCATAATGTTGGCTATCACAAACAAGAATCCCATTACGAGCTCTTTCAGTCAAAGTACTTATTGTTACATTAGTAGGATGCCTTCTGTCTAGAAACTGTTCAGCTAAAGTCTTGATGCAGTGGCGTAGTTAACGTGATATTTCCCTGAAATTAGTATCATATTAACGATTTCACTAGGTAAGTAATCAGCCATATCGCGAAATTTCTTTGGAAACTACTATCAAAATATCACAAAAATTGACAATACCTAATTTTTTTTCCAATTTTCAATGATTCAAATTACGAATATGAAATCGGCAGCATTTAGAATTTTGAAATAATAAATTTTTATTTAATTTTTTTGCTATATTACTTGCTCTATTTGATAATGTTTTTCCGCTTCTCAGTATCTGTTTCCCAATTTAATAAATAATTGGCCTACATTTTAAGGTAAAATATTTTGTCTGTTTTTCACCCGCTACGTCTTAATTGTTTTATACCTCCTCTTTTACTATTTTCAACCTGTTTAGTTTTTTTACCCATTTACTTAATTCTGTGTTTCTATTCCTTCTATGTCTACTAAATCCTTGTTTAATGTTTCTGTTGGTTCTAATTGCCTTCCAAAATTGAGAAATGCTGGTGTAAACCCTGTTGATGAATATTTTCTGGTATTTAGCGAAAATTGTAGATCGTCCAAATTTTCGTTCCATTCTTTGTGGTGCCATGATTCTGTTTACAAATTCCTTACCGATATCGGTAAAAAAAATTCTTGGTGTTCACCTTTCAGATATAATTTTCCTATGAAATCTATTTTCTATTCTTGTTGATAATGTATTTTTTATTGGGATTATTTCCACTCTTTTGGTGAAAATAGTCGAAAAGTCGAAACATATCGGAATAATCACTTTCAAAGGATGCACTAACCTTTGTTTGGGTCTACTTACAGAAGATGCTCCAAGTGATGACCCTTGACTTGTAAACATTTGTTAATTCGCTGATGAAAAGACCGTATAACTGCAGCCAACATTTGTGGTGTAATTTCGGTACATGCTCGGCGTATACTTTCTTTCATGTCGTCAATCGTGGTAGGTACTACCGCCATTACGAGTTCTTTGACAAAACCCCATAAAAAGTAATCTGGTGATGTTAAATCTGGCGAAAGAGGTGACAAAGATACAAATCTGCCTCGTCCTATCCACTCATCGTCAAAAATCTCATTCATCACTTGTCTTGAACACAGAGCATAATGGGGTGGTGCACCGTCGTGTTGCATCCACATGTTCATGCGAACATGCAAGGGCACGTCTTCCATTAATTGAGGCAGTACGTTTTGCAGAAAGTTTGCGTAAACTTGCCCAATCAAGCAACCTTAAAAAAATATGGACCAATGACATGATCGCCGACAATGCCGCACCAACAATTAACGGACCACGGATGTTGAAATGGTACAGTTCTCATCCATCGTGGATTCTCATTTGCCCCATAATGCATATTATGCCTATTCACATTTCCCGTATTTGCGAAGTTAGCTTCATCAGAAAAAAGCACATGACTTAAAAAGGAGACATCTGTGCTCATTTTTCTACGAATCCAATTACAGAAATTGACGCGATTAAGGAAATCATTGCCGTTCGAATCCTGATGTAATGACATGCGATACGGATGGAACTTGTGTTGATGTAAGATTCTTAATACAGATCGCTGACTAATTCCACTCTTTTTTTCCAGTTGCCTGCTGCTCACATGTGGATTTAGTGCAGCAAAAGCTAAGATAGCAGCGCATTATTTTCATTAACAATTGGTCGACGTTACACTCGTGTTTGTTTCACTGTACCGAAGCGACAGAAACGGTCAGCTAATCGCTTAAAAGCCATGTGCGATTTTTGTTGCCTATCCGGATAGCGAGCCACATACAAATCTTACATTAGAAGGTAATGCGTGACTAACTGATATGACAACAGAAAATGCTTACATTCTGCCGATGTCAACAATACCGTATCGTTGTGCATTATCATGGGTATCGTAAGAAATGAAAATGAGTTTTCGACTATTTTCATACTTTGCGTGACTAGACTGACCTTATGTTGTAGGTCGCTAAATTCGTCTTAAAATCGGTAATAATGTAATGTAATAATCAAAACTATCGCCCTTTAACACTTTATGTGCCTCACCCTGTATACTTATTTCTTGATTTTGATCTCGGCAGTGGGCTTAGTATGGTTCTTCGATTTTTCTTTTTTCCACTATTCCTACTGGATTATTAATCTTATGTTTAGTTCTCTGGAATGTGTCGTATTCTTTTACATATTTTAATGTTTTGGAGTACATCTCTGGTCATAAATAATTTCCTGCGATTCTTGCATATGTTTTTTCCATGCCTAAGTATCCTGCTTGTTTATTATCGTGATTTTATTTTAATACTTGGTTTCTTAATTCTTTTGCCAGTTTTAACTTCCAGGGGTTATTATCCAGGTTTAAACTGCATTCTAACGGATCTTGTTTCGAAAAATACAGCTGGTAATCTCTTACTCGCCAGTTTGAATTTTTCCATCGTTTGATTTTTATTTACAATTGGTGCTTGTACAATTCATCTTCGATTTCGTCCAGATTTTCTTTTCCTTTTTCTGATACTATTGATAACGTACTTGTTATTGCATTTAATTTTTTGCTTGTTTTTGCTTGTTTTTGATAGAGCATAATTCAAAAAGCCTTTTCTGTATATGATTTCGTAATCATATTCCATCAGTTCTAGTGCCAATCTTGTCAATTGTCCGGTTGGATTTTCAAAATTATGCAGTCACTTCGATAGAGTAGCCTACTAAATAAGGTCTGAACTTGCGTATTGCCCATACTACTGCTAGGCATTCCTTTTTCGAGGTTGAGTATTTTTTCTCTGCCTTGTTGAGGCTTCTGGTTGCGAATATTGCGGTTATTGTTATTTATTTTCCTTAACGCCTGTTCTTGTATGTCTCATTTCTATTTTACTTTTTTTCTCAATAGTATTTGCAGGGATTCTATTATTTCGGAAAACTTTGGTATGAATCTTCTGTACCACGATGTCATTCCTATGATTCTTTGCAGTTACTTAACGTTTTTTGGCGTTGGGAATTCCAGTATAGGTTTTATTTTATCTTCGTCTATTTTTAGTCCTTTTTCATCCACTACGACTCCTAAGTATTTCACTTCTGAACATCCGAATTTAAATTTTCCCAAACTAATTTTTAACTTTGCTTTATTTATTTTTTCTAAAACTGATTCTAGGTATTTTAAGTGTTCCTTAAAATTTTTCGTGATTACGATTATGTCATCGAGTCAGGAAAATACATTGGGTTTTAAGTTTGGTGTTACTAGTTTGTCCATTAACGGCTGGAATGGAGCAGGGGCGTTTGTTAACCCAAATGACTTTGTCTTAAATTGATACATACATTCCGTTTCCTAGTATTATAAACGCTTTTATTTTTCTAGATTCTTCTTCTAGTGGTATTTGATGGTATGCTGAACGGAGATCAATTTTTGATGTGGATTTTGCTGACCTTAATGCATCAAAATTTCTGCCATAATTGGTATTGGGTATAAATCCTTTTTCGCTATTTCATTCACCTTTCAAAAAAACAGAACCTATATTTCCCATTTTGTTTTTTAATCATAACTACCGGATTCGACCAGTCACTCTTTGATGTCTCGATCACGTCTTCTTCTAGAATTTCATCTACTTCTTCATATATTTACTCTTTTATTTTGGGTAAGACGTAATAATATCTTTCTTCAATTGGCTCGTGGCATTGCACGTTTATTTTGTGTTTTGTCACATGTGTGGGTTCTAATTTTATTCCTGTCCTTTTTACTTCTATTTCAATTAATTTTCTCAGTTGTTGTCCTTCGGATTTATGCAATTCTATTACTCCCTCGCAAGTTTCGTCTTTTACTTTGTCGAACGCCTTTTTATTTTCTTAACCCTTTCTAATATTGTTTTTAACTATCGCGTTGTTTTTTAATTTAACACAATGTGCCTGTTTCATCTTTTCTAATTTTTCGCCGATGATTTTTTATTTTCTGTTTCTTCGCTTTCTCCACTTTTGGTAGGGTATGGTTAGTTGGGGTGATAGTGGGTATTTCTCCACATTGTAAGTTGTCCACTGCTTTCTCTTCTCGATTTCGCAACTTAATTTCATTTCCCACTCTCATTCTTCCTTCTTGACTATCCTTTTTTGGTTCTCTTTCCTTTTCATCTTCGTTCCATTTCATCTTCGTTCCATTTCACTCTGTTCTCCTTTGGGTTTGATTTCTAATATTACAAAATAGTTAAATCTTTTTCTATATATTTCTTCAGTTAGTTCACTATCCTTTTTAATGATGACAAATCTATATTTGTCAGCATTCTAACATGTTGAGCATAAATCTCGAAACTGAGTGTATGTCATATCAGTATTTACGTGATCTTTATATACATGGGGAATAATTTCTCAAGTGATAGTATCCAAAAAACGAAGTGGTCCGATCGGGCTTAAAGTTTGGCTGATTAGTCTTATTTGATAGTACTTTCTACAAAAAAGTCTTTCGTTTTGACAGATATTTGCTGAAATAGGGGGGTGCAATTTTCAGACTTTTGATGAGAAGCTTCTCCTTCGAATGAATATAACTTATTTCTTTTTGCATAAGGAAAAATTTTACTTTATATGTTTTCTTCAGTCTTTTTCGTGGTCTTTCAACTGGTTGTAACCATTTTTGAAAAAAATCAAAATTTGACCTCCATTGTCAAAAACTAAAAATAAATTTGACTTTTTCTCAAATTTGGACTTATTTTTTTTTAAAATCATTTAGTTAAAAAGCTGAAATTTTTTCCTATAAAATAGCAAACTTTTAAGATGGCGTATTTTTTGGTTTTCGAGCAATTGTGTAATGAATAACCGGATGCTCCGCCGGAGCTGAGACCGCGCAAACGTTCGCTACTGTTTTGACGCCGGGGAACCCGTGGAACACCCTCAAGCTAATTCTTTACATTACATAATATCATACGCGGTTATTGTAACTGCTCTCTGCATTTACAGAGCTGGGAGCTGGGTTCATAAGTTACAGGTTACAAGTTACAGTTTTTTGGGGTGCTATCACTTGAGAAATTATTCCCCACATTTTTGAGATTCCGTTTATCTTGCCTAACAGAACTAATAAATTTTAATTATCACGCACTAAATGTTTAGAAATTCTAGCATGCGTCCCACACAAGTAGAAGCAATCAACGTTCACATATCTATCTATGCAAAAAAAAGCTCTTACATAATGTTGTTTGCCAGATGCAATATCATCAAATATATAGACAGAATTTGGTTTAGCTTGCTCAGGTGAAACGAAAGGGTGATCAATTTAGAGGTATAGGTTTTTAACTTAAAATAAAGCAACAAAAATTCAAATCGATAGGGCAATCTTTTTTATTTTTGTGTAGAACCACTCACGACATTTATTTTTTAAAGATAACCCCTTTCAAATTTTGGCCGCAACTGTGCTTTAATTCGTCCATCCGTAAACACCAATTTTGAATGACTCGCTCAAGGACTTCGGTCGGTATCTCGCTAATAACTTCAGTAATGTTGGCTTCCAAAGCCTCAATAGTAGCTGGTTTATCCACAAAACATTTAGACTTTACATACCCCCACAAATAAAAGTCCAAAGGTGTGATATCACACGATCTTGGAGGCCAATCCACCGGTCCGAGACGAGAGATAAATTGCTCATCGAAACGACTACGTAGTAAATCCATTGTTTCACGGTCTGTATGACATGTAGCGCCGTTTTGTTGGAACGAAATGTCGTGGAGATTACGGGTTTCAATTTCCGGCATCAAAAATCGCCCATGTAGTGCCATAAGATAGGCCAAGTTGTTGAGATCGGCGCCGAATCGATTCTTCCGTGTCTTCGGCAAAACTCTCATTTACAGCCGCAATATTCTCTACAGTTCGGGCTGTACGTGGTCTAATCGGTCAAGTATCATCCAATAATGTTGAATTATTCTCGATTTTGCCGATGGTATGCCGAATAGTGCGTTCGGTAGGACGATTATGTACTCCATAAATTGGCCTGAGCGCGCGATAAACACTTTTCACAGAGCGTTCATTTTCATAATATAATTGTACGATTTGTAAACGTTGTTGAGGCGTAAGTCTTTCCATGATGAAATGTCAATAAAAACTGAATAAAATTGTGTATTTAGTTTGACAGTAGTCACGCGTGACATGTCAATAAAACCCTATTGGAAAAAGTACCTCCAATTTGATCACACTTTACTTCCTCATGCTCACTGAATGAAAAATATTCAACTCCATGTACATCATTCAATTCTTTTCCCAAAAATATATACGACGGTTAAAGATATTTTGAATAAAAGTAGATATTATTAAATCCAATTTCTTTCGGATGCAAAATTAGAGAGAGTAATACATTTGTTTCACCACAACTGGATTGACTACAAAAAGCTGATTTATTACTGTCTAAGAGCAGACTGCCATGTCGCTTCACCGTCTGCTCTTGCTGATGTGGAACCAACGATTCCAGATTCACGATTGGCAGCTTATAAGGTTGTGTTTTGAATCGCATCACAAAACAGACTGCTGTAAAATCCATAAATATAGTGCTTATATAGGCTGTAGCTATTACGGGCGGTCCAAAGCGTGCCATATTTTTTGGAAAATGTTTTTATTAATGTGCAAAATCTAATTTATAGAATATCGATTGCTTTTAAAAGTGAATTAAATGCACACTTTTGAGCGTTCGTAATCTGATTGCATTCCAATGGCTAATGCAACTCAGCATTTCTGGCCATACGAGCTGGTCTTACGACGTACAGTAATTCCTAAATTAACTTTTCCAGTTATTTAAATACGTTCAATTAATAAAACTTTTAAAGGGAAGAAGAGTTCACCCTTATGTTTTTCAGGTGCATTAATGTTTTATAAATTAGATTAATTGATAGCGAGACTGCATAGGCACTCGATCGCTATAATCGAAATATCTAGTACACGTACACCCATGCACTGTTTGCCGCCACGGCTTACTGCCGTTTGTCAATTCCTCCTTCCGTTCGCCTATACACATGCCTATTATACTGGTCTCTTTTAGAAAATCTCGATGCGCTCTGCTGTGCATCGCGAGACTAGCATTCATCTCATAATTGCATCTCCTCCTCATACACATATCCTTGCTCAAATGCTTTAGCCAGCTGATCTCCTGCCACGAAAGCCACGTGCTTTTTTTTACTAAAATCCAAGGCTTACCTGAATACTTAAATAATTATGTTAAAGCTTTAATCCACCTAAAGATTATAAGCCTAGACTAATTAAATATATATATTTCGATTTACTCTGAAATATACTATAAAATAAAATTGTTTCCATAATTTGATGACCATGCATCAAATACCAAAAATTGATGAGCCCATTTCTTTTCTCACGATACGTTTAGGAAGAGGGGAAAAATAATTGCATTCTAAAAATCAGCAAATGGCGCAATAACCATATCAGCATTTGTGCAAATTCCTAAATACCCCCTGCCATTATTACCTCTGTCCAATCATTAATTCCTTAATCATCAAAAAACCCTACCATGCTCACCTCGCGATGATCTAGTAAAACGGATCAAGGCAAAGTCAAATTCGCAGTCTTCTGAGTGTCTTGACCGGATTCAGACCTTAGAATAATAAAGAAAACATTTTTTCTTTTATCCTTTTCCAAAATAAAACGGCATAAAGGTGCGCGCAATCGCAGAAAAATTAATATGACTGAATCTTAAAAGTCGTAAGTTAAATGATAAGTTTAAGTAGGACATTGTCCTAAAAATTTTGTGATTATAAAACCTTTTATAATAAATTATTAAAATTGGGAATTTCAAGCTTAAACTTAATTCTGGTGATTTACTTGTCTGTGGGTATAGCCTCCGCAGTCAGAGGAGAGGGCAATCACGATCCCAATAAATAAACAAATTTTGATTTATTTAATTTTTATTTTCTAAATTGAAATTTGGCAGTTTGGAGCCTCAGCCGAATGAGTATTTAAATTTGATATTTTAATTTAATATTTCAAGGTTAATTATTCGTACGTAACAAACTGATGGTGGCAGCGGTGGGATTTTTGTCTCCGCTGTACCCAGCCACGTTACACGTTGCGGAGTCACACTCACTAGCCACTTGCAACTGCTTATATTATTTCTGATTTGAATAGTTTCTGTTTTTTATTGGTCTGTCAAATTTCTTGTTTTAAATTAACTCCCCTTTCCAAAAATAAAATCCTTTTTATTTCCTGAAATTGTGTTCTCGAGAATTCCCCTTTATGCTCTTCAGCAGAAGGTAAATTCTTAAATTTAGGCTTCTATGCTCTTTAGCAGAAAGAATAAGTTTCGAACAACAATTTTATTCCATCTTTATTCCAATTTTCTTTCATGAGGAACTTACACTTATGCTCTGTAGCAGAGTGTCAACTCCAGAATTAAGTCTTTTATGCTCTTTAGCAGAGAGCATCAATTCGAAAGAGAAAATTATTTTTTAATCCCAAATTGTGTTCTCGAGAATTCCCCTTTGTGGTCTTCAGCAGAAGGTAAATTCTTAAATTTAGGCTTCTATGCTCTTTAGCAGAAAGAATAAGTTTCGAACAACAATTTTATTCCATCTTTATTCCAATTTTTTTTCATTAGGAACTTACACTTATGCTCTGTAGCAGAGTGTCAACTCCAGAATTAAGTCTTTTATGCTCTTTAGCAGAAAGTTTAAGTTTAATGAAAAATTCTTTACATTTCGTCATGTCACAACCTACCCCTAATAGAGATTGTAAACGCAAACCAAAGTCTCGAGCAGGAAGGCAGGTCAGACAAAGAACTATTCAGCAATTAGAAGAATTAAAATCAATTTCTAACAATTTTGAGGAATCCGTTCCTACTGTCGCACCCGAGACTCCAACCCAAATTTCCAACCCTCAGGAATTCAAAATTGAGCAAATAAATAATTTCGACGAGTTTTCATTCTTTTTTTGAAAATCTACTTGATAAGGCGGAAAATGACTTAAGGAAATTTCAGCAGGCAAAACAAGAGTCTCAAAGAGCGTCCACTTCCAAATAATAAGCTTGTTTACCTCTCTATTCTTGACAGACGTATATTGCACATTTCTTTTGACTTATTTACTATACTCCATCATTAATCTCAGCCCAACAATAAATATTTGTTGTCAGGATTTCCAAATTTGTCTTAAAAATTACATACCGGCGGAAGGAGAATAATATAACAGAGTTTCGATTGAATTATTAATTCAATTAAAATTCTATTGGTTCTCTCGCTCTGAAGCACGTACTTTGAGTCACATACTCTGTTGTCACCGTTGATCGACTGAATTGATTATTCCCCTTTTTCCATAAAATAAGGAGAGAAACATTCAAATCAGAATCTTCTTTTTGGTTTGAATCTTTTTAAAACTTCGTCCCCTCTGTGGTACGTACGTTGAGACGTAGGCTCTGTTGGCCACGACGAGAGGTCGAATACTCCTTGTTCTATGTCCTGTCAAAAGAATCATACTCTTCAGGAACCTCTCAAAAGAAAAAGCGTTCCGGGAGAAAAAACCTGTACACTCCCACCCAACCAACAATTTATCGAAACCTAGTATTCCGTGTTAAGATAAATATTCCTGTGTGTGCAGTTTTATCCGTTCGACGGACTGAAGTACCAGCACCGGAAATCGTGCTAAGAATCCCTCAGGCCACAGTAATAGATCTAGAAATCAAGCTCTTATAGCTCTAAATCAAGCAAATCTCTCTTATAGAGAAGAGAATCATCCCTCACGTGAAATCAACCAAATTCCTATTGGAAGGGCCCTAAATGGGAACATTTCCGAGAACGAAATTTCTAGCACTGACATTATCGTATCAGACTCAGAATCAGAAAGATGATTCGGTAGGGAGGTTCGAGCATATTTGAATACTCAGTTCCCTTATAGGTGGATTGGAAGAAGGGGTGAGATCGAGTGGCCTGCTAGATCTCCTGATCTGACGCCTCTCGACTATTTTCTTTGGGGTTATTTAAAGAGCAAAGTATACTCAACGCAATCCCAAAGCTTAGACGAATTGCAGAATCGGATTCTGCAAGAGGCTACTTTGATTGATAGGGAGATAATTCGTAATGCTGTAACTCATTTTTACAATCGCATAGCTTTTTGTCAAGAAGCTCAAGGTTTTCATTTCGAGCATCTTCACTGAAGCGTGAGAGGCAAGGGGACTCACGCTAATCAAGCATCCCGAAACGTGAGAGGCGGTGGGACTCATGATAATCAAGCACCCCGAAACGTGAAAGGCAAGGGGACTCATGCTAATCAAGCACCCCGAAACGTGAGAGGCAAGGGGACTCATGCTAATCAAGCACCCCAAAGGGAACAGAATTTACTACATCCACGTCGTTGTTCCTGGGTGATGCTAAACATAAACGTAAACTGCTTGGAAAAAACCTTGAAAAAACCTTGAAGAGCATCACCAGGATCAACACAGAGCTCACCAATGAATTTCTCGTTGAAATTTACTTCAGAAATTACACTGACCTCTTGGAAAACTTTGTTAATTTCAAATAACCTTTAACTGACCTGGAACGTTACAATTGACCTAACTTGGGTACGTACTTAAACACAAAACCTATTTAAAAATAATTATTTACAGCCTTTTAAAAATGTACGTCGAATTTTCCGAACCCTCTGCACGTTTTAAAATGTTAAATGACAATCGAACCCTTAATTTTAGGGAGCCAATCGGTAACAACCATGAAGAATCCACCACTGAAGTATACCCGAGTATCACTAATTCGTTATCCGGACCCAACCCTAATATCGCGCCTCCTAATCAATCAATGAATTTAGATGCTAGTGCTGCTATGACCTCGGTATTAGAGTGCATGACTCTTCAATAGAGCACCTATCACATACTACAATTTGACGGTAAAAATCCTTCACTGAAGGAATTTTTGCAGGACATCGCAAACGGCGCAGTACACATCACGGAATCTACGGAACCTGGTTTCATAAAAGTTGTTTTAAGTAAAATTAAAGGTGTCGCGCGAGAAAGCGTTAGGGACAAAAGATTTAATCGGGTAAACGACCTAATGGCACATTTAAAAAAACGTTTCGCCCCCTCGAAGAAATATCAATGGTACTTCGAGTCTATCGTGAACTTACGGATGAAACAAACGAAAACGTCATCTTATGACACCATGCGGCAAAACAAGAAAATCCCAGAACGCGCGCAATCACCTAGCCCTTATACCAGACAGATGGTTAAACCAGATAAGGCAGAAAGGACAAAAGGCGAGGTTGCACCAGAAGTCCCCAACCCGCGCAATCCAACACCTCCACATCAAACATTTCATCAATACCCGCCACAGTATCCTTCATACCCACCACAATTCCCCTACTCTTATCCCCCACCATAACCTCCAACCTAAAAATACCCCTACTCATACCCACCCCTTCCACCTATGCCGCAATACCCATCTGAACCCCCGAATAGAAACGGACCCGGGAGTTATCAACCATGGCGCGGGTATAGTAGGCCGCCAGGAACCACGACACCTACTAGTTCAACTTCACCAGGGCCTCCGGAGAATTTAAACTCCCAACAGGTTCGTCGCTCGGACGTGGCAACGAACCAACCTCACCGAGAGCGTCCCAAGATAGTCCACTTCCAAGACAGCTCAGTAGGATCTTTCGAACAAGATCCAAAACCGATAACTTACCCGTAGTTGAGTTGAGTGCCCCTGAGTTCCGCAACAGCAAGGCTAGTTTTCTCGTGGACCCAGGTTCGGACGTTAATTTAATCAAACTGAGAACCTTGCGTCAAGAACTAATTCTTGACCCGAAAGGATCAATGCCGATCACCGGTATAACGAACCACCCCGTAATCACGATAGGCAACATCAACCTTTCGATACTAAACACCCTAGTGGAATTCCATGCCGTGGAAAATAGTATCCCCATTTCACCAGATGGAATTCTAGGGAGACTCTATTTAAGGCAAGATTAAGGAAGAGCTAACCATCTGATATATCAATTACATCCACTTCCAGTGCTCCAGGACATCTTAGGAAACAACTCCAGGAAGGCACATATTCTACCTAAATTCTCCCACATCGCCGTAGAAGAATCACGGAGGACTTATGTTCTAATGAACCACCGGGATGTTGCGGCATGTACCGAACTACCAGCTTATAAGATTTGTAAAGGAAATTCAGAACTTGTGAAGCAGAACTTCTGCTGAATCCATCACTATCCACCTTTTAAATTTGTAACGTTCAAGTGACATATGAAGCCAGCTTGATTGGAGTTTAATAGAAAGGAAGGTCCACGGATCCTACCTCGGACTAGGCCTTATATCTATTGGACTACTTATATACATCCTTTTCCCCAGGATTTCAAAACTAATGATCAACTGCTATCAACGACACTCACCAGGGACGAGAGCTGATCAATGTGTCGACTTCAGTACCATTAACATCAAGGAAGAACAAGAACCAACCCCCGCACGGAACTCTCTGCTACAAACAACTACGGAAACAGGTATTTCCACCCGCGCAGTCACACCTGCTGCACCACCAAGGAAACGACCAGCGACGGCCTCAGTAATTCAGCTACCATCTCAGACTCTCCAACCAGCATAAGAACCAGATAAAACCATTCATTGAACATGGCCATTAAAAATGGCAATATTTTTTGGAAAATGTTTTTATTAATGTGCAAAATCTAATTTATAGAATATCGATAATCGATTGCTTTTAGAAGTGAATTAAATGCACACTTTTCAGCGTTCGTAACCTGATTGCATTCCAATGGCTAATGCAACTCAGCATTTCTGGCCATACGAGCTGGTCTTGAGACGTACAGTAATTCCTAAATTAACTTTTCCAGTTATTTAAATACTTTAAATTCACAAAACTTTTAAAGGAAAGAAGAGTTCACCCTTATGTTTTTCAGGTGCATTAATGTTTTATAAACTAGACCAATTGATAGCGAGACTGCATAGGCACTCGATCGCTATAATCAAAAAACGTATGAAATGAGAGAAAAGCAAAGAATGAGTGTAAAGTGAGAGCAATGATATAAAAACTAGGATGAGCGGAGAAAGAATAGAATAGGAAAAAGAATGAGCAATAGCAGACTCGCGGTATCGCAGTATCACCGCGATACTTAAATAATTATGTTAAAGCTTTAATCCACCTAAAGATTATAAGCCTAGACTAATTAAATATATATATTTCGATTTACTCTGAAATATACTAAAAAAATAAAATTGTTTCTATGATTTGATGACCATGCATCAAATACCAAAAATTGATGAGCCCATTTCCTTTCTCACGATAGGTGTAGGAAGAGGGGAAAAATAATTGCATTCTAAAAATCAGCAAATGGTGCAATAACCATATCAGCATTTGTGCAAATTCCTAAATACCCCCTGCCATTATTACCTCTGTCCAATCATCAATTCCTTAATCATCAAAAAATTGATCATTCATCCTCGCGATGAACTAGTAAAACGGATCAAGGCAAAATCAAATTCGCAGTCTTCTGAGTGTCTTGACCGGATTCAGACCTTAGAGCGAGGTTAAAAGCACTCAACCCTTTTCTGGTTAAAAGCCAACCGTTATTTTCTCTTATTAAACCTAACAGAAAGTGGCTATAGTGGTGTCGGTTTGCGTGTGCGCGTATTTGTGCGCGGATTGCAAACTAGAAGGACTATAGTTGCCCCTTTTGGGCAACAATAACAAGAAGAATCATCATCCGCCCATTCCCGGAAATCAGGAGGAAGCTCTCTTTCTCTCTCTCGTTCCAGGAGTGGTAGTCGTAAGTTAAAGGATAAGTGTAAGTAGGACATTGTCCCAAAAATTTTGTAATTATAAAACCTTTTATAATAAATTATTAAAATTCGGAATTTCAAGTTTAAACTTTATTCTGGTGGTTTTCTTATGTGTGGGAATAGCCTCCTCAGTCAGAGAAGAGGGCAATCGCGATCCCAATAAATAAACAAATTTTGATTTATTTTATTTTTATTTTCTAAATTGAAATTTGGCAGTTTGGAGCCGCAACCGAATGATTATTTAAATTTGATATTTTAATTTAATATTTCAAGGTTAATTATTCGTACGTAACAGTAGCACAATCGTATCAGGGCCGGTCAAACTCTGATGGATGAAGTGTCCGTGTAGCTTAGTTCATGTGCACAGTTGTACTCGGTGCTAGTTGTCGCAAGCGGGCGGAGTGGGGCAAGGGGAACTGGCTTCGTATGACTTCCGACATTGTTGTTTACAAGTATTTAACAATTCAGTGTGCTGTTTGTGGGAGTACCACTAAAAAGTGTCGGAAGGAAGTATGCCTATCCATCGGTTTCCAAAGAGAGGAGATGCTGGACAAAGATGGATAGAAGCTTGCGCGAATTTCTACTTGGCGAGGTTAGAATACCGTCAAGTAGTAGAAAGGAAAGTTTTTGTTTGTTATCGACATTTCGATGGAGAATATTTCTATCAGAAATGAAATATTCTTTTCTTTTAAAGTACGGTGCTGTCCCCACGTTGAATTTGCCGCCAGGCAGTCGTATGTCGTGTCAATTATCCGCTTATCCGTGCAGGATTTTGGATCATTTCATTTTTCAAATTAGAAAAGTATTTATTTTATGTATTATATTTTTCTATGTTTTATATGTATTTTTTCTATTTTGATTTGTATTTTATGTGTTGCACATTTTATATCTTGTATTTTTTTGATTAAGCCCTAAAGCGCTATACAAGAATAAAAGTGCTTTGCACTATAAAGCTGCCATATTAATTTAAAGTGCGGGTAGGCGGTGATAGGTCGCGAAAAATCGTGTACGCGAGTGAAGTGTTTGCCTCTGTTTTTCCGGGAGTGCGATTATACAGCTGTTCGGTTGACAGCTCGGTCGATTTTAATTAATTTTCAATTAAAATCACGATCGAAAAATATCCTAAATAGTCTCATTAAATAGTAAAACTATTTATGAGACTATTCCAAAAATTTGGACGATAAGGAGTAACCTGAAATTGCGTACACAGTACACGACGCCTGACCGCCTTCGGTAATCCTCGTGATATCTCGGCTCGACTCGCGTGACGCGGTCTCAGCCTGCTGGCTGACAGCCTTCCGCAGTTCTCGCCATCTTACCTCGCTCGACGGCTCGACAAACTTCGTACGTTTTCGCTCGCGATCGTGCTTCGCGGGAACCGACGCTATTACGGAGCGGTGAATTTTAGTTTTCGCCATCTTGGCTTCTTGCCTTGACTCGTCGATGCGCACGTGAACTTCGTGACTGCGCTCGGCCAGTTTCGTACTATCGCGGTCCTTTTCTAGTAGCCGAACTGTCACTCGACACCACAGCGCGAGGAAATAAAGAAATAAATTCACGTTTTCGTGATAAATCTCTTAATTTCTTTTGATTACTTAAATTTATCATAATTATATTAATTTAAATAACTAATTTTTATTAATTAATTAAACAATTTTACCTCATTTAAATTATTATTACTAGCTCGATAATGGATACGAATGCAACCGAATCGTGGGTGTACACACTGGGTGAAACGGAACTGCGAAGACTCGCGAATGCATTTAATATAAATGCAGCGGGGGTGGTCCCAATTGTAAGAGACCGAGTAGTTCGCTATATTAAAAAGAGAGCGGGCGACACAAATATACCGTGGGAAGAAGAAGACACACCAGACGCGTCACAATAACAAATACGCGATGATCAGACGGTATCTTGAAAACCGTCTGATCTATCGAACATTTTAGGCACGACTGCGTTTGACACCCACGCCCACGCTACCTCCACCGCGACGACCACGTCGACAATAACGACCTGCGCAGGCGCGTCATATGCACCGTATTCGCAGGCGTACACCGCAGCCTACCCAGGACCCGTTGCATCGCATTTCGAAAATGCATCCAGGTTCGTACCTGTCGCGCACCAGGCCCCGAGCACTACGATTTCAAGCAATTTAACGACGGAATCACCGCATTTTGTCCCACGTCGCGTTATACCCTTTGTCGCGCAACAAAGTTTCGACTACATGGGGATATCAACCCCTAATATCCACAGTAATTTTAACCCCTATGCGCCGCACAATAACGCAGGCGCAAATGTGTATAATTCGACGCGAATTCCGCCAATAACATCAGATGAAGAGCAAAATTTTAATTCCGCGCCTACCAACCCTGATAATCATAATTCGCGAGGTACCAACACTCGTGTTGAATTAAATAGGGACGTCGGTAAAGTAGTGCGCCAATGGAATTTAAAATTCAATGGCTCATCAAAAGCAAGCGCGGAAGATTTTCTAACGCGAGTAGACGAGTGCAGAATTTTTTCTCCACTCTCGGATATTGAATTAATTAGCGCACTACCATTGCTGCTGACAGGTGTCGCTTCACAATGGTATGGGCTGAAGAAGTCGCAATGGACATCATGGTCCACATTTAGAACAGCCTTCAGAAGTCGATTTGGCGACGATAATATTGACCGCCGCGTAAGAGACCAAATCCGCGCGCGCACTCAAGGCGTGAAAGAAAAAATCGAAGACTATCTAACTTGCCTGTTAGGCTTATACGACAAGTTAGACGGTCCATACTCGGTCGAAGAGCAACTTGATAATGCTCACAGGGGGTGTGATGGACGAGATGGACAAACTAATTGAACAAAAATTAGTTGAGCCGTCTGATAGTGCTTGGTCCTCACCGGTTGTAATGGCAAGGAAGTCGAATGGCACTTATCGTCTGTGCATCGACTTCAGGGAAATAAATCGAGTCACTAAGGAGGACGCTTATCCTCTTCCGCCAATGACAAACATCCTGGATAAACTTCAGAAAGCTAATTATATTAGCACAATTGACCTGGACCAGGCTTTCCATCAGGTACCATTAGATGAGAAGAGTAAGGAACTCACCGCGTTCACGGTACCAGGGCGCGGTCTTTTCCAATTTACTCGCATGTCTTTTGGACTTACCAACGCCCCTGCGACGTTCCAGCGTCTAATTGACAAAGTCATTGGCCCGGAATTGGAACCTCACGCGTTTGCCTATTTAGACGACGTCATAATAGTGAACGAAACCTTCGAAGATCACCTCAAATGGTTAAAAGAGGTATTAGATCGACTCGCTGCTGCTGGTCTCTCAGTAAACCCCGAAAAATGCCTATTCTTCCGAAGCGAGATCAGGTACCTTGGGTTCCTCATTAACAACGAGGGCGTCAAGGTTGATCCAAGCAAGCTGGCCCCTATTTTGGACTTGCCAGCGCCGCGAAACATCCGCAAACTTCGGAGTTTTCTAGGTTCGGCAGGTTGGTATCGGCGCTTTATACCAAACTTCGTGACAGTAGCAGAGCCCCTTTTCCGACTGTTAAAGGAAGCGCAGCCCTTTGATTGGCAGGCAGAGCAGGAAGCTGCATTTGAGGCAATTAAAACTGCCTTAACTACGGCGCCAGTAGTTGCTCGCCCAGACTTCGCGCATCCGTTCACTCTACAAAAAGATTCAAGCTCCACTGGAGTTGGAGCCGTCCTGACCCAGACGATAGAAGGCGTAGAGCGCGTAATCGCCTACGCCGGCCGGTCCCTGTCAGCCGCCGAGCGTAACTACTGGGTGACTGAGAAGGAGTGCTTGGCCGTCGTGTGGGCAATTAGAAACGCGAATGGCGCGACCATAACCAAGGCATTTAAAGACCTGGTTATAACTCGCTGGGGTACGCCAAAGTATTTATTCACGGACAACGGCACCGAATTTTGTAACAAGATCGTAGACCAGATCTGTCAGGAGTACGCGATTAAGCGCGTTAAGACGCCGCCATACCACCCCCAAGCAAACCCGGTCGAACGAATCAACCGAGTATTAAAGACGATGATAATTTCGTTTATCAAGGAGACGCAGCGTAAATGGGACGTCCACCTAAACGACTTCCGCTTCGCGTTTAACACCGCGTATCATTCGTCTTTAAAAACCTCGCCCTCGTTTTTAAATTTCGGCCGAGATCCACTGCCCCAGGGCACTCTTCATGAAAAACTCGAGCCGGTTTCGTCAGAACCCCCTCGTCCCGGGAATGTCGACACCTGGTCCGAAAAAGTCAAAAGGCTCGAAGCCTTGAGAGACCTCATGAAGAGACATTTAGATGCTGCCCATAATAAGCAGGCGCACGCGTATAATCTCCGAGTACGTCCGCGCACCTACCAAGTCGGTGACCGCGTCCTTCGGCGAGACCGTACGCTTTCTTCCGCGAATAAAGGGATAACGCTCATTTGACGGCGTATTCACGGTATCGAGTGTGATCTCGCGGACAATTTACGAACTCGTGAATGATAGAGGCGAATCGGTCGGCCGCGCGGACACCAAAGACCTCAAGCCGTATTTAGAGGACGCTGTCTCTGAGTAGCGTCCTCGGACAACCTACAGTCGTTTTAATCTAGGTGGTGGCCATATTGTCCAAGGGGAATTGTTCGTCCTTGTCCGTCCATGTGAGTCGAACGTTGTTATTGTTGTCCTGCATGCATGCATAAGTGGCCAGATAATCGGCTGATTTCCTTTTATTATCTCGCCCACAGCCAACGGACGACTTCAGCGGTGTCTTCGCCCCCAGTGACGAGGGGATTATGGATTAAATCACCGACCCGGTGACCGGGGCGCTACGGGTGGTCGTGGTCGATCCCTTATACTGGTTCCGGCCCCGGCCGGTCGTGATTCTCCGGGACATCTGGGTGCACTCGGGGCTCCCATGGTGGAACGAGGCAGTGTGCCAGCCGGAGCCCGCTTATCTCGTGGAAAGCAGCCCAGAGGATCAACTCATCAGGTGTCTATCCGCCTTCCAGGACGAGATCCTGGATTGGCCACCTCTTTCAGAGGAAGAGCCGCCATTAAGGAGCCAGGAGGAGCCGGAGGAGGCCCAGCCAACCCCAAGGAGACGACACCGTGGGCGGAGGGCCGGACGGCGGGTCTGCGAACGCCGCGAAGCGGCACTCCTACGACGCTGGCGCCCTATCTAGGCGCCACTAGTGGATTCCCTGTTATTTTTTTCTTTCTTTTCTTTTGTACAGGGTGCATGGCCCATAGGCGCAAGGCGCCATATTAAACCTGTGAATTTTGGGTATATGGAGAGTTCGATTCCTTGGCCTATCCCTAGAACCTGTAAGATAGTAGCTCTTAAGCTAGTTAATAAGGCCCGCTCTCGGCATCGCAAACAGCGAACTGCCGCGTATTTATTTATTTTTTTTTCTCTTCTTTTCTATTTTTCTTATAGGCTTACGCCTTTTTGGTATTCCTAGCTTGTAAGTTGCAATAGTTTTGGCGCATTGAAGCACGCTCTCAGACAGCCTGGGCCGCGGGGTTGCATCTCCATTTTTTTGATTTTCTAGACCTAATAATTGGTCAGTTGGCCCGGAGTGTGGTCTTGGAGACTTGGGGGGATCGTTTCCGGTCTGGCCGGGGGGTGTTGTAACGTGGTAAATTACGTTAACTTTTTTTACCTCGACCGGCAACGACAGGATCGAGCCCAAGCCACCTTTTGATTAAAACTCAACACTGTCAGGGATAGTCTGAGAGCTGCTCATAAAATTCTTTTATTTTTTTATTATTTTTCTGGCCGTTTTCTTTTTTATTTGTTTCATTGAAAAACACCAGCTTGAAAGGCGCCGCCAAGGAGATCGCTGTATTACCATCGCACGCAGAGGGGTTCACAGGCAAGCCACAGAGGGCATCACCCAGCAGACATGGCATCTGAAACGACCACGTGCTGCAGCCCATGGTTTCCAACACCGTCGCACCATTATTATTATAATTAATATAGAGAGGGCATGACGGGTTGGAACAATTAGAAATTGTATTATATATTGTATATTAACCTTGTCTATTTGTAACTGCTGTGTTGGGCAGTACAAACTCAACGTAGTTTAAACGCACCCCTCTACGTTTTAAGCCAATGGGGCAAGCTGACCGATAGACGCTTCAGCTCATTGGTTGCCTGGCGCCGTCGTCCTCACAAGACGAGTCGCCCGCGCAAACCTGAGATTCATGCGCGTGCGCTAGCCTTTCCAGCTGATGTAATAAAACTGCGCGACATCTTTGGCGCGCAGCTTTATTCTGTCATTGCAATCTGAGGGGTAAGTAGCCAAGGAAGGAAAATTAATTAGAGTTTTATCCTTTTTAATGGACGCCACCGGGGACTTTGATTTCGACGCAATTAGGCGCGAGATCGCGGCCAGATCCTCGGTAAGTCTTTGAGACTCTATTCCGGGCTGTATTAAAATTATTATTTTCATGAACCGTGGCTCTCAGGCTCTCTCAGAGCTCTGCCCTTTTTTTTGTACCACTAGCCATGTTGGCCAATGATATTTTAATCACTCGCTTTAATGAGTCTTGAGTTTGTATCGAGCCTGGGCCTTGCCCGATAACTGAATAAATTGTAGTTTAGTTTTATTTGCTTAATTTATTTTGTTATTTTATTTGCACAAGAGCTTCTATGTTTAGGTTAAGATTCCTTTCCTAACCTAAAACCTTGCCTGATCCGGACTCCCGAATCCCTAATCACCCTAGCCGGGAACCCTGCTTGGCTTCACCCTTTTTTTTGCATGCTAAGCTTTTATTTTCAGGGTCGTTGCTTTTATAAATATGGCGTCGAGAGACGCCAGGCGCTCATTATTTTAGCCGCCTTAGTAACGCCTTAGTGACGGGTTGCCTAGTCGTATTCTAGATGTATGACATGTGACCTGCTTCTGGGTATGTGATTGGGTCACGCGTTCAATTTGTGGGGCAGGCCGGGAATTTTATCAGCGTCGCGTCTTCCTTCTTCACTTTCGTCCTGCGAGTATTGGTGATAGCTACCACCACGTTGTGTCTCCCGTAATAAATTAAAAGAATTAAAGAGGATTAAGATTGGGAAACCATGGAGGGTGAATTCGTCCTGCGCTATGACTCGGAGCTCGACGATGTAATTCAGGTAGCGTAAGTGGTTTTATTTAACTTTTCCTTTCTGGCAAGTGGCTCGGGATTCCGAGAGAAGAGACATTATTGACTCTAACGCATTGTGGCGTCTGTCACCCAAGCCGAGACCACTTCGCCTCTCTCTTTCTCTCATAGCTTCGCGAGTGCTCTCTCGTATTTTTGTGCCCTTTTTTTTATTGTAAATAACATCATTTTCTCTCGCGATGTTAAAAGCTTAACCTTTCAATTTAACAATGAATAAATTATAGTTCTCTCTGGTGGTGACGCGCGGTAACGTATTGAATTCGCCATATTATCGCGTGGCTTGGAAAAATTCCGAGATTGCTGTCATTTTATTTATGCTTATTGATATTAATATAAATATTCTGGGCTTTAATTAATATTCATTTTGATTTGTATAGAGTTTGTTCACTTTAGTAAATCTTGTGTAGCCTTTTATTTTAATAATTAAATTCTGGAGTCTCACTTATTTACCCGGTAAGCTGTTGTGACTTTGTGGTGACCCCGCCAGGTGATAAGATTATTACTTTTGTTCTGAATAATGAAAAGTTTGTCACTCGAGGAAGTGACTGGCGCCCATCAAATCGCAAAGTAGGTTAAATTTATTTTGCAGTAAAAATTCGAACTGGAGCGAAATTTGTTGGGTTGGCCGGTAATACGATTTGACAGGTTACGGGGAAAACGTGCATCTCAACTAGCAAAACGATTAGCATGAGGTGATCCGAGTATTAATCCATTGAATATTAAGCAGATATGATTCTTGCTGATGAAGCGTGGATAAACGTGTTTTCTGTACGGACGCAGGCATTGGTGAAAGAGCTGCTGCTCTAGCTATAACTCATGTGATAATTACTGGATTTAAAACTCGGGATGGGGTTGAAGAAAAATAAAAAGGAATTTCAAAGAATACGTTTTTGGTTATTTATTTGTACTTCAGGATTGAGAACCTTTTGTTTCATTAAATTTCGAGCAGCAACAGTATCAATAATCATGTGGATTAGACTTTTTAGACCTTCTGTTGATATTTTAATTGATTGATTATTTTGATGTATGTGTCCTCCCTACTATGACCAAAATCCCAGAGTTTTGTTAAATCTGGATAATCTATTTTAATAATTCTCTTCAGTAAATAATGCTCTGGAGCCAATTGCCGGACGGGAAAAGTGAATTAATCCAATAGCCGGACAGTGCTGCACCAATACTCGGACAAGAGAATATTATACTTCGATTGATATGGATTTGATATTTTTTAAGCATAATAAACACTGGGAAATATTTACGGAAACATTTTTTAGGTCTACGCTTATAAAAAAAGATATTGAAAAGATTTTATAAATAGAATTGTTAATGAACTTCATTCTTTTGAGGTCTATTAAATAAGTTTAATTTATTTTGCCAATTTTTTTTCTATGAACTTTGCTTTGCATTTACATAATAAAATATTTATTTAACGCTTTTGCTTCTTCGTTTTTTGCTGAGTTTCTGTTTTATTCTTCTTTCTTTCTTTCCAAAGATTTTTTTTTTTACCTGCTTTTGATTTTTTCTACTAGTGGGCCATAAAGTGGACTTTATTGCCCCGTACGGGGCAAACAAATCCATTTCCTTATCCCATAGTAGAAAAAAAATCGTCTGCAGCACGGGAAAACATTTATTTTACTCGTGTGGTTGTTACCCTCGCTTTGCTCGGGCATCAAACTTCACACTCGCAAAATAAATGTTTTTTTTCCCTAGTTGCACAATATACTATTCCTTTAACGTGTCTTCTCTTTTTTCTTGCTGTTCCTGTTTTTTCTTTAATGCAGCTTCTTTTTTCTCTTTCCGTTCCTGGTTTTTTTTAGTGTAACTTCTTTCTTCACTGTCTTTTCCTGTTTCTTCATCAAAAAACAGTGCAATGTAACGCCGGACACACGTTCGGTTATTAGAAAAAACGAATATACATTGACCTAATAACCGGATTTAAAATATTTAATTAGAGGAAAATGTTTTTGAATTTTAAAAAATACCATGGTTTAAATAAAGCGTTTGACTTTAGTGTAACACGTATTAAAATGACAAATGAAGGTAAATGTAAATTTTATTTGCTTAACAAATTATTGTAATTGTTTCTTGCAAAATTATTATTACTACTTCTTTGACCATTGGAATTATCACATCTTTGGTGGGTAGGATATAAAAAATATTGTTGTTTATTAAGAACTGCTTCTTGAGCTTTACTTAAATGAAAAATTTTTTCAGTTGCATGACCTGGCTTTTTGAAAATTAAACAAACAAATTTTACGTTGCCTGCGGGGCTGGTCGATATATCGACCAGCAGTCAGGTCGGGGACTCTACCTGAGATATCCAGTGCTTTTATGCATAAATTTTGCATTTTATAAGAAGTCTATTTGTACTGAAATTGCCCCGCAGCTAAAAGGTTAATCTGGATTAAGGGATAATCCACACGGCAGTGAGTGCGTAGTACGAAGGATCTTCACAGGTGCAGCTGCGATGAAAGTATTGCTCCCACAAGGTGCGAGAAAGAGATGGAAATATAGTCCGCACAGGTATGCTCCGTAAAGGAAGCGATCTTTATTTATTGCACAGACCAAAGATCTATAGCGAGTCCACGATGACCTTTACGACATCCGAACTTGGATTTAAAATTGTCCCGGTTGAATTGTATGATCCCAAACTAAGAGATTCTCGGAGTTCAGATTGAAGGAACAGCACTATACTATTGTCGTGAGACCGGTGATAATTTCGAAGGAAAATTCAAGTGACGAACTAGACGAAGAATTAACTGCTTGCTCTTGTGGGCCTCTGTTATATTTTTCTTTACAAATTGACAGTCAGCACTCATCGTGACGTAGTCATATTTTCCATGAAGAGAAGGGCTCCCTTACTTCTCCCCACTTCTCCCGACTCCTGGTTCCCCTTTATTCATTTTCTAATAGATCTTTACTCAACCTAGCCTGTGTGTATTAAATACATTTGAATACGTCGCTGAACGTGACAATGGGTTTAAATAGTTTTCTGGAATTATGTACGGATACGGATGAATATTTTTTATATATATTTATGTATGTACATATTGTTGGGCAAATTTTAAGGTTCATATTCGTCACAAAAATGGTACTTCTAAAAAAAGTATTTTAAGCACAATGCTTTACCACACCAGGAACATCTCACTATTGGCGTTTCGTCACAGAATGCACACTCTATTTGCATATTTTTTCAAATGCAAAACCTACACTATTTTCAAAATCTCCTAATTTTGTACCTACATAGCCGCTTTTGTAACAAGCGTACTGGAACATATTTTTATACCTAGGAGAAGACAATTGGTTATGTGAAAAATGTACTTATAATTGTACTTATACCTGAAAACAAAAGCAAGTTTTATTCCCTGAAATAGTAAAATCGTAATCGACATTCCCATCGCGCGCGCTTAGCGCGCAGCTCGCAAGTTTGAGCGCGCCTAGGACGCACGATTTAATCGTCGCGCTTCGCGCTCCGTTCTTTTTGGACCTCGTGCTTAGCGCTCGGTCTTATGTTCTTCCCATACATTTAAGTTCATTTTTTATAATTTGATACTGAAGCTCAAATCAATTTTATAATATTACACATGATGTGAATTACATATTTTCTTAAAGTCACTAAATTTGTTTTTGAGTTTAAGTGAAACAGGAAACTCAATTCACTCAAGGCCTAAAGGAACACATTTTCATCATGACACTTGCGCTTTGCGCTCGATTTTCTGTACACATTTCAGTAACTTTTTAATTAACATATCACATATTTAGGCTAAAAAATTTAATTTTTTCAATAGTGTTTCTTATAATCAACACATAAAATATAAATTCTGTCTAGAAGTGTTTTGATGAGAATTTGTAGACCTCACTTAGGCAAATAATTTTCCATATAAACTTTGCGTTCTTATATTTTTTCGTATTTAATATATCATTGTTGAAAAAAATTAAATTTTGCATTTTCAATAGTATTTTTTCAAATTAAAAAGAAAAATATAAATCTTTTGAAAAAATGTTGCAATTCAAATTTGTAGATTTTGATGTAGAAAATAATTTAGTATGATAACTTTTTTTCATATCTCGTATAATTCAACTGGAAAATGGAAATTTGATATTGACTTTTTAAAAGTTTTAACATGCTGTAACATTTCTAATTTTAGTTTAATCAATGAATATTATGGAGATAATTTGTAGAGATTTATGAGTACTATCAAAAACCAGTATTAGAATTTTTGATTTTTCTAAAAAGTTTTTTCAAAAACACAAAAAATAGTCTAGTTTCCTCAATTTTCGTTGGATATGCCTGGTTAACGAACTCGTCCTTACTTTTTCGTTTTGTTGCCGTAGTGTGCAGACGACCTGCACGAGGCTAGTCTTCTAAAAACTGGTACCTCATCCGGATTTCCTGAACCAATCACCTCATGTTACTTTTGAAGGGGTAGACCCTCTAAAACCTCTAGGCAAATTAGTGAAACATTCATCTTCAATAAGCCCTTTTTCAAAATTATAAAAAATCATTGCACGAAAATCACGACTGGTGAGATTCATAGTTCTTGTCGCTAAAAGCAATAATGAAGACCAGTCTTCCCAACTCCACACTATACCGTCACTTCAATCCTCACCACCTTTTATGAATACCAGCCTCAAAGCTGTGAAATTTCTGGTAGACGAGGGCATCCGAGCGTTGCTCCATCCACCTTACTAATGACATAGAAGAGCACAAGTTCAAACCCTGAATTTTCTCATCGAATTTCGAGAAAGCACAAGTGTATTGAAACTAAGGGAGAGTACTTTGAAGATATGTGAGAGGTTTTTGTAGGAACCTGCGTATAGAAGATAGGTTGATGACACTTTAATGTGTCCACCAATAGATAAAGTAGAAGATATCTTATGTATATTTAATTCTACAGATTTGAAACTTACATCCACAATCATGTAACCACAAATTGTTATTAGAACGATAGACATTCTTTTTCAGTATCTAAAATTTGATTTTAATGTATTTCCCGAATTTTGTATAAATACTAGTGGGCTTCGCCATCTGCTCGCTCCACTCTCCGGCAGTTCCTGAACCTAACGTCGACCGGATGGGGTGAATTGTGTTGGTGAATTGGGATGGCTTCCCGGCAGCGCCATCTGTTATCAAATCGTTGATTAAGACTGCCGCTGGCAGCCCCCACTACAGATCACTGGCCAATTGCGGCGAGAATAAAAGTTTTGCCGTCACGAAAACTTTTTTGTATTATGGCGAGATTATAACATCTCTAAATTCAGTTTTGTAATCAAATATTTTGGATGATTTATAGTGTGATGTATTAGACACCCTTGTGTTCTCAAACTTCTCAAACTTTTCTCCCCTCGTACATGAAAACTTGGAAACCCATTGACCCTTGATCGTTGCTTTCAGAGGAGAGTTAAAAAAATCTCTGACTTTCGTTCTGCCCAAGTTCAGTAGATAGTGAACCTAAAAAACACATTGTGTTTTATATCTTACTATAACTTTCCTTTTATTTTTTTGAAAAGGAAACATTATATTTGTTTAATAAATTATTAGCTTTTATAGAAATTTGTACCGGAGTCCTGCGCGGGCGGGTTTAGGCTGACTTAGCTCAAACCGTAAAATTATTGAATGAAAATGAATTATAACATAATATTTAAGATGTTGATTGGGAGGACCTTTAGTTTTATTCATTAAATACTTTCAGTTTATTTCGTTGTGGAAGATTAAAAATTCTGTATTTTTAAGGCCATGTATCAATTGGACCACGTGACTGAATTATCTATTAATTCTTTCATGTAAGACAACTTTTTTAATATTTAATTTAAAACATCTTTCCAAAAATTTGGGAAACATAACATGAGACAATACAATACGTCTGTTAAGGTAGTTCGTTCACGAAAATTAGACCTCAGGTAAAAATAGATAATTTTGCTTTCAAGAAAAGCAATATTATTTTTGAAGGGCTCATTTGGAAGAGAAAAGATTATTTTTCATGAAAAAAATTTGAAACTCAAAAGAATAATTTGATCAATAAATTTTATTTTCGCCCAAACTTATTTTCTTATCGCTTCAAGTCAAATTTTTCAAAATGATTTTGTTTTGCAAAATGGTTTTTTTATAATGTCAGCCATTGAGGAATTCGTTTTCAAAAATTGGAAATGGCCAGGTTGTAGAGAATCTTTTTCTTAAAAAAATGAACTGTGACTTATTAGAATCGCATCATTTTTGAAAATTTGGCTCGAAGCGATAAGAAAATAAGTTTGGGATAAAATAAAATTTATTAATCAAATTATTTCTTTGTGATTCAAACTTTTTTCATGAAAAATAATCTTTTCTCTTTGAAATTAGCCCTTCAATAATAATATTGCTATTCTTTAAAGCAAAATTATCTATTTTTGCCTGAAGTCTAATTTTCGTAAACGAACTACCTTAACTTCTTTTGAGCAAAAATTTTTAAAAAACATGGGGAATTTACATAAAAATTTAATATTTTCAAGTGCGAGTTCTGAACGCATAAAAAATATGTGATAAGTTAATTGGATTTGGTGCTTTCTTAAAGCAAAAATATTTAATTCGTGTTTTCTAACTCTTGATTACTAGTATATGATTTTATGTTTACAGTGTAGATGCTAGAAAAGGTGACCTGCGAAGTGCCATTCACTGGGCGGTTAGCAATGAACTGGGAAAAAAGACGTATTTTCAGGTTGCCGATGGACATCAAGCCAGGTTCAAGATCAACAATGTTGAATTTAACGATCAAGGAGTATTCAGGTGCAGAGTGGACTTTGTTAATTCACCGACGAGAAATTTTCGAATGAATCTCACTCTCGTGCGTAAGTGTTTGCAAATACAACTAAAAGTTTAAGATTATTATTCAATAAGAAGAGCATTTTTTTAAAACTAAAAAGAAGTGCACTTTAATGTATACATATCACTTTTGCAATTCCGATTCCCTATAATAATCATTATTATCCTTTTTTGTTGTTGTAATTTTTCATTTTTTTTTCTCCCAAAACAACGAGGAATGGATTACACAAAGAAGAAAAAATTTCGTGCATGAAATGTGTTTATTTCAACGCGTAGCAATATGTATGAGAAAAATTTACGATTTAATTCTTCAATACGGCAGAGCTTCGCGCGCTCAAATATCGGAGTTTTTTTATTGGCCTGCGGTATTTTAAATTCTGAAACCATTCAAAAAAACACACGTTATTATCTCACATCGAGCCACCCATCCTAGTCTTAGGGAGCTTTCCTACTCCTGATGATAAAATATTTAGAACTTTTGGATTTATGCTTTGGCTGGATCTCGGGGATACCCGACGAGTCGAGACTTCTTCAGGGGGGTGGTTCAAAAGCACCCTCTGGTCAGACTATCGGCGAGAATTCCAAGGGGATTTCCAGGCAATCTGGATCTTCGTAGAAGCCTGCGCCCGTAAAGGTCTCCCTTGGTGCCGCGGCGGGGAGAGAGTCCCGGGCAATAAAGTAACCCGGGTAGCGAGGGTCGAAGTTCTTGATGATCGATAGTATGGCGGCCTCTAACTTCTTTAGGCGCGCGCGGCGTTCCCGCTTTCCTGGGCGGTTCCTGTCCATGACCTGGAAAAAGACATCTTGGGTGACTTAAATTGCATGACAAATCCGATGAGCGCATACCGCAGCGCCTTCTTCCGTCCGTCGGCCGGTTCAACGTCGATGAATCGTCGTCTCACCGTGGCGCCAGGGGGTTGAGAGCGAGCGGGAACCGTGAACTCGCGACCCGAAATTAAACACTCTAAATAATAAAATAATAAAAGGAAACGAAACACAAAAGCAGAGAACGATGGCGGGTGAGGACCAGAATATCTCTCTCGACCATCGGTCGGTTCGACGACGATGAGCGTCGTTTCACCGTGGCGTCGGAAAATTGAGGGAAAGCGCGGACCGCGAACACGCTACCCGAAATAAAACATTATATACAAAAAGAACGAAACACACAAAAAAAACAGAGAAAAATGATGGGTGGGGAACACGGCACCTCTCTCGACCGTCGGTCGGTTCAACGACGACGAGCGTCGCTTCACCGTCGCGTTGAAAGATTGAGGGGCAAGTGGGGACCGCGAAGTCTCTCTGCAAGAGAGTCTGCTTGGTCAGCAACGCATTCCGGCGCGCGCAACTGACGCTTGGAGAGAGGGTAGGACCGTGATAGAAGAGCAACATTTCAGCCACTCGTGTGGGTGAAAATGAACGATTTTCAAGAATATTTTGATATGTTTATGATGCTGGGGGAAATGCCGTAAACATTACAGAAACGCCCAAGATATGTATGTGGCACGTTATCCGGATAGGCAAGAAAAATCGCACATGGCTTTTAAGCGATTAGCTGACCATTTCTGTCGCTTCGGTACAGTGAAACAAACACGAGTCAAACGTCGGCTATTTAATTAAAATAATGCGGCTGCTATCTTAGCTTTTGCTGCACTAAATCCACATGTGAGCAGCAGGCAATTGGAAAAAAAGAGTGGAATTAGTCAGCGATCTGTATTAAGAAACTTACATCAACACAAGTTCCATCCGTATCGCATGTCATTACATCAGGATTTGTGCAGCAATAATTTCCTAAAACGTGTCAATTTCTATAATTGGATTTGTAGAAAAATGCGCACAGATTCCTCATTTTTGAGTCATGTGCTTTTTTCTTATGAAGCTAAGTTCGCCAATACGGGAAATGTGAACAGGCATAATATGCATTATTGGGCGAACGAGAATACTCGATGGATGAGAACTGTACCGTTTCATCATCCGTGGTCCGTTAATTGTTGGTGCGGCATTGTCGGCGATCACGTCATTGGTCCATATTTTTTTAAAGGTCGCTTGAGTGGGCAAGTTTACGAAACTTCCTACAAAACGTACTACTTCAATTAATACATGTTTGCATCAACATGTGGATGCAAAACGACAGTGCACCACCCCATTATGCTCTTTGTTCAAGACAAGTGATGAATGAGATTTTTATCGAAAGGTGGATAGGACGAGATGGCCTTGTAGCTTGGCCTCCTCCTTCACTAGATCTAACATCACCAGATTACTTTTTTTGGGGTTTCATCAAAGAACGCGTAATGGTGGTAGCACCTACCACGCCTGATGGGCAAACCAAGGGGCCGTTCACTTGAAACCTGATGACGAATCACCTATGAATATTCAGTGATCATTGGTGATTCTGCTCTAATCCTGTGCTTCCGGGCTTAACATATGATGCTGAATAATACAAAATCAGGCGGAACTGATTTCAGTAGTTTACGCCCTCGAAGAAAAGTGAACCCACTAATTTAATTGAGAATTCAGTAGTAAAAAATATATATATAATAAATATTTTAAATTTAAAAATAGAATCATTCTATTTTTGAATAATATATTTTTTCAGTATCATTCTTGTAGAATATCTGATTTCATGCCTAAGTCCGACAAATACATCTTTAACAATTATGTGATCGCTCATGAGCTTGGGATTCTGAAACCTATCTGGATCGAAAAAATCTGTTGTCCTCGAATGAACGGTCCCTGGAGGCCATTCAAATTGTTTCCTTGAGAATTACGAAGCCTCATTTTGAAATTTAGATGGCTTTACATTTCATATCGTGCTATGCATGCTTTCAATAAAAATGATAAAAGGTCAGGAATGTCATGTATGTATGAACGATATGCCACTGAAATTCCAAAAAACAGATGTCTTGTTTCTTTGTTTCGGTTTCGGTATGTAGTGGTCGATCCATGTTTCATCAATGTTCACTGATAGGTGCAAAAAATCGTTTAGATTACGGTTAAAAAGGTCCAAACAGCTCTTTGAATCAGGAACTCGTTGACGTTTTTAATCGATTGTTAGAAAACGCGGCACTCATTTGCGGTTAGCTTTTTCATGTCCAAATCCTCATGCAGTTTCTATTATTGACCCACGTGACCTCAGAGAACTGACGCACTTTTACTTTTGGATCATCTAATACGATGTTATGCATTTTTTAAATTATTTCTAAAGTGGTAATGTCTTTAGGTCTTCCCGATCGAATTTATAAGTGAAAATGTAAGTGTGAAGCTGTATTGAACAACTTTGATCTGCCCTATTAGGACACTTCAAATATATGTGCTATATTTCTCATAATAGTTTACAGGGATTTCTTGAAAAAACATAAATTATATACTTAAGTTTAAACAAGAATCTACAAATAAATTCTTTGGCATGAAGCTGACGTGAAAGAGTTTGGTTGAGGCTTTTTGGGCTTTTTTGAAATATTTTATCTAAAAAACTATTTTAAAACTATTTTGAAATGTGTGTTTATATTTTTGTATGCCTTATCCATAACCGAATCTACAAATGAATTCTTAGGTGCGAAGCTGCATTAACAGAATTAGATTTATACCAATAAGGCTATTTTTGAACTATTTTACCTATAAAAATATTTTAAAATTATTTTGAAATGTGTTTTTATATTTTTCTATGTCCTATCCATAACCGAATCTAAAATAAATTCTTTGGTGCGCAGCTCAATTGAAAGATTTTGTTTAGGCTATTACGGCTTTTTTAAAAACTATTTAACCTAAAAAACTATTTTAAAACTATTGTCACGTCCCGCAACTCTACCGCCACAGGTAACAAGCAGATTAAGAAACCAATAAAGGGATCAAGACAGCATTACAGCGAGTGTGATTTTATCGACGCAAGTTATAGACAAATCTACAGATCAATAGGATGATCAATACGAAATTACCATTTGTCGTTCTAATACCTACACATGATAACCGGTCGAATGACCCAGAGAGAAAGTAAATGAGGCCCTGCAATACCAACACACTACCGTCATAACATGCGACTAGTAATAGCATGTGACTGGTAATAACATGCGACTCGTCATAGCATGTTACTCGTCATACTTGACCTTTCAAAGTTCTATAAAAAGCGAAAGTTCCAAGAGAAGTCAGTCCAGTGCCATCGAATCTATACCGCGAGTGCAATCCAGTCAGTCCAGCTTCTCCAGATTTCTACCGCTACTCAACCCGAATTCTAACTCGGCGCTGAGTTCAACGACATTAGAAAGTGAAGGGGAATCGCCTTCCAAATTCTCTCGAAACTGGGATCGAAGAATAAACCAGATCAACTGTCTAGATTACGAATTTACTATACAACAGCAACTATCTGAAGATTACAAGTTACACTCAACTGACCACATTCGCTTACTGGACTCAATTGATCATCAATCAATTCAAACTCGGGATAACTAAAAGAGTATTTCTAATTACGATTCTATATTTACATTTCCATGGTGCTTACCTGATAAAATTTCAATTGTCAATAAATATATTTTATATACCTAACCCTTCTCAATCACTGACTATTCCTCATCCCTTAGAGAGGATCCTTCTGATCCTGACATAAAACGAGATATTTTAAAAAGAGAAATGTTACGTTTCTGACGTAACATACCCAATCTCTTTTTTGGTGCATCGGCCCGGGAAACACAGCCAGTGAATGGGATATCGAAATTTTATAATTAATAGGAATCAAATATTAATAAATTACAATTACAATTTATATGATTTTACACACATATTGGTTAAAATAAAATTAATTTGATAAAATCACGAAAGGACTTGACCTTGAGGCTAACTTGAGTGATTGAATAATCATTTTATTTTATTTAAATTAAATTAAATAATTATTTTATTTGAAATATTGTTTTATTTCATGATTTCTTGTTATTTTGTACAAACTGTGTTAAAATAAAATAAATTCTGTTGATTCACGCAGGGATTTGACCTTGAGGCTAACCTAAGTGATCAAAAGACTTATTTTATTTGAAATTTTATTATCGGAATTTCTGAAAGTGCAGAGATTACATAGGATTTTGTGCTTGAGTCATGCCTGTCTAATCTCGTACTTCTTTAATTCTAAATTGTTGACTAAGTTGTAATTCGAGTTAAAACGAGAAAAAGCAGCACAAGAGACTATAAGTCCTTTTTAGATTCGTTGAACGGTCACCATTTGATGACGATCAATTGGGTAAGGCAAAATTCAAGTGCTCATACAGTATCGTTTGAAACTTTTATTTTAACTCTGTTAACTAACAGAATATTTTTTAATTGCAAAAGATTGACCAAGATGTTGTGCTTGAGTCAGGCTTGTCCAATCTTGCATTAATTAAATTATGTATAATTTATAATTTTGTTTATGTGTGTATAATAAAAAAATATAACAAAAAAATTTCTTTTTTGTGAGTGTACCAATTTTTAAAAACCCATTTGTGACCTATACCATTCGACAATTATATAAAAAAAAAACATATCAAGTATCCCAGGTAAGACAAGGAACAAAATTAGTTTCAATAAGAATAAATTTGAAACAAAAAAATTCTAAATAAATATTTTTTCTGTAAGCACATGGAAATTGGTAGAATTAAGGCATATTATTTTAAGAATTTTGATTGATGATTATAAATTTGCCTGACTCGGAACATTGAGACAATTCATATTTTCTAATAAACAAATTATTAATCACATTTATTGATTACAAAAATATTTTAAAACGAAAGATATTTGAAAAAATTTTCTGTTGATCCAAATTAATATTTATGTATTGCAATTTTAAAAGTGTCTCCATGTACGTATCAGTAAATTTTATTTTATAATAACCTATGTCGGGACCCAATCCCAGTGAATTAGGGAAATCACAAATTCAAGAAAATCCTATTACGCGCAGTCAAGTTAAGAAAAATACTGAACTTGCAAAAACTGTGGCACAAAATCAAACTGGTCCCCTTAAACCAAAAAGAACAGTTACTGTAAAGGAAAAGGTAACTAAAGATAATTTTGAAAATATTTCTAACAAGGATAAAACAAATATCAGTTTGCAATTAGATAATATTTCTTTAGAGAAAACCTTAACGTTTGAACAATTCGAAACTGCCGGAACAAGCAATTTATCTCATTCGAATAATTGGCTTAATTCAAATTCAAAAACTAATTCAAGTATTATTTGAGGATCAATTGATCAGGACGAAACATTAAAAAACGAAACTACTTATATTGACAACGAAGATATAAGTTTACTTAGTTCAACGATAATTCCCAAAAACACAGTCGAAGAAAGAACTAAAATAAATTTATCAGAAAATTCTCTTAAACGCCAAACAGTTTTAAGTAATAACGATAGCGACGATAATAGTACCGACAACGAACAAATGGAACAAATTGTTCACAAAAATCCTGCAGAAAACTTTAATCCAATTAAAAACAACGAAATGGTCCTACCTAATAATCAACAAGTATCCTTACGCGACGCGTTAGAAGTAGTACCCTTATTTGATGGAAGTAACATTCCATTATCACATTTTATTGAAGGATGTTATGAGGCAAAGGCAATGCTGCCAACACCCGCAGCTCAAGAAAATTTAGGACGATTATTGAGAAGTAAATTATCAGGAGAACCGAGAAAATGTATCTTTGGATCGACTTATAATAATATGGAGGAATTAATTGAGAAACTCAAAAGAGTATACGCCCCAGCAAAAAGTGTGTACCAGTTACAAGGAGAATTAGGGAATACCTATATGTGGGAAAAAGAGAACGTACTTTCCTATGCAGCCAGAATTAAGGAGATTGCTGACAGAATCGAAGACGCTCATAGACTCAACAACAATGGACAAGTAGATAATACCTTCAAACAGAACCTTCAAAAAGATGTTATTCAATGCTTTATTCGCGGTCTGCGCCCCGAATTAGAAATTCGAGTAAAAACAAAGGAAACATTCAAAGAAGTTTTCAATGACACAATCAACGTAGAAAGAGATTTGGCAGCATCATCCGCACTACGCAGAAATAAAAATTCAGATTATTTAAAAATGGATGATTCTATAAATAATAGAAATAATAAAACAACTCGGTTCAATGTTGCACGAGATAACAACATAAATTGTATAATATGTAAAAAACCAGGTCATGTTGCTGAAAATAGTTATCATTTAACCAAAGCACAAGAAGCAGTATCTAGAAAACAAAGTCCTAATTTTTTTATGCAAAATCAACAGACTAGTAATAATCACCAACGACGAGAAAATATTTACAATAATTCTGCAAGAAATAATTACCGGAATAACCACTTTTTAGGAAACAGAAATAACAATTATGATAATAATAACTAACCGAATAACAATTTTTCAAGGAACAGGAACAACAATTACAATAACTTTTCAAGTAACAGAAATAATTATCCTAACAGCAATAGATTTCACAATTACAATAATAATAATTTTTCGAGAAACAGAAATAATGATAATAGACAAGAAAATTTAGATCACAACAGGTATGCAAATCACAGACAATTTTTAAATCAAAATAGCCAACGAGAAAAACGAAATCAGCAATTAAGTAGACCAAATCAAAATTATCCATAAAAATCAGAAGTTATATGCAACTATTGTAAAAAACCAGGACATGTTATAACAAATTGTAACGTTAGATTAAATAAACAACAATCGCAAAATTCGGAAAACTCAAACGCTCTCCCCAGTACGGATGCACTGAGGAAAGCGTAAGGCAAGAACCAGAAGCATCCACTTCTAACGATCAACCGGCTATAAAGATAAGCGTTTCGAAACCAAGTACAATTCCATAGATAATGATATGCGCAGAAGGCCTTCAAAGCCCTGCTCGCATGATGATAGATACCGGTGCTGGTCGAAATTTGATTAAACAAAATTCCGTAAATCCTAATTTGCCAATAGATGAAAAAATAGTGTTAAAACTTACAGGAATAAATAATTTACCACTTTTTACAATGGGACAAATAAACATTCTAGGATATCCAACAATATTGAATATAATTCCTAATGAAGTTCCAATAGATGAAGACGGAGTTCTAGGTTCAAAATTTTTTCGAGAAAATAAAGTCAATATAAATTATGTATCAAAGTGTCTAGAAATACAAAATAAACTGTATCCATTTGAATCGACACAGATATTAACAATTCCAGCTAGAAAAGTAACAAAATTTTATGTTCCAATTGAAAATACTGAAAAAAGCGAAGGTTACGTACCTCGGCTACATTTTGGCGAAGGAATTTATGCAGGAGACGCAATTGTAAAAAATTGCAACGGTAAAGCTTATATCAAATTTGCAAATACAAACGAAATTTCAGTAACGATATCAATACCAGGTATTACTTTAGAAGACTTTGAAGAAAGAGATTTTCAAAATGTAACAAGTCAATCAAGCAATTTAAAAAACTTAACTGATGACGATTTATCTAACCAAATTCCGAATAGCTTCTTAAAAACCAAAAATTTTTTCAACAATCCATGCAGATTTTTCAACATAACAGGTGAAGAAAGAATAGAATGCATCAAAAAACTTCTTCGTTTGGATCATTTGAATCAAGACGAATACGAACATGTAGAAAGATTAATTATTAACAGTGCAGACAGATTTCAAATCCCAGGAGAACCACTTGAAGCTACTAACGTTTTGCAACATTCGATTCCAACTACAGATGATTCTCCAATTTTTTCAAGACAATATAGATTTCCCCCTGTTCATAAAGAAGAAATTACAAAACAAGTTGACGAATTATTAAAAAATAAAATAATAAAACCTCCACAGTCACCGTATAACACTCCAGTTTGGATTGTTCCTAAAAAACCAGACTCTAAAGGTAAAATAAAATGGCGAATGGTTCTAGACTTCAGAAAACTTAATGAAAAAACAATCGGAGATTCTTACCCACTACCTAACATAAACGATATACTCGATTCACTCGGATCTGCCAAATATTTTTCAGTGTTTGATTTAGCTACTGGTTTTCATCATATCAAAATGGACCCTAAAGACTCTCATAAAACTGCATTTTCTACACCTCATGGCCATTATGAATTTGATAGAATGCCCTTTGATTTAAAAACCGCCCCTGCAACATTTCAAAGGTTAATGGATATTACTTTAACTGGATTAATAGGGACAGAACTCTTTGTATATCTTGACGACATAGTCATATTTGCCGATACACTAGAAGAACATGAGAAAAAATTTAATAATTTAATACAACGTCTTCGAAAAGCAAACCTACATTTACAACCAGACAAATGTGAATTTCTACGACCTGAGATAGGATATTTAGGTCATATAATTTGATAAAAATGGAGTTCGACCGGACCCCAAAAAAATAATAGCCGTAAAAGAATTTCCAGTTCCAAAAACACAAAAGAATGTCAAACAATTTTTAGGATTAGCAGGATATTATCGTAGATTTATCGAAGGATTTTCCAAAATTGCCAATCCTCTTAATCAACTTCTAAAAAAGGATACCCCTTTCATCTGGACCGATAAACAGCAAACAGCTTTTGATATTTTAAAATCAAGATTATGTGAAGAACCACTTTTACAACGACCCGATTTTTCGCAACCCTTTGTTCTCACAACAGATGCCTCAGGATACGCAATAGGAGGTATATTATCACAAGGTAAATTAGGCAAAGATAAGCCAATAGCATATGCTTCACGTAGTTTAAGTGACGCTGAGAAAAAATATGACACATATGAAAAAGAAGCACTTGCAATAATATTTTGTGTCACTCATTTCCGTCCTTATTTATATGGAAGAAAATTTACCCTAGTAACTGATCATAAACCACTAGTTTGGTTTCAAAATTCTAAGGACCCTTGCTCACGAGTTTCGCGCTGGAGGTTAAAACTCGCTGAATATGATTTTGATGTAGTATACAAGGCAGGAAAAATGAATGTCAATGCAGACGCTCTCTCAAGAAACTCTATTATTAATGAAGAGAGATCAAGAAATTTACACGAAGATGATGATGATACCTTTATGACATCTCAAGAAAAAACGAATCTTGAGAATACCTTTATGAAAAATAACGAAGAAAATAATATCAAAAAAGGAAATAATTCCAAAAGAGAATATTTCAATTCGATATTTACCCAAGATGATATAAATGACTTTAGTGAATTATCACAAGATCCAATATTAAATATCAATCCTAATTTTTTAGAAACTTTTAATGTTTTTCCCAATGAAGAATTATCTAATAACATTTGTAACAATTTTATGAAATATACAAGTTTATTGAAACTTTTAGCATCAAAGCTTCTGTTTATGACTATTATACTCTTAAGTCCAATACTTGGAAAAAATTATGAAAATTCGCCATGGAAAACCATGACTAATAGGGGAAAAAGAAAAAACAAGAACAAATGAAAAATTCAAATGAGCATAAAAATCTAAAAAATTTAAATCAAATCGAAATCAACGAAAGATTAGACGAAAATTTTTCTTCTAAACCTCTTGTGAAAAAACCTCGAGGTAGGCCAAGAAAAACTCTACCTACAAATTAAAAAATTATTCCCTCTCAAAAAAAAAGAAAGAGAGGTAGACCAAGAAAACAAATATATGAAAATGAATTACCAGAAATAAATATGCAAGAAGGAAGCCGAACAAAAGTAAAATCAGATTCCGACTCTGATCCTGATTCTGATCCTGAATATTTGGACTATTTAAAAGAAATCCAAGCAAAAAATAAAAGAATTATAATATCGAAGACACTTTTTATGGACGAAATTCTGAAATAAACAAAAATCGACAAATAAAAACCAGGGAAAATGTTGAAAATGATAATAATTCAGAATTCGAAGAAAACCGTCCACCCCCAGAACCCCCTCCACTCAACTCAAAATACACCAGGCAAATTTTAATGAATAAAAATATCGTTGAATGTCGCGACCAATTAACGATGCGAAAAGATAATTATGTATATTTTGTTACAACAAATGGAAATACTCGAGATAATGGATCAAAAAGTCTAGAAAAACGTGGAACCTTACCAAAATTTAAAAAGTTACAGAAGGGAACAGCGAAAGATATTAAAAAAGGAAACTATTATCATTTTGCTCTTCCGATTGAAGGAAAAATTCAAGACAATTTATCTGAAACCTTGAATAATATAAAATTGTCAATTTATTCGTTACACGAATCATCTCAAAAATTGAATCTACGATCAATTAGTATTTCAAAGACTTCAAAAATCAACCATATACCTTGGGAAGAAATGAAATTAATATTTGATTTAGTTTTTGCAAATTCACTTACGAAAATAATAATTTGTAACGGCATAACGCAATATCCAACAAAAGAACAAAGATCACAATTAATTAAAGAAGCGCACTCCTCAGCATTTGGAGGCCATAAAGGCGTCACAAAGATCTATAATAGAATTCGCCAAAAATTTTTTTGGGAAAATATGAAAGTCGATATTCAAAAGTATATTCAAGGCTGCTTACAATGCCAAATAAAAAAATTAGTTCGGGTTAAAGCTAAAAATCCTATGGTTATTACTGATGCACCTACTACTGCCTTCGAAAAAATATCAATGGATATTGTTGGTCCACTACCAGAAACAAAGTCTGGAAATCTGTATATTCTTACTATACAAGATAATTTTACAAAATACTCTCTAGCAATACCTCTTCCTAATCATCAAGCTGGTACAATAGCAGACGCATTCGTGAAAAAATTTATTTGCATATTTGGATCGCCAAAAGGAGTACTAACGGATCAAGGCAGAGATTTTTTAAGCAATTTATTAAAAAGATTAGCAAAACGCTTTAGAATCAAACAATTTCGTACCACAGCTTTTCATCCTCAATCCAATGGATCACTTGAACGATCACATCATGTCCTAGGTGAATATCTCAAACAATTTGTAGCAAAAAACTCAGAATGGGACGATTGGCTAGAATTAGCAATGTTCTCATATAACACAAGTGTACACAAAGCCACAAAATGTACGCCTTACGAATTAGTTTTTCGAAAATTAGCCCGTGAACCCTCTAGTGAACCTCTATCACAAAATGAAAAATTGCAAACCTATGATGATTATTTGATCAATTTTGTCACACAACTGCATGAAATGCGAACACAAGCAAGAGAAAACCTCATAAAGGCAAAAGAAAAATCAAAAATGTACCACGATAGAAAAATAAATCCCTTGGAAATAAAGATTGGGGATAATGTATTTTTATTAAAAGGAGGAAAAATTAAAAAGCTGGATAATCAATACACAGGACCTCACGAAGTTTTAGATGTACTAGGAAAAGGAAATGTAAAAATCAACATAAAAGGAAAACCGACAGTAGTTCACGTCAACCGACTAAAAAGATCACAAATGAATATTGCATAATAATAATAATAAAAAAAAAAATGAATGAAGAAAAAAAAATAATAATAAAAATATAATAAAATTATAATATAGAGAAATATGAATTTCAGATCAAAATGGAGTATACTCATCGGAAAAATATTGACGCCCTAATTGATGCATTTGTAAATCTAGTCGATATGACAGCTCTTTGGCCTTATCTAATTCAAAACGTAATCTACAATCACGACGATTGTAACATACCTGAGTGGAGCAAAGATTTCACTAACCCAATTATAATCCGAGAAATTTTTACGACAATTAAAACTCGGGGTCCAGAAGCCTATAACAATTTAATTCTCAGTCTACGATCATCAGGATATGAATCTTTAGCCGAAATTCTAAATGCAATGCAATAAGTACTCAACTATAATACAGATCAGTACGCATAAAAATATTACTAGGTATTATTAAAAAACCTATAATAAATAAATGAGATAAGCTACTAATTGGAACCTGCTTTTTCCAGACATGGGGTTGCGAGGCTTCCTCTTGATACTGCTGATTCTAAGATTGCTCTATATGAAAACAACTTACGCCATCATTGGATTTGATTGCGGCTCAAACAATGCGAATATAACGACATTATCCCTATTGGAAGTGGGCGAGTGCGATTTACCTCAACGACAAGTAAATGTCGAAAAAACTTACACACAACTTTTGCAAATTACCGGATTTTCAAATACTAAGGTTATACAATGCAAAATAGAAATTCACCGTGCTATAACTTATTGTGGCATGCATTCCCATATTTCTGTGGTCGCAAACGGTCACAGCGAATATATACAAGAAGTCTCACGAGATCAATGTAAACAAATGCATACAATGGGAAACTTCCTAGTAACACCTTCTATCCAAATATCAAAATTAAAAATAAACGAAACATCATATCATACAGTCACATTGGCGGGTTCATTAACAACTAACGGTGAATGTACAGGAACGCAATTTTCAGACCCTTATGGTACATGGAACAGTGTAGTAGTTCAAGCAATATTCAAAATCACTTTACAAGAACATTATGCAACGGTTCATTTAAATACCGATAAAATTCAATTGCGATCGGGAGTGGTATGCATACTTTCAAAAACATATTGTACAGATATGGAAGACGGGCAAACATTTTGGGATAACTTACCAAATGATGTATGCAATTTCAAAAAATATGAGGTTATTTACGAAGGACCAGCAAACAAAACGCATGATAACACTACAAAAAATTCTGAAACCCTATACTCACTAACTACGCATGAAATAACTTTCGTTTTAGCAGAAAAAACAAGAAAACCAGTTTGTAACTACGTTCTCATTCAAACCGAACACCCAAAATTATTAATTTTTGAAACCAGACCTGGAAACTCATTTTTAGAGAATAAACGTCTAGAAGTTCAAAATATGGATATTTTTTCTTACGTCAATTCTAAATTTGTATATGTGGAAAGACACATACGCATAGAAATTAACAGACTTTACCACGACGTTCTTACTCAACGATGCCGTCTAGAACAACAAGTTTTCAGGAATACATTAACCTGAGCTACTCATGCACCAGACGAATTTGCATATCATCTAATGAAAAGCCCAGGTTACATGTCTGTGACAGCAGGAGAAGTAGTACACATCATACAATGTATACCTGTTGAAGTAAAATATAGGAAAACTGAAGAATGCTATCTTCAATTACCAGTAACTAGAGGAAACCAGTCTTACTTTCTCTCTCCACGAACTCATATCTTAACAAAATCCGGCACACAAACAAATTGCAACTCTCTCATTCCTTCAATGTATCTTTTCGGTGAAACATGGTACAAATTGATACCTAATCCTGTAGAATCAATAGCTCCAACAATAATAAAACCACTTACAAAAGTAACTTGGAAATACCAAAATCATTCGTCCTTAGCAACAAGTGGTATTTACTCACAATCAGATCTCGACAGATTACGTGATCACATTATGTTCCCTGCAGAAAAACCCATGATATTAAATTCATTAGCAAGAGAAATATCAGGTAGACCTACAGTAAATCAAGGAATATCCCTAACGAACTTATTTAATGAAGAGATAATTGATAAAATCGCTGAGTCCGCGTGGGGTCGTTTTTGAACTCTGTTCATAAATTTTGGTACAACTAGCGCAGGATTAATAGGCCTTATTATTATAATTAGAGGAATTAAAATAATAGCAGACACTATTATACACGGATACGCATTACATAATTTATTCGGCTGGTCTTTTCACCTATTAGGCGCATTCTGGGATTCTGTCACTAATTTACTTTTACACCTAGGAACGAGACAACTACCGAGAAGGCCTACTAAAAGAGATAAGAAAGGTCCAGACGCATCGGCGCCACGCTCAGACACAGAGGAACGCGACATTCTAGTAAACCCAGTACAACCTATAAATACAGGTAATAAACAGAACGATACACAAACCACTGATCCTCTTTCCCAACTAGCTGAAGCATCTAATAACAGGGATTATTCCATAGACATATAACTTATATATCATGCCACACAATAACTACATAACGTTACTAGATCAAATAATTAAACAAAAAGGTGATCATTCCCCACATTATAAAACACTTATTAAGCAGAATTACAAAAATCAAAATCAATTTAATATAAAATTGAGGTATAAAAATTACATAATAATCAGTAATGCAGAAGATGAAGAAATAGCCAAACAAACTGCAGCAAAATATTTATTATTCGAATTAAATAATAATAATAATTCGAATTTCATAAACTCATTAAATGAAAAAACAGACGAAAGATTACGAATTTTGTGTGCTCAACAAAATCTTTCTCAACCACAATATACAGCTATAAAAGTTAAAAATTCACAAAATATCAACATATGGTTAGCAATTTGCTCAGTCGAAAAAATAAAACAAACAGGAATTTCTAATACCAGTAAAGAAGCAAAGAATCTCGCTGCACTCAAAGTAATACATATGCTAATAAGTACCGAACACCTGAATGAAAATTATGAAGAGTCTATATCCAAATGTCTACAAAATACTCACATTTCGTTTCAAGAAACTTCAACCAGTTTTTCAAGTTCTCATAGAAACCCCCTAATAATAAAATAATTAATTACAAACCACTGGATCCAAAAAATTAACGAAAATTCCTATTCACAAGCACAACAACCTCTCTTGCATGTCTTCAAATATAATCAAAAAGCAAAAAATTGTACTTGATACATCTCAAAAATCAAACAAATCTTTCAAAAAATGCATCAAATGCGGACACAGATCGTTAAACCCTTATTTTAAATTTTAATAGATAATTTCAATAGTCAAGATGTCGAGTCATCACGAACAACCAACCAGAAAACCAAGATACGCAAAACAAAGGTCGAGACGCAATTCAATGGGAACGCTAAACTATAAAGAAATACTAAAAAATTTCACAATTCAATATGGATTACCAGAACCACAAATAATAATATATCCAGATCTTCATTCGCAATCAAGTTCTCTCTTCATGGCACACGCAAGCATTAAAGATCACTTGATAATTCAAACCGGTAGTACGAAAGACTTAGCAGAAAATAAAGCAGCTTTAAATCTCTTACAATTGTTAATGAAAAATTATGATCTATGCGACGACAATAATATAGAAACATATAAGGGTAAAACAAAAACAAAAGACCAAGAAATACAAACAGACCCACGACCAAAATTAGTCGCCTGGGAAAATTCTTGCAAATATTGCAGTACACAAGCGCACAATATAGCATACTGCCCTAGAAAAATAGTGAAAAGACAAAAAGACAAGGCAACTCAATTCCCACCTACCTTACCATTTCGAATCCCTACTACCTTCGCTCAACTATTTAAACCATTTTCTTCAAAAACCACTAGAATAACTAGCCTCTAGAATAAATTATTGGACATTAAACAGAAACCATTTTTAATCTTAAAATTATTTATTTATATTTTTTTTTTCCAGACCATCGAGAAGCACAATGAATCCTCAACTTTTAGCTACGATCCTTTTCTTAAATTCCCTACTACAATCGACTACATCCATTTACATCCATACAAAATTTTCAAACTCTCCAGGTATATTCTTCGAACCTATAACAAACATTAGAGTTTTCCATAAAGAATACCATTTTGTATCCTATTTAGATACATACCAAATATTTAATTTCCATCATCAGGTAACAAAATCATACAACCAACTTCTCGATTATTGTATAAATACAGCAAAAACAAATAATTGCAACCCGGAAGATAAAAAGATAAAGTTTGAACTTAGAAATGAAAAAATTAGCATATTTTTGGACTACATATCTTCCGTAATGCAAAAACAAATCGACAACTCATTATCAAGAAAAATTCAAAAAACTATCGTACAAAAACAAACCAAACAAAAACCTATATACCAACATGAAAATAATATATCAATAATACAAAATCCAGCCTTGAAAAAAATCGAAAGTATTTCCAAAATTTTTACAGAAATAGTACCATTCATAGACTGGTTCAACAGTAAAGATAAACTGGACATTTCAATCTATCAACGTGACGCATCAAACTGGTTAAACTCATTACTCGAAAGACTAGACACTTATCTTTTCCTATTAGACCACCTAGCCAACGCATTAACCCATGCTATTAACGGCCAATGGGATCCCTTTCTCTTCCCAGACTCTCTGCTGCATCCACTGTTTGACACTAGAGTTCGAAAATTCCCGGTGTGTCCTTCTTTAACCTATAGCGGCGTCTTCTACTAGAAAAATATGGTGCTATAGGATAGAAAAAGACACACCGGAAATTTTGAAACTCTATTTGACACTAAACATAAAAATATTCTTCTTCCATTTTCTACTCATATTTCTGAAATTCTTCCATTCACAAAAATCCAATATTTTAATTATGAAAATACATTAGTTTTCAGTCTGAGTATTCCAACTCCCTCAAAAGAAGAATTTACCTTATTCAAACCACATTCCATTCCTACATTTATAAAACTTGCAGATAACGAAACAGCAGCCGTGTATATTCAAACACAAACTGCTTATGTGGCACTATCTAAAAACAATCAAACTTACTTCTTGTCACATAATGACCTTACGGAATCTTGTTTCCAAACCAATATGGGTCCAATATGCCAAAATACAAACCCCTTTTTCAACATCTCAACAACCCCTACTTGCGAAACGGAAATTTTTACCAAATCAAACCCTTACAAATGCAAAATTCACCTCAGCATTAATAACTACCCACCATGGACAGCTTTAACTAAGCACTACGGTTGGATTTATGCAACTCCAACACCTCAAACCATCAATTTGAACTGCCCAAAAAAATTTGCAGATCACAATCGACATTCAAAATATAGGAATCCTTCAAACAAAGCCAGAAAGCGAAATCAAATCCATAAACCTGCCCCAACCACAAAGCAATAATTTTATATTAAATATTATTATATTAAATAAATAGCCTTAATAATAATCACCTTATAAATAACGTTGAATAAAAGGGAAAGGTACACAGTAAATGAACACCAATAATTACAACAAATATTAACATTTAATAAAAATAGTCACACAAGTTGTCGCAGGTTATAATTACGATCCATATACCGATCTAAATAATCACATATATCGGGCTCATCTTCATAAGGGGGATAGATGACATCAATATCCTCCTCGAAGTCAGGTGAAATAAAATCATTATCATCGGGCGGCATCACCCTTAACGGTCATAGCTGACGATCCGGATGTATGCGCCCTTCCCCGACCATAGGTTCGTACTGCAAACAGATAAAACCAAATAAATACAAAAAATAAGTAAAAAGAAAAAAAAGGAGAATATACTCACCCCCTCATCAGGAAAATGTTCCTCTTGATGTAAAAGACCCTCCCGGCCATCGAACCAATCATAGATCTCAAAATATAACCTCTGTCGACGTTCATCAGGTGCCCGAACGATAAGACATCTTTCCTCTCTCACTTCCTTGTCTTCTTCTTCTTCTTCTTCTTCTTTTTCTTGATTGTGGCAGCTTGCAGTACTGCAAATAGCCATATCAGAAGCTTCCTTGTCTTCAACGGAATTATTGTCTTCAGCCTTAAATTTTTTGGCTGCCGGAACATCCCGAGAACAACCTGGCCTTGGTTGGTCTTCCATATCCAATTGCTTCAAAAAAACTAGATACACAAAAAGGTACTATAGGCCCTTAAATACCTTCTTCTTTTCACTTCCTTCATCTCTCCCTCCAATTTTCCAGAGAAAGTTGCAAGTCTACTCATCCTCTAAGCAACTAAAATACTAAAATAGGAAAAAGCAATAAAAATTATAAAATACTATACCTACGATAATCTGTCACTTTATTCTAAGTACCTCAACGATTTCATCATCAACAAATCGATATCTCTTCTCTTGATAGACGAACGGACCACCAACAACCTTTGAATTCAGTAACATCTTACATACATGTTCCAATCGCTTATTCCCACCAGAAAATAGCCAGTCCCAAGGAACTTTCGCGGACTGACCATTAATGTCGATAACCCGATCATATTCATTTAACATTATATACGAATGTCCACCAGTCCATTTTTTCCTTCTGAGACCAACCTATAAAATAATACAAAACATAATTATCCAAATAAAGATGAATATACAATTAAATTGCTTATACTTACTTCAATTATCTGGTCACCTTTTAGTTGCCATTTTCTAAAACTAGATACAAAAGGAATTTCCAAATCTTTAGAATTCACAAGCCGAGATAGTATATTTTCCCTTCTTAACTTCCATCTGTAATCTCTAGAACTTAACCATTCAAGGGGCACAGAGACCTCAACAACAGAACCATCATCATTTGTAACATAAAGAAACAAAGAGATTAACCGGTATAAACACAGGAAACATTTATAAGTATCAATTCTTAAAAATTTGTTACTACATACCAGTCGTAAATATTTGCGATTTTTTAAATAACAAAATTTACCACAAATAAAAAAAGCGCCATCTACCCCGTGACGCCGATACTGCTGCTTCATTTTTTTAGATAAATATAACTTTTGCCCACTACAAAACAACCCCCAATATGGTAAACATTTAATTACAGCCCCGTAGCAAAAGACATCAAAACTGTCCTTATCTTCCTTATAAACCCACGGTCTCTCCCATTTTTCACCGTCAATGTGGGCTTGCGGTTTCAAATCCTGTCCAAAGCTATTAAACTCTTCAAAAAGGTCACAATATTCTTGCAATTCAAGGAAAAGATCGTCAAAGCTTGATATTGATTTTAAATCTTCCATCACAAAAAAAGTAAAATAACTTTTGCCGTCAAAAAATCAAACTGACGCCTTCAATCCTTCTGCACTCAATATAAACCCTTACCCTCACATAATTCCTTACACCTTTTCTATTTTGAAATACAAATATTGGAAACTCCTCACTTTCCAATAGAATAAAATCAATTTCTAGACTTTTCAAAAATAGACACGAAATTTTTTTTTTATTTTGCATTTTAATTACCTTACATATCTAAAAGATTAGCTCTAGCATAGTTACATTTCTAAATAAAGTGTTAATCCCTAATCACCACGAATCACAACATTTTTTTTTACTACCTTTTTATTACTCTTTGCTTTTAGGAAAAACTTTTACCTTCCACGCATAAATAACACTTTTATTACTACTACTATACTTCAGTTTACTTACATCAATCATTTCTTCACAACAAATGCTATCTTATCTTTACGTAACTCATTACCATACTTACCTTTCATCAAATCATTAAATGTCTCAACTTCAAACAAAACAGAACGAAATTACTCACATTACAAACTTGATAAATTAAATCACTGTAGATTTTCACAATTTCAATACAGGAATGATCCCAACGCGAAAGGAACAGGAATATAAGAATCCCAAGTACGTGGATGGAGTGCGGCCACAAGACTTTCCGTTGACTTATAATTATTTATTACTATGTTCATGTCTTGCAATGCACCCTTCTATTTTATTCATATATTACAACAAAGCCACTCAATTAATATTTTGTTCATTTTGTTACCTAAGTATTCCAGAATCTGAAAGATTAAATTATGAATGTAAATTAGACTGGCACTCTATTGCACACGTACCACACATCTACTTAAATTATTACGGTTGTCGAGAAGAACTAATATATCCACGATGTAAAGCATCCGATTGTCTAGAATGTATAGAGCAATACTTAATAAGTAAAACGCCAATAAGGCAAGGAAATGAAATAGAAGTAGAGACGGAAATGTACGAAAACATTTAACTATATTTGTTAAATAACTGGCACCCTATACAACCTATCAAAAGAATTTTTTTTTTCTTCTCCTCGAAAAACAATTTAAAAGAAATTTTTTTTAAGACTATTGTTGGAACTCACATCACACCTTTCTCTAATGTAAAAATTGTTTTTCCTACAACATAATTCAAATTATATTCAATAAACATAATATAGCAATAATAAAGAAAAACAAAAAACAAATTCAATCAAATATACATCAATTTTACTCTTATTTTTTACAGAAAAATAAAAGAAAAATGGCCTTCCAACAAAGAAATTTCCTTAAAGGAAGTGCTGTTCAGATACTTAACGAAATAAGTATTGAATATAATTTTCACAAACCCGAATACGAGATAGAATGTTTAGGCGAATATGCAGAGCTACCCCCATTTAGGGCAAAATGTAGCATAATAAAAGACAACTGCGAATACGTCAATATAGGTAAACCCGCGAGTACAAAAAAAGAAGCTAAACAAATTGCCGCCAGAAAAATCCTAGAAATAATTTCTAATTATTATATTTTTTCCGAAGAAAAAATTGACAAAATTTTTGTAAACGAAGAAAAAATTAATGTAATCTACGAATCAAATTTACCAAATAGTAAAGTCAAATTATATAAGTGGACAAATTCCTGCGAAAAATTCTATCAACACGGACACATAGCAAAAAATTGTTACAGGCCAAAGCGAAATAAAAATTATAATCCATGAATAATTTCATTACATTGAGCCCAGATTTTCCTTGTTCATGCTACCCTTTTTACTACGGACATAATTATCATATTATTATCTTCTTTCCTTCTAGTTCTTATACACATATGTAATCAACGATCTTAATATTATTTTTAATCTCTATTAATATTATATATGTCAATTTCTTTTATGTATAATCAATAATTTATAAGGCTTTTTAGATTTTATTTTTACTAATGTATACATTTAACGATCGTAATTCTTGGAAATTACTCCTTAATATTTTATATCTAATCGATAAAATTTTACAATTTTTAATCTTCTTTTTATCAACAATCACCATGTTGTAAGTTTAAATAATTATTATCAATCAAAAAAAATGTCAAATTACCTAATTACCACTATAACATATGTAATCAATATTGTAATATTTCCAGAATTGTATCCTCTGTTATTACTACGCATTTATTTAAAACTTGGTTCAAAATTTTAATTCGCAACAACAATTTAAAATGTAAATTCCTATGTATAAACAAAATTTTTTATGTTATAAATTGTTAAATTCAACTAAAAATATGTACTTGATTGAGTAAGCACCCTGGATTAAAAATGTACTCTTCTACCGAAGTTTCGATCGCGGATCGTTAACTCCCCGCGTTCGAATTAAGGGGGGAGGTGTCACGTCCGGCGACTCTACCGCCACAGGTAACAAGCAGAATAAGAAACCAATAAAGGGATCAAGACAGCATTACAGCGAGTGTGATTTTATCGACGCAAGTTATAGACAAATCTACGGATCAATAGGATGATCAATACGAAATTACCATGTGTCGTTCTAATACCTACACATCATAACAGGTCGACTGACCCAGAGAGAAAGTAAATGAGGCCCTACAATACCAACATACTACCGTCATAACATGCGACTTGTAATAGCATGTGACTGGTAATAACATGCGACTCGTCATAGCATGTTACTCGTCATACTTGACCTTTCAAAGTTCTATAAAAAGCGAAAGTTCCAAGAGAAGTCAGTCCAGTGCCATCGAATCTATACCGCGAGTGCAATCCAGTCAGTCCAGCTTCTCCAGATTTCTACCGCTACTCAACCCGAATTCTAACTCGGCGCTGAGTTCAACGACATTAGAAAGTGAAGGGGAATCGCCTTCCAAATTCTCTCGAAACTGGGATCGAAGAATCAACCAGATCAACTGTCTAGATTACGAATTTACTATACAACAGCAACTATCTGAAGATTACAAGTTACACTCAACTGACCACATTCGCTTACTGGACTCAATTGATCATCAATCAATTCAAACTCAGGATAACTAAAAGGGTATTTCTAATTACGATTCTATATTTACATTTCCATGGTGCTTACCTGATAAAATTTCAATTGTCAATAAATATATTTTATATACCTAATCCTTCTCAATCACTGACTATTCCTCATCCCTTAGAGAGGATCCTTCTGATCCTGACATAAAACGAGGAGATCTTTTAAAAAGAGAAATGTTACGTTTCTGACGTAACAACTATTTTAAAATATTTATTTTTATTTTTGTATATCCTATTTATAACCGTATCTACAAATTAATTTTTTAGTGCGAAGCTGAATGAAAAGAGCTTGATTTAACACATTAAGCGTAACATATTCAGGCTAAAAAATTTTCCTTTAAAGTCCGCGAAATTATTGTCCTAATGAACCTCTTTTAATTCTTTTAAGAGAACGTCTCTAGTAGGACAGGTTGTCAGTATACAGGGGCTCGAATTTTCAATCTTTTACTGCGCATGCTGATACTCAATTAACCACTTCCACAAAAGTTATCCAAATTAATTTTTTTATGGAGGTCTTGAAAACGTTTTTTCATCAACTTTACGCAGAAAGTAAAGGTTTTAAATAAAAAAATTATTTGAACTTTATTTCTTAATTTTAAACATATTTTTGAGTTTTTCTCCAAGTGCGGCCGCTATTTTTTTTCCAAAATTATGTTGAGTTTGAATTTTTCCCTTTCCTATTAAAAATTCCGACGATGGAAACGACATCGGAAACGACATCGGAAATGACATCGGAAATGACATCGGAAACGTTATCGTAAGCGATATCGTAAACGTTGTTGTAAGTGATATCGTAAACGACGTTGGATTTTGGGACCATATCCGATGTCGTTTACGACCTTTTCTTTGATATTAAATAAGACGAAATATTTGATTATTGTTCAAATTTGAATCTATTTAACTATATGGAAGGAATATGAAGACAATGGAACTGATATAAACATATTGGTTGTAACGACAGTCTCACTAGCGAGGGAAGACGCCAACGAAAGTGTCGCACAAATACCCAACGTGATCTTATTTATTTTAATTTTATTTCTAACAATTCGCACCTGTAGTCATTTCTTAATAAATTACTATGCTTACAAATATTCTAGTATTCCCGGTTAAGTTGGTATGGGGAAACGTGGGGGCAACACTTGGATAGGTCGAACACGAAACAATCGAAATTTTAAAATAAATAACACACTTATAGAGCTGATATTGATAAAATAACATAAGCCTAATTTATTAATAAAGTATTAACCAGAATAACATCAATTACTTCTTTACAGCAATTACGCATCAAAATATTCAAACTCGTTTAAATTGGAAAGTTCAGGAGCTACCATCCTGACTAAATCTAACCTTGATTGATATAACTACGCTATGATACTAATATGTGATGTAAGTTGACAAACTCAACTTCTCTCCACTAAACGGCAAGATCTCTAAATGCTTAAAACTAATTCTCTCTAATTTATATATATTCAAATTTTCTCAAATACTGCTTACAAATACGGCATCAACAATTTAGAATTTCTAATCATTTATCTAAACTTATTTCTGACCTTGTCTTCGCTTTCAGCTGAAGGCGTAAGGTCAACAGAAAATCGACAATATTTACATTCAAACTTAAATCTATACTCTAGGCTACCTTGACTCTATAATTTTAACTTAATAAATCTAGAATTCACACTTTAAATTTCTACTCTAACTCAAATCTCAACTATATATTGGATCTATAGCTTAATTCGTGCGGTTTGCTAAGAGATGGCGTAACTTGATTATTATTCCATTGTTCCAATATTCCGAACATGCGTTGGAAAGGTACTGTCATTGTGCGTCTTTTTCAGTATATGGCATTCATTTGAAGCGTAAACAACAATAATTTTTTTTCACTCAAATATGTCGAACTTTGTGCCTGAAAAAGTGTTTTTGTGGGGAGTTCTTCATTACTTTTGTATAAAGAAAACTGCTGCAGAAAGTCATCGTTGAAAGGCGGTTTTGCATGTCCGAAATGCTGCTGGTACGCCGCAAAAAGAAGTCATTTTTGAATCGGATTGTTACTGGTGATGAAAAATGGATCCATTACGACAACCCCAAGCGCAAAAAATCATATGTGAAACCCGGCCAACCAGCCAAATCAACGGCAAAGCCGAATATCCGTGGTGCGAAGGTAATTCTCTGTATTTGGTGGGATCAGAAGTGTGTGTTATATTATGAGCTGCTAAAACCGGGTGAAACCATCAATGGAGAATGCTACCGAACACAATTAATCCTTTTGAAGACAGCAATAGCCGAAAAACGCCCGGAATATGCGACCAGACACGAGACAATAATTTTTCATCATTACAACGCTCGGACCCATTTTGCTATTGCGGTTAAGAACTATTTGGAAAACAGTGGATGGGAAGTTTCACCCAACCTGCCTTATAGCCCAGACCTTGCCTCTTCTGACTACCATCTGTTCCGGTCGATGCAGAACACCCTCACTGGAATACGGTTCACATCAGAACAGGGTGTCAAAAATTAGCTTGATCCATTCTTGGCTGCCAAGCCGGCGCAGTTCTTTTGGGATGGAATCCAAAAATTGCCAGAAATATTGGAAAAAGTCATAGCTTCAGATGGGCTATATTTTGAATAATACTATTGTACATGTTTTTCTTAAATAAACGTTCAAACTTTGAAAAAATAACCGCACGAATTAAGTTATGGATTCAATACTCTATAATTTTAACTTAATAAATCTAGAATTCACACCTTAAATTTCTACTCTAACTCAAATCTTAAGTATATACAATACATAAATCTAACTTCACTTTTTATTTTAATGTTATAATTCACTGGCTAGAATTCCCTAATTCTAACCTATAACATGGCCGCCCTCAGCGTGCTTTTATTTTTGTCGAGAGAGTGGACGTGATCGGGCACCTACCTGGGTTCCAGACACTCCGCTGAGAGTTCGTTTCTTCAGTCTGCCTTGGCTGTTTTTCCGCTACTGGCTACACGGCACCAACTCCTCTCCTTCCTCACAAAAGGCACTCAAATTCTCTTACAACTTAACTGTATTTGACAGCTTGCTGTCCGAACGAGTTCTGCTTAGAGTTCGAAAATTCCCGGTGTGTCCTTCTTTAACCTATAGCGGCGTCTTCTACTAGAAAAACATGGTGCTATAGGATAGAAAAAGACACACCGGGAATTTTGAAACTCTAGTTCTGCTGCTCCGCTGTTCCTTCTTCTCCCACTACTCATTCATTCCACCTACAGGTGGCGTCCATGTCGCTGCAAACGAACACTTTGTCCCGGAGGTGGCGTACCCACGCGGCCACTCCGGGAACTAGACTAGCAGCTGTCAGTGTTGTGCAATATGTCTGCCGCCAAGTCCCACTTCGATAGACTTGTTATTGTCAATCGATCTTTCGCATACGTGTGATCGCGTACTCCACTCTGTGTGGTTGTAACTGTCGATTTCGTGCCGGCAGTGAAGTAGTGGTGAATAACTGTATAGTCTTTGATATGTAGTGTTAGGTAGGTAGCGTGTCTTAACTAACAAATTCTAATACTCTCACATAACCTTTTATAGCCTTACAAATAAATACTAAGGTATGAATACATCTATAATAATATAGTGTCTAAATTTATAATAAATATTGTATAATTAATAATCAATTATTCCCTTCCCTCCCTTCAGGAGGGAGTAGGGATCACGGCGTGCCCGACTGGCAACGCGGGTCACTGACCCAACAGGTGCCAGCCAATCCCGTCTATCGACTGATTTAGCTAGCTGAAACCGGCCCTTATGGAGATCTCATTGAGCTGCTCGAAGTGTACTTTTACTTTACCAAATTTTAATTACTGAATTACGTCAATGAAGGCTGAACTGGGGTCTTCAGGACTAAACGCCTTGCGGACCCAAATAAAATAATTGATAATTAAAGGATTGTTTAGGAATATGACAGCGTAACTACTGTTTTGAACAAAATATTTTATTATTTTAGCAATAGGTATTTACAAGTGGAATGAAATTGTACAACATGTAATGATTTAATGAAACTTACCCAACACCAGTACCCAAATAATGAAAATTGCATCTACTAAGATAACTTAAACATCGAATCTACTTTATGTATTTCTCACTTGTGGAACGAACTTAAGTGGGTACTGTAGAAACAAAAGAAAGATAATATAAAACTACGGGACATGCTTACTGAACTAACAAGGCAACTGGATGAATTTACCTAATCAACGCGACTGCCTACACGACTAGTCCTGACGGAAAATACTTACATAATCTGCATGAGATGGCATGAATTTACTGTTACATTCAACTTAACTTAAAACCAAGTTTTCCGACAACTGACTCTACGAGCTAACTTTTACGGAATGTGCTTACATAACTGATATAACTATCTGAGTCGACTACTCTTGATGGGACGAACTTAGGAAACTAACACGGACTAATAACCTAATGAACAAACCTAACCTAGACTTAACATACTAATCAGGAAAATACAAAAGTACAAAAACACAAAAGCGAATGAGTATTAAACCAATAAACTTAAACTACTTAGTGCTTTTGCGTCAGGCGTTCAGAGTTTCCTCATTATCGCCATGGCTATCGCCTGGATGAATGGGTCGTCCGGACTACATTCTCAACTGCTAGGAGCACGATTTGCGTTGTCTGCCGCGGTTAGTGCCAGTGGTGCTGGTGGCAACTCAATCTGAGGGGTACTTATCGGGGTCAGTGGGGCCGTATCTGGTTTCACCTAAACGATTTCTGCTGGTGGCAGGCGTGGCTCTTGCCCAGGTGGATCGTGTGGACCGATTTCGCCTCTGCGCCACGCGTGGACGCATTGGCAACATTGGCTCAGCCTTACTGCTGGCCTACCGCAGCCAAAGCAGAATATGCCCCTTTCGTAAGGGCACCGTTGATAGCGGTGTTGCTCCCTGTGGCAGTTCCAGTAACCTGCTGGTGGAGATGGCAGCAACGGTTCTCTCACTGCCCTCGAATAAATTTTGGCCACTGCCGGCGAAGACAGCACGGGTCCTGGTTTGGGCCAGAGCAGGGTCTGCTGTTGTTCTGGTGGAGAGGGAGGAGAGTGCACCTCGCATAGGGCCGAAATATATACCCGGGAGACATCCTCTCCGCGGCCTCGGGCTTACCCACCAGGACGCCACCCAAGCATGGGTGGGACGACACCTTTTGTAGGGTCTGCTGTTGTTGTGGTGGAGGGGGAGGAGAATGCACCTCGCGTAGGGCCGAAATATACCCGGGAGACATCCTCTCCGCGGCCTCGGGCTTACCCCCCAGGACGCCACCCAAGCCTTTTGCTCGGATGAGGCCGTGGAGCTGTAGGGTGTACCCATTGGCTTTTGCTCCGGTTCCTTTGGCGGAATTGCACCTCTGCTGCGCCTTCTGCCCATGACCCTTCTCCTGAGCTGGGCGATGTCGCTTCGTCGCCGGGACCAAGGGGTAGCGGTGGTGATACGTGAGTCGAACTGTGAACAGCTGTATTATACACGAAGCGGAAGTCAGGACGGTGCTTATCATCATTGTCTTAAGGACTCTGTTCAACCTTTCCACTGGATTCGCTTGGGCGTGATAGGGCGGAGTAGTTGTATAACGAAATCCTAATTCAGCTGCTGCTTTAGCGATAAGGTTGTTCACAAACTCCGTACCATTATCTGTAAACAAAATCTCAGGAGTTTCCCATCTAAATACTACTGCATCTTAGAACGCTTTTTGGACAGATCTGCCATTGGCTTTCCTAAGGGGAACAATTTCTATCCATTTTGTGAACATGTCCTGGAAAACTAGGACATAACTAAAACCTGCGCGACTGAGTGGGAATGGCCCCATTACGTCCGCAGCCACTATAGTCGACGGTTGCTCAATAACCCTTTTACTCATAAGTCCGGCTGGCCCGGCTTGTTCAACTTTCATCTGTTGACAGACCTGGCACGCTCTCACGTACGTGGCCACATCACGGCATATACCTGGCCAATAATACAAAAGTGCTAACAGCGCATGAGTTTTCTTAATACCTAAATGGCATGATGCAGACATTGCGCGTGCCTCCTCGATGGCTTTATTTCTTAAATCTAACGGCAAGATTAATTTACGAGCCTAATCTAGGCTTCTGAATCTGGTATTAGCGGATCTGTAAACGCATTCGGTCGGTGGCAGTATAATCGCCCGTCTTCGACCTTCCAATCGGGAAATTGTTTCGGCATCTCGGGGATCATCTGTAACCTACGCAAGTACCACGGATCATCGGTTTCTGTAATTTTCGATACGGCCACTGGGTATGGCTCATACATCCTCGAGAGGGCGTCCGGAACGTGGTGCAGAGCACCTTCCCCGTGTGTTATGATAAAGTCATACTGTAGTAATTGAAGAGCCCATCTAGCCAACCTACCAGAAGGATCCTTGATCCCATACAGGCAACGCAAGCTGCTATGGTCCGTTATCACTTCAAAGTGGTAGCCCTCCAAATAGCCTCGAAATTTCTTTACCGACCACACGACTGCCAAGCATTCTTGCTCAGTAACCGTGTAATTTCTCTCGGCAGGAGTCATAGTATGGCTGGCATATGCGATTACGCGTTCTTCACCGTCTAACGCTTGTGTCAGGACAGCTCCCGGACCGGTGCTACTGTCATCTGTCTGTAAACGAAACGGCAATTCAAATTCTGGGCGCGCTAGAATGGGAGTGGCGGTTGAAACTTTTTTCAAAACTTCGAAGGCTTTCTGCTGCTCTTCCCCCCATATAAATCTACGACTTTTTTTAAGAAGGTGTAACAGGGGCTCTGCCCTAGTCGCGAAATCCTGTATGAATCGACGATACCAAGACACCATCCCTAGGAAGCGCCTGAGCTGCTTCAAGGTTTTTGGAGGTTAGTTCATAATCGGTTCCGTCTTTTGCGGGTCTACGTGGCAGCCTTGTTGATCCACCAAATAACCTAGATATCTGAGCTGATTTGCGCAAAATTCGTTCTTTTCACGATTAATCGTGAGGCCTGACTTAACTATAACTTCTAAGACCTTTTCCAACCAATGCAGATGCTCTTCAAAGGATTCTCCGACTACAATAATGTCGTCAAGCTATGTAAAGGCATATGGCTCGAATTCAGGTGTGAGACGGCCCAGCCTCAAGTATCCACCTTTTGCGACGAAACGGGGGCAGAATCCGTGAAATTAGGCTAACCTAGTGAACAAGCAGGTTCACACGAAGCTCGCAAAAAAGATTTGCGATGTCTCATTAAGTATTCGCCCCACAATTAATGATTTACTTCCAAACCGGAAGTGAATATGGCAAGAACGTGGCAGTCTGGTTTTCACGGACGTTTTCTTTCGTATCCTCAGCAAGCGCCACACTAACCTGTGGTTGCTCCCACTCTACCGTTCGTTCGGGTCAAGCAGCTTGCGGCATGGTTCGCTGGATGGGTGGGCGTCCCATGCTTTTATTTCTTCTACTTTTTTTTTACATTATTTATTGCATGTATATTCATTTATTTCATGATTTATCGATTAACTTGGACTCGATCGCGGTCGCTAATTGAAGCGCGCGCATATTAATTGAGGGAGGAAATTATTAAGGAGGTGGAAAACCGAGGTAACGTGTCTGGTTGCTGATCCTCGAAATTCATTACAGGCGCGCAGCCCATGAAGGTGAGAGCACGGCTCGACACCGTATGGCATTTTGATTTACTTTAGATTGAGGGCTCGAGTATGTTCACTTGCATCTCACGATCAGGTGAACAACTCTGAGAACCTAATCGCCTATGTCTCCTGGCCCACCTTTTAGCAATTAGGGATCTTTTGGATCACATTTGAGGAAAATAATTGTCTTTTTTTTTTCTTAGAGATTCACGCGGGGGTTTCTTTTTCATTATTTTGAAAATAGCGAGCAATTAGCTCAACGATAATTACTGGATTCTCGTCAACTCGGGACGTGAGTATCCGTGCACTCACAAAAAGTAAGACTCGGAGAAAGCTCCCATCCTCATATATTTTTGGCGTCGTGTAGTGTCGGAGCCCTGAGGGCACTTCACTGCCACGGCGTTTCCTTTTCCTTCTTAACCTCCATTGGGTCAACCAAAATCTAGTACGATTTTGTCTATTTTTATGAGACGAGAAGCAAATGATGAAATCGTCGGGAGCATGTGCTCTTAATTTCCAAAATTTGGGACCGACAAACTAATGTTTCAATAAGTAATAAAGGTTTAATTTGGGGCGAATCATGGATTCGAGTGTTTATAAAATTTGTGGGCTAAATTATCTGGCAGAGTAAGCCATTCTATGATCCAAAAGGTCAAACAAGCTTATTTTCAGATGTAGGGAAAAGTCCCCCAAATTAAAACGCGCTCGAAAGATATAACCGAGCGAAATTGAAGGGGAAAATGATTAACGTGTCTTTTCTTATATATATTGCAGATAAAGAAAAGTAATTGAGGGAAAACAGAGACGAAGACTCGAGCACTGAGCTTTTGTACCCTTCAAAAAATTTAAAAATCGTGAGTTTCTTCGGTTTTCATGCCCATTAAATAAAGAATTAAATCTCGCGAAATTTTCTTCCTTCGTGCTACCCACTCGTGAATCTGGGAAGTAATTTTGACCCAAAAAAGGGCAAAATTGCTGTTCAAAAATTTAGAAAACTGGCATAATTTAAAAATTGAAATTTTTAAATTTAAATACGAATTTAAAGAGCGAGACTTTTGCCTCAATTAGGGGAAAATTCATTTTCAAGATATTTAAATATTGATGAAATCAAAATTCTAAGAGTCGAAATGTTTCAGGTGTTATCAACCGGTCCAAAAGTATTGTTTACTGTCTTCTGACAGTGGTATTTGGTGAAAAGCCTGACTCAAATATATTTTAGAAATATAACGGGCTGATCGGAGCTTATCCAAAATATCATTCATGTTTCGCATTGGATATGCATCCTTCTTTGCTACTTCGTTAAGCTTCCTGAAATCTATGCATAGGCAATAACCGCCATTTGCTTTCTTCACTATGACAGTAGGATTGTACCACTCACTGACAGATCGTTCAATCAATTCCTGTTCTTTCAGCTTTTCCACTACTTCACGCAGCGCATCCATTGCCTTAGGTGAGCACGTATGGTAATTCTGTTTGATCGGTGGGTGGCCCTGCACGTTGATTACGTGTTGGGCTAGTGGAGTCGTTAGAAGTTTCTGTGGCATCGGTGGAATCTTTCTTGTTAAGAAATCCTGCAGGTATTGAGCTTGATTGGGTTCTAGCTCCTTTAGACCAGCGCACGGAGAGTATCGCTGGTCTAGACCTTTCTCCATTGACTGTTTATCACTCGGAGTTCGAGGTACTTGCACTACATTCCCTTCTTAGGAACGCCACAAGCCTTCTCTTACTCTCCAAATTCGATGCTTCAACTTGATTTTAAAATCAAAAATTTCTGCGAAATCATGCCCTAATAACACTTCACAAACTAGACTAGTAGCTGTCAGTGTTGTCCAATATGTCTGCCGCCAAGTCCCACTTCGATTGACTTGTTATTGTTAATCGATCTTTCGCATACGTGTGATCGCGTACTCCACTCTGTGTGGTGTGGTTGTAACTGTCGATTTCGTGCCGGCAGTGAAGTAGTGGTGAATAAGTGTATAGTCTTTGATATGTAGTGTTAGGTAGGTAGTGTTTACCTAACCTCCTGAGAGACCAGCTGTCATCGAGGGAATTCTCCTCGTCGTCTGGAGCCAGAGAAAGCACCCCATCGCCGTCCTCAACCCTTTTTATGCTGTGCATATCTCGTGACAACTACTACAAGGTCTGTACATTTCATTTCCTGTCTTAACTAACAAATTCTAATACTCTCACCTAACCTTCTATAGCCTTACAAATATTATTATTTTATTTTATAAATATTTTATATTATAAATATTCTATAATTTCTAAGCAGTGAGTCCCTACCGGCCAGCATGCTGTTCACTTTATTTGATTAATCTTTGTTTCTTTCCAGATTCAGGGGGAATAGGGATCGCGGCGTGATTGTCAGGTCACATGATTTATTAAAATTCTTATTATAAAAAAACAAACAATTTTTTTCGTGTTTCAAGGACAAAATTAAACCAATATATATATATATATATATATATATATATATATATATATATATATATATATATATATATATATATATATATTTAATATAAAAAAAGGGCCGTAAACGATATCGGATATGGTCCCAAAATCCAACGTCGTTTACGATATCACTTGCAACAACGTTTCCGATGCCGTTTCCCATGTCATTTCCGATGTCGTTTCCAACGTCGGAATTTTCAATAGGGTTGCATGGTCACAAACGCATTCATAGTGAGGATAAAAGTTGTTAATATCAGTATTCTATCAGAGAATTTATTTTCAAAGAGCAGTTGACATGATTCGACAAGAAAGGAAACTTTGTTATAATCCATACAAAAACAAAAACCCTGAGTGAATATTGCGTGCTTTTTCACTGCTCGAAACAGATTAAAATTTAGTAAAATCATCACGTGCTAATCTATAAATAATTCATCAAGCCCGAGGCTTCAAATCTATTTTCCTCTGAATATGTTATGCTCGCAGATTCGAATGAAAGTATTTTGAGGGCATTCCTAGAGAATTTTCTCAGTAAATACGAAAATGTTGAATGAAATGCACTTCTTTGCAACACATGCAGGATGAAAGTTATGAAAGATGAAGTTTTAAAAGAAGGATAGAAAAGAATATGATTTGTTTGGCCTAGAATTTATGTTTTTTTTCTCAATTGTTGAAATTATCAGACATCGGCGAATGAGTCGCTAAATCTCCCTTCTCAAGGCTTTTGGGTACCTTGTGATTCCAAGAATCCCTAGAAGACAATAATATTGATGAAAAATCGGAGTCCTTGTGATTTCTCACATTCTCATCGACGTACAATAAAAAAACAAATTTCAGAATTTTTTCTAGTTTCAGTTTTTAAATGATTAAAAAACAACAAAAACGTAATTTTTTTGTCTATCCCATAACTTTTTAAACAATGCGTGAAAAAATAAGAAAAATCTGAAATTTTGGATTTTTCCATCATTTATGATGGAATTATTTATTATATTTATTATAAGTTTCAATATATGCACAAGGCATTCAACCATGTAATGAATCTAATAATGCGCCATTCATTTCTTAAACCTCTTCTCATGCAATAAAGAAGTTAAGTCACTATTTTTGCTAAAGGAATTGATAGGTTACATATAACAAACATATTTACAAAGCATACAATCAAGTTAAAACTGTACACTTGCGTTCAAATGCTCCTGTCAAATTCTCAAAATGGTTTTCATTTTTATAAAAATATTCATCAATATATCACTATAAGAACAACGCTTTCCCTCATCACTGGTATATCATTGGTCCCGAAAGTGAAGACAACTTTTATAATATGCATTTCGGAGAGCGCTTGTGCCGATCAAGTGCATGTGCTGTGCGGAAACGGGGTATCAGCTGCCCCGAACTGAGGTATAAGATTTACCACGGCGTTTGGCGCTGCTGCTGTCTCTATAGGTGGAGCCAGTGTACCAAAATATTTTTAGTGTAGTAACCGCTGCATCGTTTTACAAATCAGTATGCGGTATTGTTAACTTTTATGCTACCGTTGAGTGAAGATAGTTATAGAGGAGACATCGAGGGCGATTGGTCCAAACCTTGCGGGGAAAGACGCCAGGGGTAGGTAAAGTTCCATAACCCAAAACGGGGATCGACACTTTCGAAAGTCCCCAAAATCTCACGAAAAAGAAAGTTGCAGGAGTAAGGCCCAAACTTGTGTTGGTGAGTTTGCTGTATTCATGATGGATCAGGCAGTCCTCGTCAATTCAACCCCAGCTTGTCGACAGAATATTGCAAAATAGCTTTTTACCTCTTTTCCTTCTACTATATTTAAAAAAAATATATATATATAAAATAATACATAAAAGAAAATATATAAAATATTTTACATTATAAATTTTATAATATAATATATATATAAAATATTATATGTTATAAATTTTGTATTACAATATATAAAAGAATATATATAAATATTAAATATATATAAAAGAACCATGTATTGAAATAACAATTTTTTTTTTTAATTTATTACATATTTATTGACAAATTGTTTTCAATATTCTTTCATTATTTTGATTACAATAATGAAGCATATAGAAAATATAAATAAATGATCAACAATGATATTTTGAAAGTTTAATATTCATAAAATATAATTTTCGTTTATATAATACGGTTACAAAGTTAATATTATTCTCTGTAGGGATACAATAATAATTGCTTTTTTAAAGAAGTTTACAATTCTCAGAGAAATTAAAATTAAAACAAATTATAGCTCTTCATATATAATAATTAATTAGAGAATGTAAATGACCACCTTCAGATCTGAAGTTATTTTATAGACTTTGGCAGTAAGATAGGCGAAAGGGCTCTTTTACGACTACTTAACAATTACTGTAAAGCAGCATCGTAATTATAAAGAACCATCCCTTCGATCGTGATCTTTTCAGATTATAAATCTCAAATGCACCTACCTGCAGGTGCAAAGTATATAGGCGTTATGAAAGAATTTTTACAAAGGATTAATAAAATCTTAACTTAGTTTTCAGATCTACAGAATTATGACACAAAAGAACATTATTATTTATACGTATACATCAATATTTTTCATTGAATTTAAAAAATTTGATTGCATACTAATTCCTGTATATTATCTGACTTATTTCAATCAATTCAATCAATAGAATATATTCAATAAAATATAAATGAATTTCCTTCTACTTCGTTCTTCAATTGTCTTTTCTTAAGATCGGATTTATACATGGAAAAATTAAGATATTCAAATTTTTTTTAATGTTATTACATAATACAAGCCAAAAATAAAAAATGAATCATTTTAACTTTATTACTTCTTTACTATACATTAAATTAAATAATTTTTCTCCGTTTATGTGATGAAAAAAATTAAGACAGATAATTTACAGGAACTAGTTTGCAATTAAATTTTTTTCAATCCAAAGAAAAATATTGATGTATTCGTATAAATAACAATATTCTTTCATGTCATAATTCTGTAGATCTATAAACTAAGTTAAGATTTTATTGATCCTCTATAAAAATCCTTTTATAATGCCTACACTTTGCATTTGCAGGTGCTTGGATTTGATATTTATAATCTGAAGAGATGATGATCGTCGAGATGGTTCTTTACAATTACGATACTGCCTTCCAGAAACTATGAAACTGTAAACCAGTGGTAAAGAAGCCTTTTTGCCTATCTTACTGTCAAAGTCTACAAAATAACTTTCATTCAGAAGGCAAAGAAAAATACCTGAATTTTTCAATCATAAAAATTCATTCCAACACTCTTTTTCCTAATTGTCAGTAGCTACTGACTCTTCGAGCAAAACAGTTGTGTCAAGTACAAGAGTAAAAAAATTTCGTGGAGAATTAAGATCTCAGTGAATGAATTAAAAGTGCGTTCTAATACAAAAAGTGTAAAAAAGAACTATGGTGTGCAAATTCAAGAATTGCATAAGCAAGTATGGTGTCACGAAAGGAGTGTCATCGCTTTTGCAATTGACAAAAATGTATTTGTTTTCGAAAGGATGCGTCTGAGAGAAAATTCTTGAGGAAGAGATTTATTGCGCTCGCCTACACTGAGAAAAAAAAACATGACTCAGTAGCGTCCGGACAGGAGTGGTTCGTGTCCGAAGACGAAAATTGAAAATAGACATCACTGTGTCCTCGCTAGACATGAACTACTCATGTCCAGAGCGTACACACTAATGTCTTAGGCATTAATAACGCGCACAGGACTCAGCCCTGTCTAGACAGTAGTCAGTCATGTCCAGCACCGGAACGACAACGCGCTAAACATTACTGTATATTGTGTCAATTCATGAATGTGGAATTTTTCGTCGATTGTGTCTATTAATGATTAGCAGCAACAATTTTCGAATATAAAGTAAAAAATTACACTAAATTTACCCGGTAAGAAGAGAAGAATTCAGAAAAATTCAGAATCTGAATTCCCATTAATACGCGAATTTTCCTCCATCTAAAGTTCCACGAACGAGTAGAAAAAAAAAGCAAAATCTATTCCTTTTAATCGACTTAGAAAAATGTAATGGAAGCGTATTGAGAGGAATTAAAAAGTGGAAAAATACAAAGCAGAGACTAGAAGGGAATAGAATAATGTTACTTTGAAGACGCAACTTAGAATTAAATTAAGGGAATTTTTTAAAATCAATAAATATTGTATTAAATTAGTAAGTTAGGGGTAAAAAAAGGATTTGGGGAAATTATATTAAAACTTTTTTATTCATTTATTGAAAAGAGACATATTTTGACCGATTTCATATGAAAATTTTGATTTCAAACGATTTTAAAACTCTTTCATTTTTAGATCATTGTATCATTAATTTACTGATTTATATTGTACTTTTGTAAAATTTTAATATCTGTAATTTGATTTTCATTTGCAAGACTGTAAGAGTATTGGATTTAAATTCTAAACTCAACATTTCAATTTCGCATTTCGACCAAAAATATTGACAGTAACAATTTTTCCTTTCATATATGTACTTTATTACCTAAGGCATAAGTAAAAAAGAATGTTAAAGAGTTATTTCCTGTAAGTAATTATTCATTTAGTAATTTCATAAATTTCGGGTTGACTGCAAAGTTTTTCCTACGTAAGCAAACTTGAAGCTAGGTTTCCACATTTTTTCTTTAAACCAGTGTTTTTATATTCTCAGAAAATAGAATTACAAGAAAGGTAATTATGCCAGAATTTATTAATTAAAAATGATTATTATTTTAAAAATTTACATAAAAATGCAATTAATTAACATTCTGAATTTACAATATTTAAAATCAATTGAGTGAAATCAAAGAATGTTAAAAAATAAAACTACTTGAATACAACAGGTTATGAACCTAACCTCAAATTCTGCATTTAAATTCTACAAACAAATAGTATCGAATAAATAGTCCTTGCAGATTACACACTCGAAAGAATTATTTAACATTTCCTGAAATTCATAAAATTTATGTCACGTCATCAACATTATTTAAGATTTTCTACAAAATTTGTTAGCTGTTAAATTTTGTAAACAGAAGTAGCCGGGCGAGTAGAAGACGAGATGCACGAGACATGAAATCGAAGAAATCGCAGAAACTCAGAAAGTTAAGGAACGCTTGCTTCACGGTGTGCCCACTCCCATGTATTACAAAGGGGTACTTACAGATGGTGGCGGGGGGAATGAATTTCTATCAGCGACATCTAGGGGACGTAGCAGGAACTAGATTTCATGAAAACTACCCCTTTCCCCTCCACTACAGATCCAGTACTAAAGAGCGCGAAATTTTCGCCTTCTCATGCGAAAAAGGAAAAATTCGGATTTTATTATATTTGAGGTTACTTTACATGGCTTAAATCAGCTTTGAAGGGAACTGGAGTTTTATCTTTATCAACACTTAAATGCGGATTTAAAGCTGAAGAACGAAAATCCTTTTTAATGCAAACTTTCTTACCGCGTTTTGCAATATAATACGCAATGAATTTTTCTAAACAAAACGAGAAACCAAGCCTTTATGAGTTTTATTTTAGATTCAAAACAAAAGTTATTGGTGACTTACCCGATTTGCAGCTACAACTATTTTCATTTGGAGGGCAAATAGTACAGCACTGCTAATTGTTGGCACATTAGTCTAGGTATTAGAACTTTAAAGATCGAAGTTCACTAAAATCACTTGAAATCGCAATCAATTTTAATCAATCACAACATGCAGACAAGTGACAACATGTTTACCGCGCATGGCGTTCATTTCCATGACACACTAGCGGCGACTAGGGGACGTAGCAATCACTATTTTTCTTTCGCCACTTGGCCTATGGGAGTGGGCACACCGCGGCTTGCTTTTACTTTAGTTCGTATATGCTATATATAGACGAAATAAGGAGAGAGCCGAAGTTTCCGAATTCAGAAGAGGAGAAGTCGGTTGCGCGCGCAACCAAACTTACAGGTCCTACTTTATTCACAAGGGCGTAGCCTGTAATTGTGAGCGCATGGTTAGCGTGTCCGATCTGAGCACACTGGAACCGGGCAGGGCTGAGTAGCAGATGTATTTTCACCTTAACAATTTGCACGTCGACAACTGCCTTATAGAAACCAGATAGGATCCGGGTAGAAACATATTTTTGCATTTTAATTTCTGGATCCATATTCTAGATAGGAATCAGGTAGGATCGGGTAGCAGATTTACTTTCATCTTAAAAATTCACAAGACGCAAACTGCCTTATAGAAACCAGATAGGATCCGGGTAGATACATATTTTTGTAATTAATTTCTGTTTCCATATGCCGGATAGGAACTGGATAAGACCGGGTACAATATTCATACAAATTATTTTACATTACCACTTCCCGGATAAGGACCGGATAGGCCCAGATAGATCCTGAAAAATGAAATTATAGACCAGATAAAAACCGTATAGAACCGGGTAAAACCCGAACGGGTTTGCATCCGGTTTCTTTCCGGTCTCTACTCGATTTCTACCTGCAATTTTAAGCAGGGTAATTTAGAAGAAAAGATAGTAGAAAATTGTGCGTCAAATATAATCAAGTATTTCGGAAATGCAAACATAAAATTCATCACAAAGTATAACTTTATCCATTTCCTTTATGCAAATTTATCTTCTTCAAATTTTTAAAGTAGGCATAGCAGTAGGTATAGCAAAAGTAATTTGGTTATTAGGTTGTTTTAAAATCTTGAAAAATACATGTCATTCACACTAGAAATTTTATTTTATAGATGAAGGAAAAGAATCAATATAATTCAAGATTATTTTGATAACAGTCATATGAATTTGTAAAAGTTCGCATCGGTTACTACAGGCTAACAGTTTCGTACGCAAGGTGTACTTCCGGTACTGTGAGAAGTTTATACTGTGTTTACTTCAGAAACGTTATATTCTGTGTCTCGATAAATGCGTAAAGTAAGACACAGCAGTATCTTGCACAGTACAAGACAACCTGCAATGCAATCCTGGTCAGGCTGTTTTGTATTTTTAGCAAAAACAACCAAGTCACCGAATATGGCTTACTTTAGAAAATCCGAACAAAAGAAATTTAAAAATGGGATACGTTAGAGCTTTCATCTGACGGTGATTGTTATATCATGGTGAATTCTATCCTTCTATTTTTCGAATACTTGATCATATTCTATGCCCAAATTTGTACAATCTGCCCCTTTTCAAAGTAGGCTACATTGGGTGGCTTGATATCATCTGACCTTGGATAAATGTTCAAACTCTTTGTTTTCCTTGATTCGGTTTTTGTCAAACTGAGATTCCCAATTCTGGTTATCATCCCCTTCGAGAGCATTCCCACCAATTGCTCGAAGCTCTTCAAAATAACGCCCTTCTTGAGGGTCCAAAAAAATGTCTTCGAATGTGGTATGAGATCTTCATTCTTTCAAAATTTCTAAAAAAGTTCCTGCAAAGCAAATACATCATAAAGAGCATCGTGGAATTTTTCTTTGTCGTGCAGCTCCGGAATGAAATCATGAACTAAAGGTGTAAGTTTCAAGACATCTGAGCTATTCATTTGAAAAATCAAGAACGCCGAATAAAGAAGTCGATATTACTCAACGCATTTGATCAATTCATGTAAATAGTGTTATCAGCTATTTTATTTTATTTACTATTTCTGGTCGGAAGTTAAGAATAAAATATTAACCATCGATATGTGGCACAAATTAGGAAAAAAAAATGAATTTTTAACTTAAATTTAAATTTAAACTTTTTAGTTTAAATCAATTTTCGGAAGTAAAATTCGTGATTTGTGCCGTTCATTAAGACCCTATTTCTCAGTATATGTGACGCGTTCCGAGAAAAGGGACCTTCGAGGCAAAAGTAAAATTTTACAGGACGAGCGATTGAAGAAATCTTGAGCTCGATGCGACCGAGCGGAGGAGAAGTATAAGTGGGGGATTCTGACCCCCACTTCTTATATTTCCCCTGTGTTTCCCCACTCTCTTCTCCTCTCCCTCGCGCGCCGGCAGTCGAGACCCAATTTCTCCCGTCTATTATACTCTACTGCAGAATTTTCGTTACGTTACGAATTTCGTTTCGAAATATTAAAAGAAACGTCCATTTTTTCAGTTATTTTAAAAACTTATCGATTACGCATTAGTATGAAATGAATTTGTGATTTACTACCTATTTTCAAACTAATAAAAATAATTGAGCACACCGATCAAATAAGGGCCACTCCGCTCGAAAACGGGTAGAAGTATTGTCCCCTTTCCAAACCGAGGCGAAAATTTTTTTTAAAAAAAACATTAAACAAAAAATACTGTGATGTTCAGCTCAATAAAGCGCATCTTTTTTGTTATATTAATTTTCTTTCCTGATAATTTGTTTATTCAATGTAAAATAAACAATAGGTTTTTTCATACCTTCGAAAATCAATACCGTTTGGAACTAAAATTGCTGAAACTCAACTAATACTCAACCGATTTTGTTGAAATTTGGTTTGCGAATTCCCATGACGCTATACTCGGCACCGAAATCATAGAATTTTCGAAAAATATGATATTATTGTTATTATTTATTAATTTATCAGCGGAATTTTTTCACAAAATAATTGCTGATTCCTCTTTGAATTTGAATACAACGAAAAATTCGAGAAAAATTGTGCAAAAGAGTAAGTAGAAAAATCTATGACAATAGCGAAAACGACTGTTCTAAAAGATAATTCCGAAAAAAAACTGCGACAGTTGAAAAGAAATAGTTTGTCTAAATTAAAAGAAACTAGTAAGGTAGATGTAAAGTTTTTAATGCATAGTTTATATTAAAAATAAAATCGTGATCTAGTGCAATTTTCGGAATAAATTAATTATTAATTAAATTAAATTAATTATTCTAACGAATACTAATATAGAATAAAAAAAGATTTAATTACAAAATGTAGAAGCGCGTAATAAAAAATTCTATGAATACATTAATCCGGTCATTTTCTATTATTTTGCATGAAAGACATAATTTAAAATTATATTGCATAATTTGCGACGTTCTTTGAATTTCGCAATGTCAGAAGTTGTAATATGTCTGAGATTATAAGATGAAAAAGATAAGTTGTTAAAAAATAAATTTTTTAACAACCATCGTTCAATTGCATGCAAAGTAAATGTATTTGTTTTTAATACGGGCACGAGAACAACGGGCGCGCGAGCCACTTTGTTAAGCGCGCGCGTCGAAGCGCGTTCCGCACTCTCATTAAAACGTTTCTATCTCATCAAGTATTGCTCCAACCAACATTACTTTATCCTAAAAACTTTTTCAAACGATCCTCACCAAATCCTCCGCCGTAAGTTTCTCCTAGCTTCAATAGGAAAAAACTTCTTCGCATGTCGAAAAAAAATTGATTGATTTCCAACCGCTGCTGATAAATTAATAAATAATAATAATATCATATTTTTCGAAAATTCTATGATTTTATGTTATAATATTGAATGTCGTCGTCTTTTATTACTCATCGAGACATTGTAATAAATGCATTCATCATAAGAGGCCCAAATCAAAGCCTCATAATATTACGCGAAGCAAAACACAGATAAGTTTTATAACAATGACATTTAATTTGTTGTACCTGATCCGTTTCATCATCTGAAATCCAGTCGTACACTGAGCTTCCAACCATATTTTGGAACTCCTCGTTAGGATTCATTGGTTACGCTTTTTTTCATTCTTCTGAAAAACCGAATTTCTGTCCTTTCTAGTTAAAAGCACGTTGCAACAAGCACGTGGACACAACCGCGACCCGTATTGCGTAGAGCCCCTCGCGGGGGGGGGGGGGGGGGGGGCAGCGAGTAGTGGCTGGCGGCGGGAGGTGGTGGAAGGCGAGAAAGAGCGAAGGGGTCGCGCTGCCGCGGCCGAACGCTTTTGGAGACTCTTTTTAAATACCTCATATCTCGTAAAATAATTGAAAGAAAAAATTTCTAATTACACCTCATGAAAGACCAGTTAAAGAACTTATAGAATCACTCATAATCCGAAAATCGATATTTTGCCTAGTAGGTCCCTTTTCTCGGATCGCGTCACATATGCACAACAAAATTATTTTTGCTTTCATGTAAACTAACTACGCATGTTAGCTGTGTTGGTTCATATAGTGAATGTTTTTTTAGAAAATCCATCAAAACCAATAATTTATGATGCACAAGGAAAAGAAGTCAAAGGAGTTAGCGGTCCTTTCTTAGAAGGTTATGACCTTCTCTTGACTTGCCAGGTATTTGGGGGTAAGTGTATATATCTTTGAAGAAAATTTTTCAAAAATGAAAAAATAAAGTAGAATTAAAAGTAATTTAATAGTATTTTTCTAAGAGATTTAATTAATGCAAGTATAAATTATAAATATTACTTAGATTTGAAGGACCAGGTAGAATATCATTCCACTAATGCAATCTGGTATTGATTCAGATAGAGGTATAGGTTTTTTACACCTATTACAGGATTGTCTGTATCAGCACTATGATAGTTTCTAAAGGAATTCGTAATACTTTTCAGCTCTGGTTAGTTGTGATAAAACAAAGAAGTTATTCAAAGTCAAAAAGTACCGAAAAAGTGCCCTAAAAATTCAAAATTTTTAGTTTATAAATACATAAAGGTGCTGGAATTAAAAAAAGACCTAAAACCTTTGCAAATAAAGGTACTAAACATAAAAAAAATTATGTGATGGTCTAAACTCAAGAAATAAAAATAAAAACATTAATGGTGGTGGATCCCTTTAAATAGGATTCAAATTTTCTTGGCTTAAAAAATTTTTCTAATATTTTTCTCAATACAAATGTGTTCAATATGAAATCATTTTATTTATTTATTTATCCATACAAAACCAAAATGGTACATTTCGGTATGATAAATTGAAATAATCAATTAAATGATAATAATATATATAATATATATAGATAATAATATCTATATACATCGATGATAATCAATTAAAATAACAATGGTACAATTTGACTCAAATAATAATGGGAAAAAGTAGTCCAGACCCTAACAATGATCCATTTCAACTTCTACACGGGCACTTGATATTCGCATTGTAATTTCAGGTCGACCAAAACCAACATTAACATGGTGGCAAAATGGTAAGCTTTTGGATGCTGTCATGGATACTCCGAAAGTGGATGGGCATTCTACAAAATTTACAGTAAACCAGTTATTTCTCGGCAAAGTCACAAGATCATTGTGGGGAACCAAACTGGAATGCAGAGCACAGTCGGGGCAAATGGGCAAATCAGTCATAAAGGAAGTCCCTCTCGACATATACTGTAAGTTGATAGTCAAAATTTCTGGTGATAAACACAGATACCAGGACTTTCTTATTTCAAAATATTCTTCGAAATTAACGTGTATAAACGGAGACTGGCCGCAAATCCTGCACTACAAAAGAATAAAAATACAGAGTATTAAAAAACTGACCAACCAATTAATAAAAAAAGACTAAAACTACTCGGGTCAATGTAGTACGCAGAGATAAAATTATTTATATGCCTCCGGCGCGCAAACTCATTTTTACGCTACAGTTGAGAGTAACGTAATGTTGTGTATTACGATACAGAGAAATGTAATGTAAAAATTAAACTGCACATGCGTCTATCACGATACAGCGGAGCGTAATCTTCTTCTTCTTCTTCTTCTTCTTCTTCTTCTTCTTCTTCGTACAGCGTTGGCACCGTACTGAAATAGTATATTACGTGCCTACGCGCACAATGAGGGTTATATTGCGTGACGAGGGACAATGCTCGCAGGAGATCGAAGCCGAGACAAAGCCAAGACGAAGCAGAGGCGCGATCAGTCCTGCGAGCATTGTCGCGAGTCTCGTAATTTCCCGAATTGTGTGCATTGGCACGTATTCTATTTTATGCGACTTCGGTGCGTATACGAGTTTTTATGCGTACACTCGAATCTAATCTAGTATTGTAGTTGTTTGCGGCGCTAGTCATTACACTTGATATGTCACGACTAGTCCCGGCCATTTTGATTTCATCGATCTTGTGTAGTAGTAAAGGATTTTAATAGACGCATGCGCAGTTCAAATGTACAAGGCTTTGCCAGTAAGGTGCTAACGCTTTTCAAAGAAGAAGAAGAATAAGAAGAATATTGTGCTCCGTTGCATGGCTATAGGCGCATGCGCAGTTCAATTTTTACATTGCATTCCTCTGTAGCGAAATATACTACATTGCGCTACTGTTAACTGTAGCAAAAAAACGAGTTTGCGTGCCAGTGGCACATAAAAGCCTTGTACATTTGAACTGCGCAAGCGTCTATTACAATGCGCTACTACTACACAAGATCGAGAAACTCAAAATGGCCTGAAGCATTCGCGAAATGTCAAGTGAGGTGGGCGATAATCACGGCAATTTCGACCTTTTCAGATTGGATTCGAGTGTACGCATAAAAACTCGTATATGCGCCGAAGCCACATAAAATAGAATATGTGTATACTATTATCTAATTTGTAGAAAACTAGGTCATATAAATAAAAAATAATCATTTTCCAAAAAACAATTTTTAAAGAAATAAAAATTATAAATTTGATTTTAAAGAAGTTGAAATCCTTCTGTTTCGAAAGCGCCTCTTTTTCATTGAGTGTTATTTACTCCAAGAATTAGGCATGGACACGCTGCGCTGCATATATATTATGCACGTTGTCCGTCTCAACGAATCGACGGTCGCGCATGTATACAGACTACACGCACCATAATATCGTCGAAGGGTACGGCTCCACTTGAATTTTATTACGACGCCTCAATTTGAAGTCAGCGTTTTTTCTCCTCTACTACACGACACTATGCATCGCCACTAGCGGTTTGTGAAAAGCAAGTGGGAAAAAGCAATCCTTGTCGCTCTTACGCGTTAGAACGGCTCGCTCGACTTGTTTGCTCTTCTCCGATTCTTACTCCCTTCACCCCACCTGCTTCTCACAGATTCACACAGAGGCACATAAAATAACAGGAGATTCATTCGGATAACGTAACGCTATTTTGATCAGTATTTCAAGGTCAAATTTCATTTCTACTAGAAGCGAGGATTTTAGAGTGTTTTCCTACGTAATTTGATGGACTGAATACGAAAAAAATAATCGAAAAAATCACTGAGGTATCCTTGACCTTGAAAATCTACAGTCAATGTCACATTTTTTTGCATAAGCGAAAGTTGGAGATGGCTTTCCAGCGTCATTGATGCGCTAAAAATGGGATAAACAGTAAAAAAATCCTCAAAGCATCTTTGACCTTAAAAATGTCTATTTCCATGTGAAATTTTAGTTTCCAGCACAAACGCAGTGAGCTTCAACCTCATAAATGAAAGTTACATAAAATACTGCGGCTTTCATTCTCAGCATGATCGAAGATCAACGACGTGAACGCGAAATTTTTTTTTGCTATTTCGGTCTGGGAGTTGGTACATCTTTGTTGTTGGTGCACTGAGTACGAAAAAAATATCATCACATCGCAGAAACTCATCTCATCTACAAAAATACTGGAATGTCAAACAATTGATTTATTGTTAGTATCTACAATAGGATTAGCCCTCAGTTTTTTTTCTGTGGAGGAATGCATTTTTTACTCAGTCACTTCTATAAATTTATAATATGTTGCAGATTGCTACTTTACATTCATAATTTATTAATCTCCAGGATTTTCACAGTATGTGTATGATTTTTACTATTGTCATTTTTCTTCACTATTGATCGAACAGTGTATCATACTTTTATCTTCCATAAAATAGCTGAAAATGAAGCTTGGAGTAGTGGCAAGTCCGAAACAGAAAATGAAGTATTAGAAAATAAAGAAATCAGTGAAATCGATTCGGAAGAAATTTATTATAACGAAACTCAATTGTACGAGGATGCGTATTTTCATCCATCAATCAAAGATTTTGAAGGTAGCTCTGAAATAAATACGAATATCACTTTTTCGGGAAATAGGCCAATTGATCATTTCAATTATTTTTGTGATTCTTCTTTGCTCCAAAAAATTGTAAAGGGAAGCAAATAGAAAGGGAATGCCAAAGCTTGAAAGCAAGTTAGTCCGAGGTGAAGTACAAGTCTCTTACAGTGATGTGTAGATGGCAGCGAGGTGGGAAAATAAACTTAGCGTTTGCATGCTTACAAGTGTGCACGAACTTGAATTCTATGCAACTAGAAAAAAAAGTTATCTAACAAATGAAGACATTAGAAAGCAAAGGTGTGTTCACGAGTAAAATCAAAATATGGGTGGTATCAATAATGTTGATAGACAATTATCTATTACAGAAACAGTGCGAAAAACAATGAAATGGTATGGAAAGCTTTTTTTTCATCTTATTGATTTTTGTCTATCTAATGCCCATGCATTGTATAAAATGAGAAACGAAGGAGCTACACCATTTCCTTCATTTCGATCACAGGTTGTTAGATCATTATTGAAACTTGATCCTTCTTGAAGCATCTCTCCTTACAATGATCTTTCCACTCGATTGTGCTCTTTGCGTAAGGCTGTACGTCGAACGATATACATATGCCCTAGTTGTGATACTTCTCTATGCGCAGCACCATGCTTTAAAGGGTACCACACAAAAGAGACATTACTATAAAGTCAATCATTCCAAAGTGAGAGACAAGGGGACTCACAAAAATCAAGCACCCCAACGTGAGACGCAAGGGGATTCACAAAAATCAAGCACGCTGAAACGTGACAGGCAAGGGGACTCACGTATTGAGCCGAATTAGCGTTATTTGCGGGAAATTTTGATTTACTTCTTCAATTTAAAGAAATCTGCAGCTGAGGCGCATCGATTGCTTGTAGAAGCATATGGCGAGGCTTTCTTAAGTGAGAGAAGTTGTCGGAACGTAGCGGAAGGCTGAACGTGTATGAACACGCGGAATTGGAAGCATTATTGGATCAATATTCGTGCCAAACGCAAGAAGAACAATACGATGGACAATACTTCGAATAAAACATACGGTCCCGTTCTTTTCTAATAAATGCCCAATTTTTGATCAAAAACGGCGGAAACTTATTTGTACCCCTGATAATAAGTATGAATAAAATTGAATGTCATGTTCCATTAACGATGGGGGAAGATAATTACGTATATTTTGTAACAAGAAATGGAATCCCTTATGACCATGAATCACAAATTCTAGAAAAACATAAAATTTTACCAAAAGTAAAAAATGTACAAAATGGAACAGCAAATAAAAATTAGAGGTGGAAACTAATATTATTTTACAAAATAGTCTTCAGGAATACGTCTTCTTTATCATAAAACTAGGACAATAGCAGATGCGTTCGTGAAAAAAATTGATTTACACATTTGGATCGTCGAAAGGAGTACTAAGGGACCAAGGCAGAGATTTTTCAAGCAATCTATTAATAAGGTTAATATTTTTAGAATCAAACAATTTCATACCATAGCTCTTCACCCTTAATCTAGTGGATTACTTGAGCCTTCCAATTATGTTCTAGGTTAATATCTCAAACAATGTGTTGCAAAGAACGCAGAACTGTACGATTGGCTATAATTGGTAATGTTCTTATATAACACAAGTATATACGAAGGCACGAAATGTACATTTTATGAATTAGTTTTTGGTGAATCAGCTCGTGAACTCTTTGGTGAACCTTTATCAAAATATGGAAAATTGCCAACATATGATTATCGAATAATTTGTTCACGCAACTGTGTGAATTGCGAAGTCAAGCAAGAGAAAACCTCATAACAGCAAAATAAAAAATGTATCATTATAAAAAGACAAATCCTTTAAGAAAAAATATTGGAAATAATGTGTTCTTATTAAAAAAATTAAAAAGCTTGATAATCAATACAGAAGTCCTCATAAAGTTTCAGACGTCCTAGGGAATGGCAATGTAAAAATTAAATTAAATATATTTAATCTTCCTTTCAAATCATCTACAATCATTATCTCATTTAGACACATATAAATTTTACTATCTCGACTTCTTAAGGGTGTAGTCTGGAGGTTTGGTTTTGAAAAATCGATTTTTTTATGATTGATTTTGAAAGTACAACGTATCAAGAATATACTGTAGAAATTTCAAGCCGAAATTCGAAATATTAAGACAGCTGCATGCATTTTCCATGAAATGCTAGTGTTGAAGATTATGGAGGTCATAGGTGTCGAAATTGGATCGCACGCCATTGCCTACGCCGAATTTAACAATACTCGCCGGATCGAAAGTGCCTTTTTTTTAGATGTCCACTTTGGCCATATTAAGCACTATTTAAAATATTGTAAAATAAACTTTACAATTTTTTTTTTTTAAAGTTGAAGATGTTAATAATAACATATTAAAAATTTGAAATGATTGGATTTTATTTTGCAGTAAAAAAAATGCCTGAATTATCCTTGTAAAAAGTGCAAAACCTCCAGACTACACCCTTAATTTATCTGAAAATCTTATACTGGTATCATCATCAATGCATTCGTTATAGATTTTGTTTGAGCATTAAGCCAGTCTTTTTTATTTGAATAAAAAACACAAAATGAAAAATTCAGCATTTAAGAATAATAGAAGCAGATCGAGAGAGAATTTGGAATTTAACTGGACAAAAGATTAAAAAATTAAGATGTGATAACGGACGCGAGTATATTAACAAAGAGATGGACAATTTGACTAGTGAAAAAGGATTTATTATGAAGCCATGCCCACCGTACGTGCATGAGCTAAATAGAACAGCTGAGCAATAGGACAGTTACGGCCTCAGCAAGATGTTTATTACAAGATTCGATGTTGAATAAAAGATACTGGCCTGAAGTTGTAAAAACTGCAGAGTATTTGAAAATATTGATAATTTTATACCCTGCGGCCTTTTTTTGCGCGATTTTGCTCTGTACTTGTGTCGGCCAAGCCAGAAATTTTGACCAAATTATCGTGACGTTTCATCCAAAATTGTTTGCCACCGAGTGTATTAATTTTATTCCAAATTTTAAAGTGACATGTTTGATAACATGTCTGCTATTATATTGACGCAAAATTCATAGAATTTTTCGTTCATTTCTCGTTATTTTGGCATAGGATCAGATTGTTTTTATTTTCTTCGATTAGAATTATCACTATTAGATATAAAAATACTCAAAAAGAAAGCAAGGCAAACGTTTCGGCCAAATATGGGGGCCCTCTTCAGTGCCATAAATTCTGAGAGAAATTCAAAATTTCTGTAAAACATTAGAATATAGGAGATAATTAAAATAAGGATTATCATAGAATTCAAAAACTTATCTCATTGTATGGTGTAGGAAATCGTATTACATGAGGAAATCGGGAACGTCAACACTCTTTATGTCATTTTGTTACATGCATTCATTTTCCCTAATTATATCTCTTATATTGGTGCCTTATTTTGACACATTTTGAATTTGCCAATTCCAGTGAAGCACCTAGGAAAGCCTTAAAAGAAACCCAGTCTATGATGGCTAGTACTTTAAACATGGGTACATTTTTGAGAAATATGAACCAAGTGAACCTGTTTCACTAAGTGAAAGAACGGAGGAATTTTACTGTTTGGGAGGTGATTTAATCGCCAAAAATGATTCACGAGAAAAGACTAAAGAATCTGGGAAACCACTACCCAATGGGCACACGATATTAGAAAAGTTTATGTAACATTCTACAAATGTTCTAGGAACATCCCAATGTCCAATGTCCGAAAGACATTCTTAGAACGTTTTTGGAACGTCTTTCGGACATTGGACATTCGGATGTTCTTAAAAGGTTTGTAGAATGTTACATTAAAGTTTCTAATATTGTGTGCCCATTGGGTAGTTTACTTTAGAAAATAAATTACAAAGAAACCTGGGTAGTTCCTCGGTAGTCTCACCCTGGCGAAATAAATATCCCATGCATAGCATAGCATAGTGCATAAGCGCTGTAACGAACCGTACATGCATGCTACGCCACCGTGCCCCTACCGCGGCGTTCGGAGGGGTACTCCCACCACCTTTACTCACGTGAGTATCCCCATCGACCAATGAGCCGCGCGCGCAGCTACCCCCACCCTTCTCGGACGGTATATAAGGAGGGACGTAACACCGAGACGGGACAGTTCGGCTGGGGCGACGTTCCGGGTCACACCAGAGCGGCGCTTTAGACGGACGGGTCGGATATGCCTCTCCTGATGGGTCCCCCCATAGGAAGGTATCTCCGAGATCGACCGCGGCAAACCCGGTGGAGCCGGACCGAGCGTCGATCAGTGGGTTCCTCCATGGTAGACTCTCGGTGGAAGCAGACATCCAGCGTCAGGTTCCCCTGACTGGGTGTTGCTCCAGGCGAAGCCAGGTGGTGACCGATATATACAACGCCAAGACCACCCCGACACCGGTTCTTCTGGTTCAGTCGCATCGAGTGTCGATCGATGTGGTCCCCCGTGGTCGACTCTCAGTGAGAGCTGGCACCCAGCGTCAGGTTCCCCTGACTGGGTGCTGCTCAGGCTGGCCAGGTCGACACCGGGACCACCCCGACACCGGTCCTCCTGGCCCGGCCACATCCAGCGTCGATTGATGGGTTCCCCCATGACCGGTTTTCGACATGTGGGAGGGCTCAGCATCAGGTTCCCCTGACTGACCCTCGCACAGACATCTCTGGGCGAGACCCCACGACTTCGGTTGTCCTGGTGCAGCCGCATTGAGCGTTGACCGATGGGTTCCCCCATGGTCAGCCCTCGGTGGGAGCAGGCACCCAGCGTCAGGTTCCCCTGACTGAGTGCTGCTCAGGCTGCATCAGGACAAACACAGACGAATACTGCCACCGTACCCAGACGACGCTACCACCGAATCCCACCGTACCAATCCGTCCCTAACCGTTTCCAATCATACCAGCCGCATATACAAAACCGGCGAGCCAACTCGTCCCCTGACTAATGACTGAAGCCATTGACCATGGAACGAGGGAGTGGTGCGTGAAGTCAGGCACGCCTGATTCACGCCTCACCCGGTTCTCACTGGGTAACGTAAACCTAACCTTCTCACCGGACGAATATACCGACGACCGACCGATACTCCAGTACCTTCGGCCGTCTGGATCCTGCCATGGCTGATGCCCCGCCCAGGACCGGGTCCTGTCAAATACCGGTGACCGCGCCCGACCTGCGGAATTACTGACCGACCGACCCACCAGTACCCTCGGCCCTCTGGATACCGCCATGGCCGAGGCACCGAGGATGGGGCGCTAACCCTCAGATACCGCTGAGGGCGCCCCTCCCTAAACGACCGAGACTTGACCGTAACCGACGAAACGACGACCGGATGAGAGATTTGGGTGAACGCGCCCGCCGAAGGGAATCGGGCTACGAAAACATACTGTAAACCGCCGATCTTTTAACCCCTACGATTTTTGTTTGTTTTATTTACAGAAAATTGTCAAACGCTGACGAATAAAACGGTCCGTGAAAGCAACAAACTGTAGGCCTGTGCTCGCGCAAAGAAAAAGGAAGGCAACCTTCCAGAACCCTTTCCTTCCTTTTACATTGGGATGTTCCTAGAAAGTTTGTAGAATGTTACATAAACGTTTTTAATATCGTGTGCCCATTGGGATAGTTGGTGGCCGAATAGCAAATAGCTCCGCATACAACTATGATTATGAACTATCATTAACACGTGTTAGTTCACATACATGCATAAGTAGGTTCTTTAAATATGTTGCAGAGAACATGGTTAAAAGGAAATTGAAAATTTAATGCAAAATTGTGTAAATGTATTTCAAGAGTGAGAAGCTAATATCTTGAATTAAATTTTTACAATTTTGCATTAAATCTTGGTTTGGTCGCAATAAATAAAAAATAAAAATATCTGTAATCTGTATTTTTATTAACGAAAAAAATTACAAATAAGAATTCGCGCAAGCTTCTATCCATAGTTGTCCAGCATCTCCTCTGTTCGGAAACCGATGAATAGGTTCACTTTCAGTCCGATGCCTTTTGGTGGTATACTCACGAACAGCAAAATCTAAATTTTAGATGAAAATGAAAAATTGTATTAGGTTGCTCCATGGAGCAAATATGGGGCCTAATAATAAATTTATAAATATTTATTGTCAAGACCTTGAAAATTCAGATAGCCAGGAAAATATAAATGAAGAATTTAGAAAAATTAAATAATATGAAAAAATCCAAGTAATGAAAAAGTGACGTAATGTAAACTACTAAACAAAGAAGAAAAGAGGAGGTTTTGGGAGGTACGAAAAAAGGGACGTATTTTCTAAAAAAACCGGCTGTGAAAAATTCATTAAACCATTTCGGAATTACATTTTTGCATGCGTGCTCGGTAAGTTTATGGATGTTCAAAGGAAATTTAAAGTTTTGTGAACTTTTCACGTGCCTTTCTTTCTCATAAGGGCTTAAGACATTGTTTACGATGTTAGAAATTTTTGTACACGATATGCGCATACGTTGGAAAACCGCACGATCTAGGCTGACTGTTTTGAAAAATTCCAAAACTGCTTTACTCTGTGTAAAGTTTATTCCGGTTTGGGCTATAAATGAAGCAAATCGTAATTCTGCCACATGCGTGCGATTCTCCGGTGTTAATCCTTCGGGCAAAGCGGGCCAATATATTATCCGTGACTTCATTTTTGTTTTTTTCAATTCCAAGGCCGTGCATTTTCGCATGACTTTCAATACAGCCTTTGCCTGCAGCACATGAGACAGAAGAATCAGGACCACAGAGTTCACATTTAAATGACAATGGGTTCCTTGGATTTAGTTGCAACCAACTTTTTAATAGCCACTTTACAAAAAATTTTGCTTTTTGAGCATGTCGTCTTACTCCTTTTCCGAGTCCCATTTTTATAACTCATGTGCTTAGGCATGCCTGAATGCCTTTTTATATGCGTTTTATTCATGATCTTGCCAAAACTTCCGCGCGCAGTACAAACAAATCTGCCAGTATTTTCCCGATCTTTCACAATGCAGGATCTAATATCCTCGTAACTTGCTTGCTAGGCAACTAATGCAGCGTTTAAGACTTCACTTCCTAAATTGTAAATAAAATTTGCAGTTTAAAATTGTTGGGCCATGTTGAAAAAGGCTCAGCTCGACATACAAATGAAATCGCGAGAATAAAAATTAGTGACGTCAATCAATCTGGAAGAAGAAACACAGATAAGTTGACGTAGATTCTCCCTGTAATGCAGTAGAGAGTTAAATTAATTCGTAGGTTTGGAATAATTATTTCCAAATTGAATAACGCTGGAGGTTCGACGACTTAGATTAATTTTCAGGATTGAAATACCTAATTCTTAACTAAATAGCGACAGGTTCGGCGAAATGAATTAATTTGCAGGATTGGAGTAATTAATCTCAAATAAAATAGCGTCAGGTTCGGAGAATTTTAAATTAGTTCGTAGGTTTGTTCTAATTATTTATAAATCAAAATGTTTCCAGATTCAGTGAGTCAGATTGATTTACAGGGTTGAAGTGATTAATTCTAAATTAAATAGCACCAGGTTTAGCGAGTTTTAAATTAATTCTTCGGCTTGGAATAATTATTTCAAAATTGAATAGCTCCAGTTTCGACGAGTTAGATTAATTTGCAGGATTGTGATCATTCGGGTCCTACAGCCTCAAAGAAAATCCTCGCTGGATTCTTTAGACCGTACCAGGGGAACGCAAAAAGAACGGATATATCACCTGAACTCACAGTTCGTGAGGATCGGGGAAAAGGGCCCATCTTTACTCTTTTATATGCCCTTCTTCCTTATTAGCATCAAGCAATTTTGGAGACCTTAGGGCACTTTATTCCTACAATATTTCTGCCCAGCATCTCCTTAGAGTACACTGGAAACAAGTGACATATTTGGTCATAATTCAGCGTGAAAGAAACAAGTGATGATTTCATCGGGAGAATCCGTTCATTAAGTCCATAAATGGCCCGAATTGCTGTTGTTTTGTTTAAACAACAATGCAAGATCGATGGGTGGTACTGTTTTGGAAGGTAATCATACATGATTATCTGGCATATTCAAGCCAAAACATGAATCCAAAAAGTTGGAATATTTTATTTTTAGAAGTAGGGAAGCTCCCCAAAATGAGAACGGGGGAATCGATGTGAGATAATGATGCGCGTCATTCTCGTGTTTTAATAATTTGAAATACCACAGGCAAATACAAAAATTTCGATATTTGAGCGTGTGAAGCTCTGTCGTATTGAATAATTGGAACGTGAGCTTCTTTACATGTTGCTACACATTGAAATAAATACAATTTTTGCATGAAATCGTTTCTTTTTGCAGGAGTTAAACGCATCATATTAAAACATGAGTTATGAATTATATGCAAAAGAGTTTGAAGCGCGAGGTGGTAATTATTTCATCAATTTTCGGATATATTTTCCACTATTTTTCTTATAATATCTTACATTGTACCTTATGTTTTACTGAATTTTCAATTAAAGTTCCACTACGAGTTATAATTTTGATTATTGAACTACACTTTGAATGTTCTTTTCCGTCTCTTGAAAACTATGTTTATAAGATATTGCCGAATTTTTTTTTAATTTTCTTGAATGTCCTTATAGCCTTGTTTTACCTAATTTCGTTGAGAAAAGTTTCATAAAAAACTTTTTTCGCATATAAACATTTATTTAAATTCAAGAATTATAGAACGTGAAAAATTATCAGCTCTATTATTTGCTCTTGTTATAATCAATGTGAGCAGCAAAAACTTATTTATGCGGATTATGAATTTTTTCAAAATATACAATGTATTTTAATCTGCCTTTATGACTAAAAGTAAATCTCTCATATAAAAGCTACCGTATTTTAAATTATAAAACTTGCATCTTTCCTTAAGTATTTATTTAAATTTTTCTATTTCTTCAAAGTGAGAAATATTATTATAATGTTTTTATATATATTGACAAACTTACCACTTATCTTCAAAACTCTCTAATTGGAAAACTTGGTTTTTTATTTTCGAATTGTATGGGATTTTCCATTTTTTATTTTTTTAAGTCCTTCAAGTTTTTTCGAGCCCTTAAAATAATTTTCAACCATAAGTTTTTTTATAAAAAAGATTAACATTTTTTCCAATTTTTAGTAAAACCAGCAAATGTAAAGATTGTTTTGAACGAAGAAACTATTTACGCTGGGCGCGAGTTAACTGCTAGGTGCGAAACTTGGGGAAGTTCACCAGCGGCTCGAATCATTTGGAAGTTAGGCGGACATGAAATCAGAGATTCTAATTTGTTAACAACACAAAGGAGTAATTCGACGGTGAGCAAAATTGTTTTAGTCCTCGGCAAAGACGACGACAGTAAAGAGCTAACCTGCAGAGCTGAAAATCCTAGATTTCCCGGTGGTGTCCTTGAGGAAACAAGAATGTTGCGCGTTCTGTGTAAGTCTAATCTTCTTTTCTTATGTTTTTATGAGATATTTTGATTCTATTTCTCGTCTGATTATATTCAAAAATAAAAACGGAAACTTTTCACAAAGTTCTATCGAATAAAAAGTAGATAAATGCTACCCTATATATATATATATATACATTTCCACATGTCATATAACAAATACATAGTACGAATATAAACTTTTCATAAAATGTGACGCGATCCAAGAAAAGGGACCTACTATCCATTTGGCGTAAGAGAGTTTTAGTATATACTAACCACTAGAAAAGCGACCTTACGTCAAATGCATAGTTGGTCCCTTTTCTCGGATCGTATCACAAATGATGAAATGAAGCACAAAAAATTATTCACAGACATTTTTCTTTCAATAATAAGTATAAATTATCTTTCATAAGGGTTTTCAAACGTCACACTGCTTCAAAGATTTCAAAATCTAATAGAACAGGTCCAAATTCAGTCGAGGAATATTTATCATGAATGAAGAACGGTTTAACTCTGCCTAGGATTTTTCGATTACCTGTCAAATTTTCCATCATTTAACGCATAGAGGTTTGATACAGATCAGCTGAAAAACTTTTTTAAAAAACGAAGATGCGTCAAAGTCCTGATTAGCAGTAGCCAATCAAGTCGATCCTGAGAAAAAATTAATAAATGGTAAGATAGACATTACTTTACATTATTAAAGGGAGAGATCTCAACTCGAACCACCGGCACTTTGGTTTTAGACCCATTGTAGCACACCTCATCTCCAGTTGTTCCCTTATCCCACACGTAATTTTCTTTGCTCATAACGGTAGAGGATGTCACTTCTCTGTCTGAAACTAGGTACGATGTACCTCTCACAGTTTTCAATCTATGTCTCCACTATAACCCGTTCCGACAATTCCTGCCCTAGATCCGTTTAGACACACAACGCGCACTCGACAAATTTGTCAATCTATGACCCCACTATAACACGTTTAGATCCAGTTAGACGTCCATACCTGCGACCCGTTTAGACACCCAGAGCACACTTGGCCAAATTGGTCAATCTATATCCTCGCTATAACACGTTTAGATCCTGTTAGACGCTCATGCCTGCAATTCAAGAGATCCCTAATAGAACCACAGTAGATCCGTTTAGACACCCGGAGCGCACGGCCAAATTTGTCAATCTATGCCCCCGCTATAACGCGTGCAGATCCTGCTGGACACCCATTCTTTCGATTCAACAGATCTTTGATAGAACAACGGTAGACCTGTTTAGACACCCAGAGCGCACGGCCAAATTTTTCAATCTATGTCTCCACTATGACACGTTCAGACCCTATTAGATGCTCGTACTTTCGATTCAAGAGATCATGATAGAACTACGGTAGACCCGGTCTGACAGCCAGAGATTTTTGATAAAACAACTGTAGACCTGTTTAGACACCCGGAGCGCACTTGACAAATTTGTCAACCTATGTTTCCGCTATAACCCGTTTAGATCTTGTTAGACGTCCATACCTGCGGTTCAAGAGATCACTGGTAGAAACACGGTAGTCCCGTTCAGACACCCAGAGCCTGCTTGAAAAATTTATTAATCTATGTTCTACTTTGAATATTCTGTATTTTTTATGATTTCAACCATTTGACGTTTCAGTGATGCAAAATTAGCCAAACTAAACTCAAGCACAAAATCTTGGGTAATTATGTCATTGACAGAAAGCACGACAGTCGGAAATCAGAATTATTGCAGTACAAGATTAACTAGGAATGACTGAAGGACAAGTTCGTGCTTAATCTAGGTACTTGAAAAGTCCTGATAATCGTCAAAAGTTGGAAATATCAATTTGTTAGTTAACAGAGAAAAAATAGAAGTCATAAACACTACAAAGCAAACCACATTCCAAGTCAGAAATTTGACCCTGCACTATTATTTATTAATTTCAATTAAGCAGACGAAGATATAAATATTTTTGACATTTCTATTAGCTTCACTTAGATGTTCTTCCTCGACCGTTCTAACTTATGCGCGTTTCACGCGCTCATCCGATTTTCTGACCCGGCTCTCCAATTAACAGGTTTGCAAAAGTGACCTATGTGCTCATGGGATGACATATATAATTGTCAGAGTAGTTTTTTCTGCTGATGTTACGTCCCGAGCAAAAGGCGAGGGTAGTTTGGATTTTTGGATGTAACGGAGGTGGTTAGCTAATTATATCAGGTTGGTAAGGCCTTATCATTTATTTCTGTTTGTGGGTACGTTGTTACTTGTCAGGGCTATGGGCCCTGAGTTTCTCACAATGATAATAAAACACTGAATTTATAAATATATAAGATAATTTATCATAAACAAATAAGATGTTGTATAAGTTTTGATACAGGACGATACTTAGGTGGTAACTTACTTGTCTACCTCTTAAATTAGAGGGCAAAAGAAGGAATTATCGTTTGTTACTCCTATAATTGCATGTCAACGGCACAAATTCTTGCAGGATAGTTGGGTTTCGTTTGAGTCTCCGTGAGGTAGCAAAACAACGATAAATTTCACAGTAGGTAGTTTGGTTTTCGTTTGAGTCTCTGTGTGTAGCAAAACAACGATAAATTTCGTAGGAGGTATGGTGTCAGGGATGCTAGTCCACCAATCGGTAGGAAAATTATCCGCTTACGTATTTTGCTAATTACACGAGAAATGAATCTGGCGTGTACTTGTTAACAAGATAGGCTAGTTCGTCCCGATTCCAGAATTAAATCACTATTAACCAACACGACCAAATACGACGATACACGTAATCCAAAGGATCTAGATAGCACTACTGTTTCCGGACTTGCACCACTTAAGGACCAAGAATTTTATTTACCAAGTATATATATTGAATATATATAAATATATATATATATATAATTGGATCTCCCAATAGTGACTGAAGTGGGAGTAGATTGCGCAAAATTGTATAAAGTCACGCTTGGGGCAATGCTGTATAAAGTCACGCCTGATCAAAGATCTATGTTTCTCTCCCACCACGGTCTATTACTATTGGTCAATTTTGATTTACACCTTGGATTTTATATCCCTTTTATTCTCTCTCTTGCCTATTTCTAATCCTAATCAACAAGTAGATTCAAGTATGACTAAGAATACCTGCATCTACTTAGTTGTAGCTTATTCTTTGTATGTTACAACCTATGATTGATTGATTGATTTTCTATAATCAATCAATCCTTATATTCATGATAACATGTCTTCTTATTTATGGATTGTCCATGGTTAAATACTAAATCATTATTAATTGTTATTAATATGAATAATAATTTTATGCTTAATAACCAACAAGGATGGTATAATAATTATTAATAAGGGCAATAATGAGTCAATGTTAATGACGCTACGCCAGTAACCTATTACCTTCTCACTAGGTTACTAACGCTGCATCCGTGGCATGATTCGCCGACTCAGTACCGCGTGGGTAATTACCATATAGACCGAGCGATGCTCTTCTTTATCACTTGTTACCAAGTGTCGAGCCGATCTATCGATGTGAGGTAGTGCATTAGTTTACCTATGCAGAACAGTTACCCAGCCTAGGTAGCAATTACCAAAAGAATGACTTTAATTAAAGAGTATTAACTAGTTATCTACTTTGAGGTATGACGTATTGTTCTTATGCAGGGGCAATAACAGAAATTTTGAAAATTTAATGTTACTGGGATGTAACAGTCCTCCCTTCTTAGAACAATTATCTTTCGGATGAAAATTATAGGGGTTTTCGGGCTAAGTGAACTCAGTGAGCGATTAGTTATTACGTCTTGTCTTGAAGGCTTGTTGTGCGTGTAATGCGTGGAGGCTCCAGGTATCCCACGTAAGTGAAACAGATATTCGTATTTTTTGTTGTCATAAGAGTATTAATTTTAATGTTTGTTCTTTTATTTCTACTTCTAGTAATGTTATACTGCAGCTGCTTATGGATGATCTCATCGTATGACATAATTTTCGTCCTAATTAGACGCAGCGTTTTTGGTGTTTTGTTCTTTCACTAGGCTTTGTGTATCCTGAGAATGGAGTTACGCGAGGATTCAGCTGATGTGGAATGATGTCATTTTTAAAAGATGCTGGATAGTGATGCCGTGCTACGGCTGCCGTGAATCAATTTTCTGTAGAAGTTGAGATAGTGATTTTGGATCCTGTACTTTGTTGTAATGCACATGGGATTTGTGCTGTTGTCTCAGGGGGAATTTATAGCTGACGCCAGGGCTTTATAGTAATGTCATGTGCTGGATGCAGGGCCATCTGATCGTTTTTGCTGTCAGTTTTCTTGTAATCATGGACAGCGACGCATCCAGCTCCAGCTCCGTCACCATGGAATACGAGGACTTCTATATTGACCAGGGCCACCTCCTTCCTTTGAAGAGGGGATCTTCTGCGGTGCCCGAGACTGGTTGTCAGTACCTTTTATTCATTCTTTCAAGTGTGGCGAGCTTGACTGGATGCTAATCAGATTCATCATAGAAGTGCTTTAAGAGATATCGGGTTCACTAAATCGGGTCGCTTCTTTTGATTCCTTTCTCGCAGAGTGTTTTAGTGTTCAAACTTCGACAAGTAATAACAATGATTTAATAGAATTAACGTGCAACTCGGTTGTTGAGAGTGCGGTTGTTTTCGATTTGTCGCTGCTAGGACCGATCGTTGAGGATGAATCTTCGGTTGTATAGTTGGTCATTACGGAATGGAAATTTGTACCAAAGATGGCGTGATAGTAACTCAATTGTAACCTTAAGATTATTTATACTATTATTTAATAGTTCTAGGTTATAAATGTTATGCTTCTGAATATGGGCTCATCGACACAGGATTGATAATCCCATAAAACAACTGTATACACACATACACACGTATGCTGAGATGGTCCAGCCTCGAATTTCCGCCTATTGCGGGGAAACGGGAGCGAGAACTAGAAAGAGAGACTCGACTTATCAACAATCATGGTCACATGAAACCAAACCAAACCGGAAGTGAATATGGCAAGAACGAGGCAGTCTGATTTCCACGGACGTTTTCTTTCGTATCCTCAGCGAGTGCCACACTAACCTGTGGTTGCTCCCACTCGACCGATCACTCAGGTCATGCAGGGTGAAGCATGCTCACTGGATGGGTAGGCGTCCCACGCTGTTATTTCGTTTATATTTTTTTTTATTATTTCTAGCAAGCTTATTTATCGATGTGCATGCAAGGGGTTTATAATTAATAATTAAATAAACAAATAAATAGATAAATGAATATATAAATAAATGAACAAATATAATTATTATAAATAAATATAACTCTCATCGAATTGTAAATATTATAAATCCGTGATATTATAAATAAAGATAATTATCATTACACCGTGAATACTATTAGTATTAAACATTATGAGTAATTATCATTATAAATATGAATCACAAATAATAATGAGTTGATATTGATTAATTCAAAATGTAAAGGTTCTCCCCAGGTAATGAACAAAATGTCAAATTCATAAATAAATTAACAATATGTGACCACTGATCATTTTTATTGTGTTTTATTTTGATTTTTTTTAAATATATATTTCATTTTGAAACATATTATTATCTATTAGCAATATATCCAATCTTTTTTTTTGTTGAACAAAGTTCAGACCTTCCTATGCTGCTGTCCAATCGGAGCCCGCGCCTACGCAGGTAGCACGTGCCAGGAGAAATGGAATGGGGGAAAAGCGTTCTCCTCGTTACCGCGCAGTATGCTTTCTCTTTTCAACGCATATTAATTTTTGAACGCTTCCTCCGGACGAAATATGCGACCCATTGAAACTTGAAAGATTTCATCATGATCGCGATAACTTTATCATTCTTCCAATACCGATTTCCAATCCTAAAACGGTCGCAAAAAGGGGGAAAACATCGTGCATAAAATTCTTAATTTATTGATCGCGTTGGTCTTGATCGCAGTGGCTAATTGAGGCGCGCGCATATTAATTAAGGGGGGAATTAATTGGGAGGTGGAAATCCGAGGCTATGTGCTTGATTGCAGATCCTCGAAAATCAGTCCGGCTCCGCACCTGCAAAGGTAAGGACTTGTCGCTCTTTGCGGCAATTTTGTCTGGGCATAGATCGAAGCTCATGGTTAGGTTTGGTGCATTGTAGCATCACCGCACCTAACTATTAGAGAATTTGATCGTTTATGTTTTCCTTGTCCTCTGCACAGATAGGGATTTGCAGGCTTTCGTTCTTTTTTTTGGGGCGCGTTTTGTTTTGAATTTCGTCACCTTTTACAGGATTCATTGAGTTTCAACATCGGCGTTCATAAGGGGATCACTTGTAGCCGGTTAAAATAGATTTGTTCTGTGAGTCTTGAGTGTCAAGTACCCGTTAACTCACCCCGAGTGAGAAATTGGGAAAGCCACTTTTATATTTAAGAACTCCTTTTTTTTGTATTGCCGATCAGGTGCCGCAGCCCCTCAGGCCACTTTACCTGTGAGGCATTAATTCTCCATTTTATTATTTTCTCTAGTCATAACTAATTAAATTGTCAATCAGGTTCCGTAGCCCCTCAGGGCACTTTACCTGAGAGACGACATTCTCTCCGTTTTATTTTGTAACATCCCTACTTTCCCCCTGGTTGCCAGACGCTTCAGTCAGCCAGGGTTCAGTAGGAGTGGGGCAGTAGGGAATGAAATAATCGTTGAAAAGTTCGAGTACAATTTAAATGATAGTTTATTGACTGAAGACAAATAGAAAGTAATACAAGAAGATGGATAACATAAGATGTAGATTTAAGACGGAATGTGTGCGTGTATGTGTGAGTCTGAGTGGATATAAATATAAATCGTTGTATGCCGGTGTCCGTGTAAAAGAGTTTACGTGTGCGTGTGTGTCCCCTCTCCATCGAGTACGTATCGCTCGTGCGGTCGGGTCGGTGTCGTCTTAGGGGAGGTTGCTCCTAGCGGTATCTGGGTCCGCGCCCTGCCCTCAGGACCCCGGCCATGGCGGTATCCAGGGGGCTGGGGTTTCGGGTTTGTTGGTCGGTCAGTTATTAAAAGAAGGTGTCGCGTGGTTGGTTGAGCCCCATGTTGGTTTCGGCGTGCGTTCGGTCGGGTCAGGTCGCGTTCCAGCCTGTCGAACATGCGTGAAGCGTGGGTCAAGTTCGCGTAAAATGTCCAGGTCAAGTTCGTGTAAATCACCCGGGTTAAGTGCGGATCTAGTGAGGGTCAAGTTCTCGCAAAAATGTCCAGGTCAAGAGCGGGTCGAGTTTGCGCAAAAATGTCCGGGTCAAGAGCGGGTAGAGTTTGCGCAAAAATGTCCGGGTCAAGTGCGGGTCGGGTTGTGACGTCCTCGCCCTGCGATGTCGGGGCCAGGGTCAGTCAGGTGCGCCTGAAGCTGATTCCCGGCCCATGTCGAAAGCCGATCATGGGGGAACCCATTCGTTGGTGTTCGACACGGCATCCTCTGGGGATTAGTCCGGTCAGGGGTTTGAAATCCTCACCCAGGAATGTCGGGGCCAGGGTCAGTCAGGTGCGCCTGAAGCTGATTCCCGGCCCATGTCGAAAGCCGACCATGGGGGAACCCATTCGTCGGTGTTTGACACGGCATCCTCAGGGGATTAGTCCGGCCGGGGGTTGCCACATCCTGGTGTAGCCTGAGCAGCACCTAGTCAGGAGCACCTGAAGCTAGGCGCCGGCTCGCACCAAGAGCTGGCCATGGGAGCGCCCATTCGCCAGCGTACGATCCGGCTTTACCAGGAAGTCGGAGGGTGCTGAAGTTACCTTCCTGTGGGAGTACCCACCAGGAGAGGCATCTCCTTGGCCGCTCGCCCAGTGCGACGCTCCAGTGTGACCCGGCTAGCCGCCCCGGGCAAACTGCCCTTTCTCGGCTCTCCGGCCTTCCCTTTATACCCATCCGCGCGTGGTGGGGGAAGGCGGAGAGTGGTGGAGGTCGCTGCTGCGCGTTTTTTTTTTGAGTGATGATTTTATTACAATAAATTATATCAATGTTAGATGAGTAATTATATTTAGTAATTTTCCAACCAATTTTAGGTTCTCTTTATAATCATCAATTATAACTTCAAAATGGACCATTCCAGCGAAGGAAATAGGAGAACTTTTAAGCAGTCTCAATCAATGATGGCTGACAGCTCCAATATGAGAGAATTATTAAAGGATACGACCAATCTGTTAACCGGAAATTGTAGTCTTTCGAATGGCCAAAATGAGGCTTTAGATTTATCAATTAATGAAAGAAATGTATCTCACGAATCACTGGATACTGAATCCATTTGTTCTTAGTTACACGTCGACGAATTAGTTGATTCAGACGAAGAAGATATTGCTGAGCTTGACCAAATGTTGCTCAAGCTCAAGTCTATTGGCGTGAAAATAAAAAGTGTAGCGAATAATCAGGCCAAAGTTATAAATACCGTTAAGAAAAACTCGAAAAAAATATCCGAATTAAAACACGATACGGCCAGGACATTTAATGAATTCACAGGTTTGATTGTAGATAGAATGGATAGCTCCGAACAAATACGAAAGGCCGAAACATCTGGAAGACCACCAGTATGTTCTAGAAAGTAAATTGCAGAAAAACCTGGGTAGCTCCTCGGTAGTACCACCCTGGTTAAATAAATATCCCATGCCTAACTTTTCAGGGCATAAGCGCGAGAGGCCGATGCGATTTTTGAAGATTTTGAGCGTTACATTAGCGTTATAGATATAAGTACAAATGATTTTAATTATGTAATTTACGCCTGTTTAGGAGGTATTGCGAGAGAATGGTGGGAACTAGTCTCTCAGGACGATGAAAATATTAACACTTTCAGAGATAAGTTTATAAAAAAGTATTAGAATGAAAATGTGTGTTTCCAGATTAGCTCAGAGTTGCAATTTGGAAGACACATTCTCAATAGTAATTTGTCTAGAGTGGAATACGCTATAAAGATTATTAATAATGCAAAAGACTTAATCCCACCACCCTCCGAGAATGAAATCGTGTCTAAATTATCAAGAAATTTTCATGATAATGTAAGGACGGCAATTATTATCAGAAATATTAATACTTTCGAAAATTTAATAGAACTGCTTGACGCATTTGATCAAGCAGTCCCATCTAATACCAATCCTGGCAATAGTGGCCACAACTTGGCTCGAAATCATACGTCTCATCCAAATGTGCCCGGAGAGACGTCATTTTCAAATCAAAATTATTTTAGAAGTCGTGATTTTGCCCAAAATTCAGGAAGAAATAATTTTGGAGCAACAGGTAATTTTGCCCAACAAAATAGAATTTTTAATTACAATCCCATGAGCCGTCCTTGCACAAACCAGGCCCATGATAATAATAGGCGTGATATGCGTGATAGAAGTCACAATACTAGGCCAAGTGGCAATGGATATGTGCAAAACGGCGTATACCACCGTCGAGAAATTGTAAATCCCCCGAATACTGTCGACAATGGGTCTGCACGATCTCAAGGCAGTAGCGTACAGGAGGGGACGCGAAAGGTGTGGGCGGATGCTAACGCGCCAAGCGTAATACAAGAGCGTAGCAACGAAGACTCACATGTATTAAATGATAATGAGCCTGAAATCTCAAATTTTGCGAATAACGTCAAAGCAAGTAATAACCAGGGAAACTAGGTAGCCCTGGGCAGTCAAACGTATATGTATTAGAGACAATCCCAGGGTCTAATGTTACAGAAAGACCTCTCGAATTAGATGTGAGAAAAGATTTATTAAAATTCAAAAATTGCGAAATTTCTAAAAAGATGTGCCCAAAGATTTTTGTAAAAATTCAGGGCATTAAAACGGATGCACTCATCGCCTCAGGCAGCGAAGTAACATGTATTTCGGAAAACTTCTTCGAAAATAATAAGAATAAATTCAAAAATTGTAAAATTTTGCCCATCGTCGGCACAAGCGTCGTAGGTCCCACAGGTGTTGAACCTATAAAATTAAAACATCAAATATATGCAGATTTAAATGTAAATGATGAGACGTATTCTTGCGTGTTTTTAATAATTCCTAAATTGAATAAAGATTGTATTCTGGGAATTGATCTACTTAAGAAGTTCAAAGGAAGGATTAATATAGAGGAGAATTATGTATTATTATTATTATTATTATTATTATTATGTATTATTACGAAGTGAGGATAAAGAATTAAAAATTGAATTTATAAATGATGAAGAAAAATCTATTCGGGTAATCCATGAAATAAATATGGAGCCTAGTGAAAATTTTACAAATATTGATCCACAGGACTTCGCAAATGAAATTAATCGTCCAGAGAAATATGAAGAATCTTGCAACGTGAAAGAATACGATGAAATTGAAGAGAAATACTGTATATCCAATGCTGAAATCGAAGAAAAAGTGGCGAAATGCGAGCTACTCAACGGCGAAGAAAAGAAGAAATTTTGGGAGGTTTTGAAAAAATATAGAGACATATTTTCAAAGAAACCCGGACGGATTTCAATATACGAACACGAATTGAAAATAAAAGATGACAAACCTTTCATAATTAAAACATACCCAATTCCAATGAGATTAAGGAGTTTAGTTACATCTAAATTAAACAACTTACTGGAGCTAGGAATTATTTGAAAAAAGATGGAAGCGTTAGAACATGTCTAGATGCTCGTAAACTAAACGAAATAATGATAAACGATTACGAATGTGCGGACCCAACGGATGTGATTTTTCAGAGATGAGGCGGAAGTAAAATAATGACCTGACCAGCACATTCTGGAAAATTTCACTAGCCGAGGAATCAAAAAAATATACGGCATTTTTACACTGGTTAGAGCCCTAGATGTTGTCCTCAACGGTCTAGGGAATTTTTATTTAACCTTTATCGACGACATTTTCTGTGCCTCTGAAAATGTGCACCAACATTTGCAACATTTGGAGTTACTTTTTCATAGATTGATGGAAAATAATCTAACAATCAATCTGGAAAAATCTCATTTTTTCAGATCAGAAGTTAAATTTCTGGGACATATTTTGACGTCTACCGGAATAAAACCAAATCCAGAAAAAATAGAAACTATACAAAATTTTTCAAGACCACGAAATTTAAAAGAATTACGTGGATTTTTGGGTTTAATTAACTTTTATACAAAATTTAAAAAAAAAACATGCGGCGAAAATAGTCCCACTTCTGGAATTATTGAAAAAAGGAGTAATTGGCCATGGAACGACGACCTGGAAAGAGTCTTCAACGAAATAAAACTTTTGTTTAGTAGTTCTGTCGTTTTAAATTATCCAGAAATTAAAAAGCCATTTTATTTGCAAACTGATGCCAGTGACGTGGCATTGGGTGCAGTCTTATTCCAGCTCGACGAAGATGGAAATCCTTGCCCCATTATTTATGCCAACCGAACCTTAAATGGCGCTGACCTGGCATACTATACAACAGAAAAGGAGCTGTTGGCGATAGTTTGGGCCCTACACAAATTCCGGTCATACATAATGGGAGGAAAAATTATTATCAGGACTGATCACAAAGCGCTGACATTCCTGAAAACGTGCAAACTTCTGAGTGGACGACTAACCAGATGGACAATGGCTATACAAGATTACGACATCTCGATAGAATATTGTTCTGGTAAAGATAATTTAGTTGCAGACACTTTAAGCCGTCTACTAGAAAAGGAAAATGCGACAAAAATGGCAAACAAGGATGGTAAAATTGTTTTATACGCTCTGGCCAAAAGGCCATCGTCCGGTTTGCGAAACCGGCTACATAATTTTGCCCAGGAGCAAAAAGTAGACCCTATTTTGGGACAAAAAATCAAAGATGTGGAAGAAAAGAAGACCACTAAATATGGAATCCATGATGATCTTTTATATTTCGTGAAGGGAGAAAATAAGCGATTATGCTTAACGAAAGGCATCATTTACGACATAATCGATGAGTGTCATGAAATGTATGCCCATATAGCACTCTTAAAAGTAATTAAAATCCTAAATGATTTCTTCTATTACCCTAAATTGGCAAAAATAGCCGGGGGCCCCCTGCCAGCTGTGACTCTTGCCAGAGAAACAAAGTCACAAACCAGACTTGTTTCTCCCAACTGAAAAATTATTTGCCCGAAAGGCCAAATTAAATTTTATCCATAGATTTTTATGGGCCATTACCCGCATCAAAAGGTGGATTCAAATATATTTTGTCCACCATTGATGCCTTTTCCAAATATGTGGTATTATACCCACTGAGACGAGCTAATATGAAGGCTGTCATAAATAAATTAAAAAAAGACCATTTTCCGAAATATGGAAAACCGTCTAAAATAGTAACAGACCATGGAACGCAATTTGCATCTCCAGTCTGGTCAGAGTTTTTAAAAGAGCAGGAAATACAACCTGTGTTTTCCTCAATGAGGCATCCCCAGAGCAATATAGTGGAAAGAATCCACAGGAAATTGTCCAGATTTTTCAGATCTCTCATTGGAGAAAATCATGGATCGTGGTGGAGCTGGATCAACATTATTCAAAGCTGCATGAATGAAACTTATCGTGAAACTTTTTTTTATATTTTTTAATTAAAAAAAATTTTTTTTAGCTTTTTTCAAGTGATAAAAAAAAATCTAAAGAAAACAATAAAAAAGACTATCTATATTCGTCGACCTTCACGATAATGATGGTTGGGCAACGTAGACTTTGTTTACGGCAGACAGACGATAGGAGCATTTTGATAATAGTATTTTGAAATATGGAATTTTTTTTGACAGCAAGAAACTTAAAACAAAAACTGAAAAGCATAAAATGTTTCACGAATTAGCCGAAGAATCCACGATAATTTTTTGGAAGCGTTTTGAACAATTTTTGGATTTTGCAAAAATTAACCATTTACAAAAAATAAAAATAAAATTTCGAAAGCAGTTGGAAAAATTTTATTGCATTCTTTGAGTAATTTTAAGAACTTTTTCACTCTTGGTGTTTTCTCTGAAAGTTCATAGTTTTCGATTCAAAAAATCATGAATGTATTTGAAAAAATTTTGCGGTTAGGGCGCCATTTTGAAAATACCAAGGCCTCAAATCGAACTTTGAACCATGGATTCTTTAAGTTTAGACATTTATTCCAACTACTGAAAAGGTTGCAGGTTGATTGCTGACAGGAAAGATCTTGAAAACTCAGTTTAAAAAAAAAGAGAGCGGAAAAATCATGCTTTTTGTTTAAACAACATTTTTTGATAACTAATAATATGTTGAAGCAATTTTGAGTTCGCTATGGGAAAGGGCCGGTCTTAAGCTTTAAAAATATGTTTCTCTGGATTTTTTTTGAAGACTACAGTATTAGTTATGAGCTTCCGAAGACCGATGTACCGCGAGTGGCGTTTTTGTCGGAAACGGGTTAAAGAGAAATACCTACAGCCCCACCTCCAAAAGTTCTCCATAAAATATAAGGAGGAGAATGACATCTCGGAGGACAGGCTATATGACTTAACTTGTGCTAGAGAGGGGGTGCAAACTAAAAATGAGTGTATCCAGACGGGCAGGTTCGGACCAATGGGGAAGAAAGGGGTACTAAAATACCAAGCTATTAAATACCCTTCAGCCAAGGTCTTGGAGGGTATAGTAAAGAGGGCAATGTGGAGCCATGAGGTCTGCCTGGTGGTAAGGGAAAAGATTATGAACTCCCCCTTTTTCTTACAAGTTGAGCTCATCCGGGGAGAGAGTGTCCTGGCCCAGGTAAGGTCCACCGATGATGAGTTTTTCTTGGATGCTTGGTTAGCATTTACAGGACGAGCATCCTTAAATAGCGTCCGAGGGGAGACTTATCCCTACCTCGAAGAAGAATTTGATGTTTTGGAATGAATGTTTTTTTTATAAACTATCGTTTTATTTATAACTTCATTCGAAGGCATCAGTTAAGGCATAGGTTTAATTAGTTTAAATTAAATAACCCTCATCCTCATATAGAGACATTAAATCTAAGAGTTAGCATATACATATACATGTATAAATAATCAAAAATTGAGATAGCAACTTCTTGGTTAAAATACTTCAATCTAATGAAAATAAATTAATAGAAAGGAAAAAAGAAAAAAAAGAGAAAAAAAAAACGGAGATGGAAAGAGTGAGAGGTTGGTTGGATGGCTCTTTCCTCTCTCTCCCTCTTTTTTATTTTTATTTTATCTTTAATAAGAAATGTGCTCTCCTTAAAGGGCAAAACTAACTAATCTTTCGTGAGAGAGAGATTACTTCGTTTGGTGGGGCATTGAGATGGTTGGTTATCATCACCAAAATTCAATGTTTTTTTTACCAAGAAAATAATAGGATGATCATAGTTTTATAATTATTTTTGTAATTTTATTTTTATTTATCATAATTTTATTTTCTTTCCTATAATTTTATCTTTATTTATCAGTTTATTCTTTCTTTAGCGTGCATCTATGGCATTAATAATAAAAACATAGTTAATATGATTACAATAAGAAATTGTAATCGTAACTTATAGTAAAAATATAAAAATATAACTATAGTTAAAATTATCATTAATTCCTATTTTATTTCTTCTCTTTAATTTGGATGATTAATTGTAAAGTAGCAACAATATGATCAGAACAAGAAATTACTATTACGAATCGTAGTTCAAAAATTCTTTTATCTATTTCTTTATTTTTATTATACATATTAAAAATTATATCTTTTTTTTGTATTAATTAATAATTAGTTGTATTAATTATTAATTATGTATTATGTATTAATTAATAATAAAATAATAATAGCATGATTATTATCCAATGGTAAGAAAAAATTAGTAAATATTGTTTTCCATTTATTTCATTCTATATTGGTTCGTATCCATTTTGTTATTAAGTTTTAAAATTTAAGAAATATCACACAACCTTCAGATAGAAATAGTAAATGCATGTCGCTCAGAGAAACGAATTGATCCATTGCGAGAAAGGGCTCACTTCGTTTGGTGGGGCGTTGAGACGGCCCAGCCTCGAATTTCCGCTTATTGCGGGGAAACGGGAGCGAGAACTAGAAAAAGAGACTCGACTTAGCAACAATCATAGTCACATGAAACTCGCACAAAAGAATTGCGAAGTTTCATTAAGTCTTCGGCTCACAATTAATGATTTACTTCCAAACCGGAAGTGAATATGGCAAGAACGTGGCAGTCTGGTTTTCACGGACGTTTTCTTTCGTATCCTCAGCAAGCGCCACACTAACCTGTGGTTGCTCCCACTCGACCGATCACTCAGGTCAAGCAGGGTGAGGCATGGTCGCTGGATGAGTAGGCGTCCCACGCTGTTAATTCGTTTATATTTTTTTTTTATTATTTCTAGCAAGGTTATTTATCTATGTGCATGCAAGGGGTTTATAATTAATAATTAAATAAACTAATAAATAGATAAATAAATATATGAATAAATGAACAAATATGATTATTATAAATAAATATAACTCTCATCGCATTGTAAATATTATAAATCCTTGATATTATAAATAAAGATAATTATCATTACACCGTGAATACTATTAGTATTAAACATTATGAGTAATTATCATTATAAATATGAATCACAAATAATAATGAGTTGATATTGATTAATTTAAAATGTAAAGGGTCTCCCCAGGTAATGAACAAAATGTCAAATTCATAAATAAATTAACAATATGTGACCATTGATCATTTTTATTGTGTTTTGTTTTAATTTTTTTTTATATATATTTCACTTTAAAACTTATTATTATTTATTAGCAATATATCTAATCTTTTTTTTTTTTAACAAAGTTCAGAGCTTCTTATGCTGCTGTCCAATGGCAGCCTGCGCCTCCGCAGGTAGCACGCGCCAGGAGAAATGGAATGGGGGAAAAGCGTTCTCCTCGTTACCGCACGGTATGCTTTCTCTTTTCAGCGCATATTAAACGTGTATTTAAAGGCGCAACTGTGCGAAATTTTAACGAACATTAATTCAAATCTTTCTTACGGTTTTTAGATTCTAAAAATTTTATACCACGGAGAACTGTTACGAGGATTCGTCCATTTTGCCTTTGTTCACGAGGAAAAATTAACGTCGTGAGTTTGGTTTTCTTTCTCACTAAAGAAAGAATAAAATCTCGCGAAATTTTCACCCTTCGTGTGACCCACTCGTAAATCACGAAGGTAATTTTGACCCCAAATAGGGCAAAATTGCTACTTAAAAATTTAGGAAATTGAGGTAATTAAAAATTGCAAATTTGAGATCTAAACTCGAACTTAAAGAGCAAAACTTTTGGCCAAATCAGGCAAAAAATGGATTTACGAATGTTTAAATTTGATAAATAAAGATTCGAAATTTAGTATTAATATGTTTGAATATTAATAATTTAGGAATTCCAAGAGTCGAAATGTTTCAATGCGTATATACACGCATGTAGAGACCCTAAATCATGTAGCTCAAATTCGATTGGGGTACATGATTGGGGGTGTATAGGTTTCTGATTATAAAGTATTTTCAGGTTGTGAGGTGAATTTCATCAATTTTGTTACAGGACCGCCCGAATTTGATTGTTGTTTTAATAAAGATTTAGTAGGGTAGCATAAAGATTGCGGAGCACTCATGCTGCTATGTCTCACTGAACCTTCATGGTAGTGGTTTGAGTAACCATGCCTTGTCTAGTTGTGTGTTCGTTAGGTAGCCTTTATCACGGGGTTGCCATGGAATTTTCGTTTTCATTTCCTTTTACTTTAGCATGTCGAAATGGTATATGCATTTACAACATTATATATATAGATATGTATAGTACATACAATCAATATAATATATATACAATTTTGTCGACATTATTTCTTGATCATGATAAAGACACATTAGAGTTTGTCTTTTATTATTAGTATAATTGAACATTGTTAGAAACTCTCGGAAATTGCCGAAATTTCTATGTTACAATGCCAACGCAAAATTTGACGATATTTATGATGCCCTTGAGTATAGGTGTCTTAAAATTGCGAAATATACACTGAATTTTCTGAAATTTCTCTTAATATTATGAAACTGTAACATAGTTTTTATAAAATTTGTCATGAAATTATAATTCCTTAACAGAATTTCCATTTACATGCAACCCCGTGAAACTTCAGTTGCCCAAAACGTTAAATTATTTCTGTTTGATTGAAAATTAAGAAACATTTTCTTCAATTTACTAAAAGTAACAGCATTTTCCGAAGTTCCATCTTAATTTTTAATTTATAGTCTGACCTGTTTCTGGTTAGTAATTTGAATAAATAATTTATAGACATATTAGCTATAAATACTGAATCTTATAAATAATGAAATCTAAAATTTCAATATTATATGATCTAGAGATAATTTTTTTGAGTTAGAAGTTTAGTTTAAGTTAAAGTTACTTTGAAAGGCTGTATTCATTGAGACAAAGAAGTATATTTTTGATTACTAGAATTTGATCTTCTAAAATAACTTCTGTATAATGAATCAATTCTTGGTTATGTTTACTATCATGAAGTATTTGGTGTATATTTAAAGAATTTTTCACCTTGCCAAATGAAAGCTGTACTTGCTTAAAATGCTCTTTTGAAATTGAGAATCCACTGTTTAAACCATAACCACCTTAAACAAGGCATGATCGACAATTGAAAATGGTAAAAACAATTTTTTTTTACTGTATGAGGCAGATGCTTCCATTAGCAGTGAAAGGATTACAAAAATATTTCTAACATTACCTTTCAAATACACGTTAGGAAAATTGTCAAAATAGGCGATAATTGTAATAAATATAAACTTTATGCGTTATTCATGTCACATTATCGCCTGGAAGTCATTGCGTTGGAGTGGCGACTGCGTCCGCAACAACCCGTAGATTTCAGAATTAAGTTGCTGGTTGTATCCCTTTTTCAGCTCCATAGGCATGTTAATAATCAGTGCTATAGCGCGGTCAGGCGTAGACGAGGCCGTTTGAATGTCAGCTTCACGTGATGCAGTAGGATATACGCTTGATTGATGCGTGTGAATGCTTCGCGATTTATAATGCTTATATGATTCTGTTAACGCATCTTGCGATTCTTCTGTAACTTTTGCAGTCTTTTCAGAACGAGTGAATGATTTCCTGTGAATATTATCATTTAGTAGGGTCGATGCTTTTAATATTTTCCGAGCCAATGGGTCTTCATTTCGAGGATCCGATGTACTTCTCTTTCGTTCTCTGCATTCATTTATAACTTTTTTCAAATTGGTTGATTTTAGCATAGAAGATTTTTCACGTTGCTCGAGAGTTTTTACACTTATTTGACGCTCCTTCATTTTGTTGCTTGTTTCTGGGTCTACTTGGTGAGTATGATGAAGTTTCCACTCGTGTCGATAGTCTGGTCTATAATCGCAGCTACGATTAGAATGGTAATGATTATAATTTTAATGCATCGGCAAATTTTGATAGAGGTTGAATTTCATATTTAGTGTATGCTGTTGTTGCTGGTCGAAGTTACTTGCAAACGCCGGACTATCGAAATCGCTGAGCCTTTCATCTGGGCCTTGCTGGGGGTTCGTAGAATTTAGTCCATTAAGAGTAGAACGTCCTTCAGGGCTGGGACTTTTCTCCCCGTAATCACAATGGCTCGGCTGCTGATACCGAGAAAGGTGTTGAAAGAAAAGCCCCTCAGTTTAGTGTCTTGCTTCATAATCAATAGCATATCCGAAAGCTTCTTCCAAAGTCATTGAATCTCGCGCTTCTATCTTTACTGACATCCCGTCAGGTAAACCCCGAATGAATGATTCTGAGGCACAGTTGTTGAGGGGAAGTATCATCTGGTTAGCATTTTTATATCTATTTTCAAGAGCTGCCTGAGCTCTCGACTTTAAAAGTGTTAATTGGTCATAGAATTCATAAACACCTTCATTTTAAAGCATTTTAATGGTAGCTATTTCACGTACGTACCACGAGTAAGTTTTATGGGGGGAAAATCGCTGTTCGAGATGTTCAATTAGGTCACTAAGGTTAGAAAATGTTTTCCCATAAGTGCACCTTTTAATCGAGCTAACACCGCCATAACGTATCGTATAACTCCTTGTTACATGGCAAAACATTCTGCCATTAACTTTATCATAGCATCTTTCGGGTCGCACGAAATGTCATCTATGAATTTTCTACTTTGAGTTTCCTTTAATATAGTTTTTTCCTCGAAATATGACATCTTCTCTGAAAATTGTTATTACATTTTTATACGTGTAATTTATGTATCGAATTTAAGAACGATTAGTCGCTAATGTGGGAATGCACCAGGGTTATTTTGAAAATTTCTCGTCTTATGCTATTTTCTAAGATATAAATTTGACAATGTTGAGAATGGATTTATTTACTAGTTATTCAAACTATATCTATAGTTAATCTACATTTTTTACTCAATTTGTTTATATTTATGGATTTTACAAAAAGCGGCCGACTTTATTTTTAATAAAAATGAATAAAATAAATAAATAAAAATATATAATGAAATATAATAATTAAAAATACATTAATAAACAATTTCTGGGCAGTGTAGTGTCAAAATTTAATTTCCAAATTGATTATTAAGTGAGGTTAAGTTAATCAAGGGGTGTTCTACTTGGTTTTCTTGAGAAATTAGTCCTTGAAGAAATAAGTTGACTTATATAAATATTTTTTTTTTTATAATTGTAATAATTTTATTTTTTTGTAATATTGTATTTTCTAAGAAATGTTTAGCGTTGTAAATAATGTAAATGTTGAAATGATTGATATTATCAAAGGAGGCTAATTCTTCTTTCTGGATTAGATTAATGCTCAATTTTGGATTATATAAAAATTCGCCTATTTTGTTTTCTAATAAGTCGGAATAGACTGAAATTATAGTGTTTGAATCGTGTTTAAACACTATATGTGAGTTTTCATGTGCCATACAATTTTTCTAATTGTAGTGATTAATTTACCAATCTTAACTTTTAATTGTCAAGATAAATAATATTTTATGTTAATATCCCGAAGTTTTGTCTTTTTGTGGGCAAAATCTCTTAATTTATCTCTAATGTAATTAGATCTAATTAATGTATCTCTTAATTTTGTCTTTCTTTGTTGCCTTGAGCGTATGGTCGCGACTTTTGACTGTTGAGGCTTTAAAAAGGTTCAAAGTTTGGATAAACTGTTGTATTTTTTAAAAATTGATCTTTGTCGTTTTCGTATAAGAATCTGTTTGAAGGTGTTGAATTTTAAACTTATTAAAAAATAAACTGTTACTATTTACTGTAATTACTGTATTTACTTCGAATCTTACTTTTAATTGTTAATTTTAGAAAATTTTATTTATTGATAATTTTGTTTATTTATTTGTCCGTATTTGTTTATTGCCGATTGAATGTGGTAATTTCAAATATCAAATTACTGTTATTAACGATTTATACTTGCTATCACTAGACTGCAAATTTTCGCTGTGATGCGTGCAGTCGCTGTTGCGTTTAACCCTGAATTATATGTTTTCAGAGATACAAGGCAGGTCAGGCCAGGCGCAACCGTAAGTTCTTGGGCAAATTTTTGCAATAGCTGAATTCATAAGTTGGTTATGTTTATTAAAAACTTGCGTTTTCGATGATACAAGATTAATTAAGCCAGACTCAAGCAAAAATCCTTGGACAATCTTTGCAATCAAAAATATTCTGTTAGTTAACAAAGTTAAATTGGGAGTTATAAAGAGTTACAATGCAAACACTTCGAACTTTGCCTTACCCAGTCGATCGTAATCGATGGTGACCGTTCAACGAATCTGAAAGGGACTCATACTCTCGTGTACTTTTCTTGTCTTGTTTTAAACTTGGATTCAAACTTAGTTGACAATTAAAGAATTTCAGTAGTAAGACAAGCCAGGCTCAAGCACAAAACTTTCTACAATTTTAGTATTTCCTGAAATTCGGATAATTTTAATATTTTGAATTTAAATATCCAATGCTCTAATACTATAAGTTTATTCAGGTTAGGCTCAAACACAATTTCCTGCGTAAACTCTAAGCAGAAAAAGCTCTGAATTTTAAATTGAATTTAGTGAAATGAATAATATTTTTAATTTTTCTAATGTTTTTAGACCCTTCACTTGCACAATCTTGCTACAAAGATTACATGCGAGGTTTAGTCAGGGTAATTCGATGATTTTATTGTATTATATTATATTGTATTGTTTATGGGTACGTTGTCATCTGTCAGGTCTATGGGCCCTGAGTTGTTCATAATGATAATAAAACACTAAATTTATGAATATATAAGATGATTCATTATGAATTATTAAGATTTGGTATGAGTTTACACAAAGAAAGATACTTAGGTGGTAATTTACTTGACTACCTCTTATATTAGAAGGCAAAAGAGAGAATTGTCGTTTGTTTCTTCTATAGATGCAAGTCAACGGCACAAATTGTTGCAGGATAGTTGGGTTTCGTTTGTGTCTCCGTGAGGTAGCAAAACAACGATAATTTTCGCAGGAGGTAGTTTGGTTTTCGTTTGAGTCTCCGTGTGTAGCAAAACAACCATAAATCTTGCAGGAGGTATGGTGTCAGGGATGCTAGTCCACCAATCGGTAGGAAAATTATCCGCTTACGTACCTTGCTAAGTACACGAGAAATGAATCTAGCATGCACTTGTTAACAAAATAGGTTAATTCGGAAATTGCTTTTCTGGCCGAGCCATTGACTCGATTATTTAGGTCTAACGTAAAATGGAATTAGGGCGAGGAACAACAGCAAGCGTTTGACTGGCTGGAAGGAGCCTTGACAAGGCCGCCGATCTTGGCATTTCCGAATTTTAATGATATTGTAGCAAACACCTTCCACTTACAAACGGATTCGAGCAACACCGAGCTAGGAGTCGTACTGACCCAAGTGCAAGATGGGTAGGAGCGCGGGAATTCTTTTGCTAGTCGTACTCTGTTATCGGCCAAGCCGTTACATTGCCGGCAAGCTCTGCGAATTTATCAGCATGCCATGCCGTTAGACCTTGAGATAGATGCGGGTATATCTGTTGCTCATTACGCTGTCAGGACCTGCCAGGATGGCATGCTGGCATATATCGTACCATCGAGCTTGCACTTTGCAGCTAACCTGCTCGCATGAATCGAAGGAAATAAGGGGTTACTAGGTGGAAGCCGGGTCGTTCAATAAGGCACATTAATAAAACTGAAAATATTAATAGCACAGTTTATTTTTATTAAACATATTTGTATAAAATGACTTCGGCCTTCATGATTACCCTAGTGGATCGGGTGAACCCAATGTAATTGGATTAAATTCCGGTTGAATTTCAGTCCATCAGCAAAAATATTCACTTACCGTTCACTGACCTCGTCATAATATGAATAAAAGGAGCATAAGAAACATTTAACTTTTTGCTGATATGATTCTGCGGTACATTTTCAGTTTGTAGGTATCGAAATTAATACAATAATTTTTTTTTTAGTATTAAAAACTAAAAAAACATAATGCCTGTCACTGAAGGCAGTGCAGTGGTTCATCAATTTCCATATCTCCACCGTCAGGATTGACTATTTGTTGAAGTGAGATAAAAGTATAGTTGCGTCTCACTCCAACCGATGGTCAACTTTAACTTTGGAGACGTTCCGCAAATGGTGAACCACTGCACTGCCTGCAATGACAGGTAGTATGCTTTTTTAGTTTTTAACGCTAAACAATAAAATTATTGTACTACTTTTAATACCAGCAAACTCAAAATGTACCGCAGAATCATATTAGCAAAAACATAACATAATTCTCCGTAATGCTCCCCCTCCTTCCCAAGAGCATCTCGTAATATTCGAACGGATCTTTGCTCTTTGTTCATTAATTTGCTTTTCACTCCAAGTGAATTCGAAAATCATATCATCAGACATGCTCTCTTTCAGGTAATGGGACAGGCCTTACCTGAGGTTGAGTCCTCTAACCGTGCACAGAAAATCGTACTGCGAAGGATAAAAATTTACATCATGTTCCTGCAACTAAACTTGAATTTTTGCTCAGAATGTATGTGCTTACTAATTTATTCCGTTTCATTCCATCTTTATTAAATTCTTTGAATTGTGAAGATGTTTAGTGCGGAAATTCTTCAAGTTTTTCGTACAATGTATTTCTAGGAGCCTTCGGTTTATTGGCATTTTTCTGAATATTTTCCAGTACAGATATGATGTACTCGTTTTGATCCATGACTAATCTGTAAATAAGATTTACATTGAATTTATAAGATGCATAATCATAATTCCACAAAATTAGTGAATATATAATTTTCATGACTCACCGGAGATCGTCGGTATGTCCTTCAAGGTCGCGATTTCGTTCATCCGTGTAGTTTTGTGCCTGAGAATCAGTTAATCATATGTATATCAACAATGAAAATTAAGGCGCATATTACTAGTAAAAAAATCTGTAAACCTATGGAATCATACACATGTAGGCTTATATGCCCTGGTAGAATTTGGTGAAATGATGAAAACTTCCAGACTTATTGGTAAAAAATGAATTAATGAATGGATGTTCTGAATATAAAATATAAAGCGAACATCTAAAATTATTAATTTTTGAAACCAGACCTAGAAATTCATTTCTAGAAAATAAACACTTGGAAGTTCAAAATATGGACATTTTTACATACTTTAGGTCTGAATTTATGTATGTGAAAAGACACGTACGCACTGAAGGAAATAGACTTTATCACGTTGTTCTTACTCAACGATGCATAATTGAAGAGCAAGTTTTTAGAAATACATTAACCTTAGCAACCCAATCACCAGACGAATTTGCATATCATTTAATGAAAGGCCCAGGATATATGTCAGTAATTGCAGGAGAAGTAGTACATATCGTAAAATCTATACCAGTTGAAGTAAAATATCGCAAAACTGAAAAATGTTATTTACAACTACCAGTATTTAAAGGAAATCAATCCTTTTCCTTTCTCCACTGACACATATATTAATAAAATCTGGTATCTAGACAAATTGTAATTTTTTCCTTCCACCAATGTACATTTTTGGTGAAACCTTTTTTTTAACAGACTTAAAAATAATGTTTTAAACATTTCTTAGCAACTCCGGACAATGGTCTTGCAAATAAGGAACCTATCAAAAGGTACTGTTGTGCAAATTATGTAAGAAATAAGCGAATACACCGAGAACTGCCGTTGTTCCAGGCAACTTGTGAAATTTAAGAACATAAATTAACATTTTCTTGTATTGGGTAACCACTGTTACGTCCCGAGCAAAAGGTGAGTGTAGTTTGGATTTTTGGATGTAAGGGAGGCAGTTAGCTGATTATATCAGGTTGGTAAGGCCTGATAAATCATTTTTGTTTGTGGGTACGTTGTCACGTGTCAGGTCTATGGGCCCTGAGTTGCTCACAATGATAATAAAACACTAAATTTATAAATATATAAGATAATTTATTATAAACAAATAAGATGTTGCATAAATTTTCACACAGAGCGACACTTAGGTGGTAACTTACTTGTCTACCTCTTAAATTAGAGGGCAAAAGAGAGAATTGTCGTTTGTTACTCCTATAATTGCAAGTCAAGGACACAAATGCTTCCAGGATAATTGGGTTTTGTTTGAGTCTCCGTGAGGTAGCTAAACAACGATAATTTTCGCAGGAGGTAGTTTGGTTCTCGTTTGATTCTCCGTGTGTAGCAAAACGACGATAAATCTTGCATGGGGTATGGTGTAAGGGATGCAAGTCCACCAACCGGTAGGAAAATTATCCGCTTACGTATCTTGCGAAGTACACGAGAAATGAATCTGGCATGCACTATTTTAACAAGATAGGTTTGTTCGTCCCGATTTCAGAATTGAATCATTATTAACCAACACAACCAAATACGACTAGAGTTTCAAAATTCCCGGTGTGTCTTTTTCTATCCTATAGCACCATGTTTTTCTAGTAGAAGACGCCGCTATAGGTTAAAGAAGGACACACCGGGAATTTTCGAACTCTAAATACGACGATACACGTAATCCAAAGGATCTAGATAGCACTACTGTTTCCGGACTTGCACCACTTAAGGACCAAGAATTTTATTTACCAAGTATATATATTGAATATATATAAATATATATATATATATAATTGGATCTCCCAATAGTGACTGAAGTGGGAGTAGATCGCGCAAAATTGTATAAAGTCACGCGTGGGGCAATGCTGTATAAAGTCACGTCTGATCAAAGATCTATGTTTCTCTCCCATCACGGTCTATTACTATTGGTCAATTTTGATTTACAACTTGGATTTTACTAGGTTGTTCAAAAAGTTTTGAAAGCGGAAATGAAAATACGTTTTTTTTTTGGGGACATCACTTTTATTGCTCAGTATAATCTCCCATAAGATCAATACATTTGGCCCAACGGTCTTCCAACTTGTTGATCCCATCATGGAAGTGACTTTCTGCAAGGCCTGCAAAATACTCCTCTACGACGGCTATAACCTCTTCGTTTGATGAAAAATGCTTCCCACGAAGGAATTTCTTGAGGTGTGGGAACAGCCACAAGTCAGAGGGAGCTAAATCAGGCGAATAAGGTGGATGCTGCAACAATTCGTACTTTAATTCGGTTATTTTAGTGATGTTTTTTTGAGCTGTGTGAGCGGGTGCATTGTCTTGATGAAAAAGGATTTTTTTCTTCTGCAAACCAGGCCTTTTTTCACGAATTTTTGCATCCAATTCATTCAAAAGGTTACAATAATATTCAGAATTTATTGTTTTGCCAGTTTGGAGATAATCCACCAACAAAATCCCCTTTGCATCCCAAAAAACTGATGCTAACACCTTCTTCGCCGATTTCTGGACACGAACTCGCTTCGGTGCCGAAGTGCCTGGTTCACACCACTCCTTAGCCTCTTGTTTTGATTCAGGATCATGATGGACGACCCAAGTCTCATCCATAGTGATAAATCGATGCAAAAAATCCTTTTTATCCTTTCGAAAACGCTCCAAATGTTGCTCTGAAAGTCGCATTCGAACGAGTTTTTGTTCCATTGTGAGCGAATGCGGCACCCATTGTGCACAGAGCTTTCTGAAACCCAAAACTCCACGTAAAATATGACTCACACTGCCTAATGAGATGTCTAGGGCCTCTGCTAAATCTCTCTCGGTCAATCGACGATCTTCCAAAACCATATCCTGTACTTTTGCTATGAATGCTGGTGTTGATGCACTTTTTGGACGTCCTGAGCGTGGATCGTCTTCAACGCTTTTTCGACCACGTCTAAACTCTAAAACCCATCGATGCACAGTTGGAAATGAAGGAGCAGCTTCCTTTAACACTTTCACCATTTTTGTATGAATTTCCGTTGCTGATAAACTTTCCAAAACAAAGAATTTTATCACTGCACGATATTCGGTTTTTTCCATTGTACAAAAATACACTGACACGTCAACTTCAAATGGCTTGTAAACAAACAATGAATTGACAGAGTGGAATGACACTTTGGGTATATTCATATGAAAGATGAATCTTAAAATGGCGTAGAAATTTTGGTTCTTCTACTGCTCTATAGATGTCGCTTTCAAAACTTTTTGAACAACCTAGTATTTCCCTTCTATTCTCTCTCTTACCTATTTCGAATCTTAATCAACAAGTAGATTCGAGTATGACTAAGAATAGCTGCATCTGCTTAGTTGTAGCTTATTCTTTGTATGTTACAATCTATGATTGATTAATTGATTAATTTTCTATAATCAATCAATCCTTATATTTATGATAACATGTTTTCTAATTTATGGATTGTTTATGGTCAAATACTGAATTATTATTGATTGTTATTAATATAAATGATAATTTTATGCTTAATAACTAACAAGGATGATATAATAATTATTAATAAGGGCAATAATGAGTCAATGTCAATGGCGCTACGACAGTAACCTGTTACCGTCTCACAAGGTTACTAACGCTGCATCACTATATTATCGACGCGCGGCATAATTTACCGACTCAATACCACGTGGGTAACTACCATATAGACCGAGCGATGCTCTTGTTTATCACTTGTTACCAAGTGTCGAGCCGATCTATCGATGTAAGGTAGTGCATTAGTTTACCTCCGTAGAACGGTTACCCGGCCTAGGTAGCAATTACGATAAGACTGATTTTAATTAAAGAGTATTAACTAATTATCTACTTTGAGGTATGACGTATCGTACTTATGCAGGGGCAATAACAGAAATTTTAAAAGTTTGATGTTACGGGGTTGAAACACTGAATCCTAGAATCTGCGCTCCATTCTTCCCCAGAACATCAGGTTTTGAGGTTTTTCTAATCAAATTTTTTTTTGAAAAATTTGAAATCATGAGAAAATGTTTTACCATTTTTTTCTTATGAAAAGTGATATTTTAATGTATTCTTCAATGCAGAATCCACCGATGAGCTCGTTTTTTTATATCTTGTACTGTTGCCGAGATAATTTAGAAAAGCTGAGAAAAAAACGAAACAAAAGTGGTTTTACAAAAAAAATCCATATTTGACTGAAAATCATTCACATCATCTAGGTATTTTTCTTTTTGCTTCTTGATCCTAAAGGAATGTAAAAATAATTTAGGGTTCAGGCTATAGAGTTGCCAGTTTGACGGATTACACGTACATGAAGTGAATCATTGTACTGTGTCTTCGAAATATCCATTCTTCATCATTGGTTGTAAGCTTTTGTTGGGGAATGAAGTCAAATAAATTGCTGCTTGTAATTAGAAACTTTTCCTTTTGCATGATCGACGATGATTGGCCTTTGCTTTATCAGTCATTATATTCCAGCAATAGTCCGCTAAAGCGTTTTCACTCCACTTACCCTTGAACCTCTTATCGATTGTAGCGATGTCTTAATGGAATTCTCAACCATGTTCTTCTCAACTGCTCCCATAATTTTCTGGAAAAAGTACAAGTGAGAATGCATTATGTAAATTTTCTGTGACATGTTCACTTTCATCTCTTGGAAGTTTTGCATCATGTTGTCGAACAGGTGCTCTTGGTTGCTGGATTATTGTGTTTTCTAAGAAATTGTTTATGAGAGCTTTCACAGACAACCATTTTCGTCTCTTAAGTTCAGTCAAGTGTTACATCCCGGTAACTTTTCAATTCTCACATTACCCCTGTGCAAGGGCAACACTCCACATGCAAGGAGAACAATCGAGGAACTATTCACAAAAGTACTGTATTATGTTATATCATAATATATATATATATATTTTGTATTGGTATATATTATATTATATTGTATTAATACATACATGTTTTGTATTGTATTATGATATATATAATTATAATATATTATATTGCTATTCACATAATAACATTCTGATGATAAATTATCATATGGACCGAATAACTGTTCGCACGAGGTAATAGTATATTATGTGTCTAGGCACATAATGAGGGTTATTACGTGACGAGTGACAATGCTCGCAGGAGATCGAAGCCAAGGCGTAGTCGCGGCCGAGACAAAGCCGAGACGAAGCCGAGGCGTGATTAGTCCTGCGAGCATTTTAAGCGAGTCTCGTGATTACCCGAATTGTGTGCTGCATTGGCACATATTCTATTTTATGTGATTCGGCGCATATACGAGTTTTTATGCGTACACTCGAATCCAATCTGAAAAGGTCGAAATTCATGACCTATCAAAATTTCACGTCGAATTTTCCGGATCCTCTGCACCTTTCAAAATGTCGAACGACAATCGAAACCGTGATTTTCAGGAAACTCTCGGTAACGAATCAACTACTCATGCACACCCGAATATCGCTAATTCATTATCCGGATTCAATCCTATTATCGCGGCTCCAAAGCAATTAATGAATCTAGATGCCAGTGCAGCTATGGCCTCGGTATTAGAGTGCATGAGTCTTCAACAAAGCATGTATCATATACCACAATTCGATGGCAAAAATCCTCCACTAAAGGAATTCTTGCAGGACGTAGCGAACGGCTCGGTATAAATAACAGAAGCCACAGAGCCAGGTTTCATAAAGGTCATTTTAAGTAAACTCAAGGTCGTCGCGCGGGAAAGTGTTAGAGACAAGCGATTTGATCGGGTCAAGGACCTAATGGCACACTTAGAGAAACGTTTTGCCCCTTTAAAAAAATATCAATGGTACTTTCAGTCTATCGTCAATTTGCGAATGAAACAAACAGAAACCGTAAGTGATTATTACGACCGGGTACAGGGTGTGTGGAGTGGGGTAAAAAACGCGATTGAGGACAAATATACGCAGGTTCATTATGCTGGTACTACTCATGAGATAAGTGAGAGTACCATCATGATGAAACCGGTGGTGGATTGCGCACTAGATGCCTTCATTAGGGGTCTCCCGGACTTCATACCCACCACAGTTTCTCTACTCCTATCCCCCACCATACTCTGCAAACTACCAATACCCCTACCACCTGTACCGCAGTGCCCTTCTGAACCCCCAAATAGGAACCTACCCGGAAATAATCAACCATGGCGTGGCTAAAGCAGGCCGCCAGAAAACATGACACCGCCTAGAACCACTTCACCAGGACCTCCAGAGAATTTAAGTTCTCAACAGGTTCGTCGCTCAGACGCGGCGACGAACCAAACCCACCGAGAGCGTTCCAAGACACGGATCCTTTTTGTCGATCGAGAATCACAGGAATCCAGGGAATCGCTCATGCCCGAAATAAAACCATTTTCTAGAATACTAAAAATTAACCCCAGAACAACGCAACCTATTGCCATAAGCGTCACAAACCCGGAGGTTGTTGAAAGCTACCTGCCTAAACTGGATACGCCCGAAGGGCTCTACCTAGGAGAGGCAGCAGTCTCAACCCACGATGGCGTCTTTCACGCAATTGTCATCAATACCACCGAAAACGGCATCGATATAGAAATTGCTCCCCAGGAGGTTATACCGTTCGATTTCTGTGAATTTCCTCGTGAGGAATTCTCTGACTCTGAACTGGAATACTCCACCCTAGGCACACCGGGACATCTGAGCTCTTATGCAGAGCGTGTTGAAAGAGTAAAAAATAGCCTGCATCTTTCTCATCTGAATGATGAAGAAAAAAATTACATTCTTTAGTGGGCAGAGGACTTCGCCGATATTTTCCACCTGAATAACAAGAGACTTAACAGTACTCATCTGATCCAACACCAAATTCCAACAGTGAATAACGAGGTGATTGCAAAGAAGCAATACAGATACTCTTATGATGCGGCAGATCAAGTCATTCTGCAAACTGAAAGACAATACGGTAGCGGAATTGTTGGTGACTCCAAATCTCCTTACAGTTCTCCACTTTGGATTGTTGCAAAGAAACTCGGCGCCTCGGGAGCCCTGAACGAAAAGGTAATCGGGGATTCTTATGCCTTGTCTAACATCTTCCATGCCTAACATCACAGCTAGCGGCTTCCACCAACTGGAAACACATTCTGATGATGGATCAAAAACGGCATTTTTAACCCTCCGTGGACACTTTGAGTATCTGCGGATGCCAATGGGGATTAAAAATACTCCTGCTACCTTCCAACGTCTCATGGACGTCGTTTTGAAGGGCATGCATGGTTCCGAAGTTTTTGTCTATCTGGATGACATTGTCATTCATTCAGAAACCTTAGAAGAACACGAAACAAAAGCCAAGAGATTGTTCAATAGACGGAGAGAGGCGCATCTAAAGCTTCAGCCGGACAAGAGTGAATTCTTACGAACCGAGGTAGCTTATCTTGGCTACATAATCGGGCGCGATAGAGTCAAACATAATCCAGCCAAGATAGCTGCGATTATAAACTTTCCACAACCAAGAACAGTCCGGGCTATTCGACAATTCTTAGGCCTTGCAGGTTACACAAAGGAAAAGCTTCCGGAAAATACGCAGATACCTCTGCAACGAACCTGTGCTCCAATACCCCGACTTCGACAAGGCCTTGAAGCTGATCAGCGATGCCTCCGAGCATGCTGTCGGCACTATGTTAACCCAAAAAAAGGATGGAGTAGATATGCCCATCGCCTACTTTTCCAAAGTAATGAATTCCTGCGAGCAAGACTACTCCAAAGCAGAGAAGGAATGTCTGGCGGTGCTATATGCTGTTACGAACTTCCGTTCATACTTGTACGGTAGAGAATTTATACTAGCTTGCGACTATGAGCCAGTGCATTGGATGACTTATATTAAAAACCCAGGAGCAGAACCTAGTAAAGTTGAACCTTCCTCCACCAGTCAGGAGCCCCCAGATTTTACTGGACGGATAACTCAAACAAGGAAACCAATTCAGCCAGGGAACCAATTCACTTCTGGATCCAGTGTGAAATTCGCATTGCCACTGAGGAACAAAGGAAAACACTCTGTACCCGATCAATCTCCTTCAACGCAGCAAAGACTTAAACCACGGTTTCACTGCAACCGTCCATCTCGGCTGGCGCAATGCCTAAGCGGCGAGGAAGGCCGAAAAGGACTCTGCTCCCAAAAATCTCCAAGAAGCTTACAAGCCCCAGAGTGAACCGAAGGCATCGAACCTTTACGCAAGTTGCATCGCTAAGAGAATTTCGAGAAGAAAAGGAATTAGTAAGGTCCCTGTGTTAAATGAAAACCCCTCCAGTGATCCATCGTAAGATGACGAAGACAGTGATGACTCTGACCCCCAGTATTTCGCGAATCCCGTAGTGTTTTACCGAACTTAAAGCTAAACTTAGTAGCGAAAACAGACAATACTTCTCCTAATAGTGCACCCCCTAGACTTATAGATCCAAGCCCTTGGCTAGCCCCATTACAGGAGACCTATGTGGACGTTTACGTCAACGGAGCGTGCAACTACAATGGCCGCTGGTCAACCAAGGGCGAGAGTAGGAGTCTCTTTTAGACCCAATTATCCCCTAAATATTTCACGCGCCTCCCAGGGATGTCAGAGAAACAACTAGGCCGAAATTGAAGCAGCATCCGTAGCAGCTCAATAGGCTCACGAGGCTGACACCAAGAAGCTGAAGATAAAAACTGATTCAAAGTTTCTGGTAAACAGTGCCACAGAATTAATTCCAAGATGGGAGGAAAACGACTGGAAAACCTACGAGAATAAACCAGTTAGAAACCGATCTGAGTTTGAAAAGATGAAAACAGCCCTAGAACCCTTGAATGTGATTTGGGAACGTGCCCCAAGTCAAAAAGGAATCCCAGGAAACGAAATAGCCGATAAACTCGCCTGAGAGGGGATCGAAGGATCACCATCTACTGATTAATGAATCTCTATGGTGGGATCATGAAGACATACAAAATGATTGTCGGCCTCTGTGCACCCATGTCTCCGAAGTGGAAGAAGAACAAGAACTTCTGGAAAACTTAGAAGCTCTTGATACCTGTGGAGAATATGATGACGTCAAGTTCTCCAATGGAGTGAAGAACTTTTTGGGAAAATACGAAAAGGAAATGAGCAAGGAAGCATGCACGATACAAGATTGGGAACCCGCACCTAGTCCCTCTACGAGCCCAGCAAAATAGGCAGATTACCAAGTCAACGGAATTTTCTAACTCAAATTCCGGGGTGGCGAGAAAAAGCATGGTCTGATTTAAGGATGCTCCTGAGGAAATCGAATCTTCCTTAGAATCCCCGATAATTGGGAAACAGCCCCTTGAAGATCCTTGCTTGCGATACCAGCGGCTCCTGCAACCCCAGGAGCCAGATCAACCGCTTCACAAGGTTAGTTGTTGACCTAGATGAAGGCAGAAAAGATTCAATAGACTTCAGCGCAACATAATAAGAAAAAAACTGTTATCATGATTTTTTTTTCTACACGGAAAAACAGATAGAGCCCCAGTCTTCTTAGAAGTATAAAATGCATATTCTATCTCGAGATAGTGCTCCTCCGGTTGTGAAGAGACAATCTAATGCTCCTCCTTTACAGATTCCAAAGTTCAATGACAATGATGGGATATCGATGGGTTGCCTTTCTGTTGCCTCTTCTTGCCACCAGCCGAGAGCACCAGGAAGACACGTATCTGATTACCGCAATCAACAATAGTACAAGAGTGTACTATGAATGTCTGGGGACCGTAAGGTGGAAAACCAGTACCTGCAGGATCACCATCTTCATGGGCATCATCAAAATCCAGAGCCTACTATCATCCTATAAACATAATACGGACCACTAAGCCGCACATTGTCAACCAGGGTACGAAGAACACTGCCATCGAGTCATCGACAGTCATGCTCTTGGATCCAAGCTCAGCCTAGCCGAAAGGCTCCAAGGAGAACTCATGAAGGAACCAACAATGATGGAGCTACAAGCCGAAAAGATTGTCCCCTCTCGTTTAAACAAGGCAATGCGAAGACGACGAGCGACTCCACTACTAGGTTTCCTAGGCGGAATCATTGGACCCGTAGCTGGACTCCTGACCTATTATGATGGTCAGCTGATTGAAACAAAGATCCAAGAGTTAAATGAACCTCAGGCCAACATTTCGCACCTAGTAGGGCAACCGACCCACTTAGTCAGGTCCCAACTAGAGGAGATGCACATCCAAGCACAACAGCATCAGGAAAAACTCAAATCGCTCAAGAACGAACTTACCAATCTTAATCAAGAACTTGGTCAGGCCACCAGGAAGATCACTGAGCTTAAATACACCGAAGCCTCAACTCGAGTCCTGCGAGCGGACGATGCAGCTGTAGAGGAATACATAAGAACAACCGACAAAATCTTGAATCTCTTTCACGTCGCCAGGCAGAAACAAATGCATCCATGACTTTTGACTCCCAGCAAACTGGAACTAAGTCACCGAGACATCCAGGACCACCGCTCATAGTTGTCCTTCCCAATATCCGGACCTATTGTGGACATCGAGGATCTGACCAGCGTATCCACCGTCACCTCAATATACAAAGAAGAAGTCCTTAAGATACTGCTGGATATACCATTATTAGGAAGAGCTAACTATCTGGTGTATCGAATACATCCACTTCCAGTACCCCAGGCCACCTTAGGAAACAACTCCAGGAAGGCATACATTCTACGTAAATTCTCCCATATCGCCGTGGAAGAATCACAGAGGAATTATGTTCTAATGAACCACCAAGATGTTGCGGCATGTACTGAACTACCAGCTTATAAGAATTGTAAGGGAAATTTACCCATCAACGAAAATGGAAAATTCAGAACTTGCAAAACAGAGCTTCTGCTAAATCCATCGCTATCCGCCTTCCAAATTTGTAACGTTCAAATGACCTGTGAAAACCAGTTTGATTGGAATTTAATAGAAAGCATAGGTGGATGGTTGTACTCTCTCCAACAGCCGACTATCGCTATAACAACCTGTCCTAATCAGGCCAACAATCAAATCACATTAATAGGAACCAGCATAATCCAACTGACTCCAAGATGCAATCTGAGAATAAAGGAGAGGTCATTACCAGGTACCACCAACCAATAGGGAGAAACCGCAATGATCTACATCAAACATTTCTAAACATTTGTGCGTTGTCACCAGCTCTACAAGAGCTTTACAAAGTAGATTAATTGACAGCAAAAGTGCATAGGCACTCGATCGCTATGAACTATAAAGGTATGAAATAAGAGAAAAGCAAAGAATGAATGTAAAGTGAGAGCGATGATATAAGAACTAGGATTAGCGGAGAAAAAATAGAATAGGAGAACGAATGAGCAATAGCAGACTCGTAACTATATCATCGCGATAGAATCGATAAATAGGAAAGAAAAGAAAGAACGAAGGGGAGAGGAAGAGAGAGAGAGATGTCCAGCACACGTGCAGCCATGCACTTTTTGCCACTACAGCTTTCTGCCGGTTGTCAATTCCTTCTTTCGTTCGCCTAACCACATGCCTAATATACCGGTCTCTTTTAGAAAATCTTGATGTGCTCTGCTGTGTATCGCGAGGCCAGCATACATTTCATAATTAGATCTCCTTCTCGCACGTCTATCCTTGCTCAAATGCTTTAGCTAGCTGATCTCCCACCACAAAGGCCATGTGCTTTTTGGTGCCATGCTCACCAAATTGAAGGGGAGGACATGGAAAAAAAGAAATACTTATCTAAATTTTCTATTTGATTAAAGATTATAAGATTAATTTTTGTTGTTGTTTAATTATGTAAATATTTTTGCTGAAATTCAAAAACATTATTACTGAAACTGAAAATTTTCGTACTAAAAGTATTAAATATTTCCTCTAAAATACATTTAAAAACTTACTATTCTTAATGCCATAAATTATTCCTGATCAATCCTATTAATTAATGGCATTAATTAAACTTTTTTTTTTAATTTATATTTTTCATCACACACTCTAAATGCTGCACACTTCATGCTGTCAGATTTAATTCCAATTTTCGATTGAATCTACATGTGTATCTGAATTTTCTTGTTGTTGCTTAAAATTCTGCGCCACTTTGAACACTTTCTTTATAGCATGACTTGCTTTTGGTTTGAATATTTTTCTAAAATAGTACGTTTTTACCTTATCTGTACTATGCTTAACATAAAATATGAATAGGTTTCACTATTAAAAATCTAGAAAATAAAGAACAAGTATGCGCGAACCCATTCAAGCTGGTGCGAATTTTTAAAAAACGACCAAAAATGATCATTTCCAATAGCAAATGTGCATGTTAAGCGGTATTTCATATACTTAACTACTCCCAATTATATACTCTATTATAAAAACCACTCGAGGTCACTCTGTATCGATAAGTAAAGGACTATAGTTAGCTCACTTAATAACTAGAGAACAACGTAGTACAAGCCGCAATTGAACTTCAGTGAAGTTTTAAAATGAAATCGATATCAGAAGATGTCATATGAGCGCTAGTCGATCATTTTGTGATTATGGTAAAATAGATCTGTTTCTTTACTTCTTTTCTTTTGCAGATGTTCCTGTTGCTGTAGCCCACCTGGCTACGGGATACTTCTTGGACACCCTCAGAGAAGACGATGATCTAAAATTGGCTTGTGACGTCCAGAGCAACCCCCCAACGACTAGCATCGTATGGTATCACGACGTAAGTCCATCTTTTAAGTTCTAACATTAGAGAAAATAAACTACTTTACGAAGGGAACAAGACGAAGGAATTGACAATTCGGTGAATTTATCTTTCAAACTATTCATATACTCAGTCGTAATATCTGATAACATAATAGCTAATATATTTATTAGCAATGTAAATTAGCTTAGGTGATGTTTTAAGACGAAAAATTACTCAAAATAATGATATTTATAAATATATAAAAGAAAATCGACATCATCGACTGAAATGATCTAAAAAAATTAGGTATTAAAATTACAGTTGTCAATAAAATTCGATTTACAAAGACTTCGACATTTCTAAAGGGAAAAAATTTGATGTACACGGAGAAAAATAGTTGATGTAATTCTACTCAACTTCCCATCAAATTTAGGACATAAGGACAAGTTAGAAGTTATTCAGCATCACCTTAATTATTTGTGATATATTAAATGTTCAAAAATGAATCAAAGTTGAGTAAAATTTAGAAGTGTAGGATGAAGTTTGAAAGCGTGCATTAAAAGTTTCTAAATATATATATTATTACTCGCAGTTTAATTATGAAAAACCAGTCTTTCATTAAATCACAAAAATAGTAGAGCTTTTCTTTCATTCTACTCTACGCTTCGATCGAGAGTTAAGTAAACCGCGAATCGCAAGATTTATTGCACCAGCTTCACACAGGAACCAATGGAATCAGTCTGCACCTTGGGCACAAATAAAAAAAATTTAATTTCAAACACGTGTTGACTTTTCAGCATACTAATGTTCCACGTTATTATATTTAATAATCGAAACCAATTTAAAACAAACAAAATACAATTACAGTTTGGAGCCGAATGAAAATTGTATTCATAGCTGGCACACCAAGGTGAAAAAGTTGGAGGCCAGATAGTATTTACAATCGGCGCAGTATCGTGCCAGTTCTTACCGAGGAGTAATTCCAGTAATTCCTGTCAATACTATGCCAAACTTTGGAATATTACTGGCTTAATATGGGCGCTTTACTGGCGCGGTATTCTTCGGCAGAAGTAGGGATATCATTATCATTCGGCACTCTACTGGATTACTATGGACGCAGTACTGATTACTATTATTGGCAAAATACCGACAAAGGAGGTGTGCCAACCTTCAGAACAATACTGGTTTAGTGCTGGCTTTATACAGAATCCAAATACTGGCTATAAACCGACATAGAAGTCTCAAGGACAGTTGGCACTCTACTGCTTTTCTACTGCTGCTGTACTGATCATTATTACTGGTCAAGTAGTGACAATTGAATTATGCTAACCTTTGGCGCAGTACTGGCTTAGTGCTGGCTGTAAACAGAATCTAAATTCTATCAGCCGACATAGGAATCTCATTGACAATTGCTGCTCAACTGGTTTACTACTGGTGCAGTACTGATTACCATTACTGGCAAAATACCGACAAAGGAGGTATGCTAACCTTAGAAAAAGTACTGCTTAAATGCTGACTGTATATAACATCCAAATACGGGATATGAACCTGCATGGAAGTTTTGTCGAAAGTTAGCATTCTACACCCTAAAAAAAGTCTATTGATAGTGAAATTACGCTCCTTCTAGAATGCGATCATTGAAATTAAGCAGATTTCTTTTGTCTATCAACAAAATCGTTTCACTGCTAAAAAACTCATCTGTAAAATGCAAAACAAAAATAGTTTTACCGATAAACGATTTCTTTTGACTTTGAAAAGAAAACCTTTAACTATTAAAGAACTTCATTTGTAGGCTAGCGGACGAAGTGCGGCTGCGCATGAGTGAGTGTCAGTCTCATGCCAATTTTCAATAGATAATCCTTTAATAGTGAAGGGAATCGTTTGACAGCCAATAGTCTGTTTTTAGAGTCTACCGGTTTACTAATGCCGCAGTACTAATTATCGTTGCGGGCAAATTGCCAACGTACTATTTTCACTACTCTTAATTTATCTTTTTTTGACATATCCATTTAAAATGTATTTTTATAAATAATTTCATAATTATTTTTCGTTGAGTGTTCCATACATTTTTTACTATTTTTCAGTACAGAATATGAAATTTCAACAAAATATTTTTGATTCAATTTTGTATACATATACTTTTAAATAGTATTCCAAAATTTTTATTTATTTTTTGTTGTTTTGGCGTAGGGTCAGTTTCGTTTCATTTTCTTCAATTAAAAATTATCAATGTTAGATATAAAAAAACGCAAAAAAAGGAAGGCAAACGTTTCGGCCACATTTGGAGGCCCTCTTCAGTGCCTTAAATTAAAAAATTAATTTAAAATTTCTGTAAAAGATTAAAATAAGGAAAATCATAAAAGTCGAAAACTGATCTGACAGCTTGCAATTCAAAATGAAGAAGTCCAGTATGCACAACACGTATTGAAAAAAAATATGTAGAATTCATTGTAGATAAACAACCGTATAAAATGAACAAAACTTATTGTGATTAAGAGTAAAAAAATATTCAAACATATTTATGTGGGAAATAATATTAATTCAGCCGGCGGATTCTATAACCCCGCATTAAATTTTTCAAGGCGTTTCAGAACGTTCGAGATGGCCTCTAATGCCATGAAAATTTTTGTTAGAAGATTAAATTTTGAAACTCACACGCATAAATATCATCAAACACATTTTATCATGGGTATGTATACTTTTGTCTGAATTTATACATACTCATGACTTTAATCATATGAATTGGCATTGCAATATATTGAAAATATTGGGATGGAAATGGCTTGAAAGAGGTCGTTAAAATTTTTCTCGTACAAAAAAAGACTTTTCTTCCAGTGACGAACCATAAGTATACATCCTTCGATAAAATGTTTTTTCAAAGAATTGTAAATATGTGTAAATATGTGCTATGCCGTGCCTTTGCACCACTTGGGGTAATGGCGGTCAGGCGATGCCACAAATTGGCGATCACGCATTTCTTATGATAACTCCTGTACGATATGATTTTCTGTTAAATATAAAAGAGCGCCAATTACCCAAACGGGATGATGACGAAATCCCTTGCCTGTCTAGCTCGGCGGAGAGGGATTTCGTTGGGGCGAACTGGTTCCCAGTCACCGCCGGGAGGCTATGCTAAACAACATAAGAGACAGGAAAAGAAACAAATTAAAGTCAAATAAAATCACTCATCCTCATTTACTACGACTACACAAAACACTGTCATTTATTTCCTTTTTTACTTCGCCGTTTTTAGTACAACTTTATCAATTTTCCCCACACACTCGCACTTGCTCACACACCATCCAACACACACATCAAATTAAATATGATTCTGCCTTTCACCTTGATGAATCTCTCCAAGTCGACGAAGAGAGAGAGACTTGCCCTTTTGGCTCTATTTATCACGGCCCCAGTAACTTCTTATTTTCTCCTACGAAATCCGTTATTTCAAAGTCGGTCTTTTATTTTTACAACTACTAAATATAATTTTCAAAATGACGGGATCTCTAAAATGCAAACGAGGTATTTAAATTCCACTTCTCACCTTAAGTTCTCTGCGGAGGATGTATTTTAGGCACCTGGACTACTAGATATAATTTTTAGAATGACTGGACCACTGAAATACCATTCGGATATCTTAAATTTCAGTTCGCAGCTTAAATTCCCTGAGGAAGGCGTTTTTTAAGCACCTGGACTATTATATAATTTTCAAAATGACGGGATCTCTAAAATAAGAACTAGGTATCTTAATTTTCAGTTTTCAGCTTAAGTTCCCTGAGGAAGATGTATTTTAGGCACCTGGACTACTAGATATAATTTTTAGAATGACTGGACCACTGAAATACCATTCGGATATCTTAAATTTCAGTTCTCAGCTTAAGTTCCCTGAGGGAGATGTATTTTAGGCAACTGGACTACTAGATATAATTTTCAAAATGACGGGATCTTTCAAATATGAACTAGGTATCTTAATTTTCAGATCTCAGCTTATTTTCCCTGAGGAAGATGGTTTTTAGGCACCTGGACTACTAGATATAATTTTCAAAATGACGGGATCTCTAAAATATAAACGAGGTATCTTAAATTTCACTTCTCAGCTTAAGATCCCTGAGGAAGATGGTTTTTAAGCACCTGGACTACTAGATATAATTTTCAAAATGACAGGATCTCTTAAATATATTCCAGGTATCCTTAATTTCAGTTCTCAGCTTAAGTTCCCTGAGGAAGATGTTTTTTAAGCACCTGGACTACTGAATATAGTTTTCAAACTGACGGGATCTCTAAAATATGAGCTAGGTATCTTAATTTTCAGTTCTCAGCTTAAGTTCCCTGAGGAAGATGGTTTTTAAGCACCTGGACTACTAGATATAATTTTTAGAATGACTGGACCACTGAAATACCATTCGGATATCTTAAATTTCAGTTCTCAGCTTAAGTTCCCTGAGGGAGATGTATTTTAGGCAACTGGACTACTAGATATAATTTTCAAAATGACGGGATCTTTAAAATATGAACTAGGTATCTTAATTTTCAGATCTCAGCTTAAGTTCCCTGAGGAAGATGTATTTTAGGCACCTGGACTACTAGATATAATTCTCAAAATGACGGTATCTCTAAAATATAAACGAGGTATCTTAAATTTCACTTCTCAGCTTAAGTTCCCTGAGGAAGATGTTTTTTAAGCACCTGGACTACTAGATATAATTTTCAAAATGACGGGATCTCTAAAATATGTACTAGGTATCTTAATTTTCAGTTCTCAGCTTAAGTTCCCTGAGGAAGATGTATTTTAGGCACTTGGACTACTAGATATAATTTTTAGAATGACTGGACCACTGAAATACCATTCGGATATCTTAAATTTCAGTTCGCAGCTTAAATTCCCTGAGGAAGGTGTTTTTTAAGCACCTGGAATATTATATAATTTTCAAAATGACGGGATCTCTAAAATATGAACGAGGTATCTTAAATTTCACTTCTCAGCTTAAGATTCCTGAGGAAGATGTTTTTTAGGCACCTGGACTACTAGATATAATTTTTAGAATGACTGGACCACTGAAATACCATTCGGATATCTTAAATTTCAGTTCTCAGCTTAAGTTCCCTGAGGGAGATGTATTTTAGGCACCTGGACTACTAGATATAATTTTCAAAATGACGGGATCTTTAAAATATGAACTAGGTATCTTAATTTTCAGATCTCAGCTTATTTTCCCTGAGGAAGATGGTTTTTAGGCACCTGGACTACTAGATATAATTTTCAAAATGACAGGATCTCTTAAATATATTCCAGGTATCCTTAATTTCAGTTCTCAGCTTAAGTTCCCTGAGGAAGATGTTTTTTAAGCACCTGGACTACTGAATATAGTTTTCAAAATGACGGGATCTCTAAAATATGAGCTAGGTATCTTAATTTTCAGTTCTCAGCTTAAGTTCCCTGAGGAAGATGTATTTTAGGCACTTGGACTACTAGATATAATTTTTAGAATGACTGGACCACTGAAATACCATTCGGATATCTTAAATTTCAGTTCGCAGCTTAAATTCCCTGAGGAAGGTGTTTTTTAAGCACCTGGAATATTATATAATTTTCAAAATGACGGGATCTCTAAAATAAGAACTAGGTATCTTAATTTTCAGTTTTCAGCTTAAGTTCCCTGAAGAAGATGTATTTTAGGCACCTGGACTACTAGATATAATTTTCAAAATGACGGGATCTCTAAAATATAATCCAGGTATCCTTAATTTCAGTTCTCAGCTTAAGTTCCCTGAGGAAGATGTTTTTTAAGCACCTGGACTACTGAATATAATTTTCAAAATGACGGGATCTCTAAAATATGAACTAGGTATCTTAATTTTCAGTTCTCAGCTTAAGTTCCCTGAGGAAGATGTATTTTAGGCACTTGGACTACTAGATATAATTTTTAGAATGACTGGACCACTGAAATACCATTTGGATATCTGAATTTACAGTTCTCAGCTTAAGGTCCCTGACGAAGATGTTTTTAAGCACCTGGAATATTATATAATTTTCAAAATGACGGTATCTCTAAAATATAAACGAGGTATCTTAAATTTCACTTCTCAGCTTCAGTTCCCTGAGGAAGATGTTTTTTAGGCACCTGGACTACTAGATATAATTTTTAGAATGACTGGACCACTGAAATACCATTCGGATATCTTAAATTTCAGTTCTCAGCTTAAGTTCCCTGAGGGAGATGTATTTTAGGCAACTGGACTACTAGATATAATTTTCAAAATGACGGGATCTTTCAAATATGAACTAGGTATCTTAATTTTCAGATCTCAGCTTATTTTCCCTGAGGAAGATGGTTTTTAGGCACCTGGACTACTAGATATAATTTTCAAAATGACGGGATCTCTTAAATATATTCCAGGTATCCTTAATTTCAGTTCTCAGCTTAAGTTCCCTGAGGAAGATGTTTTTTAAGCACCTGGACTACTGAATATAGTTTTCAAACTGACGGGATCTCTAAAATATGAGCTAGGTATCTTAATTTTCAGTTCTCAGCTTAAGTTCCCTGAGGAAGATGTATTTTAGGCACTTGGACTACTAGATATAATTTTTAGAATGACTGGACCACTGAAATACCATTCGGATATCTTAAATTTCAGTTCGCAGCTTAAATTCCCTGAGGAAGGCGTTTTTTAAGCACCTGGACTATTATATAATTTTCAAAATGACGGGATCTCTAAAATAGGAACTAGGTATCTTAATTTTCAGTTTTCAGCTTAAGTTCCCTGAGGAAGATGTATTTTAGGCACCTGGACTACTAGATATAATTTTCAAAATGACGGGATCTCTTAAATATTTCCAGGTATCCTTAATTTCAGTTCTCAGCTTAAGTTCCCTGAGGAAGATGTTTTTTAAGCACCTGGACTACTGAATATAGTTTTCAAAATGACGGGATCTCTAAAATATGAGCTAGGTATCTTAATTTTCAGTTCTCAGCTTAAGTTCCCTGAGGAAGATGTATTTTAGGCACTTGGACTACTAGATATAATTTTTAGAATGACTGGACCACTGAAATACCATTCGGATATCTTAAATTTCAGTTCGCAGCTTAAATTCCCTGAGGAAGGTGTTTTTTAAGCACCTGGAATATTATATAATTTTCAAAATGACGGGATCTCTAAAATATGAACGAGGTATCTTAAATTTCACTTCTCAGCTTAAGATTCCTGAGGAAGATGTTTTTTAGGCACCTGGACTACTAGATATAATTTTTAGAATGACTGGACCACTGAAATACCATTCGGAAATCTTAAATTTCAGTTCTCAGCTTAAGTTCCCTGAGGGAGATGTATTTTAGGCAACTGGACTACTAGATATAATTTTCAAAATGACGGGATCTTTAAAATATGAACTAGGTATCTTAATTTTCAGATCTCAGCTTAAGTTCCCTGAGGAAGATGTATTTTAGGCACTTGGACTACTAGATATAATTTTCAAAATGACGGGATCTCTTAGATATATTCCAGGTATCCTTAATTTCAGTTCTCAGCTTAAGTTCCCTGAGGAAGATGTTTTTTAAGCACCTGGACTACTGAATATAGTTTTCAAACTGACGGGATCTCTAAAATATGAGCTAGGTATCTTAATTTTCAGTTCTCAGCTTAAGTTCCCTGAGGAAGATGTATTTTAGGCACTTGGACTACTAGATATAATTTTTAGAATGACTGGACCACTGAAATACCATTCGGATATCTTAAATTTCAGTTCGCAGCTTAAATTCCCTGAGGAAGGCGTTTTTTAAGCACCTGGACTATTAGATATTTTTAAAAAAGACGGGGTCTCTATAATATGAACTAGGTATCTGAATTTTCAGTTCTCAGCATAAGTTCCCTGAGGAAGATTTATTTTATGCACCTTGACTACTAGATATAATTTTCAAAATGACGGGATCTCTTAAATATATTCCAGGTATCCTTAATTTCAGTTCTCAGCTTAAGTTCCCTGAGGAAGATGTTTTTTAAGCACCTGGACTACTGAATATAGTTTTCAAAATGACGGGATCTCTAAAATATGAGCTAGGTATCTTAATTTTCAGTTCTCAGCTTAAGTTCCCTGAGGAAGATGTATTTTAGGCACTTGGACTACTAGATATAATTTTTAGAATGACTGGACCACTGAAATACCATTCGGATATCTTAAATTTCAGTTCGCAGCTTAAGTTCCCTGAGGAAGGTGTTTTTTAAGCACCTGGAATATTATATAATTTTCAAAATGACGGGATCTTTGAAATATGAACTAGGTATCTTAATTTTCAGTTCTCAGCTTAAGTTCCCTGAGGAAGATGTATTTTAGGCACCTGGACTACTAGATATAATTTTCAAAATGACGGGATCTTTGAAATATGAACTAGGTATCTTAATTTTCAGTTCTCAGCTTATGTTCCCTGAGGAAGATGTATTTTAGGCACCTTGACTACTAGATATAATTTCCAAAATGACGGGATCTCTAAAATATGAACTAGGTATCTTAATTTTCAGTTCTCAGCTTAAGTTCCCTGAGGAAGATGGTTTTTAAGCACCTGGACTACTAGATATAATTTTCAAAATGACGGGATCTCTTAAATATTTCCAGGTATCCTTAATTTCAGTTCTCAGCTTAAGTTCCCTGAGGAAGATGTATTTTAGGCACTTGGACTACTAGATATAATTTTTAGAATGACTGGACCACTGAAATACCATTCGGATATCTTAAATTTCAGTTCGCAGCTTAAATTCCCTGAGGAAGGTGTTTTTTAAGCACCTGGACTATTATATAATTTTCAAAATGACGGGATCTCTAAAATAAGAACTAGGTATCTTAATTTTCAGTTTTCAGCTTAAGTTCCCTGAAGAAGATGTATTTTAGGCACCTGGACTACTAGATATAATTCTCAAAATGACGGTATCTCTTAAATATTTCCAGGTATCCTTAATTTCAGTTCTCAGCTTAAGTTCCCTGAGGAAGATGTTTTTTAAGCACCTGGACTACTGAATATAGTTTTCAAAATGACGGGATCTCTAAAATATGAGCTAGGTATCTTAATTTTCAGTTCTCAGCTTAAGTTCCCTGAGGAAGATGTATTTTAGGCACTTGGACTACTAGATATAATTTTTAGAATGACTGGACCACTGAAATACCATTCGGATATCTTAAATTTCAGTTCGCAGCTTAAATTCCCTGAGGAAGGTGTTTTTTAAGCACCTGGAATATTATATAATTTTCAAAATGACGGGATCTCTAAAATATGAACGAGGTATCTTAAATTTCACTTCTCAGCTTAAGATTCCTGAGGAAGATGTTTTTTAGGCACCTGGACTACTAGATATAATTTTTAGAATGACTGGACCACTGAAATACCATTCGGATATCTTAAATTTCAGTTCTCAGCTTAAGTTCCCTGAGGGAGATGTATTTTAGGCAACTGGACTACTAGATATAATTTTCAAAATGACGGGATCTTTCAAATATGAACTAGGTATCTTAATTTTCAGATCTCAGCTTATTTTCCCTGAGGAAGATGGTTTTTAGGCACCTGGACTACTAGATATAATTTTCAAAATGACGGGATCTCTTAAATATATTCCAGGTATCCTTAATTTCAGTTCTCAGCTTAAGTTCCCTGAGGAAGATGTTTTTTAAGCACCTGGACTACTGAATATAGTTTTCAAAATGACGGGATCTCTAAAATATGAGCTAGGTATCTTAATTTTCAGTTCTCAGCTTAAGTTCCCTGAGGAAGATGTATTTTAGGCACTTGGACTACTAGATATAATTTTTAGAATGACTGGACCACTGAAATACCATTCGGATATCTTAAATTTCAGTTCTCAGCTTAAATTCCCTGAGGAAGGTGTTTTTTAAGCACCTGGAATATTATATAATTTTCAAAATGACGGGATCTCCAAAATATGAACAAGGTATCTTAATTTTCAGTTCTCAGCTTATTTTCCCTGAGGAAGATGTATTTTAGGCACCTGGACTACTATATATAATTTTCAAAATGACAGGATCTCTTAGATATATTCCAGGTATCCTTAATTTCAGTTCTCAGCTTAAGTTCCCTGAGGAAGATGTTTTTTAAGCACCTGGACTACTGAATATAGTTTTCAAAATGACGGGATCTCTAAAATATGAGCTAGGTATCTTAATTTTCAGTTCTCAGCTTAAGTTCCCTGAGGAAGATGTATTTTAGGCACTTGGACTACTAGATATAATTTTTAGAATGACTGGACCACTGAAATACCATTCGGATATGTTAAATTTCAGTTCGCATCTTAAGTTCCCTGAGGAAGGTGTTTTTTAAGCACCTGGAATATTATATAATTTTCAAAATGACGGGATCTTTGAAATATGAACTAGGTATCTTAAATTTCAGTTCTCAGCTTAAGTTTCCCGAGGGAGATGTATTTTAGGCACCTGGACTACTAGATATAATTTTCAAAATGACGGGATCTTTGAAATATGAACTAGGTATCTTAATTTTCAGTTCTCAGCTTATGTTCCCTGAGGAAGATGTATTTTAGGCACCTTGACTACTAGATATAATTTCCAAAATGACGGGATCTCTAAAATATGAACTAGGTATCTTAATTTTCAGTTCTCAGCTTAAGTTCCCTGAGGAAGATGGTTTTTAAGCACCTGGACTACTAGATATAATTTTCAAAATGACAGGATCTCTTAAATATATTCCAGGTATCCTTAATTTCAGTTCTCAGCTTAAGTTCCCTGAGGAAGATGTATTTTAGGCACTTGGACTACTAGATATAATTTTTAGAACGACTGGACCACTGAAATACCATTCGGATATCTTAAATTTCAGTTCGCAGCTTAAGTTCCCTGAGGAATGTGTTTTTTAAGCACCTGGACTATTATATAATTTTCAAAATGACGGGATCTCTAAAATATGAACTAGGTATCTTAATTTTCAGTTTTCAGCTGAAGTTCCCTGAAGAAGATGAATTTTAGGCACTTGGACTACTAAATATAATTTTTAAAATGACGGGATCTCTAAAATATCAATGCAAACGAAACCCCCGTCCTCCCAACCCGATGTATTCTAAAGAGCGGAAAAATTTGAAATATATTGTATGAAATCTATTTCATAAGTTTAAATGATTTAAAGTTGAAAATAATTTGTGCAAGAATAAAAATACAAGAATTTTTAAATATGAATCACAATGAACAGTTAAATACTGTACTATTAAACGGAGAAAAATAGTTGATGTAATTTTACTCAACTCTGTCGATTAAACTTGGGACTTGAGAACATTTGAACATTTATAAAATCCTAGTCGGGTAAAATGAATTTGATAAATACCTTATTCACCCAAAGTGAATATCAATGAGCGTTACATAGGAAATAGTAAGGTGTTGAGTAAAACGTTGTCGACGACAGGGCATCACAATGCGTCAGTAGGTTAACCTGAAATGTATAAATATATCACGGACGCTTGAGGTGCTTTGAACATTAGTTGAGAAAAATGAGCATCATCTGTATTATTTCAACTGGCAATGATATGGTTGCTATGGTTATAACAGTTCAAAAATAACGGCGGTAGCGACAATATCGCCACCACTTGTTGATGGCAAACATTATAATTCGTTCCCCTTTTCTACTATATGAGTGGACCCACTGTGTTCAAAATATAAGATGGTGTCTTTGGAAGAGATTGAAGATAACTGTTGAGCCGACCTGTGACTCTACAATATATAGGCCTTAATCATACTAAGGAGAAGTGTGCTGTGTCATCGCGTTACATGGCAGAGGCCTTGATCTTACAGAAAAAAAGTATGATATTGCGTTAGAAAAGGAAGTGTGATGTTTCGTTAAAAAAAAGAATGTATTTTCTTATTGCGTTACAAACCCCTTTTGAGAAATTTGAATATAAATTTCCTATTAACCTTCTTAGAAGTCGATCATTACAGCAAACATAGGTGATATTTTGGACAATTGTGTTTGTTATATTTAACGTTGTACTTCTAATATTAATAGTTACTCTTCATGACATAGATTTACAATGATAACCTGTTATTTTATAAGTATCTGCATTTATCGTCCTGGAGTCCATCGTACCTTTACCGCATATTATGTTTAATCTTTCGTTTTCGGTGAATATAGCTAAATTTTCGTTAGTGACAGGTATGTAAGTTTCTGGTTGTAAGAGGAAAGTCCCTAGTTTACATTTTCCTTTAGAGTGCTTATTTAAATCCTCGCGTCACATGTAGTTTGTTGTGAAGTTAAAAAGTTTGGTTGTTGACGTTTGCTAGTTCTCAAAGCTTCTATAATTTTACATTTATCAATGCTTTCTTTGTCTACAGGGACGTAAGTGTATCGTCCTATCATCATGTATTTGTTCGCGTGCTATACATCCAGGTAGAAACAATGCACAGAGTATTGTGCAGTTTGATTCTCCCACCTCTTGAAGACTTCTTTAATTATGGCCCGCGACTATAGAGGCCGCTTGTGATGACCCTTATGGAACAATAGTAGTTTCCAGTGTACCATGTTTATCTTGGCTAATTGCATTCATCGCTATAGAGATGTCCTCACTCATTTCTGATATGAAGGTCTCCAGTGTGATTATTTTATCTTGTAAAACTAGTTGTTTTATAATAGTATTTGTTCCGAATAGCGTTTTGGATATGTCTCCAACAAAGTTAAATAGTCCTCGCCGGAATCTTGTTTTTCCCTTTATATTATGTAGCATGATTACCTTCTGTTTTAGTCTGTTGTACATCTGGCTATTAGGTTCTGAATTGTCGATCGTATGGGACAGTCGTTGTTGCAATTTTGTAATAAAAAATCCTTTGGATTACTAATTATTGTCTTTTTCACCGATTGTTTTGAGTTCCCTGAAATTTAATATTTTTTCAATTTTTTCTTTGTCTGGTTTAACTCCATCCTTGGTGATGATATGCACGAGATATTCTAGTTCAGGCTTTAAATATTCGCATTTGGTGGGTTTTTGAGTACAATCCACAGGGGTGAGTTGAACTGAGATTGTGAATGTCGAATAATTTCTGTGTCTCTTCGTGGGAGAATATTCGGTGTTTTCTGGCAACTTGTGTTCTCTTTAATTGATTACTCTTCCTGATTTCAAGCTAATCTCATGCTCTGTTGGATTCATGCATGGCTTTAATTTTTCTGATATATTCTCGAGTGTCTTTTTCTATATGATAAAGTTCGTGATTTTCATCAACTCGTTTAGTCTGTCGAGTGTCGGATAATTTATTTCTTGTAATGTTGTTTTGCTTATGGTATTTATTTGCTCAATTTCTTCGAAGGTAATTTTGTCAGGTACTTTATAGGGTTGAATGTTATAATTTTGGATAGGCACTGAAATATGACGATTGCGTATCCTGTAAATACCGTTCGTTATTTTTTCCTGATCTTCTATCGAGACGTCCTTGTTATTCATCTCGATATCAATGTTACATATTTTTGATGTTTCACTAGGTATATAGGTTTCGTCGTCAATAAGGGATAGTTTTTTATTTTCTATGATCAAAAACTTTGGTGTAATTGCGTAGCGTTCGTATTTTTTAAAGAATTTGATGCCTACTATCCCGTCTTCGGGTAGGGGGAAATCATCTTCTACTATATGAAATGTTTGTTTTCTGTTAGAAAAGTATAAATATACTGCCTCGATAGATTGGTAATGATCGTTTTCCATTTGGAAGTTTTTGGAAAATTTTAAGAATTTTTCATTATACGTCAAAAATTTCCCTTTAAGTAGATTGATAGCTGCTCCACTATCGATTAGTAATTTATGTCTTCCGGTTCCAGATCTTGTCTATTAGATGGACTGTAATCGCCCTCCAACATTTTAAATTCTGCTTATTCCTAGTAATGGATTTGTTCGTTGATTCTCTCTTGGCTCATTTCGTAGTAGTAGTAGCTTCTCTTCCAGTTGTGGTTGTTCCTCTTGAATATTTCTCACGGGTTGAGGTGGTCGCGTTTGGAATGGCCCTTGTTGTAAATGTTGTGTTTTTACAAAACACTGTGCAGCAAAATGTCCGATCGTTCCACATTTGTGGTAGGTCATTTTTGACCTGTCTGCTGGAGGCAAGTTTTGATTCAGTGCCTTAGTGCCTTGAGTATTGACTTGTATAGACGGTCTTGGTGTAAATCCTACAGCTCGTCGTGGTGGGGTTATAGTGGTTCTCAGCGGTTGGCTTTCCTTGAGTCACGTCTCGTATTTTGCTGCTTTCTTTTGTGCTTCAGAAAGTGAAATCGGTTTCATTGTCCTCACTTGGGTTCCAATTTCTCGCCTCAGATTCAGCATATATCTGTTGATGGCTTGTTTTTCTTCTAATTTTTAATTCGTAATTAAGTTCATTTAATATTTGTTTAAATCTTAAGGAGAAAGTTTGAACCGATTCAGTGGGCCCCTGCTTGCAAGATTCAATACGAATTTTTATAGATAGTACAGAACCTGTTTGTTTGAGATCTTGGCGTAGGCCCTCGAAAAGATCATTGTAAGTGTTAATTGTGGTATAACGAATAGCTTTTTCCGCGTTTCCAGTGGACTTTTCTGCTAAAATCAAGTCGAACAAGAGCTGTGGCTGAAAGCACCGATTTTTGATACGTAGGACTGTTTTTATGAAATGTCATGAAATGCCATCCTGACCATTTATGGGCCTGATGGCTCTTATCGCGTCTTTTGCTTGAATACCTTTTATTCTTCTGACGGGTGATTCTTGTGCTACAATGGCTTGTCGGTTCCTCATTATCATCTCATTCCTGTGCCTTATTCTCTGCTCTCATTTTTCTTCTGATTCAACGTCCTCTGTCATGTTTGTTTCGCTTATTTCTTCCCTATCCGTTAATATTTCACCTTGTATCCCCATCCGTTTTAGAATTTCCTGTCCCTCATGGAGTCTTTTCTCGTTTTCCTGAGATAGGATAGTTATATTGTCGATCAGACTTGTCTGTCCTAAAGATAGTTTGCTGGTGCTGTTTCTTATTTCATCCAATGCCGACAAGAATTGTATTGGCATGCTTTCACAAGAGGGGGATTGAGCGTTGGAAAAGGCCATTGCTGTAATCACTACTAGTTTCGTCTGTGTCATTTATGTATATTCACTACATAATTGGTACTTATAAGATGACTCTCTCAGTGTGCTTATTTTGGACTATGTCCTTTAATATAGGGGAATGAATCACAAGTTTCTAGAAACTTGTAATTATTCCCAAGTAGTGAGTTTGTTTCTTCGAGGAAGAGTATTGCTCTGGAACACCAGGAGTATACTCTACCCGAATTCAAAACCTTTACCACACCAATAGTAAAAGCTAACTATGACTTTGACTCTTGTCTCCGTTCAACGTAAGTAGAAAGGATTTATAATCTTCTGAATTCGTTTATATAAATGATTAAATAATGCTTACAATTTCTAATTTTATCTTCTTTCAGCTCAAGCGAAGTTCTTTGCGTTGTTGCTGAGCTTGATAGCGGCTTCCGTAGAGAGTCGTTTGCTAAATTTCAACGATGACGTATACCGATGACGTGTCCTCGGCTTGATTTCCTCGATTCTGTATGGAGTTTCTGGATGTGGGCTGCCTGGTTCCCTTTGTTCACAGCTGTGACTTCCGCCTGTTAAATTCCTGTTAAGTTTTTACAAGTTTTGGATTTACGTAGAATAGCGCTTACTTAGTTCAGCGGCTAGTCTTATTCAAAACATTCACTAATTTTTTTTACGGATTTCACCGTAGTGAAAGTCCGGAGTTCCATCGCGGGTTCTCGTGAGAATCCTCTCTTTCCTTTGATCCTGGTTCCGCAGATTCCAGGTGTTGTTCCTCGGGTATCAATTTTTATTTGGCACCTCTAATTTCCGAAGAACTGAGTTTAAATTGTTGCCGAAAAACTGATCCTGGCAGGATCGCCAATTTATGTAAAGGGTAGAAACTCAAAAACAGTTTTTTAATGAGGTATTGCCTAGTTACCTATTTGGTACTCAGCAATCTTTATTTAAAATATAAGATGGTGTCTTTGGAAGAGACTAAAGAGAACTGCTCAGCCGGCCTGTGACTCTACAATATATAGGCCTTAATCATACTTTTTTTTGGTGAGGAGGAAAAATGGCGAAATATTTTATAGACGTTGTACAGGACTCTCCTAGGACGGGACTAGGTATACCTGTTAAAATAAAAAAAACCCCTCTCTCGAACCAATACACCGCCCACGGAACCGCCTTTCGGCTTTAAACTTCACGGGTGGTTGGTTCCAGCTTAAAGTCGCGTACTACTCTTCCATCATCCGTTCGCCCGGGACTCCCATCCGCGGTCACACGCTCGTTAGGCAGACCAACTATCCGCGCCAGCCAGGGGAGGAATAAAGGGATTCCTCCCCCGAACGACGCGGACAGCCAAGTCCGTCCAAGACGCAGGTCCGCGGGTGCAGGCCCCGATGCGATTTCTACTGGCCCCCGTTGTTGCCGCGCTCTACACGCCCATCGAGCTCCCTCGTCTTCATCACCAAGGTGACGAATGACTCGATAAGTATCCATTTTTGTTCAGACTGGAGCATCAGAGAGACCATCGTGTCAGGGGTGAGTTGTGCGCCCGCTTCCCGACCAACAGCCTCTCTTGCCATGCCCCACCTGGCAACAGAAAAAGAGTGTGCGTGCTCTGCATTGTCCACAAGGGATCCGCAGTAGCTACACGAGTCAATACTTATAAAAGTATCGACGTCGTCAATACGTCGTCTCTTTCCTTGAAGCGCTTCAGGTACACATTAAAGCAGCCATGGCCTGAAAGCGCTTGCGCCAGGTAAAAGCCGACTTGACCGTTCTTTCTATCCAGCCAGGTGGTGAGCTCCGGGATGAGACGGTGTGTCCATCTCCCGGATTGGTCACCACACCATCTCGTCTGCCATTTCTCGACAAGTCTGCGCTTTCCATCCTTGTGGATGGCCTCCTTCGCGCGAGCGATAACCTGCGGGTTTGTTAAGCAGGTGAGCTCCTTATGGAGCTGAAAGGTCTCTTTCCTTTCCTCCGCCAATAAGTCAATTGGGGGAGGCTCGCCAGGACCAGCACAGCACTCATCGACACAGTTCAGTATGCTGAGACAATTCTCATCACCACACCTCTCTGTGCCAAGAACAGCTTCTTCAGGATAGCATGGTTGTTAAGGGCACTTGTCCAGATCGGAGCTGCATAAAGCAGCTTCGAGTTTACCACGCTAGCCACCAGCCTTCTCTTAGCTTCCCTGGGTTCACCAATGTTGGGCATAAGCCGAGTCAAGGCGGCCCCACATTGGATGGCTTTGACAGTCGCGATCTGCAGGTGTTCGCCGAAGCTAAGCCTTCGATCCAACTGCACTCCCAGGTACTTAATGCTCTTTTTCCACTCGATTTCATGTTCCCCGAGAACGATCTTCGGATATTGGGAAGATCTCCTGTCCGTGACCAGCAAAGCCTCGGTCTTTTCAGGGGCCATTTTCAGGCCTCTGCTATCTAACCAACGCTTTGCCCGCCACAGACTATCATTGATCCTCAGTTCCGGAATTCCGTCGTTGTCAGCAGCGCACACGACAATTCCGTCATCCGCGAAGCTCGTTCCAGCAGGCAGGTCCATGCGCAGAAAATCGTCGTACATGACGTTCCAAACGAGTGGACCCACCCGCGACCTTTGAAGGGCGCCACACGTCATCTCCTCCTTGAGAGACCATTTGTCGCCCTAGTATATCACCCACCTGTCGCTCAGATAGTCATCTATCATTCGCAACAGGTAGTCTGGAACCTTTTTCCGCACCATCGCCTCGATGCCGATGTTCCATCTCGCGGTATTGAACGCATTGCGTATGTCAATGCTGATCAACGCGCAGAATCCCTTACGCTTACCAGTTCCTTTTCTTGCATTAGTGGAAATGTCCACCACTGCCTGGATGGCGTCAACTGTGGACCTGCCTTTCCGAAAGCCAAACTGGCTTTCCGAGAGACCATTCTCGCGGACCATGTGACCCTGTAGTCTTTGTAGGATCATTTCCTCCAGAAGTTTCCCACCCGCTCTCTTTAGTTCTTCGAGAGTGAAGAGTTCTTAGCGCCGAACCACGCAGGAGCTTCGGTCTTGTCTTTGGAACGGCTCTTAATGCGGAAACAAGCTTCGCACGATGTACTTGACTCGATCGGGATTATCCAGGCCCGGAATCTTTCTTCTAGTCACAATTCTCTTGGTGACTATTTTGAAGGCGAGGCCCCATGGGTCCTTCTCGACCTCACCGATCAAGTCTTTTCAGTACTGAAGTCGGCTTTTCTATATGCCTTACCTCAGAGCCGATTTTGCTTTTTCCCATGCCTCGTGCAGCAGAGAATCACCCTTTAAGCGGGTGAATCTCCTGCCGCGCTGCAAAGCATTCCCGACGCAGGACAGACAACTGGTCGTTCCACCAGTACATTGAGTCCCCGGTACGCCCGTGACCCCGTCGAGGCATCGAGTGGTCACATGCTGCGACCACTTTCCGCCTCGTCACACGTACCCCCGCCACCTCTACCCAAACGAACCCCGCGTCGGTTTCCAGGAAATCCGCGATGTTGAAATCAGGGCTGCAGATAAGGATCCCAGCCCTCCTTGATGCATCCTGGTACCAAGCAGAGTTTTCGGACCATTTGTGTTGCTCACTAATGAGCAACACATCGGCCCTCCTCTCCCTGGCAGTCTGAATAAGAAGGTTCTGGGCTTCCTTTCCTCTCCCGAGGTTGAGCTGCAGGAACTTCGATTTCTGCCTCTCAACCTCCTGATCTCTGCCCTAAATATTGGGCAAGAACCGCTCCCCGAAGCATGAGCGACATCTTTTTCGCCCCTATCAGCGCAAGTCAGGCACCGAGGGCGAGCCTTGCACTCCTTGGCCACGTGCGACGCGCCCCACACCTCCAGCAAGCATCCTTCCTGCCTGGAAGCGAGTTATGTGTGTTGAGCGGAATGCTCAACGTTTCGTTCACGCTGTCCTTAACATGGCCAGGGTTATTTCTCAGCATACCCTGCTGGAGGCCTTAATCATACTAATGAGGAGTATACTGTGTCATCGCGTTACATGGCTTAGGCCTTGATCTTACAGAGAGAAATTATAATATTGCGTTAGAAAAGGGAGAGTGTAATGTTGCGTTAGAAAAAAGAGAGTATATTTTCTTATTGCGTTACAGCATCAAGTAAAATATAATAAAATCAAATTCATTATAATTAAACACATCGGCTCCTGACAAAATCTCGCACTTTTTATTATATTTAATAGACAATATTCAGACTTTAATAATATTGCATCCAAAATTATTAAATTTTATAACAAATGTAATATAAATAAGAAACCTTATTGAAGCTTTTAACAATATTATTAGAATATATAAACTAATGTTTGCATAAAATTGTTTCCATAATAAGGAAATCACAGTTTTTATTAATTCTTATGCATATAAATTAGGAAAATGAGTAACGAGGAATAGTTATCATGTTTCATAAAAAATTTATTGCACAACAATTTTCCACAAAAACAACTTAAATTTATACATTGGAATTGCAGAATGATCGTTTTACAGAACAACAATACTTTTCAGTAAAAAACTATAAGGTGAAAGCAATTAAAATTCTGCGTTAAACAACAATAAGTTGAAGGCAATATGTCAATTCCAAGAACTGATGTCATAACAAAATTGAATTTAAGATGCTTGTAATCATTATTATTCTAGAAAAATCTTTGGAAAAACTGATTTTACTGATTTTGTTGATTCAATCAGATGTACTAATTGATCCATGGCCATAAAAGTCATTCATTCGGATGGAAAATTTTTTTTATAGTACACTGAGAGATTTTTCGTTAGAATAAATAATAAAATTGAACGAAAGCTTAGTATAATATTGTTTTAAAATGGGAAAGGTTGAGGTTTTATTACACTTATTCACATTATGGCATCGAAATTCAATATATTCATAACATTCTTTAAAACATATCTGTGATATTTAATTTGGCGTGGGGTCAGTATAGTTACTAATTGTTTATGTCGTACAGTACATAAACATCAGAAAGGCAAAAGTTTCGGCCACAAATGAGGGCCCTCGTTAGTGCCAACAATTTTAATTTGGATTAAAAATAAAAGTTTTTCACTAGACAGGCAAAATCCATGCAACTTAATAATCAATTTTTTTTTTTTGTTTTTTTTTCATTTCAACAGTTTTATTTAAAAAATAGGATTGGATCATGCGAATAGACCTTCTAGAGCCATCCTCACTCAGGAATCCTTTCCTGTTAGACTCGTAGAAGATGTGAAATGCAGAACGCACCACCTCAGAGGCACACAACCACAATTAATTCCAAAAACACAGGTCATAATCGTGAGCCCTCGATGAAAAATGCACAGCACAACACACACACACACACACACGAAACCGAGAAGTTAAGGGTGAGTTGAAAACGGGTGAATTTGAAATTGTGAAGAAACAATTAATTTTTTCTCTTTTTGATCACGGAGTCGACAGACCTTTTGGTAGTCTGCCCTTCCATTACAAGACAGAGAGAAAACTGATATAGAAAATATTGAGAATTTTCTGTATAGTAGAAAACTTGTTATGGAAAGTCCCGAGCACTCGAGATTTCTATGTGCTAAAGCGTTCGAGGAAAGCAAACCCCATACCACATGTATACCCTTAAACATAGCTTAGTACAGTCGTTAAAAGTGGTCGTGAGTGAAAACAATTTTTGATAAAAGAGAATGGGATAGAATTTTTTAGTTATATTGAATTGACATGTATGAGATACGTGTAAAAAACGTTGTTACCAATACTTTTTCGAAGATATTGTATTTAAAAGGAAAAGCAATCCCGTAATGCAATTACTAATCCTGAAAAAGTCTTTATTTCAAATTGACATGAATAATATACTCGTAAAAAACGTTGTTGCCAGTACTTTTGGAAGTATTATATTTATATTGAGACAGTACCGTAATACGACTTGTAAAACTGAACACCCAAAGAATAGCATTAATGAGTTAATATAATACTAGGCTCACTCTTATATACGTGAAGTATTGACTTTCTATTGAACCGCGAAGAATTGAGTTT